>CM076577.1:938076678-938747071 GCA_034641835.2 Pinus albicaulis | reverse complement strand
GATAGAGTATCATATTGCATTTGAAAGTCTTCAAGATGAAAAAGGTATTTCTATCTGTTCACTGTTGATCTCTTTTGTCTTATGATATTCGTTTTAAAATTTCTATCATTTATATGTATATTTGTTTTCACAACGCTTCCTTTTATATATCATTTCTGAGTATAATTGAAACGTTATTTTTCATAATTACATGTAGATGGTATACAATGATGAATGCAATATGCTAATATAACTTTGTTTAATTTCTTAAACAGAGTTATCTTTATTTGTTTCTGCACATTTCAATTTAATTAATAATACATTTTCATGGTTATTGTTGAATTGGAACAATCTTAAGTTGTATTCACATATAGACACCCGGGTTAGTATTAGAATTTCTTTATTAGTATTTAGCTTAGATTAGATAGTTTTATTTCAGTTAGTTTAGTCTCATTTCCACCCATCCAATCCAATCTATTTAGTTACAAGGAAACTGGTCCTTTAAATCTAGTCGGAGCCACCATACCAAACGGAAAAGGAGCTGCCTTAAGGTCCCGACCGGGTGGTTTTCCCCGATGTTTGAAGCAGAGATTTTCTATGCTTCAAAATTTTTGGTGCTAGAAGGAGGTCCAAGCTATGAATGGAAAGTAAATCTTTATCCACAAGCCATTCTGAGAGCAAAACACCCTCATTAACTTCTTCAATTTCTTCTGAAATTCAGAATCCAAGAGAAGAAATTGCAGAAAATTTTCAGACACCCACTACCAAAATTTTAAAACATTCAGACAAACAACATCCCGAGTCTCCTGAAGTTCAAGATCTAATTCATAAATTGAAAGGATTCTCATTATCTTTAGAAGAGTCTGAAATATCTGAAGGTAGTGTAAGCTCAAAATTTATTCCTTCAAAACCTCTTACTAGGTTGCAAAGTGAAAAACTTGGTATTCCTCCGAAAGAATTTCCTTTAACTAGTAAGGTCAAAACAAAAAGAATTCAATCGGAAACAGAAAGTGATACAAGTTCATCATCTCATATTCAATCACCTGTTTCCAAAACCACAGCTCAACACAGTACAGTTGTTTCATCATCATCTCTTCAGTCATCATCTCCACAAATATCTTCTACTCAATCCTCATCGATCTCAACATCATTTATTCCAACCACTTCAATTCAAATACCACCAGTTTCTGGTATTCCTCCAATAATCATCCCAATAATGGCACAGAGACCATGGTCTACTCCAGGAGCAGTCAACATGGTTGCACCTTTACATGATTTACCAGACAATCCTAGAAAATGGCTTCCAAAGTTTAGCCCAGATCTTAACATTCAAGCTGAAGAACATATCAATAACTTTATGCTGGCTATTAATTTGAATGGAGTCATACACGAAGATGTTGTAGTTATATTATTCCCATATACTCTTCAGGGAGTAGCAGGATCATGGTACTTTTCATTACCATCAGGATCCATAACGAGTTGGGACATTTTTGCAGATCATTTTTTGACCAAATTTGGAGATGATCGATCAATTGCAACTTTACTCAATGATCTCTCAAATTTGAAAATAGAACCCAAGGAACCTATAAAAGAATTCAATGCTAGATTCAACAAACTCTTGAAAAAAATTCATACAGATTCACAACCCAGTGAACAAGTCAGAATTGAATGGTATATAACTGCCTTACCTCAAACATAGCAATTTTCGTGGACAGAGCTGCAAAGCCTACATTAGCTAAGAATATGAAAGAAGCTATTGCAGTGGAAAAACGTATCACTTCTCTGGAAAAGAAAAATGCTATCGAGGAAAAAAAATCAAAGAAGGTCAGCTTCAGAGATGATTCAAAGAAAAAGGCCAAAGATCCATACGACATGGAAGGTTTACAGAAAGTTCTTAAAACCATGTCAAATGAAATGGTTGAAATTAAAAAACAAGTGGCTGAAAATTCTACCAAGAAACCATTCCGAAATTTCAGAAGAAACCAAGTTGAATCTAAACCTCCTAATGTAATCTCTAATGCAGAGTCAGAAGAAGATGAGGAAGAAGAAGATACATCTATAGTATCAGATCAAGAAGATGAAAATGAAGAGATAGCTGAATTAAATGGAATGTGGGATTTTATTCTCCCTAATTCTGATAGTGAAGAAGTTATGCCTGTAAGTACTAGGAGTAAATCTACAGCAGAACCAGTGCAAACAGTTCCAAAAAAGAAAATTACAACTCCAAGTACCAAAGACAAACCCATTGTAAAGAAAACTTCTCAATTACCTACTCAAAATCAACCATCTTCTTCTAATCCTCTCACATCAACAACGAAAACTTTAGTAATATCAGATCCTATGGAATACAATATTGTTGAAGACATGAAAAAGATCAAAGCCAACATTTCTTTACATGAACTCAGCAAACTGAAACATCAGCAAAAGTTGCTATTGAAAGAATTAAACGCTACACCAATTGCTCCTTTACCAAGTGGTGTAGTTGCAAAAGCAGCAAGAGGAACTGGTAAGCCACCAGATAAGGTAGATGCTACTGATACTGTGCTCATTGGGGAAAAATCAAATTCTCAAACTCCTCCTTTTATTTTGACTTATGAGATGTACAATAAAATCTGCACAATTGTTTGATTGATTCCAGAGCTTCTTCCAATATAATGCCTACTTCTGTCTGTGCTAAATTAAATATTGAACCACAGAAATCAGCAACACATTGCTCACGGATCGCCTAAAGTTCAAGTTGTAGGAGAAATCACTCAAATATAACGATTAGCCTAACTAAGATTGTTCAGTAATGATTTCATTACCGATATTCTAATTTATGGATTAATCTTGAAAGGTGGACTGTCATTAAACTTAATGGTTATATCTGGACCATTATCATTACGTGGCTCTCACAAAGGAAACGCTAAATCAATCAAATGAACTATAGGTGTTACAGCATCATCAATTTAAATCCATCGAATCTAGTCTAACAACAATATTCTTGGAGGTTATTCTGCTGAATCATTCCTTGGAAATTTCAAAGCTCCTCAATCACCTTTTTTTGTAAATACTTTTGTTTCTCAGATAGAAAATTTTTCACAGTCTGATACTTCCAGAATTGTAAATATTTCAGATGTAATTATAGATAAGTCAATAGATAAGTCTTTATTTTGGTCATTATATTTTGATGGATCGAAGTCTAGTGATGGAGCTGGAGCCGGATGCATCCTAATTGATCCAAATGGGGAGAAAACTATGCTGTCATGCAGATTAGAATTTGAGTGTACTAACAATACCGCAGAATATGAAGCCTTGGTTCAAGGACTTTATAAAGCTATAGGGTTAGATGTTAAATACTTGAAAGTTTTTGGTGATTCGGAAATTGTCATTAAACAAGTTAGGAATACTATTCATTGCCTTTCAGGACATCTTAAATACTATCAAACCCTAGTACAAGACCTCACCACTCATTTTTTAGCATTCAATATTTCTCCTATTCCTAGGAATCAGAATACATCAGCTGACTTGTTAGCTAATGTTGCATCTAGACTCCTACCTGCTGAAGATTACAGTCTTGATAGATTTTCTGTAGAAATTATTTTTCGTCCATCTATCCCGGATAATGTTACAAATTGGAGAGTTTTCTATCATGATCAAGATATTCTAAATTTCATGACTTCAGAGAAATCATATGATGAGCAAATTATTGACGAAGATGATCATGATTTACAAATTGCTTTAAAAGGTAATGAAAACCCCATTCCAAAATTTGTTGTTAAGTTAGAGGATTTATATGACATTAGAGACAGATTCAAGAAAGTTGTTAATTCAAAACTTCAAAGTTCCACTTTGAAGTTTGAATTAGTAAATCTTGGTTCTGATTCTAAACCTCAAAACGTTAACTTAGGACTCAACTTAACACCAGAGGAAAGGAATTCATTCATTAAACTGCTAAACAAGTATAAAAATGTTTTTGCTTGGAATTATGATGATCTAAAAACGTATGATACGTCAATTATTCAACACACGATTCCAATGCTTCCTGATGTTAAACCTGTTCAACAGAAGTTGAGAAAGATCCATCCAAATCTTGAAAGTCAAATCAAATCAGAACTTAATAAACTTTTGAAAGCCAAAATCATTTTTCCAGTCAGGCACTCTAATTGGGTTTCCAATATGGTACCTGTAAGGAAGAAGAATGGTGATATAAGAATCTGTATTGATTTCAGAAATTTAAACAAGGCATGTTTAAAATACAATTTCCCATTGCCAACCATGGAACAGATACTTCAAAAGGTAGCTGGTTCTGAACTTATGTCTTTTCTCGATGGATTTTCAGGCTATAATCAAGTTTTAGTTCACCTAGATGACAGATTGAAAACAACTTTCAGGACAAAATGGGGAACTTATGCTTATCAGAAAATGCCTTTTGGTCTAATCAATGCAGGAGAAACTTTTCAAAGAGCCATGGACATAGCATTCAAAGGTCTGATCAATAAATCAGTTGTTGTTTATCTTGATGACATAACAGTATTTTCAAAAAAGAGAGCCAATCATCTACATGATTTAAAACAAATATTTGAAAGATGTAGAAAGTTTGGTATCTCTTTAAATCCCAAGAAATCTTTCTTTGCTTTAGATGAAGGAAAACTCTTAGGATTTGTTGTGTCAAAAGATGGTATATATATTGATCCAGATAGAGTGAAAGAAATTTCTGATATTTCTTTACCACATAACAAAAAATCCATGCAATATTTTCTTGGACAGATCAATTTTGTTAAGAGATTTATTCCTGATTTTTCTTTAATTGTTTTACCTATGCAAAATATGATCAAGAAAAATTCAATATTCAAATGGACGCATAAAGAAAAAGAAGCTTTTGATTCAATCAAACAAGCGATCATTAATGCACCATCATTGAATACCTCGGATTTTTCTAAAGATTTTACTTTGTATACTCTGGCCACTGAAACATCTTATGCAGCCGTTTTAACACAACTCAATGATCATGAAATCGAAGCACCTATTTATTTCTTTAGCTCAAATCTGCAAGGAGCTGAGCTTAATTATTCCGATGTTGAAAAACAAGCCTTTGCTGTGTTTAAATCAATCAAACATTTCAGACCTTTTCTCTTAAAAACACATACAAAAATCATTGTCCCATTCTCTGCAGTAAGGCAATTATTAATTCAAAAAGAAGTAGGAGAAAAGAGAGCTAACTGGGTAACAACCTTGCAAGAATATGATGTTGATATTAAACCAACTAAGATTGTTAGAGGACAAGGTTTTTGCAGATTATTGGCAGGAGCTCATAACATACCAGAAAATCAAGATTCAAATCAAGATATTCAAGTAAGTCAGATAAGTGTTACAAATTCCGGATCTCAGTATGCTGATCTTATCTATTACTTGAAAAAGGGTATGCTCCTTCTAATATTAGCTATAAGAGTAAACGTGCTTTAAGGTTAAAGGCTATTAAATACCAGATCATTGATAATGTGTTATTTAGAAAAAAATATGATTCAATTTTATTAAGATGTTTGGAAAAGACTAAAGCTGAAAAGGTTTTGCAGGAATTGCATGATGGACCAGCAGGAGGTCATTTTGGAGGTGATACCACGGCTCACAAAATAATTCGTGCTGGTTATTACTGGCCTACCCTTTTTAAAGATACACATGATTACGTAAGGAAATGCCAAATTTGTCAAACTGCAAGTGGAAGACAAAGGAAACCAGCTTTTCCTTTGCAACCAGTAACTATTGAGCAACCATTCGAACAATGGGGGCTTGACATTATTGGTGAGATAGTACCTCATTCTTCCAAACAGCACAAGTACATCCTTACTGCAACTGATTACTTTACAAAATGGGTAGAGGCAATTCCATTAAAGGTAGCCAATTCTGATGCAATTATTGATTTCATAGATCAATTCATCATAACCAGGTTTGGTGTACCTCAAGCTCTTGTCTTTGATAATGCATCTTACTTCTCTGGAAATAGTTTAATTGAATTTGCAGTTAAAAGAGGTTTTAAATTAAAATATTCAGCAAATTATTATCCACAAGGTAATGGTTTGGCTGAATCCACTAATAAAAACCTTATCAAAATCATTAAAAGAACTGTTGATCAAAATCAAAAGAATTGGCACAAATATTTAATCTTTGCGTTATGGGCTGACCGTATCACTGAAAAAGCTTCAATAGGGACTTCACCTTTCAATCTGGTTTATGGAAAAGAAGTTGTGATACCATCAAACTTAACACTTCCATCATTAGCCCTAGTGCAGTTTATTGAAGAAAATCCTTCATCATCCATTCAATTGAGATATGATCAAATCCTTAAACTAGAAGAAGATAGGGATAAAGCAAAAATTACTCATGAAAAACATCAACAATTTGTAAAATCTTCTTTTGATGCAAGTTCTACCGGCTCAAAAAATTTGTCAATTGGTGATCTCGTTTTGAAATGGGATAAAGCACACGAAGAAAAAGGTAAACATACCAAATTTCAGAAAATGTGGCTTGGACCATTTCAGATCGTTGAGAAGATAAGCTCAAATACATTTATACGACTCCAAGATCTAACAGTAAAGGAGAGTTTCGTAAATGGGCTTATCTTCAAAAATTTTTTCATAAGAAAACCTTCCAACCTATATATTTCTTTTTTTCAGAAGCTAGATTGTTTTCGTCATAAACAGTGTTGTTAGTATTTCATTTATTTTACTATAGGTATAGTACCCCTTCAAAAATTTTATAAATATTTATTTTGTGTAAATAAGAATTTTTAAAAGCAATAATATATTTTTTTGAATAATAGTTAAGACAAAGAAATCAGAAAGGATTATTTCAATCATTTACATGATCTTTTGAAAACTTGAGGAAAAAGTAAATCATTATAAGTTTATTAAGCAGAGAAAGGTTATCTATCAAAGTATAGATCTTTTTCAAAGTTTTGGAATTCAAAAAAAACTCTAAAAAATGTCATCCATTGATTCTTAAGGATAAAACTATTTCACCCCATCCATTTAAGTTGTGATTTTTTAGAATGTAATTCTAAGAAATTATACGAAAATTTTAAAGAGATAAGAGGTCTCATTACGAGCCGACTTACCATGTTCATAAGGAGTAATAAAACTGGCATTACCAATACTGCATACCAAAACAGGGTAATGGCTTATAAATATAAGACAAGGGGTCTCATCACGAGCCAGCTTGTTCAGTTTGATTATAACTAGTGAATGGCATTGTTAATAACTGGCTACCAAACCAGAACAATGACTCTTAAAATAAAAATAAATAAAAGACAAAAAAACATGAGATAATAGGTCTTATGAAATTATCTTTTAAAAAGTCATAATTTTAGTTGGATGGGACAATGAATGGTTAATGGTTTAAAGGTAACCCTGTCGAGACTATGAACGTTTGCTGGCAGCAGAGGCAATACCTATGGAAATAGAGTATATTATAAAACCAAAACTTGGAGAGATCCACTTACTTCATTATTAACACCAATCAAAGCTTGATATAACCCAAAATGTTTTTATTTCTTAAGGAATTAGAAAGAAATTATGAAATGATTTTTATTTCTTTTTTCATAGTTACATTTTATTTGAATTATCATAAGATAGTTTTTATTATCTTTAAAAACCTTTATTTACTAAAGATAGAATGTTCATTTTATTTTTTCAGAGATAACTGTTTCTTTCAGTGAATCGCCAATTGTTGTGACCAGCAACAACCCCCCCTTTTTATTTATTATTAGTAATAATACTAAATAAATGGGGACCCTTAGTTAAAAATCCAAAAAAATCAATTAGGATTTGTTTGCCTTTACAAATAAAACTTTCTATCATAAACTTATAAAATCCCTTAGAAATAATATTTAGAAACACTTAAGTTTATGATAGATTGTAATAAAATTGCTCTTGAAACAAGATAGCTCATCCATAACAAAATAGTATATATAAAACGCATTGATCGCAGATCGCATAGCGCAGAAAATAGAAATGATTAATAAAAATCTTTTGCGCTCTTATCAATTCTGCGCTTTTGCGATTTTTGCGATATGTGCTTCGCGCTATTGCGCAATTCCCGTTTTTGCGCTATTTTTATGACTGTGATGATTTCATTTTGCGATATTGCGACATTGCGATATTGCGATATTGCGCAGCAAATCGCAGATCGCAATGTCGCAGATTCATGTAGGCGCACTATCCCAAGGCACTCTTCCCACATGTCAAATCCGTTATGCGCTTTAATGATTATATTAAATGATTGGATTGATTATTAATGTGAAAAGAGATTGTGTTTAGATTGAAAGTCGTTTCACAATTTAAATATTATATTTCATCCGCTTTCACATTCAAAACAGTCTCATCACCTTTCTTATGTCATTACTCTCATTTATTCGTAAAATGTAGGCACGAAGGAGCATACCACTATACAAAGCTTCTGCTAAACATTATGGGTAAGAAGGAAAAGAGCTCAAGTTCTGAGAACAAAGAAATGGCTTCGCTATACGCAGACACCGCCTATAACAAGGACGCCGGTATATCTACTTGGGAGGGAATTTATAAACTGTTAGAAGATGAAAACCCTGTGGTGATAAAAGTTGCAGCTACAGCTGGTTCAAAGGATACGTCTGAAGCAACCCTTAGAGACTTGGCTTGCTCATTTCTACATAGAATAGCAGCAAGACCAAGGATTCTCCCATATACATACATGGTGAGATGGGTGTTGGATAGCACAGATATTTCAGACAGACAATTCAGAACTCCATCTGAAGAGCTAATTGGGTCATTCACCATAGAAGATCTGAGATTAATGTATAAGCTGCCAGAACCTCAGGCAACTTTCAACAAGCAATTTATGGAAGAGTTTGCCAAATAACACTCAAATTTGGCAGAATGCACAAAGGAGTGGACCAAAAGAAGTGAACCATTGAAGAAGAACAAACAAGGTATGTACAACACGGGTTCACTTACCTCTCCTTATTGTTTTACTGCTGCCATGTTATGCAGGCTTTTTGGAAAGCCTGACATAAATATGATCTTACCCGAATTGCTTCCTTTGTTGAATGCGGCTATTAATTCTACAATTGTAGATTGGGCCAAAATCCTATCTGATAATCTCACCACTGCTATTTTTCATTACCGGTCTAAACGAAATGTTTCCCAGCGGGTTTATCCGCCTTTTTATTTATCTGCTTATGTCATGGACGCCATCTGTTATGTCTCTAAATTCCCTGTGATGGGCAGGAAATGGACTATCCACGATCCTTTTCCCATTCATGTGTACCATAAAGAACTATGGGAGTCTGAGTTTATCCCCCATTTTTATCAAATTTGTCATGGAATAATGCTGCCATTGTACAAAACATTGTATAATAAGGATGCCCCGAGGTTATCCTCAGAAACAGAGGTTGATATTCTCCTCGTCGCAAGATGGTTTGGAGAGGAATTGTTCACCTATATTAGGGTTTTTGGAAGTTATGCTTCTCCCCATGTTTTACCCTTATATGTTCCAGATAGACTTGTAGCCCGGGAAATTGCTTATCAGACCTGTGGTCAAGGAGGTATGACAAAAGATTTAAAAGACAAGAAAAAGGGCATTTGGCCACAATTTCCCATAAAATGTGGAACATTTTCACTGTTGGATATTGGTCATGCATTTCATGAGATAGGTAACGTTACATGCCTACAGCTGTTCAAATTCTCAAGAAGGTTATTTGACCAAAATGATATTGTTAAGAATTTTACCAATGCAATCAAAGTAAGGGAATTTGTCGGGGAGCAAGATCTTTTTGATGATATGTTCCAGGAAAGAAATTCATTCAAAGAGGTTTTGAATTCAGCTAAAGAGCAGCTATCTCCAGGGGATTTTCAGGAATTCAAGTTGTACAGAGAAAGGAGACTAATTCCTATTCCTTTCGATAATCTACGCTTAGAGCCCGCAAAGGAGCAAACTCCTAGTGTTAGTCTTAACAGCAGTTCAAGCACAGGTAAATTTAAATCAAAATCTGACAGAGATTCTGAACACTCCAATACATCCAAAGAAAAGGAAGATAAAATGGAAGAATCCATTAAAGATTCTGCACAATCTAAAGAGCTTGCTCAACAGCAAATTTTGACTTCTCAACAAACAAATCCTCCTCCACCCAATGTACAGCAACAGCCAGTCACCATTGAGTTAGATAAAGAATGGGAAACCTTTAATCAATTGATTAATGTAGAAGGATAGAATGTACAGACCCCTGTCCAGACAACCAAAGTTTTGAACACAGGAACAAGCAGCACAGCCGCAGTAACAGAGCACATACCAATCACACCCTCCTCTGAAATTGTACTTAATGTAGAAGACATTCCTCCTCTGGATGTATTTTATAGCCCAAAATACAAAGTAGTAGTAAAGAGACAAAGGAAAAAGAGAAAAATAGAAAGTGCAATTGCTACTGAACCAGAACAAGTAGATGTTTTGTGGAAAGATCCTGCCACAGAGCCTACTCATAATCTCACTAAATTATCTCAAATAACAGGAGCTTATGCTTCTGCAACAATTGATAAAGCAGTTGAGATACAAGTTTTGTTGGATGAAAAATAAGAACAGATAAAGGCTCTGCAACAGCAATTGCAACAGGTACAGGCCAATCAGGAAGCACAATTAAAACTTGAAGAGTTACAACAACAACTTCAAGAAATCCAAGAACAGCATAAGGATGATCCTAAGCTTCCAGAATTCATTTCAGAAACCATCTCTTTGAATAATCAACTACTGCAACAAGAGGAAGTTTTCTGCCAAAAAATATTGCAATGGAATTCTTTGTGCCAAGAAAGCGATAAAATCACAAATCATGTCGTAGATCTACGAAATGATTATGATTTGATTAATGAAAATATCAATGATTATCTAGCATGGAAAAAGACAGAAGAAGGCAGAAAAGCTGGTGCACCCATCATTAATGAAAACCACAAAGAAATACTGTTCAGTAATTGGGATGCACAAATCAGAAGAGCAGAAAGGGTAGCAGAGGAGGCATCTACAGCGGCAAACACTCTCACTGATTGTGTAAATGATAATTTACACAAAGTTAACTTGATTAAATCGCTCTTAAAAGTTATCTCCTGAAGGTAAATCAACGAAGTAATGGAGAAAAGGCGTAAGAAAGAGCAAATCCATCCAGAGTCGACATTGAACACCTGCACTTATATTGGTAAATCCATTACGCTCAAGACAAAGGTGCACCTCCAATTGTACTATTATTGTCATGAGAAGATTCACGCTACGATTTATTTTTCAGACAACACTAAGTCAGTCAACCGCATCTTCTCAAAACTATGCTAGATGCCTGCAAGAGCAAAGATCAATTTCATAGATAGATAGATTTAGTTTTAATTTCACTGTGTTTTAGCCTAGGAAAAGGACGGTCATTGAACCGAATCCTTATTTTTTGTAATAAACTATTTTTAGAGTTAGTTAAGTAGTATTTAAACCCCTCTCATGCATTTAGAGAGGGGTCCCCGATCCATTGATGGACTTAACGTATCACATCTATTGTCTTATATATTTTTTAGCACCATCCGTGATTTTCATGTCAATTATCTTTGAAGTGTTGCATTGCATCTTGGAATTTGGTTTTGCATTATACTCATCGACAGAGCATCGAATGCATCTTTTCGAAATTCTGATGAACAAGGTATTTTTATCTCGTTTCAATCGTTGGATTCTTTGTTGTTTTCACAGATATCGCTTTAAAATTTTCATCGTCATACGTGTATACTGTTTTTAACAAATTAACAACGCTTCCTTTTATATATCATTTCTGAGTATAATTGAAACATTATTTTCCATAGTTACATGTAAATGGTATACAATGATGAATGAAATATGTTTATATAAATCTGTTTAATTTCTTAAACAGAGTTATCTTTATTTGTTTCTGCATATTTCAATTTAATTAATAATACATTTTTATGGTTATTGTTGAATTGAAACAATCTTAAGTTGTATTCACATATAGCTACCCGGGTTAGTGCTAGAATTTATTTATCAGTATTTAGCTTAAATTAGATAGTTTTATTTCAGTTAGTATTCTCCCATTTCCAATTCATCCAACTGAATCATTAGGTTACAAGGAAACTGGTCCTTTAAATCCAGTCGGAGCCACCACACCAAACGGAAAAGGAGCTATCTTAAGGTCCCGACCGGGTGGTTTTCCCCGATGTTTGAAGCAGAGATTTTCTAGGCTTCAACAGGGCCCAACCAATGCATCTTGAATTTTCCTGGAAACTTCACAAACTGATTTTCATAAAGGAGAAAAAGGTCTCCTACCTAGACATTATTCTGCTTAATATGTATGTCATGCCAGAAATTTTCTCTTGCTTTATGCACCTGTTGATGGAATCTTGCTACAAATCTATCTTCCTCCAAAGCAAGCAACTGCAAATTTCTTTCCTTCATTATATCAAGGTCTTCCATATCTGTAAAAGTTTCAATCCTCAATCTAGGCACAATATACTCCATGGGAATCACGGCTTCTTGCCCATAAACTAACGTGAATGGTGTCTGACCTATCAACTTCTTACATGTGGTCCTATAAGCCATAATATTGTTGGAATTATAAGGCCCCAGTCATCTCTATTGACATTGCATACCTTAGTAAGTGAATTTTCCAAAGTATTATTGAATGCTTCAACTGTTCCATTAGCCTGAGGGTGATAATGGCTACTCTTCTGATGATATACTTGGAATTCCTCGGTTAATGCTTCAATACTCATATTCATAAAATGTGAACCTTGATCACTCATCAAAATCTTCGGACATCCCCATCTAGATAATACATATTCAAAAATAAAATTTGTTGCAGTCCCTTATTGGTTGTACTTCGACCCATCTTTTCAAGTAGTCATTTTTTGTAATTATGTACCTCGCACCAGTCCTCTTTCCATGTGGGTTGAATGTTCCAACAAAATCAATGGCCCACTTGTCAAAAGCCTGCAATGTAACCTGTGGATAATGGAATCTCATCTCTTATGGAAGGCTTCCCTATGATTTGACACACAATATCACATGCTCTGCAATACTCCTTTAAATCGTTATGTAGCATACATCCTTATGTAGCATAGGCCACCACAATCCTTCTCTCAAAATATTCTGCACAGTAGTTTTTCCTGCATAGTGTTCACTAGTTGCGCCTCCATGGGATTTTTCTAGAATCATCTGTCTTTCATGTTCAGGAACATATCTGTGTAGTATCTCATCTGGTCCCATCTTATATAAGTGTCCTAATATTAATGAAAATTTATTTGACTTAACCACTAATTATTTCTTTTGTTGTGTAGTATACCCTGAAGGATCCATTCCTATAGTCAAAATTTGAATGATATTTGTGAAGTGGTCATCTGCTACTTTGATTCCAAATAACTGCGCATTAGGGAGATTATCTTTTATGTTGGTTGGTTCTTCCCCTGTTTCCAATCTTGACAGATGGTCAAGTCCTGCATTCAACCTTCCTAGCTTAACAATGATCTAAAAATAATACTTGTGTAATAAAAACAACCATCTGCAAATATTTCCTCCTAAGACAACATTATTGACCAAATACTTCAGTGTGTAGAATGACCTATAAACATCTTAAAGTGGTACCCCAACAAATAATGTTTAAACTTCTGCAAAGCATACACCATGGCCAATCCTTCTCTTTCTATAGTGGTATAATTCTTCTTTGCTTTAGATAACTTCCTACTTGCAAAAGATATAGGATTATCAATCTCTCCTTCACCGGGTTGTGCCAGTACCACTCCCAAAACTATACAAGAGACATTCGCATGGACATGGAATTCCATATTCCAATCAGGGAACAATAATATAGGGCTAGCTACCATCTTTTCTTTCAATATGTCGAGGCTCTTCTGACATTCTTCGTTTAACTAAAAAGTTACATTCTTCTTCAACAATTTCTCCATCGGCGCAATGATCTACACAAACCCCTTGATGAACTTCCTGTAATACCTAGTATGTCCCAACGTAGTGCGAAGATGTCTTATTGTCTTAGGTGGATCCATGTTCACAATGATAACAATCTTAGCAGGTTCCACAATTAATCCTTTCTTACCAACAATATACCAAAAGGTTCATAAAATATGCACTTCTTCAGGTTCAAAGAGATATGATATTGTCTACATGTGTCGAGCATAAGCCTCAAACTTCCAACATGTTTTCTCAAGAATCCAAATATTTTCCAATCATCAAAGTATACCTCCAAAAACTTGTGAATATATTCCTGAAATTTTCAACCACCACCATGGAAAACATAGCAGGGGCATTCGTTAATCCAAAAGGCATTACCGTGTACTGATATGAAGCCCATTTTGTAGAAAATGTGGTCTTATGTTGATCTTCAGATGCAATCTGAATTTGATGATAACCTGAAAATCCATTTGTAAATGAGTAGACTTCCTGACCTCCTATGTTATCCAACACTTCATCTGTAAAAGGGGCAGGGAATGGATCATGCAAGCATGCATCATTCAACTTCCTCATGTCAACACAGATCCTAATCTCTCCCTGAGTCTTCTTCTCTTGCACCACCATAGGACTTACCCATTCGGACGATTTCACGAGTTCAATAATTCATGTTGCCATCATCTTGTCTAGTTATACTTTCAATTTATCCTTATACTTAGAGTTCAGTCTATAAGGTCTTTGTTTCACTTGATTTGCATCAGGCTTCAGAGGAATCTTCGAGTCCCCTAGATCTCATAATATACCCTTCATCTCTGAAAACTTGGTCGGAAAAAGTTCTTGATATTCATGAAGGAGTTATGTAACTTTATTGATTTTCTCCTCATCCCAGTAATCTCCTACTATTGCAAACTTGGGTTCCTCCTCTGAACCTATGTTCACCTTATTTATCTTTAGTGGCTTTGTTATGTCTGGTATCTCCAACTCAGGTCCAGTCACTTCGTAGTGTCCTTCTGATTCTGTTATGTCAATGTTATGAGGATCTTCTTCCTCTCCATATGCAATAATGTTATAGCATTCTATTGCATATTATATCTGCACAGCCCATTCAGGTTGTTGCCATGTCACCTAGGTGACATTCTCAATGGTCTTCTTCTTGACTGCCTGAAGAGCCAAATGTATGCCTCGAAAATCATCCTTGAAACTAAATGTTAATATGAAACTATCCACCATGTCTGCCAAATTTTCAGTACCATGTCAAAGCTTTGTTTCTAGGTACCAATTCTTAGGGATTTTCTCAAATGTATGAATGAATCCATGTATTCGTTCCTTCTGTGGAATCTCCTTCCATGTTGTAGTACATAGACGGATATTCTTCCTAGGAGTAGTTTGGCCATCATATTTTATCTCCATCTATGTTTTTATTTGTCCAAACCTTATCCACATCAATCTTCGACATTCCTGCAAACCTCCTAGATTATTCTTATGTGCATTCTACCATCTAGCAAGAGTAGCTTTCAGAGCTATATCCAAGGCTAACAACCTTTGATTTTCTTGAACCTGTTCTTAATAAGTATCAAGAAAAGTATTCACATCTCCAATGTCATCATAAGAAGGCAGGTTACATACCTCAGATGTCAAGCAGTGAACTAATTTGGTAACTCTTAGATAATGCCTTGTTGATACTTCATGTAGCCTATTCTGCAAATTCTCCAACTCTTCTTTTGAATATGAAGTACAAGAACTATCATGTTCCCAACTCAACTTTCCTTCTGCAGTAGGATTAACCCAATCTTTTTCCTTCGCTTTCATTTGATAGATATTTTCTATATTCGTTGTGCAGTATTATTCTTTGACTATTTTTGTGTACCTTACTCCTTATGATGGATCTAAAGGAACAATTACCCTCATATTATTTCCTTCAAATATCATCTATCTCTTATTCAAATTAATTATGGCTATGTTTTCAAATGTTTGGCCAAGTCCAAGCAGTGCAGGATAAGGGTTATTGTCATCGAAAATTCATATTATTTCAAAATCAGTATTAGTGCACATTCCTTCAACATCCACTATGACACCTGGTAATCTTCCCATGGGAAGGATCTTCTGTTGATTTTCCATCCTTAGTTGAATAGGCGACTATCGTAGGTTCGGATTACACATCAATTCCCATGTCTTATTATTCAAGACATTAGCATCAGATCCCAAATCCGGAATAGCTTGATCCATATCGTATTCTCCTATCTATGCACTGAGCCTCATTTCTATTCCATTTATTTTCTATTGATGTAGGTTGTTGACTGTGCGCATCTCACTTCACGGTGTTTCTTTTGATTCACAAGAATCTATCAATTCCTGAAGCCCTTCTATGACCTTTTGATCTCTTGAAAACTTCATATAAGTCTGCAGAAAATACCTTAAAATACTTACTTTATTTGTTGACCCTTGGCCTTGCGTTGAACCTTGATCCCGCGTCAAAGCTCTATTATGTGTCAGATAATGACACATCAAAATTTTTAGGCTTTGGTTGTGCTCAAGAGGTCGAAGCTCCAGCATCCAAAAAACTTCGCTTTGCTTCCATGAATGCTCCTTTTTATTTCTGAATATAAAAAATAGGAACTTTCTCCGCAGTATTTCTAACCCATGCACCTAGAGTTTCAAATTCCTTATTTTCATTCATCTTATCAATACCAGTTGCAGCTCCACTTCTAGTAACAATACTAATTCGAGGTTCATCAGTCCTCCTTTCAGCAATCATCATTTGAATATTTTGCGTCAGTTGTTGATTCCTCTTTTCTTTCATCTTCATCATAAGTACAAGACATTATTCAATTACATGGTCAAAATATTTACAGTAGTTACATGTCGTAGTGGGGTTCTGACAATCTCTTGCAAAATGACCTGGCTAGTCGCAATTATAGCAAATGATATGTCCACATCCTCAACCAGATCCACCCCCTTGACCTCTTCCTTGGTAACCTCCTCAACCTTTGCGTTGTCCCCTGTCATAATGTCCATGCTCTTCTGCTTTCATTCTATAAGTGTCGGCACTACGCTCCATCATTAGGTCATAACTTTGACAATTATTCTCATAATGTCCTACTAATTTACATAATTTTCAAAATATAGTATTTAGAGTCTGTAAATATTGCTACAATAGGTAACATTCCTCTGAGCGATGTTGGCCTCTGGTTCTGCATATTTAAAACCACTAGATACATCCAGTGTTCAAGGGATTTAGTGCCCCACTAGAAATGTAATCTCAGAAGGCATGGCACTTCTCTTTAGAATTTCCCTTCGATCTGCACTTTGTACACCATACTTATTCTCTAACTTCTTTACCTTTCTTGATGTCATGTATCTGCAGGGTTAGGTTCACCAGCTGACTCTAAATTTGTTGCATGCTTGTATTACTATCTCCTATAGGTGAAGCTTCCAACTTCATCGCAATATCCAAAGCTTCGACTTGAGTTCCTATCTCATGTTGCATCAATGGTAATATGATATGCAGTAGCAATGCAACTATAAACTATTCTTGATGTTTCTGCAGAGCTATGTCAAAGCTTACCTGATCCAATAACAACTTAAATCTTTGATATAACTTCCAAACAGACTCAGTAGGTTTCCGTTTAATTTCCTTCAACTCAGTGATGGATTGCGACTCATACTTCGGCTTCCTAAATTATCCTATTGGTGATTTTTAATTTCTGCAAATGTTATGTTCTGATTAGTTGAATACTTCATATACCATGTCAATGCTCTATCGTGTAGTGTCGTAATGAGTTGCGCCTTCTTTATATTTTCATTATTGACCTGCTTCGATGCTTATACAGCTGATCCCAATGGAAAATGGCATCAACCCATGGTATTCATCTACCCATGTTATTCATCCACCCATGGAATTTACCCATGGTATTGTAAATGGCATCGACCCATGGTATTCATCCACCCATGATATTTATTCGCCCATGGTATTGTAAGTGACCCATGGTATGTATCCACCCATGGTGTTCATCCACACATGGGATTTAGCCATGGTATTGTAAGTGGTATCTACCCATGGTATTGGCCCATGGTATCCACCGATGGTATTGTATCTATAAAAAAAAGACTATAAATAACAAGCCTCACTTTGTAAAAGGACAGATTGTCCGCCACAATGTAGCTTCTACAGTTATTCTCTGTTTTAATAAAATAAGTTTCTTTGTGGTTTTATTTTCTTTGTGTTCTATCTTCTTTTCTGGCATTCTAATTTTGCAGATCTTGTGAGATCCTTTCAATTTTTTTAGATCTTGGGGGCCTCCCTCCAAGATTTGGATCAGTGGTATCAGATTTAGGTTACACCTCCATGGGAATGAAGGTTTGAAACATATTTCAGTTTCAATGTTTTGCAGCAATCTTCAGCGAAATCCATGATTTTTTTTTTGGTGGCAATATTTCACATCAGATATGAAAATTTTGGTGAAAATTTTACAAAAAAAAAAGACCATATCTGGATTCCTTGCGAAAAAATACTCAAATTCAAAAAAAAAATCGGCCAAATTGGAGTTCGGATGAGGGAAATATCGCTGATTCAAAATCAACAATGTTGAAACAATTTTTCTGACAACAATTCATGGACGGAGGCTCTCCTGTCATTTTTCGCAATTTTTAGTGAAAATTTTCAGAAGAATGGATATATATTTGAGCTTCTCTTGAAAAATCACCCAAGTTCAAAAAAAAAATCAATTGAATCGGAGTCCAGATGTGGAAGTTATCGTTGATTTAAAATCAACTATTTTTTCAAAAAATTTGTGACGGCGAGACAGTTCCAGCGCGAATCTGAGAGTCTAGAGTCTCCAGATAGTGGTTTCAAATAGATGAGAAGATGCAGAATGATCATTCCATTTCCAAAAACAGGTTATAATAAATATTCTGAGTTATATTGACCGAGTTATGCTCATTTTAAATCTGGAGCAGCATTCGGAGTGGGTTCCCTTTGGAGACGTGCCCTCCCACCCCGCTTTAGTAGGCACCTACTTCACATTCATCAGTTTCATCATAGCAGCGTTTGGCTTGGGTTATTTGGAGATGTGCCCTCCCACCCCAAACTATGTAGGCACCTGTTATTTCATCAACAATCAGCATCACGGTTATGGGTCAACCGCACAAAATCATTTTCATCGAAGTCCATTTGCTAGGCCGCACACTGTTAGTAACACAGTTGGTCACAAGCATTATAGGGTATCTCTATCCTTGGATCTTTGTTTGTCACAGTTTTGGTTCATCCACAAACCCACACTTCATCGAAGTCCATTTGCTAGGCCGCACACTGTCAATATCACAGTTGGTCACAAGCATTACAGGGTATCTCTATCCTCAGCACTTCGTTCATCACGGTTATGGGTTAACTACACAAAACTATTATCTTCAGTGGCTCTTCATATTCAACAAAGGCTTCTTAGGAAGGAACTTCACACAATGGGGACCATTGCTTCTTAAGGAGGGAGGAATGATCCCAATGGAAAATGGCATCAACCCATGGTATTCATCTACCCATGTTATCCATCCACCCATGGAATTTACCCATGGTATTGTAAATGGCATCAACCCATGGTATTCATCCACCTATGATATTTATTCGCCCATGGTATTGTAAGTGACCCATGGTATGTATCCACCCATGGTATTCATCCACACATGGGATTTACCCATGGTATTGTAAGTGGTATCTATCCATGGTATCCACCTATGGTATTGCATCTCAAAAAAAGGCTATAAATAACAAGCCTCACTTTGTAAAATGACAGATTGTCCGCCACAATGTAGCTTCTACAGTTATTCTCTATTTTAATAAAATAATTTTCTTTGTGGTTTTATTTTCTTTGTGTTCTATCTTCTTTTCTGGCATTCTAATTTTGCAGATCTTGTGAGATCCTTTCAATTTTTTTAGATCTTGGGGGCCTCCCTCCAAGATCTGGATCAACAGCTTCGCATAAAAACCAAAACTTCTATGGATCCTCTGATCCAGTTCCTCTAAAAACAGGTAGCTTAATATCATCATCCATACCTTTTCCTGGAGGGGGAGGGGGAGGGGGAGGGGGATGGTGGGTAGGAGGGTTAGGGGGAGCAGGAAAAATACCATGACCATTACTGGATTTTGGCTTCAATAAACTCTCAGGCTGGAAGGGACAATATTGCAAATTTACCTAGGGGGTATCTTCTCTTTCACTTTCAAATTCACTCAACAGAGGACTATAATCAGTTTCTACAAAGTTCTTCAGATCGTTTCCATTATATCTCTTTCTAGTATCGACTCTTTATCTCTTTCCACTTCGCATCACACCGGTCTCTGGCTAAGATTTACTTTTTCTTCCTCCAAACATAAGTAAACTAGAAATTTGATTGCATCTGTAAAACTCCCTTTCCACACAGAAGAATCTTAATCCAAAGTTTCAAAGGTTTAATATACTTACCTCACAGTCCTTTGAATATTCTTCATTCTTCTTCGTTGTAGGACACAATCGTGTCTACTGCGAACTCAGTAATGAAGCCTCCCAAGATACTATTAATCCAGAAATCGGAAACCATTAAAATCATGTTGTCAGTGCTCTTGAGTCACTATATCAGCTCAAGAGCCCACATCGTAGGTTCGACGTTCTTAAAATAGTCCTTTCTTTCAGTCAACCTTGATATCCACTTGTACATCTCACTAGGAAAATAATTGAAGAAAATTTCGTATTGCTTTGTGAAAATGTACTTTTGTAACCACGCTTCAGATATCATATGAGGATTTATGTTTTCTTGATCTGCAAATTCTTGCTCTTTCAAGAATATCCAATCTTGAATTTCCTTCTTCGACGAATGATACATCCACATATACCTCAAATGGATCCCGATCCCAACACCTATAACCTTCTTTAAGCATGAAACATGGAAAATTGGGTGTACTTGTGAAAATGTAGGCAACTCCAATTTGTATGCCATAGTACTAATATTTTGCAACACCTTGTAACAACCATAGTAGTTGGGTAATAATTTATTATCCTTCTTAGCTTTCTTGAAGGAATTTTGTTTGTATGGTTGTAGCCATAAAAATACCCAATCACTCACATCAAAACTTATTTCGCTGTGATGTTGATCTACCCGTTGTTTCATTTGATTTTTTGCTATTCAATTTATCCTTTCAGAGTTGGAGAACTTGTTGTTGATGCTTGATGTGATATTCCACTGCATGAACCTTAGAATTGTCTCTTAAATATGATGTGATAGATGGTGGTTGATATCCATAAAGCACCATAAATGGGGTCATTTTTATTGTGGTACGGAAGGAAGTGTAATACCAACAATCTTCTAGAGGTAACCACCTAACCCATTGTGATTGTTTAACAAATACAAAGCAACAAAGATATACTTCCAAACATTTGTTCACTATCTCCATTTTCCCATCAGATTGAGGATAATAAGATGAGATATGAGTTAATTTAGTACCAAGACAATATCATAATTTTGTCCAAAAAAATCCAGTGAAAATGGGATATATGTCACTTACAATAATATTTGGGTTTCCATGTGGTTTTTTTAACTATTTCCACAAATTCAATAGTGACTATAGTGGCTTTGGAAAGATGAGATAGTGAAAAATTGTTTGCGTACTTGGTATGTCTATCAACTACCACCATAATGACACTCTTTCCTGTGGAATTGGGTAAACATGTGATAAAATCCATTTATACCTCCTCCCAATGTTGACTTGGAATGGCTAATGGTTGTAAAATATCTGGGATTTAATTATCTCAACTTTATTTTGTTGGCAAACCAAATATTCTACCACAAAATTCTAAATATTAGATTTAAGGTCATCCCAAAAAATTTCCTTCTTGACCCTGTGGTAAGTTTTTAAAATTCCTGAGTGCCCTCCTATAAGAGAGGTGTGGAATTCCAAAAGAACATTTTGTTTGATTTGGGAGTTCTTACATAGATATAAGCGATATTTGTACCATAGTGAATCATTTTTCCAGATAAATGTATCATATGAACTGGGATCTTGCTACAACTTTTGAATAATTTTCCACACCTCTTCGTCATTATTCCATTCATCCCCTGCTTCAGTTATCCAGACATGTTCGATAATAGAAATGGAACAAATAAATTCTTCCACATCCTCATCCCTTCTTGAGAGTGCATCTGCAACAACATTTTACTTTTTTTTTTTATAGATGATTCAAGGTCATAACCCAACATATTTGTGACCCATTTTTGTTGCTCTTCTAAAGATAATCTTTGTTCCAAGAAGTATTTAAGACTATAATTATCTATTTTCACCTTGAAGCATCTTCCCGTTAGGTAAGAGCGCCATTGCTTCAAGGCATGTAGTATTTCCAACATTTCCTTCTCATAAATAGGTTTGTGTAAATACTTTCCATTGTTTGGACAAGTTTTAAAACCAATGGGCCTTCCTTCTTGCATTAAAATAGTACCAATGTTATTTACTAAGGCATCACATTCCACAATGAAGTTTTTTGTGAATTATGGTGCAGCTAAGACTGAAGCTCTGCACATTGCCTCTTTAAGATTTTCAAAGGCCTTAGTTTCTTCTGAATTCTAAAACAATGCATCTTTATTCATTAATATTGTTAGTACCAGTGTTATTTTCACATAATTCTTAACAAAATTGCAATAATACCCTGTCAACCTAAGAAATCCTCGAATATGCCTTAAGGTTGTGGGGATTTTTCATTCCTTTGTGGATTTAATTTTGTTAGGGTATACCTTAACACCCTCATGAGATACAATATTACCCAAATATTTCACTCCTTGTACAACAAAGAAACATTTGGAGTGTTTTGTGTATAATTGTTTCTCCTTCGATAGTTTGAGCACCCTATCAACATGTTGAACATGATCATTACAATACTTGTTGTAGATTATCATACCATCAAAAAATACTAACAATATTTTCTAAGGAATTCATCAAAACTTGGAAAGTGGAAGGTGGAATTCATCAAACCTTGCAATGTGGAAGGTGCATTAGTAAGGCCAAAAGGCATGACCAAAATTTCATAATGACCTTAATGAGTTCTAAATGTTGTTTTCGGAATGTCTACTATCTTAATTCTAATTTTATGATATCCTAAACAAAGATCTATCTCGGTGAAGTAAATTGCTCCATGTAGTTCATCCAACAATTCATCAATGAGAGGAATGGGAAATTTATCTTTAATAGTGAGCTTATTGAGCTCTCTATAATCCAAATGCATACACCATGATCCACCCTTGTTATGCACCAATACTACTAGAGAAGAGAAAGAACTTTGGCTAGTTTGAATTATACCTGCCTCTAGAATTTCTACAACCATACGTTCAATTTCACTCTTTTGGGCATAGGGATATTTGTAAGGTCTGATGCTTGGAGGAACACTTCTTGGAATCAATTTAATAGCATGATCATGAACACGAATACATGGGAGACCTCTGGGAGTCTAAAATACATTGGAATGATTGCAAAGAATCTTTGGAGATCTATAGAAATGGATGGCTTAGATGTTTGAACATCTAGTGAGCATCATTGTGCAATTACCCTCGTTGTTCCTTCTTCAAAATATTTTTCATGCCATTAAAGCTTATTATCTTCCTAGGTTTCTCTGTGATACCCCCTAATTCAATTTCCTTTCCTTCCCAAAAAAAATTCAAGGAAAGTTCTTGAAAATTAAAATCTATCATCCCCAAAGATTATAACAATTGGAATCCTAATACAACATCAGCACCACCCATTGGAATGGAAATCGTTGGACTATTCAATACATATTCCCCCATGGTTTTATTGATATTATGGCACTTCCATAAGTGATTTATAATTCCTCCATTTGTAACCATCACTTGACACTCTAGTGTTGGACATAGAATTCAATTCAAATCCTTGGATATCTTACAATGAATAAAGTTATGGGTACTACCTCAATTAATCAACACTATACCTTTTTCTTCTTGATATATCATTCTATCTTAAGAGTTTTAGGAGTGGTAATTCTTGTCAATGCATTACAAGATATGGTTTGATTAATTTCTTCTTTTTCAAACCTTAGGGTTGGTTCTTGGTGTATATCTTCTTCTTTTTATGTTTCTTTTTCCTTTTATTCCTCCTCTTCACAATCTATGTAAAATAATTTTTTCTCAAGACACTTATGACCTTTAGTGTATTTGTTATCACACCTGTAACAAATCCCTTTTTCTCTTTTTTTCCTTCAGTTTTTGTTGTGTCAATCTTGTATGTTGTGGGAGGCTAGGAGCAACAACACTTCCATATTTATAGTTGTGACTGGTAAAACCCCTTGTTTCCCAAATTTTGCTTTCAACTTTTCTTGCCACCCTGAGTGCATTCTCCAATGACTTAGTTTCCCAAAGGTGAAATTAATGTTGGCTATTATCCTTTAACGTTGTTATGAAGACATCAATAATATTCTCCTATAGAATATATGTTACCTTGATAATCACTCTTCAGAAGTCCTCAATGTGCTCTGCAACTGAACCCTTTTGTTTGAGATTTATCAATTGGCTAAAGAAGTTATTTCTCTTTGTATCTTCATAATGTGCAATCATTTCCTCTATAAAAAATTTCCAAGTGAAAAGTGATTTACAATCAAAAGTACATTAATACCACATAAACTTATTAGGTTATAAATATAAATATGCAATTTTGTATCTTTTGTGTGTGTTACACATCGTGTAGATCAAACAACTTATCTATCTATAGTATCCGCGTTACCAGATCCTTTCCATCAAAATTCCTCATATCAATATTTGGAATATGTGTGGTCTTCAACCCAAATTTAGAGTCTCTAAAATCATGATTCACGTTCCTTTTGTTCTCATCATGAGTTTCATGGAATACCTTGTCACCACTAGGAAGCATTTCTTGTAGCAACTTTGTCAAACCTTCCTCCAACCCTTCCATTTATGCTTTTAAGCCATACTTCAAACCTTCCATGTCCTTTTTTATTTTTGCTTCTAAAACTTCCACTTCCCCTTTTATGTATGCTTTAAAACCATTCATCATTGTTTTCATTTCATCTTTGGTTGCTATTTGTTGCATTTGGTCTCATAATTTTGAAATATCATGTTGCATTTCTTCTTCTTATTCGTGCGTCATAGTAGAGATTTCTAAAGGTTTAATGGGTGTAGAATTATTATTTTTAGGAATTTTAGAACTAGTTAATTCAGGTCTAACTGTATAAATTGGATCCGAGCTTGTATTTCTGAGACTTGGATTGCCCCGATGGTGAACGGAAGAGCTACAGAATTCTTCAAAGCAACAAGAGGGCTTCGTCAGGAGTGTCCTCTCTCCCCTCTCCTCTTCGTAATCCAAGCTTCTGTTCTAAGCTTCCACTTGGACAAGAAGCAGTCAAACCAAGATACCATGGGCCTTAACATTGCAAGAGGGGTCAAAAGCATAAATCATGCTCTTTTTGCCAATGAATCTATTTTGTTGGGGGCTGCCTTTGTCCTTTCGGCATCAATATTCAAAGAGGTGTTGGATGACTTCTGTGAAACAACTGGCAGCATCTTAAACAAGGTAAAATGCCACATTTACTGCTGGAACACTTATGCCAGCATTCTGTGCAATCTCAATATGTATGGGCTTTGCTGCATCGTCAAACTGGACATTGTTCAAGTATCTGGGCCTCCCAATCTTCCAAAGAAGCGCCTTTAGCAAAGACTGGCTTCCTCTACTCAAAAAATTCAAGCTCAGGATACAGGCTTGGGGCTTCTCATGGCTTAATCTCTCAGGTAAGTTGGTTCTTATTAAATTAGTTCTCAGTAGCCTGCCTATTTTTCAATTCTCTGTTATGCTCGCCCCCTCAAGTATCCTCTAAAAAATAGAGGAGTTTATTCGAAAGTTCTTCTGGAAAGGTGGAAGACATAATGAAAACAGAATTCCTTTGGTAAGCTGGGACAAGGTCACCAAGCCTTTGATGGAAGGAGGTTTAAGTTTTAAAGATCTCTGTACACAAAAAGTGGCCATGGGAGCTAAATTCATCTAGTGTCTTATAGCTCCCAATCCTGGCTAGGCCCAAAAGGCCTTGTGGAAGAAATATTTTCATGGTTCCAGAAAACGATGCCTTGACAATCCTAGCACAAAGGTTGGTTCGCAACTCTCCAAGCTTTAGGTCAAAGCCACCCCCCTGATCAATCTTAATGCATTCTGGATCCCGGGCAATGGCAAGAATACAAAAATCTAGGAGAATGGAATCATGGATAACCCGTCCCTTGCTGAATCAAATTCCCTTCAAGCATTGCGGAGCTAGATGACTAACACAAGTTACAAAACTCTTTGGGACATTTCAACATGGAAAGAAAATCATTTGCATAGTTGGAAGTGAATCCAAGTCCCATTGGAGCTGATACGTGATTTGGATGAATTATTGAAGCTGCTAAAAGGAAAGGCGCTGTCCGTGAGAGGAGAGCCGACAAACATGGCTGGGGTCCCCAATAAGGCTCATACACTGTGGCTTTGGGCTATAAAAAAATGAAGGAGCTGCCTTATGTTCCTCCAAACCCAAAAATGTGGAAAGGGCTTTGGAGACACAAATCCATCCCAAAAATTGATTTATTATGTTGGTTAACATGCCATAACATAATTTTGACAGAGGATAGATTAAAGACCAGAGGCTTCCAGAGACCTTCCAAATGTCGATTATGCAGTGAGAATGAGGAAAACGTTGGCCATCTCCTGTTGAATTGCAAGTTCGCAGAGGAAATATGGCAGGACATTCTGAGTCCTTGGAAAAATAATATTAATTTCCCCTCCTCAATATCTGACTTATTTGCTAATTGGCTGCATATTTTTCCAGGGGAGCTTCCAAAGAACGAAAGCTTTAAAGTTGCCTGGCTCACCTTGCCAAAGATCATTGGCTGGCAAATTTGGCTGGAGAGAAACATGAGAATTTTTAGGGATAAAGGACAGGATGTGAAAATTATCATTGTCAAAATTAAATGTCAATTGAAACAAAGTTTGGGGGATCAGCTTGAGGATACTAATCTAAGCCAGTAAGAGCTAGATTGGGGTGCCATGATGGGCCTCAAGTTTTCCGAAACTATAAGACAAGGCAAGTCATCCGTTGAATGGAAAATCAGAAGCAATGAGAGAGACTTCTCAACATGGTCCAACAAGCAATCTAAACCTTCTCTTTTCTTTGACAGGGCAGGCAAAGGCAACCCTGGCCTTGCTGGAGCCGGAGGAGTAATCAAGAACATTGAAGGCAGAAGTGATCACAGTTTCGCTTGGGGATTGGGCTACAACACAAGCATACAAGCATAAGCACTTGCTTTGTTCCAAGGACTCAATCAAGCCAAGGTCGTAGGCATCAAAGAAATAATTGTAATCGGGGACTCTCAGTCCATCATCAAAACCATGGTGGAAAAGTCAGTACCGTCTGATTTCAGATTTGCAAAAGTGGTGGCTAGAATAAAAAACCTAGTCAATTCCTTTCAGAGAATAAACTTCTTTCATGTGTTGAGGGAGAATAACAAGGACATAGATTTAGAAGCCAATAAAGTTGTCCATCTCTCTGTTGGCTCTTTGTTAAGAGACCGGGTAGAAGAATGGGATCGAATTCCCTAATTCCTTGTAATCATGTTTTATCGAATTTTGCTGAACCAATTTGTTTGTATTCACAAGTTAGGGAAAATTTCAGAGATTGGCTCAATTTCTAAATGTAAGACTCACTGGCTCTTAATCCTCTGGGCCAACGAGCTCCAGACAAGAGAGGAAACTCGAGCTTTGAAATTTATTTTTATAATATGTTTTGTGGCATTCTTGGCCATGGATTTAATATAAAACACTACCTGTTCCTGTAAAAAAAAAAAAAAATGATATATATACTTCATTGTTTCCTTTGAATCACTTAAAATTTATTTTTCAAACAAAAGCTATGCAAGTTTAAACATACACACCTTTTAAGAGCTTGATTTTGAGTTTGTCGCTGACCTTGAAACTATTGGATCTCTGTGATTTTGGCTTAACAAGATCTAAAATCATGTCCTCACATATATCTCTATGTATTCTTTCCAATGGCACAAGTCAAAATAAGATTGGAATCTTAAAGATAAAGTTATGCCAAATCTCCCATGATGACTTGATTATGGACCGGTTTAGTAGAGCGAAATTGTATGGGATGCCATGTGTCACTGTTTCAACCTTCAACCCTAAAAATCATACCCAAAAAACTATAGTTCATGCAATTTCAGTATTTTTTAATGAAATTCAAATTGGATGCTCAAGGAGAAAGTTATGGTGATTTTCCCCGAGTCACCTGTTTGAGACTAGATTATAGAGTATACAGAAACTCTAACTTACTTGGACCATATCTCTGAAAAATATAACGAACCAAGGTATGAAATTGTATCCATATATTCATCAATATTTCTTCTCCGGGTGGTAGCAATTTCAATATCTGAAGCTTCACAAAAAATAATTTATAGCAAAAATTTCACAATGGCCTGTTTGAAGCAGCGAAATCCTAGAATCAAAAGCTCTGATAGCAAATGTTATGTATAAAAATAAAAATAGCACATAAACATAAGAAAATATAGAAAAAACATTAGATAATAATCCACTTCAAGAGGGAAGCCTTCATTTCCATCACATAAATGAACATTTTCTGGATGATTCAAATGACAAGACCTCCTTGGTATATATAAGAGTCTAAAGGGTCAAAATATAATTAGGGTCTACATAGCAATAATAATGTAAGGGCTCAACAATAATAATAGTGAGATTATATAGTGCACAATAATAACAATATGGGGGCTACATTAGTATTATAGTACTTAACACCATCTAGTTGCAGGAAAAGGTAGAAACAACCCACTTATGTCATCGTGAAAAGAAAAGATCTCATCTTCCACCTTCCTTAAACCTCCTTCGATGCCTATAACAAGCTCATGGAAGAAATTGGCTCTTGGTGAATCTCCACATGATAATAAAACCCTAGGCACTCTATGAAGATCCCATATTTCCCTCCTCATATCAACCACATGTGTATTTGGGCTTAAAAAAATTGTATTCAGTCAATCCATGAGAGTTGTATTAGGGAGAAAACCTCATTCAAATTTTGGACTCTTATGGACATAAAAAGTGATTGCCCGCCTGAATTCCTGTCAATCAACAATTTAATATATGAAAAAACTTGTGTATGAAAATGGCCTTACCCTAATTATCTAATATACAAATAAACAAATTTTGAAGAGTTTTGAATTGTATATTTTTAAATATATCTATTAGTGTTGTGATTTATTTATTTGAGTTACATATTTTTAATCATTAATAATTGCAATTTAAAGATTTTTTTTAGAATAAACATGATTCCAAACAAAATATAGACATAAATTTAGTGTTATGAAAAAAAATTAGTTCACAATTTTAATAATTAATAATTTTTTATTTTTAAGAAAAGGATTTTACACAAAGTTGATTCCAAAAATATGAAAAAATTAAAAATTAAAATTAAAAAATTAAAAAAAATAAAATAAAAAAATTCTAATGTTTGACCCAGGATAAATAATAATTTGAAAATATTTCAATCTTCACATTTATAATTTTGTAAGAGAAACAATTAGCTTTGTATTAATCTAGCTGGAAACAGGTCAGGGCCTTTACATTCAATAACAGAGTTTCTTCCATGGTATTCCAGTACTGCTCAAACTAATGCTTTCCTATGGACTGAGATTTCTTCGCGAAGTATGTAACCGAATTTATCTTGTAGGATCTCCAAAAACTCTCCATTGAAAAATAAATAAATAAAATGCAAAGCATTGCCCTCCTCCCAGTTACAATTGAGTCCATTTGTTCCAATGTGATCGACGTCCATTTGTAGTGGTGGATTCGTTGTGATTTCCTTACCCGTTTCCATATGATGTGTGTCTTGTTCAATATGCAGTGGTGGATTCGTTGAGGCTCCACTACCCGGACCCACTTTTTTCTCATCTTGCACTCTAGTATGATGTTCGCTAAGACCAAATACCTCCTTCGGCACATTAACGACGACAGTTTCCACTGACACTTCCGCATTATCCACCTTGTAATCCAACTTCTCCATTTTAGTGATTAAAAAATCTACTATTTCATGTAGGTACTCCATGTCTTTCTTCAAGTCACTAAGTTGATTTGATACCAAAACAAAGTGGGAACAAGCCTCAGTCACTACATGTTCTCCTATTTTAGAAACCAGCTTCGAGACCACCTTTTTTATCACATCCAACTGCTCATCCAAGGACTCACTGGCATTATTTCCACTTTCGGAAGCCATGTCTTCTACTCTTCACTCTCTAATGTTAATCAACTGCAGTTTTAACACGAGTATCCAACCCTTTAAATTCTTTCACGGATACGAGACAATTGCAAGGGAGATCTTATGGCATTTAATGTTTACATCTTGTCCTCGCTCAGATTAATCTTGGAGATCCATTGCTATAACTGCCAATTTGAGAGCACGTGAGAACAAGGATGGTTATTCCAGTTCAGAAGTTGTACTACCAAGTCTGAGCCTAGTTTGGGTAGTTAATATTTTGCCTTCTTTACTCCACCTCTCTTAATACCTGGCATTACACCTTGTGTTTCCCATCTAAATGCTTGATTAGTAAACTTCTTCATCCAAAATTGGCATTCCTCTAGGCTCTTCCAAATGTTGGGATTAAAATCATGTTTAAGTGGGTTATGAGACCATAATTCCATCTTAATGAGAACCATGGGAAATCTAATCCTTTGATTAAGCGCATTCATGGGATATGACATTATTTTGGATTATTTTGATCTTCCAAAAGCATTCCTTGGGCCAGATTTACCCCAATATTAGCCTTCTCATCAGCGAACTTATTATTTTCCCTTTTTACATGATAAAGATCAATATTTTCAAACCTGTTTAGAAGGATATTTATTCGATGATATATTGGAGACAAAACATTCTCCATGTGATCCTTCATCTTATGTCATTTTTGTATGAAAATCAATGAATCACCAAAAACATTTATGTGGTAGATATCCTTTACAAATGAAATTTTCAATCCTTTCCAATAGGGCTAAGGCTTATGTCTGATTATTTGAGGTGATGGCTAATCCACATGCGAATTTTTTCTCTATTTCTCCATCGGAGCGAAGAATAACCCCTCTCGCTCTTTCCTCCCCTCTTCACATTTATGATTTTTGAACAACTAACATTTTAGATTTGTGTCCAAGTACCACTCCCTTTTTGCCACTATTGCAGAATCAACTTCAAGTTCAATTTAAAAATAATTGAAGTTATTTGTTATTTGAGGAATTTTCATTAGTCAGTAAAGAAAAGAAATCCAAGTGAAAGAATTCCCAAGGAGAGGAGGGAAAGAAGAAATACTTGTCCAACATCAAGTGCTTTCAATGTCATGAATACAGGCACTATGCCACAAAATGTCCATAGAAGAAGACAAGCAAGAAGGATCTTGCAGTAGCAGTAGCAAGTGAAGCTTTAGCTTCACAATTTGAGCTTGATTTCACTCTCATTGCATGCATGGAAAGCACTATAATGGGAAGCATGTGGTATCTCAACAACGGTGCCTCATTCCATATGATGGGGAATAGAGATCTCTTTAGTGACTTGGAGGAGAAAGAACTCAAGCATAACATAGAATTTGGAGATGATGGGAGGTGTAGCGGGACTGGTATCAATACAATTGCTTTTTAGAGGGATTATGGCTCCCCTCTCTGACTCACAAATGTGATGTTTGTTCTAAGTCTAAAGAAGAATCTTTTTCTTGTCACAGTATTGAAAGACTGTGGCGACGATGTGATATTTATCAAAGGAAAGGTTTTCCTTACACACATCACCACGGGACAAATGAAGCAGATCGGTGTGTGATTCAAGAACCTATATGCACTTGAGGTGCAAGATGCATACAAATCCTTGAGGAGCAAGGAAAAGGTTAGAGACTTGGTGGTTGAGAGGGAGCACAAATTACCTCTCAACATGCAACCTAAGAAGCAGATTGAGCAAGTTGTGGAGAAGTCACAATTCGAGAAGTAGAGAGGAGGCAGAGTGGAAACATTCAATCAAGTAGAGAAATCCAGTAGGGGGTAATTTCGAGCCAAGTGGGTAGAGGGAGCACATGCATCCATACCTCTAGGTGAGAGGTGGGGTGATGTGAAGCCATAGTCCCAAGAGTACATAAATTTGGGCAGGGTCCATTGAGATGTTTTTGTCTCATGGATCATTACCTTGTTACGGAGACCCATAATATTCAGTAGCATGAGGATCAATGCCAATCAGATACTGAGGAGTGCAGAGAAGTGTTGACATCAGAGCAGGTGGCTCAGTAGCAGAGTCAACATCAACACAATTTTCCCAGTAGATAGTTGCAGATTGATTCAGTGATTATTCTCAGTTTTAGATGTTGTAGTAGCAACAACAGCAGTGAGAGGTGTTGCATGCAATACATTTCAAAGGTTTTGAATCGGGGTAGATGTGAATACATTTCTTGTTGAGAGAGAGTGTTGAAAATGGCACCAAGAAATATTCTAATTTAATTTTCCCTTGAATTAAATTAGAATAAAATTGTAATTCCACATCACATGACAACTTGTACGAGTTACCTAAGTTAGTTAATTTGAGTTTAGGGTCTAACTTGGGTCATGTAGAGTGGCTCCTATTTTTTAGGAGCCCTGATTGAGTTTATTTTGAGTTGTAATCAACTAATTCAGTTTGTATGAGTTAAAGTCGGTTTAACTAGTTCCAATGGTTGGAAGAACTAGTGGAAGGTCAAAGTGTAGAAGTGGAACTTGAACCACACTCAGTGATCAACCAAATCACTGATAAATAGCCATAAATAACTCATGCATGTGTGAACTCTGAGTTACCCAGTTGAGATTGGAGTTAAAGAGCAGTGGACTATCAGTTGTATAATCACCCAAATTGCACAGGCGGTGCATACAGTCAAAGGAAGTCCTATGATGGATAAATTTTGGTTAAATATTGGCCAAGGCTTGTTTAGGAAGCAGTGAAATAGATAGAGATAGTGCAAAGGTTGCCTGGGCATGAACAAAACATTGTAATCTTCTGATATTTTTCTAACTAATGTAATATACAGATAAAGAGGTTTTTAGCTGTGGTTTTCCCCATGAAATCATTGTGTAATGTGTTGATTGAATTCTTTCTCGTGTATGCTTCGTGATTTCACAATCGTTTAAATTGGTTTCTACAATTGGTAGAGTAGATTCAAGTATATTGTTTTAGCAAATTACAATTAGTAGTTTGAATCTACAAGGAATTTCTACACTTCTCATAATCTTACTAAAGAGTTCTTTAGATACCCTTGTGTCATGATGTTATGAGAAGGATTATTGACACCCTTTATTTTTTAACTAGCATTTTGAATTACTTTTAATTTTACTTTTATGTTATAAAACTATCATAAGAAGGTTACTTCTTAATCCCATTTATTAGTGTTAAAGGGATGCTTATGATGGTTGTTACTTCTTAGACTTTGTAATATACATTGTGCACCTATGCATTTAGACATAATAATTAACTTTATTATAGGGAAATAATGCATAGAATATAATTTTTTTAATGTACATAAAATTATATACGGAATACATTTAGTTATGCTTTAAAACCATTATTCTATCAAATTTGTGTAAGACTTGCAACCAACATCACCTCCTTTTAAGATATATTCTTTCAATGAAATATGTTATGATATAAATAAAACTTTAGTAAATACTATTGAGAATAAAATAGAGTGGATAAACAAGATAAAATAGAAAATGTGGTTGATAATTGTTTTGTGAATCAAAATGTTAACCAAAGAATTAACCTGAATTAGTCTTAATTTACTTGTAATTATATTAATTTAACTTATTCAAGGTTTAAATTTTAATACAATAATATAATATTCATAAACATTATTTATCAATATTAATCAAATTAGCAATAGGCAATATTAGGAGTTGTAATATTGCACATGTGGATCAAGGTAAATTCTAAAAAGAATTATTTCCAATTTGTTTTAGAACTTTTATTATACAAGTTTAAGCTACAATGATTAAATGACATAGCTTATGAATCTATGAAAAAAAACAAATGCATATAAAAACATCATTTCAATTCCTAAGAGAATTAGAAGTACTCTATCAAAGAATTGTTAATCAATAAAAACAACTTGAAATATTGATTCAAAAGCCACAAATTCCTCAACTTCTTTGAAGTAAAACATCGTGCAAGGACATGTTCTGGAATCAATTTATAAACCAGAATCTCTTTTGCATTTTTGAAATCTATTTAGTAAATTTGAATATCAAATACAACTTTGAAATAACACAAATAACAAAGACTTATTACCAATTCAAGCATATTTTGTGTACTTTTTTCACATTTATACTTAAAACTTAAAACCTATTTTCGTTACTTCTCTTTATTTCTATTTCTAAATGTTTAAGGGACCCAATGAATTTTGAAAGTGCAACCCCACTTCTCCATAAGAAGATTTTCAACATAACATAAATTGAAAATAAATACATATTAATTGTGGGGAGATGCCCAAATGAACATTTTACAACTAATCGAATATAGTATTAAATGTTAAGGTTATGTTATTACATGGCCTTTTAAGTGTGATTGTGCCTCCCTCCATACGTCAAGCGTTCATTACCATCACTTAGTGATAGCATAGACCCAAATTTAAATATGCAATCAGATCCACTCTTTATTGCTATTAAATTCAATACATTCATTGTTATTAAATCCAGTACCTTACCTTACCTTAAATGCAGGTAATACAATTTTATTGTTTTAATTTTAATTTATTTAATTACGCTGAAAGCGTTTCTTTTGTTGGCTTTCCGAATGTCATTTTTCGCTGAGCCAATGAGAGCGCGTTCTCATCGTCATTACCGCCACTAAAAATTTGACATGTGCCTGCTCACTGTTCGACCTCCCTGGGCCGTACTACTGTCAAGTCGTTTGACCTTCGCGACTGCTGTCAAGTCGTTTGCGTGCCCACGTCATTGACGTTGGGGTCCTCCAATTCCGGGTCCTCCAATTCTTTCAGCATTCCGACGGATCATTTAATAAAGTGATCGAGTGCTAGTTTATAAATCAAAGCAATAAGACAAAATGTAATACACTTTTCATTGCTATTAAATTTGATGCATTTTTGTTGTTAAATCGAGTGCTTTGAAAACATGTAATAATTTTTGAATTTAAAATTATTCAATTAATCAATCAATTGAAATTAAAGCACCCAGACAAATGAGACAAAATGTGGTACATCAAACACAATTTCCAAGGAAGTTTCTTGGATTCTTCTTTAGTTTTCGACATCACTATATGGATAAAATTTGATACCACTACCTTATCAAATTAATGAATTGCTAACGTATCAATACATGTATATCAAATCAATGGATCACTAAAAAACTATAAATATTTTTAAATTTTTAAACTAAGTATTTATTAATTAAAATTAAATAGAATCAATCATATTACAATAGAAATTAAGAATTTTAAATTTTACAATTAAAAAAATATTACTTTTATTTAAAAATTAAAAAAATGGTTGATTATAAAGGTGGTTTCTCTATTGACAATAATTTACAAAATGTATCATAGTTTACTCTTAGTTATAAGAGAGGTTTGGCTAAAAGTAGTTAATTTTAAAAGAGGTTGGTCTAAAAGTAGTATATTTAAAATTAATGTATAATATTTTATTAATAAGAATATGTAGAAAAGATAAAATACCAAATATGCATTGAAAATGCCAGAGTTATCGTTGATAGGTTATAGAGATTAAAAGGAGGCCAAACACTCTGAATAGAAATGATTGTTGGAAAATTAGCAATTGCTGAATCCATGCCATTTTTTCTTAAAGCTTTTATTTATTATTATTATTATTATTATTTATTTTTCCTCTTAATTTTTTTATTTTTTATTACTAATAAATTGTGTATAAATCACATCAATATAAATTTAGTCCATCATCAAGACAAGATGAGAAATATGATCAAGAGCCCATTTAAATAGATAAGGAAAACTCCAACTAGTCGTTTGTAAATTAACGACTAGTTTGACTCAAATAGAGAATATAATTAAAAATCGTTATTATTATTTTTTATATTTTTTTATTTTTTAAAGAATAAATTAAATATTTAATATTTATAATTTGAATTTTATATATTTATTTTTAATTTTAATAAAAATAATAATAATATATTTATTTTTAAACAATAAGTTAAATGTTAAATATTTATATTCTTTAAAGAATAAATTAAATGGTTAATATTTATAATTTGAATTTTGTATATTTATTTATATTTTTAATTAAAATAAAAAATATTTATTTACTTTTATAGAGAAGCTAAATTCCTAATACTAATAAACTATTAATTATTTCATTTTCTTTATTACTGATTTATTTACTTTTATTTTATTTATTTATTTTTAATTTTAATTTTTTTTCACTATTTATTATTTTTATTTATTTTTAAGTTTTTAGAATTAATTTTTTGATTATTTAAGTTTGACTCAAATATTATTTTTATTTTAGTGTTTTGATTATTTATGTTTGACCTAAATATTCTTTATTTAAGTTTGACCATTTATTATTTTTATTTTTATTTAATTTTAAGTTTGTAAAATTATTTGTTTTGGATTATTTGAGTTTGACTCACATATTATTTTTATTTTATTAATTGTCTATTTTTTATTATTATTTAGACTCGATCTAAATATTATTTTTAATTTAGATAATTCTTTCTTTTTTTTGTAAGCTTGGTATTACCTCCATTTTCATTACTTTTTAATAGCAAGATACAACTAGATAAATAATGTTAGGTGACCTTAACTTGTCGTGAGCGGGAAACCAAGTGTGTTGGTCGCGTAATGACATGGTATGGCATCCAAAAAGATAAGGTTCTTAGTCTGTCATGCCAAGCTACCATTGCCTTAATGTTCATACATGAACTGTTTTTTACTTGCCTACTCGCAGGACTGGTTAACCATAAAAATCTAAATGTTATTCGCATATAAACATAAGCTGCAAAAAAGCTAATTAGCATTATGCAACATGAAACTACTCTGCCTCCTCAGCCGAGGTAGATTCAACAAGTGTTGGGTCCTGGATCGAATTTCCGAGAAGCTCAGTCGGTTTAGAGATGCATGAGAGATGATGCTCTATGCGCTCAAGGCACCCATCTTGTTTTTGCAGCTAGAATTTGATTTTATCAAACTCACTCATGTAATTTGGAAAATCCTAAACAATTATGGCCAAACTCATTGAAATATGTTACAAGGCTTTCCCTAGATTTCCCTTCATGGACCAATATAGGAACAGAGTTTGTTTGAACTGTGTCAATCTACCTCGTGTTTGCCCCGGATCGGGCACTAGGCCCCTCCATTCTTCCACTTCCATTTCCATCATGTCAGCCTTCAAGTTGAGGTCGGTTTCCAACTTCTCAATCAGTTTTTGAATTTCCTATGTTGTGCTCTCATGGTAGGCCTTCGCGATATCCTAAATAATTTCCATAGTGGGCCTCCTACCCCGCGGCTTACCTGTGGGTGAGCTAAGTTGGCCCTCGACCTCTTTGCCTTTGTATTTCCGACCTCGACCTCGTGTTGTTGGGCTCTTTGACCGAGCCATCTTCTTTTTCTCCTCGTCTAAATGGCTATGCAATGCCAGTGCAGGTGTAGGAGGGTAAGACTTCCAAAAATCTTGAGATCCCATGAGCTTATATGTCCAATGAGCAACACAACGATGTAATTTTATGAAATAAAACAAACTGCCATTGCTTGCAATGTAGTTCCCATTACTTTCGTTCCCTAAGATATGCAGCAAGTCAATTGCCCATTCCCCGCCCCCGTGGGTGGCGTGCAAGTTGGATGGATTTCCCTTATAGGTCTGCCTAGCGACATGCCTAAACCTTGCGGTACCCTAACCCAGCTTAGGACCTACGACCCATATTTGACCCAACACCTTCAACCCACACCATTTCCCGCGACCTTTAACCAATGACCCCAGCTCGAACAGATGAGCGACCCACCTGACGTGACTCCATCCTTTAGATAATTAAATAGTAACAACTATATTCTAACAAGTATTTCCTTATATTAAAATATTATTTATTAACCTTATATTAAAATATTGTTTATTAATAAATAATATATGTTTAGTCAAATCTAATTGTTATATTATAACGGTTAAATTTTTTTTCTCTTCATCTATTTAACTTGATGCCAAGCTCGGTTCTTCATTGTCCTGGCGATGAACCACATGTAATTTTTACCTAAAGTTTTCTTGTTTTTCATGATATGGATAGAAAAACCTAAATTCAAGTATATTTTTGTTTAGCTTTTTAGATATAGTTTATTTGGTAAAATATGTAAATGTGTTATGTAAAATATTATAAGGTTTTAGTTAAATCTCCAATTTACTAGTGTACACATTAGAAGTAGCTTGATACACTTAATAGATATGGTAGTGGTGAACGGAATTGACCTATATTAACTAAATATAAAACTACTCAATAATTACCCATTTTACTAAACAAAACAAAACAATACTTTGTATTCAGGATGAACCTCACTAATTACTCTGTCAAACAAAATTATAAAATGGTAAAATTACATAAATAAGAAAAAAATAGATCATATCAACAAATAATCTTCTCCAAATTATTTATCTTCTTACATCATAATATTAACTTTTAACAAAGTGGAAAAAAAATAATCATAATCATTAAATAGTTCTCCTCCGAAGGAAGGACAAACCATAATGATTTCTTTTCTTTGTTACCGAAAAGATGATATCTGTGCATATATTGTGCATTTATTGACCAAAAAAACATGTATATCATAGTGGATAAGCAAGAGGTCACGTGTGACGTGGTCAGAGAGCTCTTATGGGCTCCACAAAAGACAAACAAATTTAGCAGACCGGTCATATGCAAAAGATGTCATGGTCTAAGCACAGTAGTAATTTCTAAGTGGAATCAAGTTTACTTCATAAGAATCTTAGTGTTGACCAAGGTATAGGATGTTGATTTGAACAATGGTCATGATTACAATATGAATTTTTAATTCAAACTATTATCATGAACCACTTAGAATAGAAGCATAAAAAGTATTAATAGGGAAAGAAATTCCACAGCTAGATAGAAAGTACTAATATGAAAAGAAATTCCACTACTAAGATATGTCAATATGTCACAACATAGTTTAAAATGATGACAAAAGAGAATTTATCTATTGGCCACAGATTAAAAAACAATGATAATGAGAGAATTTATTTTGTTATTTTTTTAGTGGATAATTACAGTTTGAATTTATATTCTATAAAATATAGTATAAGAATTATATAAATTAAATTTAGTATAATATTTATTTATTATGATGTGATATTTTTTGAAAAATTTATTTGAAAATGAATTTGATTAGAAGTTTATATTTTTAAAAAAGTTGAAATAATTTTTTTAGATATTTTTTAGAGTTAATTTTAAAATAAATATTTTTTAAAACTTGAGTTTAAGTTATTTAATCTATGGGATTCAAGTGTTTTAGTGATTTTTCAGGGAGTTGAATTCATTTATGCATTTAAAAAAGTATTTTAAATAACAAAAAATCACAATCTTGCTTAAAATTGTATTGTCAAATTCAATGAAAAAAATCATTTCGTCTATAAGTTAGATCGAATGTGTGTGTGTGTGTGTGTGTGTGTAACTGAGTTTTATAATTTTAATCATCAAATGTTTGGTAAAGTTTTTAAAAAATATTGAAATTTTAAGGAATTTTTTTCAAATAAAAATTATAGTTTTCTGTTATACATTTTGAAGTTTTTTTTGGCATATTTTCCCGTAGAATTTTCCTAAAATTGAGCAAGGTTTTTTTGGAATCACAAGTTTGAATTGTGAACTCTCCACAATTTAAGTGCCCAAAATTTTTTCAAAATGTTAAAACTACATATGCAATCAAAAACACATATCACAATTTGACTAAAATTTGTTTAGCTAAATTCTGGACAAAAGCTCGAAAACATATAATAGTTAGACAATGTCAAAATAAAATACTTGTATGTTATAACATCTCGGTGAATAAAACGGAAATGCATGAATTATTTGTTGAGAAAAGACATGGAAAATTAATGAATCTCCAATTTAACGCTTAATATTTTCAAAGTTAATTTGTAGATAATGCTTTATAAATTATTTTTAATTAATTTTTAAATAATAGGTAATGTTGATTGATGTTCATGTCATTATTTTTTTGTTTCTTTTTAGTTCCTTTCATTTAGACATAGAGAGAAATTGCCTAGGCTTTTTACCCAATTTAAGATACTTGTGGTGATTTTCTCTAATATATATTTGATTTTTAAGGTGTCCATGAGATTGTTTGACATGTTGGTGGTATTAGAGGTGTCATATGTCATTGTTGTATGTGATTCTCTTCCACCCTTGTTAACTCTTAATATATAGATTTCAGTAACATAATAATAATAACCCTTATCCTTTTTAGCTTGAGAAAAAAAATATGTTTTGTTGCCATAAGAGTAATGCACTTGTGCATCAGGTCCTTATCATGATAATTGATGTTGGGTAGTGGCATGAGCCGTGCAAGTCAAGAGGAAAGATGACAGATGGTAGAGAAGCTACACACTTCATTCCCCATTATACTTCCACCCTTCAGATCATGTGATATTTTCAACCTAGTAGTCACTAATTATTGAAAATTTGACACCCCATCTTTGACATGGTAAATCATTAATATTAAATTGAAAGAATTATGACCTTTATATATTATAATCCCTTGTATATGACACAATTTATCTTTTCATTTTTATGCTTTTTAAATGTAACATAAAAGGTGTTATGGTTAGAATCTTATAGACACATAATACGAATGTAAAGGTTGTAGCTTGACATGAGATTTTAATCACTCTCCTAACTATTTTCTTTTGACTATTAATCTTTTTGTGTTTCCTTTGCTTTCTGATATTTTTAGCTTTCTTGTTGTCTTTTAATCTTCCATTATGCCTTTTCACTCCTTATGCATGACCATTCAACTTCCTTTGCGTTGTTTCTTCTTTCAAATGATCTTCCTTACTCTCCAATATTTTTGCTCCACACTTGTGTTGTTCTATGCACTCCTTTGTGTACTATATATGGTCATATGCTAACTCCATTTGACTTGTCTTTAATCGTGCTTTGTGCTCATCTTCGTAACATATAACAAGTATTTTTCTAAGGTAAAGTCCTTTGATGTGCTCATCAAGCTACATATTGTGTTTTCTAACTACTTTTACACACACACGCACTCTATCTTGCTTGTACTACTTATCTGTGTCTTGTCTCCTTACTTTTCTCTTGATTATATTTAACTTCTCTTTGCACACTTTCATGATCATGTTATTATTCAAGTGCTCATGCATCATGTTGTAGCATTGTTACAATAAATATGGTTGTTGACATTCTTCTATGTTTAATACTAGTATTTCATACTTACTTTTATTCTAATTTATAATGACATGTTTATCTAAGTGTGATATAAAGTTTCCTTGGACTTGTTTAGTTATCTCACGTCTTTAACATGATATGCCTTTCATTCTTTTTGCTTTGTTGTGTTTTGAAACTGCTTTGAGAAAAGTGCCTTAAAATCTAGGCCCTCACCACATAACATATAATTCATTTTCCTCGAGAGCTAGATCTCAGAGATAATTGTTGATTTGAATTCAATATATAAATTAGAGGGAAAATTGGACTAGTTAAGTTATAACTACATATGCATGAACATAAATGAAGTGAAAAATAAATTTAATGTGCACACAACAATTTAGAATGCAATGGCATATGTATCATTGTGCAAGAGTTTCACATATGTATCATTGTGCAAGAGTTTCATTCAATATTCTATGAAAGAGAATGTGAGATATAAAAGAACACACACACACATATATATATATTCAATTGAAACACTAAGATGTCGTCGTTGAAGTTGTTTGGGTTATATCATTGTTGATAATCGTTTATATCTTGTCTTGTCATGTGTTGTTATCGGCATATAGATACACTACTCATGGAGACTATTAGAATTTTTGGTGCACATGTGCCTTGCCAAGTGTACACATGAATGTTGGATTGTGTGCATGGTTTGGTGAGTTTGTTTGTGCCTCTAAAACTCACAAATGTTGTTAACGTATAAACCTTATGGGGACACTACTCCTTGATCACACCCATTAATAACAGTGATCGACCACGAAAAATACTTTTCTTGAACCTTATGATGAATGTTGGATATATCAATGTTGAGACGTAAAATCTAATATTATTGAAAAAAAATGATATAGAATCATATATATACACAGTAACACTTACAACTATTAAAATCAAATTTATATAAAATTATAATCTAATATTAATGTTACTTTATTAAAATATATAATTTAAATTAATTAATTAACAAATTATCAATTTATAAAATAACAGGGGATTATTTAATATTTTGTTGGTTTGATCACACATTATGCAAACATCACATTTATATAAAATTGTAATCTAATATTAATATTTGATTATCAAAATATATAATTTAAATAAATTAATCAATAAAATGACACTTTTGATTTAATATTTTGTTGGTGTGATCACAAACTACACCGACACATATTATTTTTTTGATATTTAGTTTTTATATGATTTAATATTTTGTTGGTGTGATCACAAACTACACCGACACATATTACTTTTTTGCTATTTAGTTTTTAAATGATTTAATATTTTGTTGGTGGGATCACAAACTACATCAACATTAAAAAAAATTGCTATTCAATTTTTAAATATAAATTTTGTCATGTGAATAATTAAAGTGCAAGTAGGATTATAATCATAGTACACTCTTCTTAAAAATCATTAAGATATTCCGCGGAAGCGAAGGACAAGAAAAAAATTATTTATTTGATACATTGAGCCGAAAAGAAACACAACTTTCCGTTAGAGACTTGTACCTTAGCACAAAAGCAAATAGAGAAAAGTTATGTGGTTAGGGGTTTCATGGGCCCTATAGAAGAAAAAACAAGTACAAACTTCTCAATACACACAAAGAAACAAGTTATATATGAAAGGTGTTAGTGTGTAAGCATAGCAATAAGTGAAAGTGGATCCAAGTTGACTTTAGTGGATTTTAAGAACTGCCCCACATGTGTTTGGTGTTCAAGCAAATCATTGGATGATTACAATGAGCATTTCGCAGCAAAGGAGGGAGTGACATAATTACGATAAGAATTGTCAATTATAAATCTTACCCTCATGTAAAATAAAATAGAGCCAAGAAAGTATCAATATGGAATAAAAAATTCATCGGAGGCCCTTGTAATGATGATATCTCTTAGTACATCACATACAAGTTATAATATAACATTGATGTGGTTGGCTATATATAAAACTTTGTGAAACTTAAACTTAACTTTATCATAAAGGTTTTTTTTTTAATAATGTGAGTAGTAGTTATAAATTAGTTTAGATTTATTTTAATTTTGGATTTACTAAGTATCTAGAGGGATTAAATTGCTTTTCACTCTTAAAAACGGTTTGTATATTTAGAGATTTGATCTCTCGGTGTTTGGTAGATCCAGAGTTAAGATGGATCTAAGCTAATTTAATTTCTCCCTTTAAACTAACTACATTCCACATGAATACCATGGGTTCTCAATACCACGGATCAATTTTATTTTTATTTTTATCTTATTTTTATAGGGTTATTTTTATTTTTTTAATTGTATTTTGATCGAATTAAAAGGTTTACAGTACGTTGCATTAATCTTTTTATTTTATTTTTATTTTTATGTAATTTGACTTAGTCAAAATGTTAAACATTACATTACGCCATCTCTACTATATTGGGCTGAAGAGTACCTCTAGGCACAATTATTTTTATTATGTCCATGGGATCCATTCAAATGGATTATTATGTCCATACTGATGGACAATATTTCAATGCCCAAAGTTTAACATTATAAATATATTTTTTGTTTTATGGATTAAAAAAAAAACAGGATGACAATAGTAGCATCATGATCAGGGTTCAAAATTGAGTCTGTCACGAGGGCTCTGACGTCGTGCAGCACAAGATTAAAAAAAAAAAAAAATGTAAGTTTTTATTTTTAATAAATATATATATATATATATATATATATATATATATATATATATATATATGTATATATATATGTATATGTATATGTATATACACATATACATATACATATACATACATATACATATACATATACATATACATATACATATATATATATATATATATATATATATATATATATATATATATATATAGAATGCCCCCTTAAGGGCTATAGCCTACCAGATAAATTTTTGGTTTATGGATATCTTAGGAACTTGGACCCCTCACACGGTGGCAGGTGCCACCTGGTTACAAATTGCATTTGCATTCTTCGAATCTTCGATGCTAACTGAAATGTAATGGAACAAATGTCAAATATATATGGGCGGAATTATGTATCTAAGTGAACTTTGAAAATCGCTAGGTGGGAGAATGGAGGATATCGATAGAAGTGGAATCCATTTTCAATGTAGCAAACTATGCAATCGGGAACTCCATTTCATGTGAATTCTATTAGACTCCATCCATTATGCCCATGTTCCATTCTAGTCAATTTTGTTAAGTTAAAGAGTATTGTTCGGAGCTAGTGATGATATGGCCTGCATTGGCCAGCTCTTCTCTCGCAATGATTTTGTTGGATTTGTCATAATTCAAACCCTAGTCATCGCTCCCATCATATTTGCACAAGTATACCAAGATTGCCTTCTTTATTTTGTAGATATCTGCAAGATTTAAAATGTGAGGGGTTTTTCTTTTTGATGTATGTGTTCTTGAATTTTGTATATAGTCATCGCTCCCATCATATTCTCATAGGTATATTGAGACTGCCTTCTTTCTTTTGTAGATATCTGCAAGATTTAAAATGTAAGAGGTTTTTCTTTTCGATGTATGTGTTCTTGAATTTTGTATATAGACTGTGTTTCCATTTTAAATATAAAGATATGTTTATAGAATTTCCTTTGCCAATTTATCTGTGATGCTAGGAATCAGGGGGTCCTTCGACATGGTTAGAGTACCATAACGACACAAACTCTAACATTCATAATGATTTGTTATAATTAAGTTTTAAATGTGTTAGCAATTCATATATGTGATCGACCTAGAAAAATATATATTAGGAAGGGTAACCAACTAAGTGTGAAGCCAAGATTCAATTACAAATCAAAGTGAATAGGTTTTCTGAGCGCTTTCTTTCCTCTCACCATTTTAGGAATTTCTACATTATGCTCCAATCTTTTAATAACTGGACTTAATCTTGGGAGGAATTTATTGATTTACCCTCCAGCTTTGCATCTCAATTAATGGAATCTTGATTTCAATATGAAAATAACATTGCATTTGTTGTTTTAAGATGGGTTAAATTAACTCATATTCCCCTTCACTATTGGAGCTAAGACACTATCAAGAACATTAGGAACTCTCTAGGAGAAACACCAAGTTCATCAAGGAAAAAAATGGGAGCATCCCAAAAGGAGAAGGGGCCTGCCAAGCAGCATGCCCCTCCCAAAAACCCTATCTTAGTCACCTAGGACCCTTCCTCTTCTCCTCGTAATTATGTATCTTAGTCATAATCCACTAACAAGGGTTATGTGAGGACCCCCTTGTTATATAGGTATAAATCCCTCACAAATATTGAAATTTATATCTCGGGTGAGTAAAGATATAACGTGAAAAATCAACAAAAATGCCTCCGCTCGAAGATACCTAGCCTAAAATCAAGAAGCCCTAAAACTTGAGGAAGAAGTCTACCAATTACCTACAAACACCCAAAATCCTCTCAGTAACTCCCTTTTTTTTGTCCTGCATTTGTCGATAAGAGATTTAATTGTGAATTTGAAAACAATATTGGAATGGGAAGATTAGGGAAAATGGTGGGTCACGAGCTAAAAAGAAGAGCAATTTGACAAATACAAAGAATTGGAAATGCAACATTCCATAGAAGCAATATATAATAGAGAAACAAGGACCATCGAGAATCAAAGTGGCCCAGCTCCTCCTCATAGAGGAATCCCCAAAACCACAAGTAAATAAATTCATATCCTAGAATTGTAGGGGCCTAAGAAGTGAAACAAAATTAGTGGCAATCACAAGCTTATCAAAGAAGAAAATGCTGAGATTATCTTGCTCAAGGATGCAAAATTAAGGGAACAAGATGTTCTCCAAAGAAGTAATTCCATATGGTGTGGTACTGAAGTAAAATCATCTAGTACCAAAGGAGCATCTGTAGGTATTTTCCTATGGTCCTCATCATCTTTCAAATTGACTTAGGTTCAAAGCTCATTTCATTGGCTTGTAACCCAACTCTTACACATCCCTTCTATAAAAAATTGTGATGTAATTAATATTTATATGCTCCTAAAATTTTAGGGAAAGTTATGTACTGGAACTCATATTCTCTTAAGGAGCTTGAATATGGCCAAAATAGTATTTTTGTTGCAGGTTTTTAATTTTTAATACCACTATGCACTCTTGGGAGAAAAATTGGGGTCCTATTCTCGTAAGGAGTCTGAGTCTGAATATGGCCAAAATAGTAATTTTTTTGGAGGTTATAATACCACTCTACACCCTTGGGAGAAAAAATGGGTATCCTCAATTCAAAATACCTATAAGGAGAAAATGGAAGACTTGATTTCTTTACTAGATATCGTAGATTGGAAAACTAATTAAAGGAAAATTCATCTAGAAAAATTGCAAATAGGGGCCATGTCACATTGTTGCTTCGCTAGACCACTTCTTGGTTCATAGGGACTTTTTGGACGAAGATTCTCGTTCACCTCTCATATTCTGTCTTGTAGCGGCTCAAACCATGGATCAATTACATTCTCTCCATTCTCAGGAGGACTATGGGAATATCTCCCTTTAGATTTAATCCACAATGGATTCAAGACCAAGAATTCTTCAAATTGGTATTTTCATCTTGGTGCCATTAGGTTGAAGGCTCTCCAATACACATTTTGGAGAAGAAAATTAAATCTACCAAGGTAGCACTCAAAGTCTGGACTAAGAATCGCTCTATAATCAAACAAGTAGTTGTTTTGAGTATCAATAAATTAATTATTGTGAGAGACACAACTCTTATTGTCAACTATTTACACTAAGGTACCCCTACCTATAGACGTCAGATTCAAATTTATTTTTACAAGGACCCATCTAACTTTGAATTTCATTTCTGAAATTCAAACCTTCCATGTTTTGAGACGAAATCATCAAAGGATAGATGTGTTAGTAGATTTAGCCATTTGAAGTCAGGAAGGCATAATGAAAATTAATTAGAGGAAGCTTTACATCCAGATCCCATGAGAATGATGCACATGGAAATTATAATCCCTGTTACTTTTAGGTGTCAAGGTTTACGTGGACATATGACATGGTGCTACCACACTATAATATAATCATGAATCAATCTTATATGCTCCTCCCTAACTTTGTGGATATGAAAAAGTACTCTGCGAATCTAGTCAACTCAAAGCGACTTCTTTATAGGATAATTTCATTAGATTTAAACCGTGGACGCCTTATTCTTGTTTGTTTCTATGAATTTAAAGGAGGTAGGACACTCTTCTCTAGTTTGGTTGACGTTGTGGTCGGATCAGCAATCCAGTCAATTTCTATGTCGAAACAAACATTATAGCATATGTTCGTATATCTCTTGGATCCACCCCACCCAATAAGTAATTGAAGGAGGGCCTCTAAATAAACTTCTCTTATTCAAAATGCTAGTTCGAACAAGGACGAATCCACATATTTGAAAAAAAAATCAACAATCTCAACCAAATCTCTGATTAAATTGGATGTTAAAAGGTCCTACAAACTAAGTAGGTTTCAAAAGATAAAAACATAAGGTAAAAATCATAATAAAAGGTAGATTTGATTATATTATCTATTTGATGTTATGATAATGTTATATATTTTCTATCTCCCATCCAGCTTCAGAAATTTAATTTATTTAATAGAAATAATTTGATTGAAAATGAAATGTAGAGATAATGTACTATTGTCAATTGAAATATATATATTTTTATGCTTTTCATTATGGAAGGATTGCGTGAATATATGTCCTTCTAATCGAAATTAAGACCAACCCATCAAATTTGATCCTTGATCCTGATCGGTCCTGAGCTCCTCCATCGGTTTTCTCATCAGGGTTAAATCCATGTGAAACCTAGTTTCTCACATCAATTCCTCTCATATCCAAGCTAACACCTAGTGCGATAATTAATGACATTGCATCTGGTAAAGTACCTTCTTCAGCTTTTGGGTCTTCAAAATGACTTCTTTGTATGTGCTGACGCAATTGGTACACAATACAGAGTTTGCATGATGCAGTGTGTTGCAAGTTGGAATCTGTAGTTTTATTGATAAAGTCAAATTATGAATAACTCTCAAATTAAAAATCTTGTTAGAAAATTCTCCAAACTCAACATTTGCATTGATGCCAGGAAGAGGAAGTCACTAAACCATTGTTCCAAGGTTGCAGGTCAACTTGTGTGTTATATCCTCCATAAGCCTTAGGGTTGGCCTGTGTAATGAATTTTCCATTACGATTGAAGGGAATTTTATCACATCCTCCCTTAGTTGAATGTGAAAGCGTGAACCAAGTGGAGGGAATTTACTTCTTTAATAGGTTCATTATTCGACATGAAATTGAAGAGGGAATTTCAATACGAGCTAGAGGGGAAAAATAAAGTGATTAAGAGAGATTGTCATAGAATCAGAGACTTGCTTTCTTCAAGTCAATTATGATCCAAGATCCTAGCTTCAATGAAAAATGAGCTATTTTCTCAAACTTCAAAAATCTTCTAGAGGAATTTCATGCCCAATCTGTTGGCGAGTCTATCGATAATAGGAGCAAAAAGTTGAAGATAGTGAAATAATGAACTAAATGATTGTGATAAAAAAATTAATGGCTATAATTGTATAGGTTTCATATTCCCTAACCTTCTAAAGCTTTTCCAAAGTGGAACCTCCTAAGCCTACCTAACCTTTCAAAATTAATAACCATGTTGTCAAAACACACGTTCTTCACTTTTCCAAAAGTCAGAGTATATATAATAACAAAGATCTAGAGCATGGGAATGAAGCACTAAAAATATTCAAAGGAGTTATTTACGTAAGATTCATTGTAAACAAGAACATGGGTAAGTAAGCACAACCTACCTTCTCCTCTCTAACTTGATGAGGCAATGTGAGTGTTCAACAAGTCTCATGGCTTCAAGCATCTCAACTAAAGAACTTGGAGTGATATCATATCCATAGGTACAAAGAAGTGTGATGAAGTTAGCCTAGAGGATAGTAAACTTGATTATAGCATTAAGAACTTGATTAAATTTATTGTGCACCAAGTCGACTTGACTAAATTCTATAGAGTTAGTACATTTAGTCTAATGCGAGATACTTTAATTTCTAGTAGTCTATCCTTTAGAGTAAGCTACTCATAAGTCTGGGATTTTTGCCTCTTGGTTTCAAAGTGGTTGGAATCCTCGTGTGGTCAATCAAATCATTTTGTAGATTGATGTGAATAGAATCTTGAAATGCCACATTCCCTATTTTTTTTGCACGCTCATCCATATCCATTGCCGACATAACACTGTGGTTATCATTTTTGTATCTTAAAAAAAAATCTTGTTTTCTTACTTTTTCAAAATGAGAATTATTATCTTTTTTTCCTAGATTATTAAGTTATACAATATGTCAAGTATTTAAAATTGAAAATTTTAAATCATTATTTATCATAAAAAATATCTTAATTTTCAATCTATTATTGTACCTACCGCTGGCAGGATACTACGCATCAGGTTTTTCCTGATTGTGACATTAATTCACCTTGATTAGACATATGTTTTGAAATTTTTTTTATTTTTGCCATGGTTCACTATAAGATTTATTATTGTGTATTTATTTTAATTATTTTAATTTGAATTATTTGTTATCTGATTGGCCAAAAAATTTCACTTCTTATTGCAAAATGCCTAGATTTTATCACCATTATTTGTACTGTCGTTACAAAAAGATTCATATTTATACTGCAGGTCTTGTACTTTATGTGGAGTCGCATTAAGCAAAATAACGAGACAGTGCTGAGCTGTCCATTATGGTCTGTCAGATAGCACGAGCCGTTTTCTCTGTATTAGTGACCATTTATGGTCTCTGACAGATTGTTATATACGGCAAATAGAAAAGAAATGTTTATAAAGCAGTGTTATATGTGTAGTCTGCATTGTTTTAAAGCGAGCCCGATGCATATTTTTCAGCGCTAAAATTAAAGTTATATTTTTTTAATTGATATAGTAAAAAGTAAAATAATATAATAAATCGAATGGATAGAAGAATTTATTAACCTTGTGGGACCCTCACAAATCGCATCGGAGAAAATCATAACAGCGGAACATGTTAATAAAAGTCCCGATGGAGATTGCGGAGCCGATGTGTTTATGGACTGTGATTGATATGTGCTTGAAACTCCGGCTTAAAAGGCATTAATCGCATCGGAACATTTGCGAATGCATTAATCGTATCAGAGGAGAGGCATCGCATCGGAACATTGGCAAATGTATTAATCGCAATCGGAAGCATTGAGTTGCGATTAATGGCATCGGAAAATAGAAAAGAAAGGTTTATAGAGCTGTGGCGCCAGAACTTTTCAAAGGTTAGCATTGGGATTAGAATATGAGAGCATATTATATGCGTAGTCTGCATTGTTTTAAAGCGGACACGATGCATATTATTCAGTGGATTTGATAAGAAGATTTGGTGTTGGTTTTTAAACGATTGGCAAATGCATATATTATAATAAATCAAATGGATAGAAGAATTTATTAACTTTGTGGGACCCTCACGAATCCCATCGGAGAAAATAATAACAGCAGAACATGTTAATAAAAGTCCCGATGGCAATAACGGAGCTGATGTGTTTATGAACTATGATTTATATGTATTTGAGGTTCCGGCTTAGAGTGCATAGATTTAAAAAATAAAAATGGATACAGTTCGTATATGGACAGAGAGTGTAGAGTTATATTTTTTTAATTAATATTGTAAAAAATAAAATAATAAATCTATAGTGATTTTGTTCAAACAATAAAGTAGATTGGGATATGTATTTTTTAAACTATACATACTAAAACGAGTAAAAGTATTACAAAAGAAAACTTATCAAAGTTTTCCATTGTGTGATAAAGTACAATGTATCAAATGAACCTTTTGCAACTGTGGACCTCGCTGAACGTGAAAAAACTTAAACCAAATATGGAAAATAAATTTGCCTTATAGAACTTATCGGGTCCGAGACTTGCCATTGCAATCGGCCGAAGACATAGGAACTTGCGATTTGCGATTGCGATTGGGCGAATCACGTTACATCATTCAACAGTAGCAAATAAAACATATTCCCAAATTTTTATGTGATGTGGAAATCAAATCCGTCTTATAAAACTTATCGGATTCGAGACTTACGATTGCAATGAGTCCAAAACAAAAGAACTTGCGATGCGATTGTTATTTTGCCTTTATATTTATTCATCGCATCGCCAAAGATCAAAGGTGAATTTTAAGATTTATTACAATGATTTTCTGATTTCCGATTGTACGACAATATTAATTCAAAATCAGACGGAGGATCATGGGTTATTTTGTTCTCAATACGCAAATGTCACGCGTTGGAGAGCATTTATGTTGAAAATGCGGGGAGATTAAATGGTAATTAAAATCTTTGTTGTTGTTCTCATTATTGTGTTTTATTTCGGCTGAAAGCATTCGTTTGAATTGGAGAACAAAAGTTCGAATCCTTTTATTCGCAGAACTAGAGAGAGTTTACCCGACTCTGAAATGTCAAAGAGAAGCAAAAAGTCTAAAGTTGCTTTTGTTGCAAATGCTCCTGTGCTAAACATGTCGCCCAAGGAAAAACCAGCCAAGCTCAAGCTAGTCACAGACACCTCCTGTCAAGGACTGTGGAAGATGACATGGGAGAATGTATACAATTTTCTTGAAAGAGAGAAACCTAGGGTTTTTGTGCCAAAAGCAACTGTTCCTGATGAAGAAGATTCAGATTCTGACTCTGAATCTCAACTTAGTGCATTGGAAAATTCATTTTTACACCGAGTTGGTGCCCGGGCGAGTATTTTTCCCTACTATGATGTTATCAGATGGGTCATTGACAATGTGACCATTCAAAACATGAATTTTTTTTCTGCTTCTGGATCAGTGTTCGGTTCATTTAGGGCAGAAGATATTAAAGCAATGTACCATCTTCCCAATCCACAAAATATTTACAACAAAGAATTTCTTAAAGAATATGCTGCAGAACATGCAAACCAGGCAGAGCCAATCAAAGAATGGAAGAATAACCCTAAGAAACATAAGCAAGAGGCATCAGGTATGTACTCTGTAGAGTCTCTGGCACCTCCATATTGTTATGCCGCAGCAATGATGTGTAGGTTGTTCGGAAACGACAACTCTGCTAAATTTTCTATTCAAATGGTCCCGTTAATTCATTCTGTTGTTAATTCTGAAGTTATGGATTGGGTTTTCATTTTGTCAGATAAGATAGCTAATCGAATTCTAGAGTATAGAAAAGATAAGAATTCAGGGAATTCTTCGCCTTTCCATTTTTGTGGTTATATTTTGGACGCCCTTTGTTTCAATTCTGAGTTCCCGATGCTAGGTTGGAAATGGACTCCAAAAGAACCTATTCCTATTCATGTGTATCATAGTTTCTTATGGAAATAACATTTCAAAGTTCATGTTTACAGAGTCTGCCATGGTTTTCTAATTCCAATCTACCAAACCATTTTTGGTCATTTCCCTCCTAGACTGTCCAATAAAGCCAAGACTGATTTGTCTACTATTGGAGATTGGTTCGGAGAAGAAAAATTCACTTATATCAGAATTTTTGGGAGTATTTTTCAGCCACATATCCTTCCCCTATATGTTCCAGATAAGCTTTTAGCTCAGGATATTTCCTATCAACTGACAATTGAAGGAATGTCTAGAGTTTTGAAAAGCAATAAAAAGCTTATGTGGCCTACCTTCCCTTTTAGCTATGGTGACTGTACTCTTGATATTTTTGCTCATGCTGAGAAAGAATTTGGTAAGATTTCTAGTCTTAAGTTTTCAACAATTCCTGGAAGACAATACGACCCAAGGAAAGTGGCGCGTGATTTTACTACCTTTGTTTCAATTGCCCGATTTGAGCATGAACCAGACATTTTTGATGATTTATTTGTTTCCATGGATGAAATATCCCAAGTCTTTGATTCAACCAAGTCCAAGTTACAGGCCGAGGACTTGAAAAAGTTTTTGTTGTATAGAAGCCAAAGGTTACTTACTGTGCCTCTTGATCAGTTGAGAGCTCCCACATAGGAGAAAGCATCACAACAAGCAGGAAGTAATTCTGGTAAAGAAGTAGAAGGAGTTGATCCTGTTTTAGGGAAAAAGGATGACAGCAGAAAAGCCGTGAGTGCCAAAACATAAACAGCTTCTCAAAAAGATATACAAGAGAAAGCATCACAACAAGCAGGAAGTACTTCTGGTAAAGAAGTAGAAGGAGCTGATCCTGTTTTAGGGAAAAAGGATGACAGCAGAAAAGCCGAGAGTGCTAAAACAGAAACAGCTTCTCAAAAATATATACAGAAGCCTTTAGTGCAAACAGAAAAAGAGAACACTGGCAGTGATGCCCAGGTACATATTGAAAAGGGAAGTACAGAAAGTAAAAATATTGAACAGGCACCCAAGAATGATGCAGGTTCTCAACTTGGAGGACAAGTAGATACTGAATTGGTTGTTTCTTCTCATTTTCTAAATCAATATCAACAATTTGCACAGGAGATAGAATTGCAAAACAATCCTCAAGTTGACGATTCCAAAAATCAGGATGTGGAAATCATTCCTGAAAACCCGACTGGAGAAATTATGCTAAAGATAGAAGAAATCCCTCCTTTAGATATATTATATAGTCCCGAACATAGGGCTGTGGTAAGAAAACAAAGGAAAAGGAGGAGAACAGATCAAGATGCTCTTTTGGCATCACAGGGGGAGTTGCTAAATGTTGTTTATAAAAATGCTGAGGTGGATCCATCTGAAGATCTCACCAAATTGTCTCAGTATGCTGGTGCCTATAGTGCTGCCACTATAGATAAATATTTTGAAGTTTCACAGTTAGTAAAACAAAAGGATATGCAAATTTCTATCTTTGAAGAACAGGTTGCAGGTGGTCAACAAAAGATTATTGAGTTGGAACAGCAGGTACAGGATGCAGAACTCAGAGCTAAACACCTAGAAGAGAAACTTAGCTTTGAGAAGAAAAATATTGATGAACAAGCCTTGGGAAAACAACAGCAGTTGACTCAAGAAGTAGAAAAGCTACAAAATCTTTTACAAAATGAGAGAAATTCAAAAGTTGAACAGGAAAAAATGTTCCAATCTGAAATGGACAAGTTGAAGGAGTATCCCAAGCTGGATCAATTCATTACTGAAGCTCTTGAAATGAAAAAATTGTTATCTCAACAGTTAAATGAATTTTGTTTAAAGTTGACACAAATTGAACCTTTGTACGAAATTACATCGTCTTTGATAGATAAATCAGTCACTGTTAGGCAAGAAATTGAAGATGTTGATGATAAAATTTTCGAGTTTCTTTCATGGCAAGATACAGAGGAAGGAAGAAAAGCTAACCTTCCTAGAATTGAAGAGAGACACAAGGAAATTCTATTTATGGAATGGGAACAACAGTTAATAAAATCAGAAAGAGCTACATCAAGGGCTAAAATTTTAATAAATAATACATCACAATTGATTAATGACAGCCTGTACGCTACCAATTTGATCTCAGATTGTACTCCAGGCGAGTTACCTAAAGTAAAAGAAGCTGATTCTAGGTGGAAGCAAGAGATAGTCGATAAAAATAAAAAAATTAGCAAACTTCAAGGAATTTCATGGGATAATATGTGGTCTTATCTGATCAAGCCACATAGTAAACAGATGGCCATCAAATTCCTTTCGAATGTTATTCAATGTATCATTCCTGAATTCTCTGATGCTACATACACTGGACAGTTACATTTAAAAATGAGTCGGCCAACAGAAGTCCAAGATATGCTCAATGTCTGCCAGCTTCGTTCATCCACCTCAATCGATGATTAATGAGCCAATCTACTACAAGCTTGCATTTTAGTTTAAGATATTTTATTTTAGATAGATTGTAGGAATAGTTTTAGTTATTTTGTTTTATTGAGTACCTATTTAAACCCCTTTCATGCATTTAGAAAGGGGTCCTTAATTTGTAATATTTTTTGACTTGGAGATTACATTTTTTGTACTGCATTTACTTCTATATTCTTTTATAAAGGATCACATCTGGTGATTCTGTGCGGAATTATTTTTTAAGAGTTGCATTTATGTACCTTGTAGTTGATTTTGCATTGGAATTGCTGGATTAGTGTATCAGATTTCATTTTAAAGTCTCAAGATGGATACGGTATTTCTATCTATTCACTGTTAATTTCTTTTGTCATATGATATTCTTTTTTAAATTTGCTATCGTTTATGTGTGCTTCGTTTTACAATATTTCTTTATATATATCATTTTTTAGTATATTAGAAATATTTATCTTTCATAAGTGTATGTAAATGATATACAATGATGAATACAGTATGCTAATATAACTCTGTTTAATTTCTTAAACAGAGTTATCTTTATTGGTTGCTGCACATTACAATTAAGCTATAATAGAGCACATCAATTATATAACTGCACATGACATCTTCAGAGTTGTCACGAATTTGTTTCAGAAGGGTAGTTGGTTTAAGTATAAATGTGCGTTCGTCTATTGGTGCTGTGTTTATAAAGTTGCATTCTCTTCAACTATGATTCAATGGTGGTGATAGAGCTATGTGGACTACTTGTTGAGCTAAAATTTGTTGAAGGTTAAGCGAAGCATTGCCTAGAGACCGTATCATTTGAATAGCTTCAATTTTTCTCTTTTCATGTTCTTTTCGTATCCTTTTGAATGCAATTGTGATAGATCTGTGAACTTTGGTCATATATGAAGTGCAATATGAAGCTGTAGCATATGCATTTAAAACACATTGAGCATTTTTATTTGCATTCCATAGGTGTGGCATATTGTATGCAAAGCTATTATTCCATATTTCTGATGGTTTTCGCTACAAGAATACCATTGGTTGTCTTAATGTACTTTGTATTAATTCGATGTAAGCAGTTTCTGTTAACTGGAATTCATCTAAGAAATCTTCATGGCTAGTTAATTTGTCATAGTTTTTTTGCTCTAAGGTGCTTTGCAAGGACAAAAAAATTTCATTTATTGACCCATGTACTAAAGTAATTGGTTCAAGAATCCTTGTTCTTTTGATTGGTAGCAATGGAAATTTGTATCTAGACTGTGATGCTTTTCTTTTTTATAGCTTTTGGTATGATTATGTTCATGTATCTTTGCGAGTTCTGGATCAAGGTGATTTGTGCTACAAGTTATATAGTTATCCAAGAAGTTTTCAATTTCTAAGTTGATATTAATTTCATATACTGGAGCATTTTCTATCCATATAAGAGCATGTTCATGTGCACTACCTCTATTTTGCAACTCAGTTACAAAGTAGTAATCTAATATTTTGCCAAAAAATGTGCTATCTTGACAGATGAATTGCTTCAATGCACTTGTCTTATGTCTATAGTAACGTGTACATGTTACTAGATCCTTTCTGACAAGACAATGAATGTTGCATTCCTCAATTGTTTCAATGTGTTTCTCTTTATTTCTATTGCTATGTAATTTAATAAAAGTTTGTACTAGTGGTGTCTAAAGATGCTCTGCACTTGTAAATGTAAGAAAGAAAGTTGGAAGACCTAATTGTCGTGTCATTGCAAATATATGTTTCTACATTTGTTGATGGTAATCAGGAGAAATTCCTATCTGTTTGAAATCTATGTATCCAATGTGACTTTTTAGTAACTTTTCTAAATTGGGCTTGTACTTAACATCTTTTGCTAACAAATTTCTTTCTTGTAATTTTCCTTTTGTTATTCGTACTGAGATGCATGACATGACCTTTTCAATGAGTATTTGCATTGTCTTGAAGAACAAATTTGTGATGTGATAGGGAAAGTGACCATTGCAATGCATTAGTTCCCATTTTACTATTTCTTGGTAACAAAATCTTTGTAGTATATCATTGTCACGTGGATTTCCAACGAATAGTGTTGGGAAATTCATCTCTTCTGCATGTTTCTCTTTGAATATTCCAAGTGGTTGTTGTCCCTCGGCTGGTATGTACATTTTTTGTAATTCAAGTCCAATGCTTGAAATGTTTTTTTGAAATTGCAATGTCTTACATATTGGACATTTGGTTTTTCATGTGTCTTCAATTTGTCGTTTGTAAATTCCTATGGGAGTACTTTTTCGTGATGAACAATTCTTATCTGCTATTTTATTTCTATTTTGTCCAATTTTATTTGGGTCATTTGTACGTATCATTTGTCTCAATTTGAAGAAATTTATTCTATTGTTGGTGTTTTTTGCATTTGTACTATTCTATGTTGCAGATTGCAGTGATTTGTATTTTGATTTGATAGTAATGATTCATAATGAATGTATGATGTACTTGTTTCAAATGATAATATGTTGTATGTTTGGTTGAAATTTGTTTTTGATTGGTAGTAATTCACAATGGTTTTACTGGTAAATGGCCATATTTGTATGTTTACATTGAATATGATCGATGTCCATTGGAAGCAAATTGATGTTCTACGAAGCTATGTGTCAACATCGTGAATTACATGAAGTTGATATAACATGACAGGATCTAGTTCATATTGGTATGATTCTTTTGCCTCTGTGTCATTTTGATGTAGACAATTGAGAAAATAACGAAAGTGCAGAAGTATTTCAAATGCATTGAACAAAAAATTTCTAGGAGTATATGCAAATTGTTGTAGTCTAAAGAGACTATGGTTCATTAAAACGATATCAATATTAGTATCTATGCGATGTTTTTTTGCTGCATAGTAGTTTTCAATGTCTATGATTTCAACCATTTTTTTCCATGTATTTATTCTTCAGATTCGTATGGTGATTTGTTTACTAAGTACTATGTATGTTAGATTTTTTTTCCTCAAAGATGAGGAGAGCTTCTATAATATTTTTTGCTTTGTTGAATATATCTCTATGATAATGTTTACTAGCACAAAATACTAATTTTACTGTTATATTGTATATTTGATTTCAAAGCAGTAAAATAAGAGAAGCAAAGCTGCAAGTAACTAGTTCCTACTTTGCATCTCTCTGTGTTTCAAAAGTATCACTGCAAAACAAAGAAGATGCAATCTTGATTATTGTCTCTGAAAACATAAATCTCACATAGAAGCTATGTATTCTAGAAGTAATTCACTTTTGTATACAATAGAAAGCATGAAATACAGATTGTATATCTCTTCATTAGTAAAGCTAATTTTGCTAGTTGTAAACAACATAGTTGTAATTACGAATATGTATGTACAGTTAGATATGCACTATAGCATAATAGCATCTTGAAGGCAACAATATGCTTCATACAAAGATAGTTACTAATTCAAAGAGAAGTAGGAGAAAAAAGGCTAATTGGGTAACAGCCTTGCAAGAATATGGTATTGACATTAAACCAGCAAAGATTATTAGAGGACAAGGTTTTTGCAGATTATTAGCAGGAGCTCATAATATATCAGAAAATCAAGATTCAGAGAATGCTATTTCAGTAAGTCAGATAAGTGTTACGGATTCTGAATCTTAGTATGCTCATCTGGTATTTTACTTGAAAAATAGGTATGCTCCTTCTAATCTCAGCTATAAGAATAAACGTGCTTTAAGATTAAAAGCAGATGAAGCCAGCTTTTCCTCTACAATCAGTAAACATTGAAGAATCATTTGAGCAATGGGAGCTTCATATTATTGGTCAGATAACACTTCATTCTTCCAAGCAGCATAAGTACATTCTCACAGTAACATATTACTTCACAAAATGGGTAGAAGCAATTTCTCTAAAGGTAGCGAACTCTGATGAAATTATTGATTTCATCGATCAATTCATCATTACCAGGTTTGGTGTACCTAACGCTCTGGTCTGTGATAATGCATCTTATTTTTCTAGTAATAGCATAATAGAATTTGCAATTAAAAGAGGTTTTAAATTGAAATATTCAGCTAACTATTATCCACAAGGTAATGGTTTAGCTAAATCCACTAATAAAAATCTCCTCAAAATCATTAAAAGGACTATTGATCAAAGCCAAAGGAATTGGCACAAGTGTTTAATCTTTGCATCATGGGCTGCTGGTATTACTCTTAATTCTTTTTTTTTCAAATTTAATATTTTATTTTTAACTATGCAATCTCTTGTTCATAATTAATCTTTGTGCTCAGTTTATCTGCTTAGACTCTCTGTCCATATACGAACTGTATTCATTTTTATTTTTTAAATCTACGCACTCTAAGCCGGAACTTCAAATACATATAAATCACAGTTCATAAACACATCGGCTCTGTCATCGCCATCAGGACTTTTATTAACATGTTCTGCTGTTATGATTTTCTCCGATCGGGTCTACTTTAAAACAATGTAGACTACGCATATAATATGCTCTCATATTATAACCCCAACGCTAACCTTTGAAAAGTTCGGGTGCGACAGCTTTATAAACGTTTATTTTCTATTTCCCGATGCAATTAATCGCAACTAAATGCTTCCGATTGCGATTAATGCATTTGCCAATGTTCCGATGCGATGCCCTTCCTCCGATGCAATTGATGCATTCGCAAATGTTCCGATGCGATTAATGCCTTTTAAACTGGAACTTCAAACACATATAAATTACAGTCCATAAACACATCGGCTCCGCAATCGCCATCGGGACTTTTATTAACATATTCCGCTGTTATGATTTTCTCCGATGCAATTCGTGAGGGTCCCACAAGGTTAATAAATTCTTCTGTCTTTTCAATTTATTATATTATTTTATTTTTTACTATATTAATTAAAAAATATATAACTTTAATTTTATATTTAATTCTTTGTTTTTCAAATTTATTATTTTATTTTTAACTATGCAATTTCTTGTTCATAATTAATCTTTGTGCTCAGCCTACCTGCTTACACTCTGTATCCATAACCAAACTGTATTCATTTTTATTTTTTAAATCTACGCACTCTAAGCCCAAATTTCAAATACATATAAATCATACTTCATAAACACATCGGCTCCGTTATTGCCATCGACACTTTTATTAACATGTTCCTTTGTTATGATTTTCTCCGATGCGATTCGTGAGGGTACCACAAAGTTAATAAATTCTTCTGTCCATTCGATTTATTGTAATCTATGCATTTTCCAATGGTTTAAAAACCAACACCAAATTTGCTTTTCAAATCTGTTGAATAATATGCATCGGGTCCACTTTAAAACAATGCAGACTACACATATAATATGCTCTCATATTCTAACCCCAACACTAACCTTTGATATTGCATAAGCCTATTCATTTCATTTTTGCAGACATAACTGTTGCTTCCAGTCAATCGCCAATTGTTGTACTGTACAACAACCCTCCCCATTTTTAAATTTTTGGAATAAATCCCATTTAAAAATTGGCCCCCTTTTTATATCTTTTCCATAAATAAAAAAATGCATATCACATTTTATTCACAAAGTTTACAAGTTTTAAAAACTTTCCAATCCGATGAGTTAAAAGACCTTTTAACATATTTCGAACATATTAGAAAATTTTTATACTTAGAAATATGTTAAAATGAATAGTAAATCGCAATTAGAAATTCGTAAAAGTTCTTTTAAAGAGTTGTTATTGCTTTGTGAAGTTCTGATGCGATCGTGCTCAATCCCAATCGCATTTCGGAATAATATTAAGTATTGCACTTTTTCTATTTATAACAATGCGATGTGATTTATCGCAATCGCGTCTCGGGAAAGAGATTAAACATTGCATTTGTCTCATTGCAAAATTCCGATGCGATTGCGCTCAATCGCAATTACATTTTCGGAGATAGATTATAACAGTCCACTTCATTTTAAATCTCTGATGCAATCAGGATTTGGAAATAACTTTTTCACTCAAACAAATTGTGATGCGATCATTGCAATCGAAAAATCGGAATGAATCAAATTCTATTTATCTTGCGCACCATTGAAGACTTGTGATGCGATTGTTATTTTGCCTTTATATTTATTCATCGAATCGCAAAAGATCAAAAGTGAATTTTAAAAATTGCCTCGATGTATTTATTTAAGATTTTGGTATAAATATTTGAGATTCTATGATATAACATTACACAACAGCAGTGTATACAAGCAATAACAGAGAATGTAATTATAGAAATTTAAAATTAAAATTAAATTATGTTCTAAATAAACTTTATCTTTTTTTTATTATTACTTATTTTAATTATGAAAACTTTAAAAAACTATTTTAAAAAAAATTTGTAAAAAAATATTAGGATTCAAATTTTTGTTCAAATGTTAAATAAATCTAATACAAATAATAATACTTAAAATTGTCATTTTTTAAAAATAATTTTAGTAATTGGGATTATGTTAAATAGTTATAGGAAATAATTCTCATTTTTCTAGTTCAGATTCAAATTTTCACCAGTTACATGATAAACATTAATATGTTGATGGTTATTACTTAAATTAGTTATATTTCAACTAAACTATATCACTTTCGTATATATGTAGATTAACTTCACAGTTTGACAGTTTTCGAACTCCACACCTCTGACATACTTCAGCCATGAATATTAATTGTACTGTGAGTAATTATATCAATTTAATCGTTTTGATATTTCTCAGGATCTTATCTCATTAAGTGCTTGGTACCAATTTTTATGGCTCTATTAATTCTGTTCAAGTTGCTATTTTAACTAATTCGCTTTTTGTTTCCTGTGTATAGAAATACATGTGAGTCTAGGCAGTTCACTCTACTAGTGTTGTACGGAAGCTTGTGCATTGAAGGTTATAAACCTTTTCAATTAATATGATATTAACAACGTTCAAGTCTTACCACATTAACTTTACCCTTCAAATATGCTTTATTCTAAATCTAGTATAGTTGAAACCATAGGTAATAAAGATAAGGTTATAAGGCCATAGGTAATTATATAAAGACTTTTATCGTAAGCAATAAGGATCAGACCCCATACAACTTATTCATTAGCAATATATTCCTCCAGTTACGTTACTATATACATAGTTTTTACTTGCTGCTCCAAATTATTGAATTTTGGTATGTGAAGTTGTTTAGTTTTCATTAAATTATAAGTTAGTTATTAATATATTTTCTACTGGGTTGAAAATACTTTTAAGAGCCATTGCATTCACATCATTAAATAATTTATTAAAGAATACAAATTACAAATTTATCTCTTCTCGCTTCGAGGATTACATTAAACTAAATCCATGTCGAATCTACATTTATCATCGGTCATTTCTTGATTGTACAAATTCTCACAGCTGTCCACCTATTTTGCTGCAAAAACCATCATGGAAAAAATAAAATTCAAATTTCAATGCTATTAATTATACATAGAATCATTATTAACAATAAGGTTTTCCGCATCGAATATGTAATTTATGACATTCATTATGCAAATGCAGATCTGAGTTGGAGGATCTAGTGATGTCACAGACATGTTATGTAGATCTCTTGATATCAACAACCATTAATTCAAAATTAAATAGCATAAAATTATAGCAGTTGTACCAGTTTCTACTTTGCAGTTGTTCTTTTGCTTAAAGCTCTGTGAATTTTATTTCTGTTCTTTAGATTTTATGTTCTTGACCGTCGAAATCTTTGTATTCTGCTCAAGACATCTGCAAGTAGATTTATTGTGCGACTCAACACTCTGCAAGCAAGCTTTCGCAAGTCAGGTTGGAACTGTGCCCATCCGGTTGCAAGGTTTGGTAGGCATAATTTCTCTTACTCTTTCACGTAATTCCACACATTAAATTCGCTTTCTCGCTTTGATTCTGAGTGCAAAGTGGATGATATTCTACTTGCAATTTACATATTATGGACTATGTTTTTAAATGATAGCCGATGGAACAGTGATGATTGCAATTCCTTTCGAATTTAATAGAGTTGGTGCGTGCTACAATTCTCATTTCTTTTTAACAAATTTACAAAGTTCCTAGAAGTACTTCTCAAGATTGTATCATACAGAGGAAACATAGAAAATAGAATTTTGTTAGGTCTCTAACATGAGAATACCATTTATATCAGCCTAGGAGGATTCAAAGTCATTTCCCTTGGAACGACTTTGTTTACTAAAGCCTCCGTTTATTAAAAAATGTAGATTATTATCATCATCATTTTCTGAATCAAATTCCACTTCATTTGTAGCTTCGGTATTAGCAGATGAAAAACTATGTTCTTGTTCGGCTTAAAAAGTTTTTGCGATAATTTTAATTCTCAAAGAGATAAAATACTTTTCCTAATTTTAATTTATTTTAAATTATTATTTAATTAAAAATTACTTTGTTGTAATTTTAATTTTTCCTAAAACCTTCAAGATTACATCGTAATTTTACTTTTAAACAAAAATTACATCACACAGACTGTATGTTTTGAATTTTGTTTCTATTTTCAACGAAGATTACATCGTAATTTTACTTTTCAACAAAAAAATATATCTCAAAGAGTGTATGTTTTGAAGTTTGTTTCCATTGCAATATTTTATTATTTGATTGAAAATTAAAATATATATATAATTTCATATAGAATAAATTTTGTCATCCTATAAATCCTTGCCTGACTGGATTCTATACCATTTATCTCGCTGCCAAAATGCATTGGCTCTGCATTATTTGGTCTTTTTTTTATTTTTTATTTTTTTATTTTTTGCAATTTTAACTAACTTGGACAATACAGTACTGCTACGAAGACGATTTTGAATGACATTTTCTGACAAAATAGTCTTTTGTTCTCTTAAGCTTTCGATTTTGTCACAAAATTTTTCATTGTGGTTCTCCAAATTCGATATATGATCATGCTCTTGAAGTAATTCCCGAGTGATCGCTAGAGTCCCGTTCTCTTAAGCTATCAATTTTGTCAGAAAATTTTTGATTGAGATTCTCCAAATTCGATGTATGATGATGCTCTTGAAGTAATTTCTGACTGATCACTACAGTCTCGTTTCTTACATCTACAATCTGTGATAAGGTTCATAGTTTTCCAGTTCCTAATCTTTAGGTGTTTAGTCTGATTCTTGAAATATCGTCTGAATTTCGTGTTGAACTTCCTGCTCACAGAAGGTTTTACAAAATAGTGACTGATGCAAGACAGAGTGCACAAAATTTGATTCTATGTCTCTCAGTTCAAAAATAATAATACTGCGATCTAAACCTATCCTATTTCGCACTCTGCTCTGCTTTTTAAAATAAAAACATATGACACTGTTACAAAGACTCTCGGGCCTTTTATATTTGGCAGCACATATTACACTAAAAATAAAACTAAAGCAATACGCCCTTTCGGAGCCACCCAAAATGAAGGCTCATATTAAAAACATTGAAATGTTTTAACATTAGCTCTTATAACAAAGTACTTTATAAAAAAAAAATCGTGCATATAAAACATATTAAAACCTTTGACATAAAACCTTTGCATTGTTCACCATTTTAGAAACCAGTTCGAACACAAAAAACTGGAGATAAAAAATGGAACAGTGAAAACAGAAGTAGCTAATAGAACAGATGCAAAGCCAAGGGTAGTTAACACAGCTCCAGAAACAAAACTCTATGAAATAAATTAAATTTCAATCTATTTTGTGGTCATTGGTATCCTCCAAGTAATTATTGCATCTTGTGCATATTATGGAAGCAAGAAAATGCAAGCACCTCAGTTGAAAGTTAGTCAGAATTAATCTTTAAACAATTGCTTCCAAAATATGAAACACCTAACAAGAGTCATCGGTTTAATTGATCGACTAAAAGCAACACTGGGAGCAATCAAAACAGAAGTAGCAAATAGAACAAATGCAAAGACAAGGGTAGTTTATAGATTATGTAGTTATAGCTTATTGAGAATAGTACTTGTTACACTATAGTCTAGAGATTTATAGCAAATTAGAGTAGTTACCCAAATAGTCACATTAGTCTTATTGCTATGCACCTATGGTAGTGGTAGTCTTAGTCCTATGCCCTAAGTTATTATTATAGGATCTTAAAGATTTCATATAGTATAAATCAAAATTGTTCTATGTCATCTATTATTCACATCATCGCGCACAACTTACTATGTCTCAACTTCTGGTATTGCTCTTATTCTTCAGTCAGTTGATACCTTTGGATAGTTAATTTGTTGTTTTTTTCTTGATGTTTTAACAAAGTTAGGTGCCACTTGCTACATTGAATCGAAAATATAAATTTGGAACAATGGAATGTAGTCACATGCAACTTTCAAAGACGCTACAACAACTAATAGAAGAAGAAGACACCGCTAATATCAAAATAGACTATAGAAACAAAGCAACGGAGAAAACAAGTGTTGGATACTTTGCATGTAGAACTTGTGAGAAGTGGTTTAGCTGCAGTTTCAAATGGTGCAAATGTTGTTTTTGTATGCATTACATTTGTTAATATGCAAAAAATAATAAGCAGTTGTCAAAGATCAATACAAAGGGACGCAAAGAAAAAAACAAATAGTCAATACTCTAAATCTAGATGTCGTACCAGGTCGTATAGATATGACTTCATATGATCCAAATGTTGTTGTTGTATACACCACCATTGTTAATGTCCATAGAACAATGGTTGGTCATTAGCAATCTTCATAGAATACATTTATTCGTCATTGAAATCAATATTTTGTCTTATGACAAAAAGTAGTGTAACTACCAAATTTTCAAAATATAGTGATAGAATTAGTCCATATTATGTTGACCCATCTTGACCAATATTTGCTACATTGACTTGCAAGTACATGCTTTCGTGCAATAAAGTTGGGACTTGCATAAGGGATGAATGCTTTGTAATAGATGAGACAATTCTAACGTTCAGCTATTTGTATCAAGCCTATTGTTGCCTTGAAGATGCTACTATGCTATAGTGCATATCTAACTGTACATACATATTCGTAATTACAACTATGTTGTTTGCAACTAGCAAGATTAGCTTTTCTAATCAAGACACATTCAATCAGTCTTTCATGCTTTCTATTGTATACAAAACTGAATTATTTCTAGAATACATCGCTTGTATGTGAGATTCATGTTTTTAGAGACAATAATCAATGTTGCATCTTCTTTGTTTTGCAGTGATACTTTTTAGATACAGAGAGATGCAAAATAGGAACTAGTTAGTTGCAACTTTGCTTCTCTTATTTTATTGTTTTGAAACCAAAGATACAATATAATAATAAAATTAGTATTTTGTGCTAGTAAACATTATCATAGAGATATATTCAATAAAGCAAAAAATATTATAGAAGCTCTTCGCATCTTTGAAAGAAAAAAATCTAAGATACATAGTACTTAGTAAACAAATCACCATACGAATCTGAAGAATAAATACATAGAAAAAAATGATTGAAATCATAGACGTTGAAAACTACCATCCAGCAAAAAAACATCGGATAGATACTAATATTGATGTCGTTTTAATGAACCATAGTCTCTTTGGACTACAGCAATTTGCATATACTCCTGGAGATTGTTTGTTCAATGCATTTGAAGTGCTTCTGCACTTTCGTTACTCATCTATTGAACTGCGACATGGAATAATAAACCATTTTCTCAATTGTCTACAGCAAAAAGACGCAGAGGCAAAATAATCATATCAATATGAACTAGATCCTATCATGTTATATCAACTTCATGGAATTCATGATGTTGACACATATCTTTGTAGAATGCATTTTTCTGCATCTAATAGCAATTTCCAATCCGAAAGAGGCTTATGGGGAGACACATTTTGCATACGATGGATATCAAAGTGGTTGAACATACCAATTGGAGTCTCGTCACTAACAATGAAAACAAGGTATTTGTTCTTCAACCACGATCTAGATACAATTCCACTAAACATTTTGTTTCATGATACAGATCCCACTAGTGGACATTTTGAACCCCTACTATACAAAAGATTATGTAGATGCAACTTTGTACCAAATTATTCATTGTCACCTCTTTGCAAATATCTTGAAAACCATTATGAATCTGTTGTCCATAAAATTCAAATTCATGGATTGCATATAGCAAAAAAAACTATGTCAAAATGTGCTAATAGCATGTTTAGTGCAATTTGTCATTTAATAGCCCCTGAATTTGATGAACAATCTTTCAGAGTCTACATTGTCCAATCTTTTTGCAATGCACTAATGGCTAGGAGCAACGATGCATTAAATTGTATAGAAAAACACTTAACAAATGAAACTATACAAAGTCAAACAATGGTTGCAGGTTGGCAACAATACCTAATTAATATGGCAATGCCATATGAAAAAGGAAGAGTTGAAGGAACATCATTTTGCTTGCAATGGACATCGATCATATTCAATGTAAACATACAAATATGGTCATTTACCACTAAAACCATTGTGAATTACTTCCAATCAAAAACAAATTCCAACCAAACGTACAACATATTATCATTTGAAACAAGCACATCACATATTCATTATGAACCATTACTATCAAATCAAAATACAAATCGGTGCAATTTGCAACGAAGAATAGTGCAAATGCACGAAAACACCAACAATAGAATAAACTTGCGCAAATTGAAACAAATGATACGTACAAATGATCCAAATAAAATTGGACAAAATAGAAATAAAATAGCAAATAAAAATTGTTCATTACGAAAAAGTACTCCCATAGAAATTTACAAACGACAAATTGAAGACACACCAAAAACCAAATGTCCAATATGTAAGACATTGCAATTTCAAAAGAACATCTCAAGCATTGGACTTGAATTACAAAAAATGTACATAAACATATCTGGAAAATAGAAGACATTTCATTTAAATATCATTTGCAGATCTTGCAAAACAGCACTTGCAAATGAAAAGTTGCCTCGCTTTGCAACACCTGAACAAATAAGACGTAATAAGCCATTGCAAACTGTAACAAGACTTTCAGAGCTTGAGGAAAGACTTGTTGCATTGAGAATTCCCTTTGCACAAATAAGACAATGTGGGAAGAAGCGATCACAAATGGGCTTGACTGGTTCAATAATCAATGTACCTGTCCATATGGACATTGTCCAAAAAGTATTGCCACAATCCATAAACAATACAATCACAATTGCTATTGCATTAAAACGGTGACTAGAATACAAGAATGCATATCAAACAGGAAAAGTGTGTGTGCATATTGTCATGAGAGCACTTAAAGAACTATGTTCTCGAAATTTGTATAAAACTGAAAACATTTCCATTAATAGCAATTGGAATCATATACTTGAATTGGACAATAAAGGTAATAAATCCGACGATGACAACATTGATAGCAAAAGTGAAAATGATAGCATTTCAGAAAGTGAAAGGCCAACTGAAACCTTGGTACATGGATTCATAGCTTCACAACGAATTCATGATTTACAAGACAAGATTATTGAAATAGCACCAGCTGAGGGACAACGACCACTTGGGATATTCAAAGACAAACATGCAGAAGAAATGAGTTTCCCAACACTATTCTTTGGAAATCCACGTGACAATGATATAGTACAAATATTTCGTTATCAAGAAATAGTAAAATGGGAACTAATGCATTGCAGTGGTCACTTTTCCTATTACATTACAAATTTGTTCTTCAAGACAATGCGAATACTCATTGAAAAGGTCATGTCATGCATCTCAGTACGAATAAGAAAAGGAAAATTACAAGGAAGAAAGTTGTTAGCAAAGGATGTTAAGTACAAGCCCAACTTAGAAAAGTTAATAAAAAGTCACATTGGATACATAGATTTCAAACACATAAGAATTTCTCCTGATTACCATCAACAAATGCAGAAACATATATTTGCAATGATACGAAAATTAGGTCCTCCAACCTTCTTTGTTACATTTACAAGTGCAGAGCATCTTTGGACACCACTAGTACAAACTCTTACTAAATTACATAGCAATAGAAATAAAGATAAACACATTGAAACAATTGAGGAATGCAACATTGATTATCTTGTCAGAAAGGACCCAATAACATGTACACGTTACTATAGACATAAGACAAATGCATTGAAGCAATTGATCTGTCAAGATAGCACATTTTTTGGCAAAATATTAGATTACTACTTTGTAACTGAATTCCAAAATAGAGGTAGTGAACATGAACATGCTCTTATATGGATAGAAAATGCTCCAATATATGGACTTAATACTAACTTAGAAATTGAAAACTTCTTGGATAACTATATAACTTGTAGCACAAATTACCTTGATCCAGAACTTGCAAAGATACATGAACATCATCATACCAAAATCTATAAGAAAAGAAAAGCATCACAGTGTAGATACAAATTTCCAATGCTACCAATCAAAAGAACAAGGATTCTTGAACCAATTACTTCGGTGCATGGCTCAGTAAATGAAAAATTTTTGTCCTTGCAAAGCATCTTAGAGCACAAACACTATGACAAATCAACTAATCATGAAGATTTCTTAGATGAATCCCAGTTAACAGAAACTGCATACATCGAATTAATACAAAGTACATTAACACAACCAATGGTATTCTTGCAACGAAAACCATCAGAAATATGGAATAACAACTTTGCATACAATATGCCACACCTATGGAATGCAAATACAGATGCTCAATGTGTTCTAAATGCATATGCTGCAACTTCATATTGTAGTTAATATATGACCAAAGTTGACAGATCTATGACAAATGCATTCAAAAGGATACGAAAAGAGCATGAAAAGAGCAAAATTGATGCTATTCAAATGATACGGTCTCTAGGCAATGCTTTGCTTAACCTTCAACAAATTTCAGCTCAACAAGCAGTTCACATAGCTCTATCACTACCATTGAATCATAGTTCAAGAGAATACGACTTTATAAACACAGCACCAATAGACGAACGCACATTTATACTTAAACCAACTACTCTTTTGAAACAAATTCTTGACAACTCGGAAGATGTTATGTGCAATTCTATAATTGATTACTATATCAGTAGACCTAATGCTATTAAGCATATATGTTTAGCCGAATTTGTATCAAAGTATAGGAAAGATGGCAGACCAATATCAAAAAGAAAAAAAGAAAAAGTAATTCGATTCATTAAATACAAAAAACACATTGACTATGAAAACTATTACAAAGAAAAACTTTTGCTATATGTTCCATTCGAAAACAATGAAAATTCACTAAAGCAAGACTCCTCTACATGGAAGAGTGCATACATGTTGCATAAGAACACAATAAATAACAATGAAAGTAAGTTCACATATAACATGAACAAGAAATGGGGTGATTTGGAAGAAGCAATTCAAAAAATTGATAGTAGCACTGCAACTTCTAATCATACAATAAAAAAAACCTGAAATATCTAATGATGTTACTGAGAAGTATAACTTGGCTAAAGATTTGCAATTTCCCCAATGCAATGAGAAAAAAAGACATCTTAACATTGGTTTTCAATTTACAAAAAATCCATTTATGCTTAGCAATGAAGAATACTACAAGATTAGGAGAATGCTTAATAGAGAACAACAAGCAATACTGAAAGACATTGCAATGAAAAAATGAAAGAACATAGACAAACCATTCTACTTATTTTTGACTAGAGGAGCTGGTACTGGAAAAACATTTACAGCAAAAGCAATATTCCAAATGCTCATGCGCATCTACAATGAACATTACAATACAGATCCTTTAAAACCAAAAGGTTTGATATTAGCATATACAGGTAAAGCTGCATATAATGCAAGTGGAGTTACAATTCATTCTGCATTGCTAATGCCTTTCAACAAATCTAGTTTTATTCCACTTAGCAACGATGTATTAGACAACTTAACACAGCTATACGAAGAATTAAGAGTTGTTCTGATTGATGAAGTATCTCTAATTGGAAGTTGTTTTCTATATCAAATTGATGATCGACTAAGAAACATTAAGCACAATCAAACAAAATACTTTGGAAACATTGATATCATATTCTGTGGCGACTTGTACCAAGCACAACCTATACAAGATTCACTAATATTTGAACAACCTACAATAAGAAGAAAACCAACAACATACGACTTTTGGAAAGAACATGTAAAGTACTATGAATTGCACATTGCAATGCGTCAAACAAATGAAAAATTCATTAGCATTTTGAATAGGATGCATTTAAATAATCAAACAAAAGACGATTTGAATTACCTAAATAGACATTGTGTTCGAAATGCTCCTAATGATCCTACTTTCCCCTATCTATTTTTTAGGAATAAAGATGTAGCATTACATAACAAGAAAATGTTGTCTATTGTTCCTAGTGATGAAATTGTAATTAATGCAATTGATTACGAAGAAGAAAACCATGGACACATATCATGTCATGCACAAATGGAAACATTGCCTTCACAAATTGTCCTAAAACTTAACATGCTAGTTGAAATATATGCAGGAAACTATGACTTACAAGATGGTCTAGTCAACGGTGCAGATGGTATCATTAAAGCATATGTAAAGTTAGACAACTTTGATGTAATATGGATCAAATTCTATGATGAACGTGTTGGTCGTCAACAAGCACATAAATTTGCTTTTCTATATAGCAAAGAAATTTCTAGTGATTGGATTCCCATACTATGCATAACAAAGCCAATTTCTGTATTAGCAAAAACAGGCAACTTGAAAATCATAAAACAATTTCCAATCCAACTAGCATGTGCACATACAATACACAGATCACAAGGCTTGACACTAGACAATCTTGCATTTGATCCTTTAGGAATACGACACCATGGATTAGTATATACAGCTCTTTCTCGTGTGAGAAACATAGAATCATTGTATTTGCTTAGTCCACTTAAGAAACAAAACTTCCGAATTCAACACAAAATTTCTGTTGAAATGGAACGTTTACACAAAAACGCAAAGTGGCAACTAGACTACAACTATTCTTTATTAGAAACAAAAGCATACATTTCAATTCTTTCTCTAAACACTCGCAATTTACAAATACATATTGATGATTATGATCTAATGCAATCTGACATCCTATGTTTACAAGAAACACATTTGAATAATTCAATGCTTCTACAAAGACTTGAAACATTCAATTGCATATCAAATCATAGTAAACATGGTTTGCTAATTTGTATTAAAAAGCATATAAATATCTTGAACCATATTCATTTTGAAGAAAATAACATTGAAGCTACACTAGCAAATGTGCTTCTTCATGACATGGATATTATAGTCGTGAATGTCTATGTTGCGCCATATGCAACATTGAACAATACATTGGATCTCCTTTCAAAAGCATTATGAAAAATACATTCAAATCAAACAATAGCAATTGTTGGCGATTTCAACATCAATATGCTTGAAAGCAACAAGAAAACAAACAAACTAAGATCGTATATGCGCAATTACAACCTTCATTTTCTTTTAGAGACAAACAACAATCAACAATTATCAATCATTGATCACATATGGTCAAACATAACTTCTAGCTATAAGACTTTCAGGTTAGATACATATTGGAGCGACCATGATACTATTTGTCTCATCATTGAAGACAAAAATGCAGCACAAACATAGTGCAAATGAAAGTAGTCTAATGCTTTTTTCTAGTCAATAGTATCGGACTTGCATATTCATGTCCTTATTATACAAACAAAATCAATAGTGAGCATTGTTACCAAATATACTTTTAATTTGTTACTAAAAAAAGTCTTTCAAAGTTGCATAATAGCGTTTTAACTACTATGACTTTGACTTCTAATTATATGTCTTGCAAATTACTATAGCTTTCTACAAGGAGTCAAATAGGCAAAGACAAGTCACAAAAAGAAACAAACACATTCAGATTTTCTTGCTACACTAAACTTACTTATCCTTCAAGGCATATGTATAGAGATATCTCTATGTTTAACTGTTTATTTCTTTCTACAAAACTATTGTAAGACCTATTCTTATATTACTAGTGCTGACTTCTATAGCACTGTTATTCCTATAGAATTATACTATGCATCAATGATTTATTTCTTAAGCATCACAGAATTCATTTTAATTCTTGAATTTGTCTTTCAAACCATTATAATATTTTCATGCACGAATGAGACTCGCCCCATTGCAAATTGCAAACTATATATAGCCACTTTGGAGTTATCTAACAATAAAAATCACAGAATACTGAATTTTATTCTCTACAGTATTTTAGCACTATGATACAATTTGTTTCCCTTTTCATCATCTTAACAATGTTCTGTGCTTAAACTTGACAATCATCACAAATTGCTTATTTACATCAGAACTGTTACATGCATAATTTTATGAATCCCAATCTTCTTGTTCTTCTTTTCTTGTCAACCTTTAATTCCTTTTACTCACCCTTCCTCTAGAAAGTTGTCAAGGTTCCTGTTCACTTTACATTTTAACCCTTTTTCACTAGGATCTCCTCCAATTTCCCATGTTGCTTCTTGTCAACGTCTAAATTGCAATAAAGATAATATCAAATACAAATTAAATTGCTTCCAAAATTATAGCTCTATTTCAGTTACATCAAAATAAACTATTTCATAATCCATATGCATATTAATTCACATTGTGCAATTTGAACAAAATGTTTCCAATCTCATCATTATTTCTCTTAATATCCCTATTATCTTTGAAATTTTATCTGTACCTTTTCTCTTTGGTTTCTTTTGTTCTATGGTGTTTCTATGTTATTTATCGTTGGGTAGTACAACAAGCTCAAATGACATATATCTTGATCAACATATTCATTGTGTAAACTGCCAACCACCCATAATAAGTAACAACATCGGAAAGTGAGCTTGATCAAGAAACACATCCAGATTTCCCTATTACGCCCAACTTACTTAGTCTTTGATGCATATCTAAATATTTTCATGCCAATCAGCAGTACCTGAACTTTCATACATCTGTACTAGATACGTTTACACGTTTCTATAGTACTGGAATTGAATCATTTTTTCTCTCACCCAAAAAAACTTTTAATATTTGCAACTCAGATCAGTATATATTTCTATTGCACCAATAGAGTTTTCTGAGTTTAAAATCTTATAGTTTATAAGTGTTCCATTATCGAAGTTTTTAAATGCAATTAATATTTCTTCCAATAACTAATATTCAGTTTCCAGTACAATATACAATAAGCTTATAATTTTATTTTTATTTTTAGTTACTAAAATTTACCAAACACTTCGTAGTTGTGTTCAAGTGCACCATTCAGTGAGGTTACATCTTTTTCATCTCGCAGTTCTTGACAAGAAGCTACAATGGACAAAGAAGAACAAATATCAAGTGGAATTGAATCAGACAAGTAAGTAAATTTGAAACAAATTCTTATACGTACCATTGACATAGCATTCATATTTATCGCCAGTATATTTTACTTCTAATTGTTTCTTTTGCCACATCAACATCATCAATACACACATCAAAAGCAACATATTTAGTTCCAGTTACCATTGAAGAACTAAACATTTGCAAAACTGGAAAAATGTTCAATGGAGATGTTATGGTTATCTATAGTACATACCTTGATAAAGTCCACAAAGCATGACAAATACTACGTGCAGATTTGACAGATGCCGAAGGAATCATGACAATCACATTGTCCATACCAAATGAGCTTATTGAACAACATGGACAAAAAATATCACCAGGAAAAGCAATATCTATTACAAATTTTAAAGTTCTTCCCAAAACAAATTATGACCGCGGTGATTGTGATTGGATTCTGCTGCTAATTGAACTGAGCATCGTACAGAACATACCAACAATTTGCAAACAATACAAATTCATCCCAGATACAACAGTAAAACAACTTACAACAAACACAGAAACATATCCAATTGGAACAATTGCAGCAGTTGTCAAAGCTGCACAGAAAGTTGGTTTCCAATATACATTGCAAATTAAAGATGGAAATTTCGATGACAATAGAGCAATGGTAACATAAATTACTTTGCAATGTTTTTATATTGCTAGTTCCATCCTACATTTCAATTCAGTTTCAAAAAAAGAAAACTTTCTGTGTTCTTTTACAGTTGCAGTTATTTGAAACATTTGCACTGCTCTATGATGAAATTGAGCAAGAATTGCAAAGAGGCCATCTTCCAATTATGTTATTCAAAAACATAACAAAAAGGAAATAATTGAAGGAGAGAACACTTCGAAAAACGCAAGCTACATTCATCACAAAATTGAATGCAGAAGAAATCAGAAAATTGAACCCTCCAACATTCTCTGTAAGTACAAATGAAACAATACCTCTACTATTCAATATGCAATTGTTTCTCCATCTGTTTCTATTTTTACATATACTACTTGTGCTCGTCTATGAATAGATAAAAGGAACATTGACAATTGCAAACATTTACTCTACGCCATTTGAACCAGTTTGTGTTGAGTGCAATTCACCAATACCAGCCTCTACAATGATAGAGGAGAATACAGTTGATTGCCTAAAGTGCAATAAAAATTCATCCCTTTCCTATTCATAGTGTCTTAATTGCATAATCAAGTCCAAAAACACCAATTTGCAATGTTGCATCCGAATCAAATTCCTCTTGAAACAGTTACTTCCCAACCTAGCAGATATGTCTTTTCAAGACTATGTTAAAAGGAAACAAGCAACAATGTATATGCTACGCGATTTCAAAATCAATGGTACATTTACAATCAACGAAGACAACGAGATCCAATCTGTTGACAGCAACGGAAGCCCTACCAAGGCTAGGTATACTTATAATTACTCTTCATCTTTCAACAAAAAATTAGATATATGCAATTTAAATTATGCTAGCCAAAATAGCAAGATTTGTACTAATTTTTCCCTTTTCTTTGCAGCACCAACACTTCTTCAAACATTGGCTACAATAGAATCACATAGTAATCTAGAAATCAGTGCAAAGTTCTTCTCAATTTTTGTACAAGATTTTACTGTTCAAATCTGCCTTTCTCAAAGCGCATTATTTCTGTAACATTTTTCCAGAACAAGAATGTTTTGATAGAACAATTACAAACAAAAATTACTAGTTATACTTATAGTGTTTCTTTTACCTATTCACAAATACTTTCAGACTTAATATATGTATATTTAATGTTGGAAATATGATGCAGAGTGTTGTCCTTGATGGCAACCCATTGAATGAAGATGAAGACATGCGACTGTTGACATGTGTTGTCCTTGATGGCAATCCACCTGATGAAGTTATGCTTGACTTGATGGACTTAGTAAATGATGTAAATCTGATGTGATATGATTTTTGTTGACAATATGATGCTAAGTGTTGTCCTTGAAAGGCAACCCACTTGATGAAGATGATGACAACTTACTTGATGAAGTTGTGCTTAAGAGAATATTTTCCTGATGAAGAAAATATGATGTTTCTACAGTGTGTACAGAAGGCTATGAAGAAAGGATTTCAGAATGTACTCAAAGTATGATGAAAAAGAGTATGTCTCTTGGTATACGCGGATTGGCCTAGGGAAAGTCGCGTATGCACGCGGAAAAGATCGTGACAAGTCGCGTATGGGCTAAAGCGCTCAAAAAGTGCAAAACCAAGGGTAACCACCATGGTATTGACCCATTGTATTGGGTAATGATCCGCCTAATTGACCCCGTCCAGGTAGTTTTGGGCTTATGGTATTGTTTTGGTCCATGGTATTGAAAAAGGGGCTCATAAGTATTGAAAAAGGGTAAACCTATATAAGGAGAAGAAATTCATTGTGCAAAGGAGGGGTGTGGTGCAAGATGTCTGAGCTTGAATGAATACTTCTCTCTGAAGTAGATCTGATTGAAAGGGTTACACTTGAAGATAAATCTGAATGTATGATGTACCAATGATGAAGGGGATCTAGATCTGAAATGCACTTGTATTTACTAGATCTTCTTATGGAAGGCCTAGATCTGTGATGAGGCGATCATCAAGGCGAACATCTGTCTGAAGTAAAAGGGTAAATCTGAACTGAATATCTGATCTGAAGAAGTATGCTGCTCTGTAATGATTGAAGATCTATACGCTACTTCTCCGTGGAGGAAGCGCGTATATACGCAGCTTCGATGAAGTGAAAGCGCGTATGCGCAATAAAATATACACTGAGGTATATGCTGGTTTGTGTGGACGGAAGCGCGTATATACGCGACATCAGTGAAGTAAAAGCGTGTATGCAAACTAGGGTTTGCTGAAGCAAGGGGTATGAAATATCTGATCTGTTCTGCTGTGTTTCTGCTATCTGATCTGTGTTGATAAGTATCTGTTGGTGATGTATGTTTGTGCTTAAGAAGTATGGAAAGGGTCCAGTATGAAAATATGATGAAATGTGGCCTGCAAGTGGTGTTCTATTGAAGTTGTTGGATCCAGTGTGAAAATTGATGAAACGTGGTCCAAGGTGGTGCTGAGGGTTGTAGCCTTCAGTCAGGGGGTGGTAGCTCCCTTCCAGGTGAGGCTGGTAAACGAGATCAGGGGGTCGTAGCTCCCTTCCAGGTGAGGCTGGTAAACGAGATCGGGGGGGTGGACCCATGAGTGCCCTTCCGGGGAGAGGTGATTGACGAGCGCGAGGTGCATTTACGCATCTTTGGTCAAGTCTGCGCCAGCACATATGTTGTAAGATGTTTTCTCTATAATAAAAAATTGAAGGCTGAGCAACTGCAGCGGTGGTTTTCTCCCGATTTGGGTTTCCACCTAAAAATCCTGGTGTTCATGTGTGATGCTTTGTGTGATGGTTTATTCTAATCTTACTGCACATGTTTACTGTTTATAGAACATCTGATGAATGAATGATGGATTAATAGAAGTGAAGATTTAATGACATATCTAGATCTCTGTGTATACGCTAGTTTCATAAAGGGGATCCGCGTATATACGCTAGTTTACTGAAGGAAAGTAGTGTATGGGTTTTAAGGAATGAAAAAGTAAAAAGATTTGATTATGCAGTAAATACTGATTCACCCCCCCCCCTCTCAGTATTTTTCCCAACAATTGGTATCAGAGCGTGGTCCTTCTGCAGAAGCTTGATCGCTTGAAGGAGATTCGTCGCAATGGGAAGTCAAGAAGGAGTGATGTCTATAAAGCCACCTCTATTCAATGGAAGCAATCTGATTTTCTGGAAGGTACGAACAAAAGCATATCTACAAAGTCTTGGTGCAGATGTATGGGCAATCGTGCAAGAAGGTTATCAATACCCGGCAAATATTCCTACTGATGCAGCTGAAAGAAAGAAGTATGAAATCAATGCCAAAGCAGTGAATGTCTTATTGGGAAGCATGTCTGAATCAGAATTTGCTAAAGTGATGCAGCTACATTCGGCAAAAGAAATATGGGACAAAATCATTCTAAGCTATGAAGGAGACACAAAGGTAAAAAGTGCAAAATTCCAAACTCTTAGAATTGAATATGAAAATTTGAAGATGCATAGTGATGAGAGTGTTGCTAGTTTCTTTCTTCGTCTGGATGATATTGTAAATCGAATGAGAAATTTGGGTGAAACCATAACTGATACTACTCTGGTGGAAAAGGTCTTAAGATCCTTGACTTCAAAAATTGACTCTAAAGTTTCAGCTATTGAAGAAAGGCAAGATCTGCAATCGCTTACTATTGTTCAATTACATGGTACTCTGACTGCTTTTGAAATGAGACAAGGAGGTCCTTCTCAAGTAAGAGAAGCTACTTTTAAGGCATCTACAAAAGGAAAGGAAAAGGAAGTTGTCAAAGAATCCAGCTATATATCCGATGAAGAAGAAGCAAATTTCGTGAGAAAGCTCCAACTAGGTACTGGAAGATTCAAAGGAAAGCTTCCCTTCAAATGTTTTGAGTGTGGAAAGGTTGGTCACTATGCTGCTAAATGCCCTTATAGAGAAAAACATGGTAAAGGGAAACAATTTGAAAAGAGAAAGAGTTATTATGCAAAAGAAGATGATGATGAAGTATCCAGTGAAGATGAAGAAGATTCTGACCAAGATCTAAACGTGCTCATGGCTAAGAAGCAAAAGAAGAAGGCTACTCGAAACAAGAAGATACCTCAGAAATCATGTATAGCAAAAATTGAAGAAGATGAACCAGGTATTAATCATTGTTCTTGTCTCTCACTTAACTACATGTGCAATGATTATGATAGTGAAAGTGACAGTATGGATCCAGAAGTTTCTGACGAAGCTCTACAAATACTCATGGCAAAGAAGGAAAAGAAGAAGGCCACTTGTAATACTCTTCTTTGTGCAAACAATAGTGAAGATAGCGAAAGTAAAGTTGTGGATCTACAAGAAGCTCTCAAGACTAAAGTTGAAGAAATACAAAGTTCAACTAACAAACAAGAAACTATCTACAAAGAGATGACCTCTCAAATGAAAGATCAAATAGAAATGTTGAATGGACAGGTGGACAAGTATCAAAGGTTTCATACTTATGCATCAAATCGAATTAAAGAACTAGAAGCAAATCTTGAAAAATCAAGCAAGAAGAATGAAGGACTTGAAGCTGCAATCATCTCTCTACAAGCAGATCTAGAGGCATCAAGTGAGAAAAATGAGGAACCTCTACAATCATTAGAAAAGGAAGGACTTGAAGCAGAAATCATTTCCCTCAAAGAAGACCTGGACAAATCAAATAAGAAGAATGAAGGCCTTGAAGCAGAAATCATCTCTCTCAAAAGGGTTCTGGAAAAATCAAACAAGAAGAATGAAGAGCTGGAACAAACGTGTGAAGAAAACGAAAATTGGTTGAAAGAAGAGATTCTAAATCTGAAGGATCAAGTAGAAGATGGAAGAAAGAAAGAAGAAAGCATGACAAAGCAATGTCAAGCCTTGGAGGTTGAGGTAAACATTCTCAAAGGTAAATTAGAAGAAAAGGTTAAACTTTTGAGGTTTCAAGATAGTACTAATGTTTTGGACAATATTCTGAGTAATCAAAGGTCTCCTGCTATCAAACTTGGTCTTGGTTTTCATGAAACTGTTAAAGGAGAATCTAGCTCACAAGGAAGTGCCAAAAATTCAGAGGATGTCAATGCAAAACCGGAAGTGTTGAAAGAGACAAAAGCTCAAACAACAATCATGAACTCTCAAAGGAATTTATTCGAGAACGTTGAATGCTTTAAATGTCATAATTATGGGCATGTTGCAGCAAATTGCAGGAGCAGATCATTTCAGCCTCAAACAAAGAGCTCCTACATAGAAATGTACTCTGGTTTCTTCAAGGGATATTGTTTTTCATGTAACAAGTATGGACATAAAGCAGCTGAGTGTAAAAGGAGGAAGATTAGAAATACTCATTATGATTCTTATGTTTATTTCTCTGACCACATAAGATGTTATGCTTGTAACAAGTATGGACATGTAGAAAAAGAATGCAGGATGAACAGATCTGGGAAAGTGGACAATTTCCAGCACACATTTGGAAAGCTCAAGCAAATTTGGAAAAAGAAGGAGGTCCGACCAGAAACGTAGGGAATTCAGACCCTACTGCAGTCATCCGCTTCTCGAAGCTTTCTTCTCTGATTGACAGCAAGAATGATGTGGGATACATTATGAGATTTAGTAATGTATCGTCACAAGGGGAGCAATATATGATGTCTCTCATGGTTTGATTATTTTGGTTATGTTTACTTCTGACAGCGCATCTGATGTGGAAAAGACAGGTACAGGAGGTACAAACTTAGGAGGAAATGAAGGAAGATGAAAATTTTCTATGCTTCACTTTCCATACGCGGGTAATATTAACAAAAGTCGCGTATACACGCGAGTTTCTTCAGAAACAGTCGCGTATGCATTGAAGATAAGAGAATTTATCTGACAGCTGAAGATCTGGAGCAGAGGTCCAGGGCGAGCATCAATCTGACTGCTGATGATTGCACTGGTAGCATCATTCTGGTTATACTAATGATGATATGATACATGGTTTCTTGTGTTGAAGATTGTGGATGAGTCCTGTTTGCTTGTTGATGAAGAGTATTCATGAGATGAAAGTCCTATAATTCGGAGATGAGGGCAGCCCATGCAGAGATTGTTGTTGATGACTTGCTGATGAACGTATTCAGGTTTCACAAGTTAAGATGGAGCACTGGTTCAGGGGGAGCAGCAGGTTGAATACTAATGATTGCATTGTTGGAAATATGACTACTTATTATTTGGTTATTGTGATACTCATGCTCAAATGATGATGGCTTGGTACATGGTTTATGATGATGAGACGTTGAATGAGCTGTGTTTACTGCTTGCTGAAGCTTATCTGTTGGATGAAATTGGAAGTCTTATGATTCAGAGATAAGAATAGTTCATGCAGAGCTTGTTACTATGGTTGAGATCTTCTGCCTACATATGTTACTTCATGTTAAATCTTAAAGATCATGGTGATGTTGGACCACATGGATGATTGCTTGACACTTATGTGAAGATGTTGTTCTGATATGACAATCTCTCTTGGAAAGATTGTATTGATGCTGCAAAGAATCTGAAGGCTTGGTTACTATTGTACTGATGCCACAACCATTGGATGACGCTTGAAGACACAACTACACCATTCTATCTATCTGTAGTCCAGGGAAGCATTCAAATGTCTCAGAAAGAAGCTGAACACTGTCTTTGCCTCACAGAGAATCATATCTGGTTGAAATTTAGAAGATGTCTTGGGATACGCGGGTTTCCTGAAACACAGTCGCGTATATACGCGAGTTCCTGCACAGAAAACCGCGTATTACTAATTGCTGACAATTTTTGGTTGGTTCAGCTCTCTTCAGCACAGCTGCAATGCTGTTTGGTATCTCTGATACTGTTTGATATCTTTGGTGGTGTTCCAGTTCTCATAAGTTTGTTTCTAATGTTTTGATGAAGATGCCTTGATGATTTGTTGGTGGAAGTTTTCAGGATGCACAAACTAAGGGGGAGCGTTAGTCATTTGGAAAGATTGCTTGGTTGCACAGATTCAGGGGGAGCATTAGTTTTGCTGAGTATAATGCATTGCTGGCATTATGGTGGTTCTGATATATGATCTCTCTTGAGGTCTTTCTGGTATTAATTATGAAAATTCATATGTGTACTTTGATGAAAAGGTCTGGTTGAGACCCATGTTGTAAAATTGTAATATTCAGTCATGTAAGGACTTGTCAATTTTGTAAACCCACTTGGTTGGGTAGCTGAGTTGAATTATGTAAACCCACTTGGTTGGGTACTTGAGTCTTATATGTAAATCCACTTGGTTGGATATTTGATGTAATTTTGAGTCTTTTGGTGATAGGAAGTTCATAGAGTCATGTACTTCATTGAAAATATGTTTGAAGGATCAGCATGAACTCAGGGGGAGCTTGGTCACTTCAGTATACATCAGATCTGCAGAACGCTTCTTCTACATGAGGAGAAAAGGGGGTGAGTATGTTGGTTTTGATCCGCCCGTTGCCCTTGATGTCAAAGGGGGAGGGTGTGTTGATTTTTGATCCGCCCTTTGCCCTTGATGTCAAAGGGGGAGAGTGACATGGTGTTTGAATGCAGATAATGGTGTCAAAGAATTAGAAGAGTGACATGGTGTCATTGTATTCTTGTTTGAATGAAGAGACAGAATGGTGTCACATATTTGGGAGAGTGACATGGTGTCATTGTATTCTTAATGTATCTATATGTTGTGGTAACCAAACACCATCGTGGTTGCCATCAAGTCCAAAGGGGGAGATTGTTGGAAATATGATGCAGGATGTTGTCCTTGATGGCAACCCACTGAATGAAGATGAAGACATGCGACTGTTGACATGTGTTGTCCTTGATGGAAATCCACCTAATGAAGTTATGCTTGACTTGATGGACTTAGTAAATGATGTAAATCTGATGTGATATAATGTTTGTTGACAATATGATGCTGAGTGTTGTCCTTGAAAGGCAACCCATCTGATAAAGATGATGACAACTTACTTGATGAAGTTGTGCTTGATAGAATATGTTCTTGATGAAGGAAATCTGATGTATCTACAGTGAGTATAGAAGGCAATGAAGAAAGGATTTCAGCATGTGCTAGATTCTATGATGAAAAAGAGTATGTCTCTAGGTATACGCGGATTGGCCTAGGGGAAGTCGCGTATGCACGCGGAAAAGAACGTGCCAAGTCGCGTATGGGCTAAAGCGCTCAAAAAAGTGCAAAACCAAGGGTAACCACCATGGTATTGACCCATTGTATTGGGTAATGATCCGCCTAATTGACCCCGTCCAGGTAGTTTTGGGCTCATGGTATTGTTTTGGCCCATGGTATTGAAAAAGGGGCTCATGGTATTGAAAAAGGAAAACCTATATAAGGAGAAGAAATTCATTGTGCAAATCATGAGTGTGGGTGCAAGATGTATGAGCTTGAATGAATACTTCTCTCTGAAGTATATCTGAATGGAAAGGGTTACAGTTGAATGAAAGATCTGAATGTATGATGCACCGATGATGAAGGGGATCTAGATGCGAAATGAACTTGTATTTACTAGATACGCTTATGGAAGGCCTAGATCGTGATGAGGCGATCATCCAAAGACGAACATACGACACCGAGTAAAAGGGTAAATACGACCGAATATCTGATGCGAAGAAGTATCTTTTTTGCTACGTAATGATTGAAGATCTATACGCTACTTCTCCGCGGAGGAAGCGCGTATATACGCGGCTTCGATGAAGTGAAAGCGTGTATGCGCAATAAAATACCTTGAGGTATACGCTGGTTTGTGTGGACGGAAGCGCGTATATACGCGACATCGGTCGAAGTAAAAGCGCGTATGAAAACTAGGGTTTGTTGAAGCAAGGGGTATGAAATATGCGGTATTCTGTTGTGTTTACCTTTATACGTCTGTGTTGATAAGTATCGATTGGTGATGATATATGTTTGTTCTTAAGAAGTATGGAAAGTGGGTCCGATATGAAAATATGATGAAATGTGGCACGCAAGTGTTGTCCATTGAAGTTGTTGGATCCGGTGTGAAAATTGATGAAACGTGGTCCAAGGTGGTGTTGAGGGCGCGTAGCCTTCGATCGGGGTTGTAGCTCCCTTCCGGAGTGGCGGGTAAGCGGGTGAGCGGGGTCGTGGCTCCCTTCCGGGGAGAGAGGCCCGAGTAAGCGAGTCGGGGGGTCGTAGCGCTGTCTGCACGAGGCAGTGTGTGACGAGCATAGCGGTGGGTGCACAACGTCTCACTTGGTGTCTGCTTGACATATGTTGTAAGATGTTTTCTCTATAATAAAATATTGAAGGTTGAGCAACTGCAGCGGTGGTTTTCTCCCAATTTGGGTTTCCACCTAAAAATCCTGGTGTTCATATGTGATGCTTTGTGTGATGGTTTATTCTGTTCTTACTGCACCTGTTTACTGTTTATTGAGCACCTGATGAATGAATGATGGAATAATATAAGTAAAGGTTTAATGACTGATCTAGATCTCTTTGTATACGCTAGTTTCATAAAGGGGATCCGCGTATATACGCTAGTTTACTGAAGGAAAGTAGCGTATGGGTTTTAAGGAATGAAAAAGTAAAAAGATTTGATTATGCAGCAAATACTGATTCACCCCCCCCTCTCAGTATTTTTCCCAACATTTAAGAAATATAGCTTTTTAATTTGACGTTTACAAATGTTTTCAGATTTCATACATATATGTTCAATGAATAGATCTTGTATTTACAATCTGACATTATATATATAAATGTTATAAATCTATTTAAAAATTTCCTGAAAAAAAAATATTTGTACAGACATGATCCCTGGGCTACTTCCAGTCTTCTCTCTTGTTGTTTATTGGTTTTGAAAAAATCGTAATTGACACCTGGAACATTAATTCATCTCTGTAAAAGAAGAAGAGACAGTAATTTTATTTTTCCATACGATGTGCACTACAAGTAGCCGCCTCTGCAAATGAAGTAACGACATTAAATTTTCATATATTTCTATGTATCAACTTTGAACAACATCTCTCAATTTGGAAATTATTGTTATGGTAACAGAAATAGTAAATCACCATTTCTAAGTTTATGCTTCCTTAGCTTATAAGTTCATATTTTTTTTTTTTGCAGATTCTTATATTCAGTATTAATAGTAATGCACCAAATTCTATGTCTAAACACTGTACTAAGACTAAAGTTAGTTTTATGTTCCCTGCTCTTCGCCTTTGTTATTTGACCATGCTTGATCATGACTGTATTTTTCCTTCATTATCACTACAACATAATGAAAAAAACAATACACACTCTGTGTTTTTTTTGTTTAAAAAAAAATAAACAGTAAAAAAAAATTACATACCATCTTTCGCACTTTGATATGCTTTCAAAATAAAAACATTACAGTCTGTTACAATAGCCTCTTGGGCCTCTTACTTTATATATGCCACGCATATTAAAACGTAAAACAAAAACTATATAAAATGAAACTAAACTAAAATTTGTAGGGCCTATTACAAATGCACTTTGTATATATTTAAAAGAATACAACAAACCAAATGTTTCAAAACCTTTTCTCGCATCATAAAAACATTAAAAAATTTCATTTGCGCATATACCGGTGGACCTAAAAAGAGATTAAATCCGCTTCATAGACTGCATCGGATCCGAAACATAATATTACAAAGCAGCCAATGCAAAAAGTTCTGATGCCGATTGAAAGGTGAACCCGGGATCAACTATTAACTGCACCATATAACATAGATCGGGTCCGGACTTATAGCATAACAAATGGTTCAAATAAAGAACTCTAATGTTGATTGTTAATTGAACCCGAGTTCAACTATTAGTTGTCGCCTATAATATGTATCAGGTTCGATTCCTTTCACTGTTCAATTGGGTCACAAAGAAAACACTCACGATATGTTTTAACTTGCCATACAATATGATAATGCCACGTAGTCTTGTGGACCTGCGGACCTTGGCTTACGTAGAGGCCCCTTCTTATATGAAATATCATGCGATGAACTCATTGCATCGGACCATTACAAAAGGTTGTTGATTATATGAATTAATTCTGATTGCGATGAAGGCATCAGAGCCTCCATCATCAAAAAGACACTATACTTGTACACACAATACAATACAATATTTTTTAAATTAAATTGAAAATTAAAAAAATTATAAATATTTTGTTAGCTCCCTATGAATTTTTTGATAGTTGGTTTGTTTTATTGTGCAGGGTACACAGAGTGATGAATTCACTCTATTTTCCATAATCACAGTCACTGCGATTCGAAACACAAAGAAGGCCATTACAACAGTAGCTCAGTGAAACAGTAGAGACAGATTAAGAGGATTAACGCTTGTTAATTGAATATTTGAGACCTAATCCCATGATCAAAGGAAAAGATGCAGTTTGAACATAAAGAGAAAATGAATCAAGCCATATCTGCTCTCAGCATCAGCAGTGCATTTTCTCAGAACAGTACGCCCTAATGGAGGTATGGAAACCCAAAAGACCTTCAGTCACCTTACTTGCTTCAAAAGACAAAACAGAGTGCCTTACAGTCAGAAAGGACTCCAAAGAAACATCTTAGGTCGCTATCGACTTGACAGAGACCTAGAACCAGACCACCAAGTACAGTGCATTGCTATTAAGCAAAGTGGACGTAAGCACCATCCCCCACTCTGTCTTAATGAATTGATTTAATGTGTATCACCTACTTCTGCTATCCATTTTTCCTATAAAGAACCCTAGTGAAAATTTTGTAAATCGTTGGATTGTGTTATTGCAGTTGTAGTTGTAGGGACTCATCTTCGACTGTTAGAAATAGTTTTGGGAGAGGGTAGCAGAGTAGTTTGTAAAGTAGTAGGTTGGGAGGAGAAATTTGAGACTGTAATCAGCTATTTGAGCTCAGTGTATGTGACTTGTTTTGCATCAATTAATAAAGAAATTTCACAGGTTCCTGGTCTATTACTATGGGTGTTGTTATTCTTATCCCATTTTTATTTACATTTTTCATGCTGTTCATTGGTCTTTTGGTACGCATCAGAAATATAGCATAGGATTTACCCTCGCATGGTACCCTATGTTTCTATTCTCCCTACCTTCAATGTTTTCCGCTGACTATGAATCTAAGAGTAAAATCATGTGGTTTAACCACTGTAGCAGATGTTATTTCCTGCTAGCTGATCTGTGAACTCGGAGCTTGCTACTTGGATGTTTCTTGCTGATGTCAAAGCATGGAAGGTTAAAGCTCCTTCTCCGATCTATAGACCCTATTTTTGTGTCAAATCTTGCCTCTGTTTTTCTCTTGGAGCATGCTAAAGCAGACCTAGAGTTAAATGATCTCTGGTCCGATCTATAAGCTACCCCCTAGTGACTTCATTGAAAGCTTCCTTTGAGTATGTCCAAGTAGGTCTGGAGTTAAATGACCTCTGACCTGATCTATAGGCAGAAATTGGGTTTCTTTCCTTCTTTCACCTTCACCCTCATTGTCCCATTTCACCATCTATCTAAAAGATACTTTAGTATAGATGACTTGCCCTTTGAAAGCCTTGGCTAGTTGTTTTCATGTAATTGCCTTTCATGACTCCATGGCCCAATGGATGGCACAGCCTTAAACCATTATCTTTTTCCAAAACATCCTATTGCTCTGCTCCCTTTTCCATTACCTTCTTAGTCTATAATCCCGTGACTTAACCCAACAACCGACCAACCAAATCATTTTAAACCCGCCTTTGTCCTGCATGCCTAGCCTAATACCTCATTTAGAGCTTTCAAAGACGAAAACTCTAAACTGTTTTAGAAGATGCAGTGACCTTCTTTGTAAAAACATGGATCCAGACATTGATAGAGATACAAAGCTAGATACTTTGTGTGATCAATTAAATGGACTAGCACAGATGTTTGGTAAAGTGGTGGAGATGTATATAACTAATCTAAATGCAAATGATGATTACTTAGAACATCCTATGCATTTTCCAGAGCAAGAGCAAACTCCAGACCCAGATAATGAGCAGGACATGTATGATGCTCAAGAATTTGTGGAAGATGAGGAGGAAGGTAATTGGGAGGTGCCTGATGGATCACCCCTGTCTTGCACTATGCTGACTAAAAAATATCACAGCCTAATAGCAAAAGCTAACAGGGAGTGTTGTATTGAGCAAACAAGTGACCACATGGAAGATGCAGAGTCTGAGGCAGAAGAAGAACCAGCATGCATGGAGGCTCCTCCTCTAGCTGATTATTATTCTCAGATTCCACTAGAAGAGTTGCACCCTGATCATGAGAAATGGACTAAATCAGAAAGAGATCAGAAAACCTTGGAAATAACTCAAAATTTCCCTGCAAGCACAAGTGGTGATCCCACAGAAGATGCTCAAGAATATATCCAGCCTCCAGGTCAATTAGTACAAGAAACAGAGGACTGTTTTTCTTTTTTCTATGCGAGAAGAGAAAACTCTCCGTTGATAGAAGAAGAGATGGAACGAATATTAAACATGCAGTCCACCTCTGAAATCTTCCACAGATCAGACACCCTCGCTCATTCATCTGTGGAGTTTGATAATAGCGAACCTATCTATCATACTGATGAAGAAAGTTATCAAAGCCTGGTGATAGATGAAGATTCACTGAGTCTTCACTCTGTTACACCTCTGATCATCGGTCATAGTCTCATGGGGCTCGGCACATCGGAGAAGACTACATCAAAGCTTTGAGAGGACACAGCTGCAATATACGATGAGTCCTCCAGTTCAGAAGATGAAGGAGACACACTCTCTCTCGAGAGTCTTCCCCTTGAGCAGCATGTTGCAAAAAAAAAAAAGACTTTTCGAAGTTGTTATTGAAGAACAGAAAGAGTGGGAGTAGCCCTGCCTAACTAGCCTACTTAGGGAATTGATTAAGAAAGACCAGTCATGGGATCACTTGATGGAATGGTTGCATTGGAACACAATGTTTGTAAGCTATACTTATTAACATTCCAATTAGGATAGGGTAGGTAGGGAAAGATCAATAAAGCTCAGTCTGTGAGCATTTAGTCATGTGTTTTCAATTTTTACAAAGTTTTCAGTCTATGAGCAGTTTTGTCTTTATGCCATGGTCCGCACCAAGCCAGACAGTCTAATGCTGGCTTGAATGTTATTCAATTTCTGTCTTAGAATGTAGAAAAGAAATTTTTTAGATAGTCTAATCCTAGCAGATAGTAGCATAGGTAGAGGAACTATGAGGCCAATATTTTAATCTAGTCTCATTGAGTAATAAGGATAGAATCCTAGCACTCCTCCACAGCATTCTTCCGTCACCACCCTGGATTTTATAATTGGTTTGTTTTCGAAACATAGAGAAGCCCATTACAGTAGTAGCTTAGTGAAACAACAGAGACAGATTAAGAGGATTAAGACATGTTAATTGAATATTTGAGACCTAATCCTGTGATCAAAGGAAAAGATGCACTTTGAAGATAAAGAGAAAATGAATCAAGCCATATATGCTCTGAGCATCAGCAATACATTTTCTCAGAACAGTATGCCCTCAGCAGAAGTTTCCACGCCTCCCCCAGTCCCCAAAGGCCATTCCACTGACAGAAAGCTTCCAAAGACTATCAGGGCAACAATAATGGAGGTATGGAAACCCAAAAGACCTTCAGTCACCTTACTTGCTTCAAAAGACAGAACAGAGTCCCTTACAGTCAGAAAGGACTCCAAAGAAACATCTTAGGTCACTATCGACATGAAAAACACCTCGAACCAGACCACCAAGTACAGCGAATTGCTATTAAGCAGAGTAGGCATAAGCACCATCCCCCACTTTGTCTTAATGAATCGATTTAATGAGTATCACCTGCCCCTGCTATCCATTTTTCCTATAAAGAACCCTAGAGAACATTTTGTAAAGGGTTGGATTGTGTTATTGCGGTTGTAGTTGTAGGGATTCATTTTTTACTGTTAGAAACAGTCAAAGTGAAGTATGTCTACAACATTTTGCCAAAATAATAATTTTTTTATACAACAATTATAAAAAAAAATCACTAGTTATACTTATAGTGTTTCTTCTACCTATTCACAAATACTTTCAGACTTAATATATGTATATTTAAGAAATATAGCTTTTTCATTTGACGTTTACAAATTTTTTCAGATTTCATACATATATGTTCAATGAATAAAGCCTGTGTTTACAATATGACATTATATATATAAATGTTATAAATCTATTTAAAAATTTCCTGAAAAAAATATTTGTGTAAACATGATCCCTGGGCTACTTCCAGTCTTCTGTCTTGTTGTTTATTGGTTTTGAAAAAATCGTGATTGACATATGGAACATTAATTGTATCAACTTTGAACAACATCTCTCAATTTGGAAAATATTTTTATGGTAACAGAAGTAGTAAATTGCCATTTCTAAGTTTATGCTTCCTTAGCTTATAAGTTCATATTTTCTTTTTTTTGTAGATTCTTATATTCAGTATTAATAGTAATGCACCAAATTATATGTTTAAACACTGTACTAAGACTAAATTTAGTTTTATGTTCCCTGCTCTTCGCCTTTGTTATTTGACCATGCTTGATCATGACCGTATTTTTCCGTCATGTTCACTACAAAATAATGAAAAAAACAATACACACTCTGTGTTTTTTTTTGTTTAAAAAAAATAAACAGTAAAAAAAATACATACCGTCTTTCTTACTTTGATATGCTTTCAAAATAAAAAATTACAGTCTGTTACAATAGCCTCTTGGGCTTCTTACTTTATATATGCCACGCATATTAAAACATAAAACAAAGACTATATGAAATGAAAATAAACTAAAATTTGTAGAGCCTATTACAAATGTGCTTTGTATATATTTAAAGCAATACAACAAACCAAATGTTGCAAAACCTTTTGTCATGTCATAAAAACATTAAAAAATTTCATTTGCGCATATACCAGCGGACCTGAAAAGAGATTAAATTTTCTTCATAAACTACATCAGGTCCAAAAGATAATATTACAAAGCAGCCAATACAAAAAGTTTCGATGCCGATTGAAAGCCAAACCCGCGATCAACTATTAACTGCACCATATAACATAGATCGGGTCCAGACTTATAGCATAAAAAATGGTTCAAATAAAAAACTCTGATGCCGATTGTTAATTGGACCCAAGTTCAACTATTAGCTCCGACCTATAATATGCATCTGGTCTGGTTCCTTTCACTGTTCAATTGGGCCACAAAGAAAACGCTCTTGATACATTTCAACTTGCCATACAATATGATAATGCCACGTGGTCTTTTGGACCTGCGGACCTTGGCTTTAGTGGAGGCCCATTCTTATATGAAATAGCATGCGATGAACTCATTGCATCGGGCCATTACAAAAGGCAGTTGATTATATGAATTACTTCCGATTTCGGTGAAAGCATTGGAGCCTTCATCATCAACAAGACACTATACTTGTACACACAATACAACACAATATTTTTTAAATTAAATTGAAAATAAAAAAAATATATAAATATTTTGTTAGCCCCTTATGAATTTTTTGATAGTTGGTTTGTTTTATTGTGCAGGGTACACAGAGTGATGAATTCACTCTATTTTCCATAATCACAGTTATTTCCTACGAGCTGATGTGCGAACTCGGAGCTTACTTCTTGGATGTTTCTTGCTGGTGTCAAAGTAGGGAAGGTTAAAGCTCCTTCTCCGATCTATAGACTCTAGTTTTGTGTCAAATCTTGGCTCTTTTTTTCCCTTGGAGCATGCTAAAGCAGATCTGGAGTTAAATGACCTTTGCTCCGATCTATAAGTTTCCCTCTAGTGACTTCATTGAAAGCTGCCTTTGACTATGTCCAAGTAGGTCTGGAGTTAAATGACCTCTGACCTGATCAATAGGCATAAATTGGGTTCCTTTCCTTCTTTCACCCTCACCCTTATTGTCCCATTCCACCATCTATCTAAAAGATTCTTTAGTATAGATGACTTGCCCTTTGAAAGCCTTGGCTAGTTCTTGACAGATCCCTCTCCGGGTCTAGGAGGGCTAGATCCTAGGGCCCCAAACTGGTTATGATATTGTCTCATATTTTGGTCTTGCCAATCTGGCCAAAACATGGGAACCCCAACATATTTTTTCTTAAAAATTGAATTAAAAATAAAAAAATTATAAAATAAATTCCACCTTTTATTTTAGTACTAAAAATATTATTAGTACTAAGTTAGAAATAAAAATATTATTAGTACTAATTTATAAAAGGTGATCATTGATAAGAAATAGGAAGTAGTTACTCTGTCATGCTGATATTTATGCCAAAAATAAGCTAAGCATATGTAACAGATCTAATCTACACAACAAATGCATATGCTCATGGGTTGTCCTAGTAATTATGAATTGGCTACCATCATCAACACAAAAGTTGTTTTATTATAATTTATATAGATTTAAACTACTACTATATAGCACATAAACTTTTAATTTTTACTTTGATTTAATTATATTTAAACTAAATTAAAAAATTTTCTAGATAATTGATACATTATAAACTTCTTTGACAATGTTCCTAGCTCATTGTTCAACTGTGTCAACCAGCTTTTCCAGATAATTTCTACATTACGCATTTGTTTCCAATTTCTCAATTGTACCTAAGTATATATCTGATTACCTAGACTCACAAGCAAAATACCTCAATTTACCATTTACTAAAAAATCTAAATTGATTAGATTGTAAACCTTAACACTTTAAACTAAACTAACCAACAATTTTATTAGAAAGAAAATGTTGAAATTCAAATTGCAACGTTTCTATATTTGCATTAAGCAACAGGTAGTAGCTACTCTGTCATACTTATATTGATGCCAAAAACAAGCTAAGCATATGTAGCAGATCCAATTGGTTACCATCATCAACACAAAAGTTGTTTCACTATAATTTAGATAGATTTAGACTACTACTATACAGCACATAAATTCTTGTTTTTTACTTTAATTTAGTTATATTTAAACTAGACTAAGCAAAAAAAATATTACAAAGACAATTCTCATAGACATCCTTTAATTCAAATCGCAACATTTAGCAAATCCTCATAGACATACTCAAACACAAATTGCAACAATTATTTCTAATTTAATTTAACTATACTTTATTACAAAACAAATCTCCATAAACATCCTCAAACTCAAATTGTAACATCGCTATGATTACATTAAGCAACATGTAATAGCCATAATAGCTATCCATAGACATTTTCCAACATCACATTGCAACATTATGTAAACTAAGCGGCAGGTAGTCGCTACTTGTAGCCTTGTTTATCAAGTAAATAATTTATTGTAAATATGATGGTATCCTCATTATTTGTTGTTGTTATAATTTAATTTCTATATAATTATTATTTTATTTATATGGAAAATAAATATTTGATAGTTAAAATTGATTTTTTTAATAAAAATAAAAATTTAAAATTATTTATTTTATAAATTAACGTAATTTATGTGTATTATTGTTATAATATTTATTATAAATATTTAAAAATAAAAAATAACATTTATAATATAATAAATACAAAATAAAAATACAATTATCATTTAAAGTTAATTAAAATTAGTTAAAATGGAACTTAATTATAAATTTAGGTAGAAAAGCTAATAGCATATCTTCATTTATATCTAGATATTTATGATAAATTTCAATGAAATATTTTTTATCCCATGAATTTATGAACATATTTATGTATAACAACAATTTAATAGAATAATGATTGAGGATGTTGTCCTAAATTGAACATCTATGTTAAATTCATGTAGGAAAGATAATAATATATCGTCATTTATATTTAAATATCTATGATAAATTTTAATGAAACATTTTTTATTCTATTAGAATCAATGGATTCATATATTTAGATATTTATGATAAATTTCAATGGAACATTTTTTATCTCATTAGAATCAATGGATTCATATATTTAGATATTTATGATAAATTTCAATGGAACATTTTTTATCTCATTAGAATCAACGGATTCATGAACATGTCTATGTATAACAACAATTTAATAAGAGTAATGGTTGAGGATGTATTCTTAGTTTGAACCATTTAATAGAGTTTGAGTTGTTTGGTTTTTATTTTATGAAAATAAAGTTAGAGATGTTGGGTTGTTTGTAAGAGTAATGGTTGAGGATGTATTCTTAGTTTGAACCATTTAATAGAGTTTGAGTTGTTTGGTTTTTATTTTATGAAAATAAAGTTAGAGATGTTGGGTTGTTTGTGATATATATTTTTTTATAATTAGGAAAATGACAAATATTAAAAAATATAATTTGTTTAAAGTTTAGTTTGTGATTTTTAAATAAATTTTTTCGTGGATAATTCATCATATTAGAATTTAAAAATAAGTTAAAGAATTTGAAAGTTCGAAATATTATGTTTAATTATTTGAATAATAGATATTAGAATTTAAAAATAAGTTAAAGAATTTGAAAGTTCGAAATATTATGTTTAATTATTTGAATAATAGATAGTATATGTGGCTCAACTATTTAAAAAATATAAAACTATATGATTTTTATATTTTCAAATTTGTTCTTATCAAACTATAGGCACAAAATTGTTAAATTTGTAATTTTAAATTGATGAAGCATACTTTTTAGGGTTGAAATAGTTTTAATAGTTTCAAGTACCTTGTAATTTAATTTTTCAATGTTAATGATTGGTATTTAAAATTTTATTAAATCAAATTAATTATTATTAAATTTTATAGGGAAAAAATAATTTCTCTGCCATTATTTTATAGTGGATAAAAAGCACAGAATTTATAAAATATTTATACACCTACATGAAATTATAACTTAACTTTTGACATAGAATAACTCATTCACATAAATATTATTTTCAGAACCCCATAAGACAAACATATTAACATAAAACCTGAATTAATGTAATGCATACTGGAATTATTACATCATTAAAAAAATTTATACGAATCCATGTTGAAATCCGTATAACATTTAAAAAAAAATTTAAAAAAATACAAAACACAACATAATCTATTCATATTAAAATCAATGCTTAATAAAATAAATATAATCTATTCATATTAAAATCAATGCTTAATAAAATAAATATAAATTTTATATTTAAATTAGTACATTGTAAAAATAAACTTATAACTTTATAATAAAACAAATGCACTAAAAATAATAAAGATAGCATCTCACTTTCAAATCAATACATTATGAAAATACACAAAAACATTTTATATTAAAATCAATCAACTATAAAAGACAAATATTTTAAAATCAATACAAATATGATATAAAAAATACCATAATAATACCCTATATTAACATCAACTCTATATATGTGCTTAAAAACAAACATAATACATATTATAACACGAGCCGTGGCCACATTCACACTTTTATTGTTTCTTTTAAATAATATTTTAAACTTTACCTCTATATTTTTCATATAAATCAAAAGAAATTATTACACACGTTTATAGCTTTATTGGACTCATGGTTCAATGACTATTATCGGACTCATTGGTCAATGGCAATTGGGCTGCTACTACAATGTAGCATTAAGGATTCCAGCCTGGTGTAAGTAGTTCACTGGTTAAGTATTTGTTAAATTAATAATGTGTTTTATAGAATATATTTCGTTTGATTTTTACTAATTTTGATGTGAATTATTATTACTAATTTTGATGTGAATTATTATTTATAAACATGTTTATATATTATAATAATTATAATTTATTTGTATTTTATTTTTCAATTAAAATTTTAATTTATTAAAAGATGCACATTTGAAAATATATTAGAGAAGTTATATAAATGAAATGGCTGATAAGTATGAAAATTTATCTATCTAAAATAAACATCAAAATACTTAATACATTTCATGTTACTAAAATTAAAATTATCATAAAAACTAACTAAATTATGATTTTATTTTAAATTATTAAACTAATTAAATTATGATTTTATTTTAAATTATTTTTATTAGTAGTAAATATTAAAAAAAATTAATATACATTTAAAAAACATGGAACAATTTTTTTTTAAACATGGAATATGTAAAATTCACATAGTGGAATCAAGAGTCATGTTACAACTAGTGTCTTGAGAGACTTGAACCCACACAAATGTGTGCCATAACATTCAAAGCTAAGTACCTTCACCAACATGGAATACTATTATTAAACATAGATATTTACCCCATTTTATCTTGGAGGTTGTTAATTTGAATTTAGGCTTTATTACAATACCGTTGACAAATATCATGGTTTATCAACACCACATGTACAAAAAACTATAACTTGAACACCATATGGTACTTGTTCATATGCCATTTTTAAAAATCAATTAATTTAATTAAAAGGGAAAAATTAACATAACTACTTTGGAGATAAATATCAACCTTTGATTTCTGTAAACTAATGTGAATATTCTAGAATTATGTAGAATTTAAATCTCTAACATCCACCTAATAATTATTAATAATTAAATTAAATTTCTAGAAACCCTATTCCAAAATAGACACATGTATCGGTGTAATTGAAGAACTATTTAACAATTTTATTTTGTAAGGTGAATTTTTTTTATTTCCTTTAGAAATAGAAGTTTACAAAAGATACTTAAAATACTTAAGTTGGTCTCTCACTCAGGAGACCTAACCAGATCCAAAATTTCACTCTTTGCAAGGAGGACAGATCCATTTAAGTACAAGGTGAGAAAAAATAAGTGTTAAAAACCCGATACATTGACCAAAACATCTCTATAGACCCAAATCAACACCATAGGTAACAAAACACATATAAATAGCCAATAATAAACAAAGTGATCTTAGAACCTACAACTTGGATGGGATCCTTAATAGCCCTTGGATGTTTTCCCAACTAGCGGAGGAATGAGTAGGTGCTATTAAATTCTCTCCATGCACTGATCCAAACCTCTCAAATGATGGTGAAGGTGATCTAGGGAGTGAAGAACATTGGTTCAATGCTCATGTCTATCTAGTAGTGTACTTCCTAAAATGGAAGATCCATGGTTTGGATGTATTGGTTGAAGTGGTCTTTTGTGTGACCAGTGCTAGGAATCCAAGCAACCCATTTAGTGAGGACCTATGTGTCAGAGAAGGGTTGAATTTCCATATAATATTATCCCTATGCATGTCTAATTTCCTTCTAGATATGACCTTGCGTGAGTTCACGATAGTGTGAAGAAAAATATTACAGTCGATGATGCATGCACATGTTGTCATTATGGCCCCCCTTCTTGTAGTATACAATGCCCCTTCAGACTCGCTCCCTTTAACGAGGCATGGTGGGTATAGCTGAGATGCAGAGAAAATCATGCAACAACCAGATAGTATAGAGAAAATAAAAAGTACAAGGGAGAATCGATATCAAGTAGGAACGAAGTCAGGATGAACCTTTATTGTTTCCACATTTGAAAAAGAGAAAGGCAGCGTCCCACTTAAGATAAAGGGGATAATACTTCAACCAAATAGATAATATGACCACCCAACAGAAAAAAAAGGGAAATTCACCTTTGGATGACTATAATAATGGAGTGAAGGAAGGAAAAATTCAAGAAATGAAGGAGTGGGGAATCACACCAAACACAGGGCGAGGGTCCCAAAAAAATGTTATGGTCGTAGGTTAGAATAGACTACTAGAATCTAGCAAGGCCGAGGGATAAGGAACTAGAGGGGATAGTTAAAGGATGGGGAGAAAACACAAGGTGGTCAAAGGAAAACCATGAGAAATAGAACTTGTGGACAACAAACTAACAAGAACTTGAAACAAGAAAGATAGAGAATTAAGGAGAAAAACAATTCATTAACAATTCAAAGATGACACCTCCACATAGGGAATGAACTAGCAACACTATTTTACGAGAATTGTTGTCTCACTAAAAATGTTATGGCAAAGATCACGTCCCTGACTAGGTGGAAATTCTCCCCTAAAAATCGGCATGAGCCCTGGTGCTCTTCTGCAACTCTTCCTCCAGTAGGACCATTGTCACAAAGAGTCACATGACAATTGATGAGGTTAAAAACTTGATGCCCATCACCTCCATAGGTGAGGCATCGAAAATGACCAGTAACTGATGTTGAACAACCCAATTCCATAAAAAACCTCTATTTGGGACAATAAGCCTTAATGGCCCTTCTTTTTATGTGAGTTTTATGCATTAAAACATCCTTAGGGGTGTGTTTCCACATCCCCTGTCCATTGTCCACGCGGGATGGCGGAAACTTGCCCCCCCCTTGTTCTTTGTAAGTCACCCCAATCCAAGCAATAATAAACAAAGTCAACAACTAAAAAAATAAATTTCATTCTAAAAAAATATTGTAAGGATTTTCATAAATATTAGTGAAGAAGAAGATTCAAAGATTAATTTTGCATTAATGATAAAAATATATCAAAGGTTTCAATTTCTTAGAGGTTCCAAATTTAATCAAATAACCATCTATTTTTAATTTAACAAACACATTGAAGATATATTTGAAAATGAAATTCAAATTTGTTGTGGGAATTCTGTATTTGATTGTTCGTGATAGGCCCCCCCAAGTTACATGGCTATAATATAACAAAATAACTAAAATTATTTGTAAAAACCACACTACACCTTTTTTTTAAGAAGATGTGATGGTGGGGTACCCCTCCAAATTCATTTTTTCAATCTCTCATGCATATAAAAATGCATCCCAATTTTCAGTCCAATACCATTCTCAGTCTAGGCAATTCAACATTCTAGTTTTTGACTGGAAATTTAAATAAACTATATCTGGAAGTTTTTTAATATCTACAATCTGAGATTGAGATATTAAATTAACACTGTTATGGTTATAGAACCACAATCTCCACTGTGCATAAGAATGGACGCACCTACTTATAACGTCTTATCTGGAAAATTAATGCGGAAGCTTCGTTTCCTGTTTCAAGTCTATGGTCAAACCCACATACTAAAACCCCACTTCATAGATAGTGAAAATCATTTGATTTTCATTAAACACCCAACCAAGTCTTTGAGCTTTCATATCATGGAGATCTAATGAACTTTATCATAAAGTTAAATTTATAACATATACCCACACACTTATATCTATCTACGACAAAGCTTCCCTTTTACCACATATGTCTTCGGCCACTATATATATACATTTTTTTATGTTAACTATTTAACCTTGGTTAAGAACCTAGTTCTTAACATAACAATGCTCACCCATAAAAAACATAACCCACTATTGATTAGGCCTCACACATATCCAAACCATCGCATCAAATACATCTGGGTCCCACTACTTACACAACTTACCTCTAATTATCAACATTGCAACTTGTTATGCGAAACACTCTTGGATCCATTGCCATTGTGATCGAATGGTAGTCACACTTTTTTTTTAACAGAGTTTTAACTCCCAAAAAAAATGCGAAATACGTGGTTTTTGGAAACCACTCCAGGACGCGTGTCAAACACCGAAGTTTATCGCACTTTTTTTTACCATTTTGCTTAACATTTATAAATAATGCGAATACCGTCGGTTTTCCTTCCAGAACCCACCTTTACTGTTCCTCTTCACGGTTCCACTTCTATCCATGAACTTGTTCAAAAGTATATTTCAGTTCACGGTTCCATGGCGCTTTAAAACAATTGCAAAACAATTCTCTGCATCTCCCATTTGCTGCGCATTTAATCTGAGCTCTATATATTTCTAACTAAAGCAATCCTATTCTCTTTTCGACCTCTTTTCTGCGTCAATTGGTCAATGTTTCAATTAACTCCGAACCACTGTAATAATTTGATTACGAATTCCACAAGTCCTTATATGGGTTTATGCGTTCTCAATCGATCACCCGAAGCCTTCCTTTCATGATTTGATGGCTTTTGAATTGCCATTAACTCTTGGAAATCTCTATACATCATTCTCATCACAAATTATTTGAACTATCCAATGGTATTCAGAACCATTATTCAAACACATGATAGTTTATTTAGGAACCCAATTACTCTGTCTATACAGAGAATTTCTCCTTGACTTCTTACATATAATCCTTATAAATATTCTGCCTTTTTTACAATGGATTTCATTTGTCCATCAATAAATCAACACACAAAACTTCAATTCAGAGATTTACGCTCGCTCAATTTCTCATCAGAACATCAACATGAATGTCGATTTCTTCAATGACACACAGAGTACATTTAACCCCCAATTACAGAGTACATATCACACATTCTTCTACATTTTCCTATTGAGATTCAGAGCCCAATCATATAGAAATTTAAATCAACCAATATTCATATAAGGCTGGAACAAATTCTTTCATAACATATAAATGATTTCACTTACAAAGCTTCTGGGTTGGCCATATCTTCAATTCAATGGCCTTCTACCTCACTATTCTATCTCTCCCACTCTTCAGCTCTGATCCTCTGCCTAATGCCTCTGAGGATTATTTATACAATTTAAAAATGAATTGATTCAGTTCTCTTAATGCTCAAAAAACTCTTGGAATTCTCAAAGTCCTAATTTTAGACTAACTCCCTAATTTGCTGAAACTGACTCTTCATATTCCTAGCTAATCGACTTCCCCTCATGTTTTCCAATGATTTGGGAACATTTAAAATTCCTCTCCACATTTAACTAAAAATAACTCAAATACGAATAATTACATAGGAAATTAAAAACATGAGACCCCCCTATGTCTATTAAAATACAAAGTATTTTTTTGGAACCTAATGTCCCTACATCAGACTCCCAAGGTTAAAATGATTCATGATCTCCCGATCATGTGCTTTCATCCTTGTCTTCCTGGATCCCACACTCTATTATGTAGCTGATCATCCGCTGCAACATTCTTCTGTTGTACTTCTCCAGGCTTCCATATCTTATTTTATCTTGCACCACTAGCTGCACTTTTACATTCTCTTTCTGTCTTTCTTCTGCTACTGCTTTTGGTTCTTTTTTCTCTTAGTGTTTTCTTCCTCTGAGACATCTTCACCATCATTTTTCTCATGAATTCAATTTCTCTGTCTAATATGTCTTCTGACTGCTGGATACTGCTCCATCTTGATTGCTGAAATTATACCTCTGCTTCTGCTTGTTGAGTTCTTATTTGCTGAACTCTTACTTTCTCTTGTTGAGCCCTTGCTGCCACCCAATCATCCATACCCTCTTGTTCTCTACAATAGTAAAACTCTTCCTGATTTTCACCCATGACAATTTCTCCATTCTCTGACTTCAGCGATTCTCTGGACTGGTATTTAAATTGCCAGTCACTGTCATCACCTCTTTTCCTCTCATCCTAGACCAAAAATTCTTTAGTCCTTCCATCAGTACCTACAATCATGAAACAAACACCAAAATTACAAAATCCTTGTGTCTCTTCCTTCTCTGGCGACACTTAAAATTGTTGCTCTAACATTTCATTCTCCTTTCTGAATGTTTTCAGCAAACAATTCAGCCACTCATTTTGTACTTGTCTCACATCATCAGTATGCTACAAATTTAATTCAACATCTTCTTCTTATTCCTTGACAACCTTTAGTAATTTTCCATCATATTCTTGATTGATTCTGGCAATCAATTCAAGTTCTTCAAGTAATGTGTCCTCATCTTCTATCAGAATAAAATTTTGATTCTCCACTGCTGTAGAAGTCCCAAAAATATGCTCCACAAGTTTCTCTTGGCCCATCAGACAAGCCAATTCTTCTTTGTCACCAATAGTAACAAGTTTCTGCATATGATACATGATAGCCTCACCTTCCTTCAGCAGCCCATCTTCATTCAAGACAACCCCAAGTGATGGATTGTCTTCTGCAGTCCCTGTCAACACAACCAACTTTTCAATTTTAAAATTACAAGACCCAATGGTCTCAATTGATAATCCAGTCACCAATTCTTCTTTCTGCAGTTCTAATTCTTTTTCGAGACTCATAAAATCTTCCCTGTCTTCAATCCTTTGTATCTTCACATTATGTTATCCCCAATTTTGAAATTGAGGTTCTCTTTCCTGCGTTGAATCCTGCTAATTTAGCATAATCTCCAGAAACTTAATTTTCTCATTCCATGGATTAAAATCTTCCACATAATTCTCTTCCTCTTTTAATTGACTACCCAATGGTGTCAACTTTTCTTTAGCATCAATAAAATCTACATTCACAAAACAATTGTAAAAACAAAAATCATAAGGCCTCAATGCCTTTCCTTCTTCTGCCAGCATTTTAGTATGTTGTCCTAAAATTCTTTCCTTCTCTATCACCACATCAGTATGTTGATTCCAATCCTTCAAAAAATTCTTGAGACTGTCAGTTAGTCTCTCTTCTGCATCATCCTCTTCAAGGATGTCTCTCTTCTCTGGTTCATAAAAATGAACCTTCTCATTATCATTCATCTCTGCCTTTACAATTTGAACACTTATTCTTTATGTTTCTATCCTCTGCTCCAGAACACTTAACTCATGCCACAAACCTATCATCTCACCTGAGAAAAAATTTCCACAATCTTCACTACCTTCCTCTTTATCACAAGTCAAGTTTCCTGCTGTCATTACTTCTTCATCTTTCACCAGAATAGAATTCTGATTTTCCATCTCTGTAATAACTTAAGTTACCTTTCCATCACTTTTCACTTGGCCATTCAATAAAATCAATTTTTCATTATCAGCATTAATAACAAATTGGTCATCATCAAACATAATTGTCTTGTCCTCATTGAAGCAATTTCTTTCATTAAACAAGGAATTTATGAATTCCTTCTGCTGCAATAATTCATTTTGATCTGCATCTGAAAGATAATCATCATATGTGACTTGGAAACTTTCAGCTTCATTTATCACAGTTTCATCATATGAACCGTCTTCTTCAACACCTGCATTGACACACAACTTGTCAGTTGTAAAACCATAAGACCCCATGGTCTCATTTGATGAATTGATCATCAAATCTTCCTGTTGTTCCAAGTCTTCTATACATTTTGGAAATTATTCAATGGTCTTCTCTTCAATTTCTTCAAGTTGTCCAATTGACTGCTCAAATTCCAACTTCTGGCCATCATCACAATTTAAATCTCCTCTGCTTCCAATATGTTGGAAAGAAAAACCTTTCCCAAACTATTTATGGACATTTTCAAAACATCTGGCTATTCCATTTTCCTCCTTAGTGACAACATCAGTAGTTTGTTCTTTCCCACATGTTCTTCCTGCAAACATACAAAATTTGTCAGATGTAAGGCCTTCTTCCTGCAAACATACAAAATTTGTCAGATGTAAGGCCATTTGACCTGTTGGTCTCACTTGAAGTTTCAGTCTTCAAGTCCTTCTCCAAATATTCAATCATCCTGAGTAATCTCTCTTTCAGTTGAGCATTTTTCATTTGCTCTTTCTTCATCTGTAGCCTCTGCCACTTTACTTTATTCTTCATGAGCCATCCAATTCTCTGGCTTTCCTTTATCAACAATTCCAATTTGTTGAACTACTCCCAGATCTTAGCTACCTCCTTCCAATATTCTTCATCAATGAATTTCTTCCTCATGCCATTTTCTTTGGAATCTTCCTTCACTCTTTTGTTGTGGCCTCTCTCAAACCTTTGCAATATCTGCTATGGCTATCAGTAGCCATTTTCTCCTCCATGAGTTCTTCACTCACAAGCTGCACTAAGCCTTTGCAACATAAATCTCTCTTGCTGCCACTTACCTCACCAATCCTTTCCTCTGGATCTGGGCTTTTGGCAAGTATTGGTCCCCTATCTGTTGTAACCTTCTGAGAAATTTCTTCTTCACCTTAGAATCCTCTGCTGGAACCTTACATCACTGCTCTCAAAGCTGTGATCTGATTTTGCTGAGATTTCTTCCACAACTTCTTGCAACCTGAATTCTGCAAATAGATTCTTTAAACCATAGTTAAATAGTCCTCATCAACTCACCTTCCAAGATCCCTAAGTGATCTTGCTGTTACTCTTACCTGCACTACATATCTGTATGCTGCAATCTTCAAAACACTTTATCTTCAACTTCAGATTCTGCAAATCTGAATACCTTCACTGCACACCTAATCAAATCTACAATTTCTGTTAAACAGATTTAAAAATCAAACTTTCCTTCACTGTTTCAGTAGATATTCATTTCAAAATTAATTCTCAAAGAGCTTACCCTACTCTGATACCACATGATGGCAGGGTACCCCTCCAAATTCATTTTTTCAATCTCTCATGCATATAAAAATGCGTCCCAATTTTTATTCCAATATAATTATGAGTCTAGGAAATTCAACATTCTAGTTTCTGACTGGAAATTTAAATAAACTATATCTGGAAGTTTTTTAATATCTCAAATCTGAGATTGAGATATTAAATTAACACTCTTATGGTTATAGAACCACAATCTCCACTGTGCATAAAAATGGATGCACCTACTTATAACCTCTTATCTGGAAAATTAATGTGGAAGCTTCGTTTCCTATTTCAAGTCTATGGTCAAACCCACATACTAAAACCCCACTTCATAGATATTGAAAATCATTCGATTTTCATTAAACACCCAACCAAGTCTTTGAGCTTTCACATCATGGAGATCTAATGAACTTTATCATAAAGTTCAATTTATAACATAGACCCACACACTTATATCTATATATGACAAAGCTTCCCTTTTACCACTTATGTCTTCGGCCACTATATATATACATTTGTTATGTTAACTATTTAACCTTGGTTAAGAACCCAGTTCTTAACATAACAATGGTCGCCGATAACAAACATAACCCACTATTGATTAGGCCTCACACATATACAAGCCGTCGCATCAAATACATCTGGGTCCCACTACGTACGCAACTTACCTCTAATTATCGACCTCACAACTTGTTATGCGAAACACCCTTGGATCCATTGCCATCGTGATCAAACGGTACTCGCACTTTTTTTTGAACAGAGTTTTAACTCCCCAAAAAAAAGCGAAATACATGGTTTTTGGAAACCACTCCAGGACGCGTGTCAAATGCCAAAGGTTATCGCACTTTGTTTTGCCATTCCACTTACCATTTATAAATAATGTGAATACCATTGGTTTTCCTTCCGGAACTTGCCTTTATTGTTCCTCTTCACGGTTCCACTTCTATCCACGCACTTGTTCAACAGTCTATTTCAGTTCACGGTTCCATGGCGCTTTAAAACAATTGCAAAACAAGTCTCTGTGTCTCCCATTTGTTGCGCATTCAATCTGAGTTCTATATAGTCCTAACTGAAGCAATCCTCCTCTCTTTTTGACCTCCGTTCTGCGTCAATTGGTCAATGCTGCAATTAACTTTGAACCACTGTAATAATTCGATTATGAATTCCATGAGTCCTTATATGGGTTTATGCATTCTCAATGGATCACCCGAAGCCTTCCTTCCGTGATTCAATGGCTTTTGAATAGCCATTAACTCTTGGCAATCTCTATACAGCATTCTCATCACAAATTATTCAAACTATCCAATGATATTCATAACCATTATTCAAACACATGACAGTTTATTTAAGAACCCAATTACTCTGTCTATACAGAGAATTTCTCCTTGACTTCCTACATAGAATCCTTATAAAGATTCTACCCTTTTTACGATGGATTTCATTTTTCCATGAATAACTCAATGCATAGAACTTCAATTTAGAGATTTACGCTCACTCAATTTCTCATTAGAACATCGACATCAATGTTGATTTCTTCAATGACACACATAGTACATTTAACCCCCAATTACAGAGTACATATCACACATTCTTATACATTTGCCTATTCAGACTCAGAGCCCAATCATACATAAATTTAAATCAACCAATATTCATATAAGGCTAAAACGAATTCTTTCATAACATATAAATGATTTCACTTACAAAGCTTCTGGGTTGGCCAGATCTTCAATTCGATGGCCTTCTACCTCACTATTCTATCTCTCTCCGCTCTTCAACTCTGATCCTCTGCCTACTGCCTCTGAGGCTTATTTATACAATTTAAAAATGAATTGATTCAGTTCTCTTAATGCTCAACAAACTCTTGGAATTCTCAAAGTCCTAATTTTAGACTAACTCCCTAATTTGCTGAAACTAACTCTTCATATTCCTATCTAATCGACTTCCCCTCATGTTCTCCAGTGATTTGGGAACATTTACAATTCCTCTCCACATTTAACTAAAAATCACTCAAATATGAATTAGGAAATTAAAAACATGAGACCCCCCTATGTCTATGAAAATACAAAGTATTTTTTTGGAACCTAATGCCCCTGCATCAAGATGAATTGTATAGGTTCGTTGATAGGAAATGATGAGAATGTCATTAATATCCTTAGTCATGTGGTCCATTTTTCCTATTCATCTTCACATTAATTTATAATTGATATTATTAATATATTTAGGAACATGTTTTTTTTAATGTGTATACAATTATAATGTTTTATATCATGAAGGAAATGGAATTAGCGATGTGCATATCATGTTGATATTTTAGTTCCAAGGGCTAGATCAAGTGGTTATGAGCTAAATGTGGGACCTCTTATCTCTCTTCAAAAATTTAGAAGATCATGTGTTTGACTCTCTTACTCCCGTTGGGCTTGGTGTCCGTAATTAGGGTTGATGGTTTAACCCATTTACCATCTGTGAATCATGGGGAAGTACTTAAAGAGTTTCTTTGGAAGAATGAAAATATATCTGTCTCCAATTACCTATACAATATCTTAATAACTATAAATGATATTAAACCCTAAATAATTAGTTTCCATGGAAAATATCCATGTTACGATGATTTTGTATCAAGAGACAAAACGTTACCTTTATGGACTACTAATAGTTACTACTAATTGTTTTTTCTTTTCTCATTGCTTTCACATAGTCATATAGATTTTCACCTTTGTTTCTAGTGAAAAAATAACTCAAGTTACAATTGTTGCATCTCTCTTTTATGTAAGTTTCTTATTGAAACCTCCTAGTACCTCTATTACATAATAGATTGTCTAATAATTAATATGGAGGTATATAAACATGGGTAACTTTTTTTTCGAAGGAAAATTCATAAATTTTTTTAAAAGTTTTAAAACTTACATTTTATATATGCATAGGGGTGCATTAAAGAATGATTTTTTTGAAGTGAAACCATCCATAAAAAAATAAAAATAACATGTCTTCTCATGCCTTTTTAGATAATTTCATCATTACATGTCATAAATACATAGACAAAAATATGAAGCTTCCTGCAAACCAAGAAGAATATCTCGAATAAGAAACAGAGTAAAAAAGTGATGGGTTGTCTTCAATCATGAGCAATGTACATCCATAAGCCTTCTATGGAAGGCTGATGATAGTACTCATAGTAAGTGTTATCTATCTTCTCCATGATCTTCCATGTGCCCAAATTTTTTTTCGCACCCACTTTGGAAAGTTCATCAATAGTGTTGTTCCTTTCCCTGTATGTGTGACAACAAGAAATATGATCGAAACCTTGTTTCAACTATATGATATCTTAAATAATAGGTATCAATGTGTACATGTGATGTTAGTGACCTCATTGAACAAATTTATAATAACCATAGAATCCCCAAAAATTTACAGCTTCCTGCATCCATTTTTGTAGCAAATAAGAGCAAAAGTTTATTACATAGTAATTCTGCATAATTATTGGTACCCCTTCCTAGATCACTTTATATTTTATAGAATTGTTATTTTTTTAGAAGTATAACTACACATACCCCACACTCGCTCCCTCCCCCCCCCCCCCCCACAAAAAAAAAAAAAATTATCCCCCAAAAAGTGAGGCCCCAAGAAAATAAGCCCAAGGGTAGGAGTGGTCCACTTATTCAATATAGATATTCCAAGGCTTGTGAATAGAGAAAACTTCAAATATTAAATCATAAGTAGATAAAACTTGAGCTACAACCCTTTTAGGAGTTGTTACATTTTTTTGGAAAATGTCGTTATTCCATGCAACCCAGATGACCCAAGTGATGATGGGTGGGATATTTCTGAGTTTTTTTGGGGCTGCATGATCCCACCAGGATTTCCAAGGGCCTTTTCATGAGATACCTTGCCACGTAGAATCCAAATTCAAAGAATGATGTACAATATTCCACACAATAGTGGTAAAGGGGAAAACAAGGAAAATATATTCCAATGACTCTGCAATTTTTAAAATTGTACACAAGATAGGCCCAATTATGCATCTATTCTTTAAGTTATCACTAGTGGGGATCTTATTTTCTAGTATGCTCTATGGAAAGAGCCTATATTTTTTGAGAAAACTTATCTTCCATAATTTCTTCCACCTCCAAGATAAATATCCTGGCTCTTTGTTAGCAATAATATACAAGTAACCCATCTTTGTCAGTAGTCCCCATGAGGGGAGTGCACCCAAAACAAAGGGTCATTCCTCTCCCTAAATATTATGAACACTGTTACCGATGAAATTGGTAACTTGACCTCAAAACGGGAACTCTAGCCCAAAAAGACTCAAAAAACATGAAAAAACACCAAAAAAAAAAAAAAAAAAAGTGTATTCCAGAATGCACTTGGTTTTTTTTTAAGGTCAAATTTCAACATTTTATAAAATTATGCTAAAAAAAAATTGTTTCTTGAAAAAAGGATTGAAAAAACACCCTCAAAACAAAACCAGTTGATGCTGGAATAACAAAAAAAAAAATTGTGTCATATTTTTGACATTTTTAAAAATAGAAATAACATTTTTTAGTTTTTAAAATTGAAACATTAAAAAAAACCTAAAATTTAAGAAAAAAAATAAATTTAAAAAATAAAAACATTTTAAAGCTTAAAATTTAAAAATATAGGAATAAAAAAATTAAAAAAAAAAACTAAATAAAAAATTTAATTCAAACATTAAAAAAAAACCTAAAATTTAAGGAAAAAAAAAAATTAAAGATTAAAATTTCAAAATATATAGAAATAAAAAATAAAAATAAAAACAAAATAAAAATATTAAATTAAAAAGAAAAACAAGTTAAAAAAAGAAAGAAATTATAAAAAATAAAATATATAAATTAAATTTAAAAAAGAAAAATAAAATGTTTATTAAATTTAGAAAAAAAAAAAAAATTAAAAAAAAAAAAAAAATTTAAAGAGATATATTAAAGTTTAATAAATTTAAAACTTTAAAATTAAAATTAAAATTAAAAAAAAAACATTATTGAAATTAAAAGTAAAAAAAGAAAAATTAATTGAAAATAAAAAATGAAAAATAAAATACAATAAAAATATAAAATTAAAAAAAATATATATTAAAAAAACAAATAGATTTTAAAAGATAAATTAAATTTAAATTATAAAAAATAATATATATATATATATATATATATATATATATATATATATATATATATATATTATATATTTTATTAAATTAAAAAAAAATGTTAATATCAAAATAACAAATTAAATTTTAAATATAAAGAAAAAAAAAAGAATTGTTAAAATAAAAAGTTAAAAAACTTTAAAAATCAATTAAAATTGAAAAATTGAAAACAATAAATTAAAAAATAAAATAAAAAACAAATTAATTTGAAAATATTAAGTTTATATATATATATATATATATATATATATATATATATATATATATATATATATATATATATATATATATAATAATAATAATAATAATAATAAATTAAAAATTAAAAAAATATATTAAATTCAAATAAATTAAAAAAAATACAAAATTTACTAAATTTTAAAAAATTAAATGAAAAAACTAAACATAAAATTTAATAATAATAAAAAAATATGAAGTTTTTTTTTTAAAATCAATTTAAAAAAAATACAAAATTTAATAAAAATTATTAACAAAATTTAGAAAAAAAAATAAAAAACAAAAAAAATGAATAGAATTAAAAAAAAATTAAAACAAATTAAATTTAAAAAAATTAATTTTAAATTTTTTGAATTAAAAAAATAAAATAATAGAAAATCAAATTAAAAAAAAAAATATTAAAAAAAAAAAAAAAATTGATCGTAGTGGCGCCGCCAATCGGGGTCCCGCCCAGGTGGCGATGAAGGCCGACCTTCGCGGCGGGAGGCTGATTCAGGGAATCACCCTCCCGCGGCGAGAGGCCGATTCCAGGAATCACCCTCGCACGACCCGGGAGGGTGATTCTCGGAATCGGCCTCCTGCCGCGGGAGGGCGATTCCCAGAATCGGCCTCCTATGGCGGGAGGGTGATTCTCAGAATCGGCCTCCCGTTGTGGGAGGGCGATTCCCGAAATTGGCCTCGGGGAGATTCTCGGAATCGGCCTCCCACCGCGGGAGGGCGATTCCTGGAATCGGCCTCCTGCTGCGGGAGGGCGATTCCGGGAATCAGCCTCAGGGCGATTCTCGGAATCAGCCTCAAGGCGATTCCCGGAATTGACCTCTCACGGTGGGAAGGCGATTCCTGGAATCGGCCTCTCGCAACGGGAGGCCGATTCCTGGAATCCACCTCCCGCGGCCAATTAGCGGCGCCACCACGATCAAAAAATTCCTTTTTTTTAAATTTTTTTTTAATTTTTAATATATTTTTTAAAATTTTTTTTTTTAAATTCAAAAAATTTAAAATAATATTTTTTTAATTCAAATTTTTTATTTTAAATTTAATTTGTTTAAATTTTTTTGTTTTTAAATTTAATATTTTAGATTAATTATTTTTAAAAATTAAAAATTTATTTATTAAATTTATTAAATTTTAATTTAATTAATTTTTTTTTTAATATTTTAGTTTATTTAGTTTTTCATTTTTTAAATTTATAAATTGTTTCATTTAAAAAAAATAGTAAATTTATGGATATTTGTTTTTTAATTATTTGCACGTGGTTTTTTTCATTTTTTTTGTTTTTTAATGATAGTTTTTTTTTTTTTTTTTAATTCTTCTATTTTAATATTTTTTTTCAATTTTCAATTTTTTTTTTTTTTAATTTGTTTTTTTTTGTTAATTTTAAAATTTGTATTTTTGTCTTCTTCTTATTACTATTATTATTTTAATTTTAATTTTTAAATTTATTTTTTTCTTTTTTGTATTTTTCTTTTTTTTATCTAAATTTAAATTATTTTTAAATTTTTTATTTTTTATTTTTTTTTAATTATATGGTTTTTTTTAATAACCGTATGTTTTTGATGTTTTTTTTAAAAAAAAAATTGGCTAATATTTTTTTTTCCTTTAAATTATGTGTTTTTTTTTCAAATTTTGTCATTTCTTTTGATATAATTTTCGAATATTTTTGTTTTTTTTATTTATTTTTGTTTAAATTTTTTATTTTTACGAGTTAATTTTGTTTTTTTTTACATTTTTATTGGTTTTTTTTAATTGTTTTTATATATTATTTTTTATCTAAGTTTTGTGTTTTATTACCAACATGAAAATCACCACTCTAAAAAAAAAAGGTTGATGCTGCATCAATACGTTTCAAAATTAGCATGAAAATCACTGATGCTACATCAATACGTTTCAAAATTAGCATGAAAATCACTAACATTTTAAAACACATATTCATACTTCATAAATAAAAATATTAGAGTGTCAAAAATGTGCTAAAAAAAAAAGGTGATTCTGCATCACCACTTTTAAAAATCGAGTGCTTTTTATGCTACCAAAAAAAAGTAGGTAACAATGTGGTTACCTATTTCATCGGTAACAATGTTTATGATAAATGTTGAGAGAATTTGCATGATCCAACCATTGACCAATCCCTAAAATTGAAATATTTAATTGATTAGCATTAGCCCATCCCTGAGCCCATATTAATGTTCTATCTAGATCAACCACCTAGTTCAGAGTGAGTCTCGCATTAACATTTAAGAATTAAGCAACCTCTTGTTGTAGTAGATAATTCTCTCCACATCCCCATCCATGATTTTATAGCGATTCCAACTTTTTCACCAGATACAACCTTCCATGTCAGGCCCTTCTCAACCACATGGAAGGAGGCTAATACTGCTTTCCAAACCACATAAATATTTGTCCTATGCTTGTTTGGGATCCTGTTGCAATCTTTAATAGAAATAGGTTGAATATAATTTATGCAAACCACTTCTATCTATAGAATTATTGTAGAGATTGGTCTCTAACCTACCTTGGAAAATAAAGCCTTGGAAAAATAAAACCAGTTTTTTAGTCCCCAACCCCATCATTTCTTTGGAAAGGTAATTTTATTCCATTTGAAAAAAGGAAAAAAATGGCCATATTTTGAACCCATCCATAGAAATATGCAACAAATATTATGAACATAGTTTAGAACACCTTTCAAAATCTAGGAAAATTACATCTAGAACACCAGAATCAATTCTAGGGCAAATTTAATGAGAATTAATCTACATTTCATGGAAAGCCATTTGAAACTCCATAATTTTAATATTTTATATTAGCCATAACCATCCACTATTTCATAATCATTGGGATTTAGGTGGAAACCCAAGTATTTGAGCCCTTCATCAAAATTATTTGTGTGAAAAGGAACAATATTTTCGGCATTTTTAAACTCATCCCTGAACAAGCCCACTTCTGACAATGTTTATTTTCGAAAGTAAATCATCATGCTTGTAGCCTTCTCGAAAAGAGACATGGTTGTTTTGATAGATGTCAGGTCCCATCTAGACCCATCACTGAAAATAAGAATATCATTTACAAACAAAATATGTGTTATGGATAAGTCACTTGAAACAATGGCACCCTTTAGATCACCCCTCCTATTGGATTTAGACAACATTATAAAACCTTCAACCACCAGTAGGAATAATAATGGTGAGAGCATAGAAACTTGATAATAGCCTCTCTCAACATGGAATAAAGAAAAAGTTGAGCCATTCATAAACACATCGAATGATATTGGTGTGATCCAACAGATCACCCAATAAGAAAATACCAACTTCATTCTAATTGTAATTATTTTTGCAATGATCTTGTAAATAATAATTCATAATGATATGGGTCTAAAGTCATCAAAAGTGTGAGGGTATTCATTCTTAGGAATAAGAGAAATAAAGGTGGAGTTGAATGTATCATACATCCTCCCAAATTTTTTGTCATCCTTGACCACCCTAATGAGATAACCCCCTAAAATATCATAAACATCAGAGAAAAATTTGACCAACCAACCATCAAGAAAAATAATTTTGTATCATTGAAAACTGTGTAGGACCTTTTAAAGCTCTTCCTTGGACACCAACTCCATAAGAGAATGAATAATTTCATCATTTGTGAACCTGGGAAAAAGACGAGCCAAAAAAATTACCTAAGCTAAGGATGCTTCTTGTCGAGCCTTGAAAATATTGTAGAAATTACCATTCCCTAGTATGGTAAGATATTCAAAGTTCATGGCTCTGCCCCCATTTATATCACCCAAGGCATAGATAGTGTTTATAACACAACACCCCTTTTCAAACTGTTGAAAACAATTTGTATTTTCATCCCAAACTTTAAGACAAAATTATCGACTCTTTATCCTCAATGTCTCCTCCTTTTACTCCAAAATTTTCTTCATGGTAGCCTCTAACTGAAAGATCCTTTTCTTGGATTCCTCTAATAAATAACCCCCCCACCCCTTTTGAATCTTCCAACTACTCCAATTCTTGTTCTATATTTTTAATTACCTCCTCATCTATTAGTTTTTTTGCATTTGACCATTCAATCATGGCCTTTTTACCCTTATGATATTTTCAACAAATTGAATTGGGGTAGAAACATCTCTATGAAGATTGAAGGGGATCCAATGCTCTACAACAAGATTTCATAAAGATTCATCCCTTAGCTAGAAGAAATTGAATTTGAATGGGGGAACATGTTTGTTGAAATCTCCTTCTAATTCAAGGAATATTGGGTGGTGATATGAATTACCCCAAAACCCAACCAAATGATGAAAGAAATGAATCCTTTCCAATAGATACTTAGAAAACAAAAAAATATTAATCATCCTTGCAATCATCAAATCACTAGTTTTAGTTCCTCTAGGTTGGTTTGTACTTAATTAAGTTTGCATCACAGAACTTGTGAGTCTCTAAGAGGTGTATTAAAAATTCAGAAAGTGGGTCAAGGTGAGCATGATGATCCTAGATTTCAGAATCACCTAGAGAGTTTCAAATCACCCCAAACCACCACCTTATCGACATTCACATAGAATCAGGCCCTTATCCTTTCCAAAAAGGAATTTTTGTGTTGACATGGGCCATATATATTCACAACCTTTAGTTCCATCGCCCAATTCAACAACAAAAATATTGGCACCGAAGACCTCCTCAGAGTCCCATGAGTCGAGGGTCTTGATAGTTCTTTGATTAAATCCCACCGCTAAACACCCCCCCGGCCCCATTTTTAAATCTTCTGCAACAAAATTCCAACCTGAAAACAAGGATTCCAACATCCTTTCAACCACGTCTCCATGGCCTCAATATAATCCTTCAATTTGACCTTAGACCTTATATTATATCGAGTACAAGTTTCAAAGGACATCGACATATCCGTGGAAGTGGAAGGGGAAGGGTATCGGTAATATATATTAGAAATGGGGATGGAGCGGCGAATCGAACCTATGCATAGACCAAAAGAACCATTACACAACAAAGGAAAATTTCGAGATGAAGGGATATATTCCATAACTAGAGAACTAAAATAGCTAATGATATTAAATATAGGGAGAGAAGAAGAAGTAGTATCTGACATAGGAGAACCTAAAGAGGAAAGGAAGACCTCCTAAGGAGCTCGTTCAAATGATTGCTTCCCATCACTCCTCACCCTCAAATATTCTTCCAAAGGAATGGTCATAGGAACATCCTTCTAATTATCTAGAAAAATATTCTTCATTGCAAAATCTTTAAGAGTTTTCACCTTATTCCTCCCTAATGTATCCTCTGTGTATATTTTTTTATTTCATCCTAGTGAAAGGGAGTGGACAATCCCTCAAAACATTACCCACCTTGTGGCATTTGAGACACCTGAAAAAAATGCCATCATAATCCAAAATTTGTTTGTGGGAGAGCCCTTGATAATTAATATTCAATTTTTCTATCAAACCCTTGTGAGAATCAAAATTAACCATGATTCTAACAATTGTCATTCTTCCACTTCATAGGATTTGTCAACTTCCACAAAAGTCTCCAACTTATCACCGATGATTCTGAAGACATCCTGAGACCAAAGTTGGGGGAAAACCCTAGAAGCCTCACCCATACTAAGCCATAACCCAAATTTTCTTTGTTAGCATCAAGTAAGTGATTCCATCTCTTCATTAAGACTGAAGTTGAATCAATGCTCCATGTTTTACCTAACATCCAGTTGATCGCTTGTTGTATGCCTAAGGGGTCCTAACCTAGGTTCATAGTTTATTGCGCAACCAAAAAACCCTCCAACTACTGTCCCTTTCGGCAATGACCTTCTTGCGCAAATCAAATTCTTACTCGAAGCAGTATGGGGTGGTGTTGGAACCAGGTTTCTGCACCCTGGGGAAGAAAATAATTCAGTGGCCCTAAATAGGTTGATTGCAGACTTATACAGATCTTAACAGGTATGCACAATTATAGAATAACACTTATCATATTACAGAACATAATCAAAAATCACTTCATCACAGATATATCATAACAAAACTAGATCCAAATCTATATAATGTGTAATCACTTAAGAATATTCATCCACATATTCAACGATCAAGATAAATTCATGCATAAATAATAGATTTATTCGTGCAAATGCAAGGAATTAAAACAAAAGTAAAGCGATATTAAGATAGAATAGTAAACAGATAACTCATATAGTTAACACAATGTTTCCGCCAAAATCAGTCCTTGTATTAATTCAGAGAAATTCAGTACATCAGAATTTCCCTTACACTTTACCCTTATGTGCACATAGCTAGGACTAGGTATTCGCACACACAGCCAGCAAGAGCCTTTCTACCCAACCCAAACTGAAACCATTACACAAGTATCACAGACACATAACACTTAGCTCAAACATGAATAATAATTGATTTATTCCTTAGACTCGATCTATCTATTTATATCCAATCTAGCGCGTAGATACTATGGTCTCAACCATGGTTTGAGGCCCACAATTTACCCTTAAAACACTTTTACGTCAAATAGGGACTTTGACCTGCCCCAAATACCCTTCACCTATAGGTGCAGTGCACATATACAAAACTTATACAAAAAGACATCAAAAAGTGTACCCCAGGGGACTCCCCTCCAACAGGCCTCCAACACAAACATGTGACTCATCGCGAGTCATTGTGGTGTCTATTCCTTCATTTTGGCTTGGAGCACACTTAGAAAAGATTTGAAAGGGTGCACCAGTTCCAAACTCTACGCAGAAACGCCTTGCGCTTGAAGAACCAATTTCTTAGTGGTGGGCCCTTCAGTGGCCAGCTCAATAATTTTTTGTGTCTGCTGAATGGTCTTCAATGTGGTGTCCAAAGTAGGCGATAGTTGGAGAGCCTCCTCAGCCCATGGTTGCACATGTGCCTCCAGCAGCTTCTCTTTTCAATGCAAGTCCTCGATCTCTGTTTGAATTATCCAACCCTCCTATAGGTGGAGGAGGCACTATGTAAGAACAAGGGTGGGTGTTGTTGTCCTCATCTCAGCAAATTGTTTCTCCTTCATGTGCAGCTCATTGTGCAACTGCTGTACCACAGGGTCATTTTGAACCGAATTTCAGACACCCATAACCTCATCTAATAGCTTTTCACACTGCGTGACCATGACATCAATACTGTCAGTGGCCTACATTACATCAGCAGCTTGCTTCACTCTGACTTCAAGTGGATTTTTAGGCTGCAACTTCATTTCTAGGTCGGAAATTTTATGTTCAAACTCGACCCGAATGGTCTGCACTTTGGCATGCAAGGCTTTCAAGGAGATAGCCAGTCCTTCCAATTTCTCTTCTGGGGTAGCTATGGCAAGGAATATTGGTACTTCACTACACACTTTGTGGATCTTTGCTTCAAGCGCAGTGCACTCAACTTTGGATGTGAGACGTGCTTCCTCTTCTACTTGTTGTTTCTGTTGTGCTTCTGCGGTCTGCTACTTTTATTATATCGCATTTGTGTGAGCATGGGCCTCACGGAGCTGAAGCTCATCTACGATCATAACATGCATTAGGTTTAGCTTCCCTGTAGGTAAAAAAAAAAAATAATATTATTGTCACCACAACCTCTAAACTGAGCGTGTCGGTTGGGATCTACATGGATGGTGAGTGCAAGGATTTGAACAAGAATAACATCCCTAGTCATTGGAAAATATGTATCGAGTGGCTGCGTGCTGGTTTCATGCACACTCATTTGTGTCTGGCTTGCCTAAGAAATACTCAACTAAATCAGACTGACTTGTACTTTTATTTCCTAGATACTGACCAACATAACTTCACGCGCAATCTTATACTGCACTTCCATATTTGACCATATGTCTTCCTTCACATACGTGACCGTGTTGGTGATTTCATTTAAGTAATCTTCGGTGAGCGTCATGATATCCTCTCCAGTGTCTTTAGATACTTTTCTCCTCTTCTTCGATCCTTTGACGGCTTGAGAACCATGCTTGGTGCCTTTGGAAGTCTGCGCTTCCACTTTCTCTACTATGTCTTTCGGCGCAGTGTCATTTTTTTCTTGTTTAGTTTCTTTCTCCAAGTCGATGGTTTTGCCAGTTGTTGTCAGTGTGGCTTGTTTCTTTGTTGTTATCTCTAGCTAGATACAAGTGCGCGGCTTCATCGACATTTTAGGAATGGATGTGGATGCACCAGGCTCTAACCATGCTGGTGTCCATTCTGCAGTGATGTGTACCAGATCACCCTTCATGACTAAATATAGTAATTCATACCAAACTCCCTCCACTGTGCTTTTCGCACGGATATGCATATTATGGAAAGTGTATTTAAAGTTTGCTATCATCTTGTACTAGACATAAGTGTTAGAGAGACCCTCATCTTATACTGCACGACCTGAGAGAGTGAAGCATCAAATAATACCTAGAAGATCTTATTTTCCATAACATGTACGGGGTCTGATGAATTCCAAAGTGTAGCATATCATGCGACCTCTCAAATTTGGGGCTCTATCTTAATAAACTGTGTTTCCTTTTGGGTCTTCCATCCGATTAAGGCAATCAAAAATAACAGCCAAGCATAATAAAATGCTTGCCCTCTTCCTATGCTTCGCGCACATTATCCTGGAATTTCTTGCACAAGTAGTTTGACCAATTGTAGATCACTCATTTTTCGCACCGTCTTGCAAGGGAAATGACCTGTGTAGGCACCTCCTTAGGCATGTATTTGCACATCATATTGCAGACCAAGATGAGTGTATGAAATTGAACATCAGGATCATTTATCTCTCTCACAACGAATCCTCTGATTTTGCGCGAGACTTGGTACTTAGCTTTAATATTCTTTGCGACCTCATTTTCTTGCACTTTTCCTCCAAAATCAGCCATTGGATCTGCACCCTAATCAGGTAGGCTAGTGATCCTATGGATCAGTGCAACATAAATGGGGATGTGCTCTCCCAACCACAATGCATCATCATGCATGAGCGTGAGAAATTGATAGAGACATATGTCGTTTATTGGGTTGTGCCTGAAGTGAGGGATCTGTAATAAGTTCAAGAGGCTTGCCTTGTGCAAACCCATCACCTATATCTTTGGCTCTAAGGACATGATTCTCCCTTCATACTGAGCATGGTATAAATAGAGCTTTGGTGCAAGTTCAGGGAACTTGTCAACGTCTGTAATGTCCTAATCCTCCAGTATTAGCTGTGAAAATTTTGCAAACATGTAACCTTCCACTGGGACATTTTTTGGAATCAAAGACATATTGATACTTTATCGCACCTTCTCAAGATATTTGGGAACTGTTACAAATGGTTTGCGTAGTGTGAGATAGGTTGGCAACCATGAGAATGGGGCCACTTCAACCACATCCTCCTCTTCCTTCATAATTGTCTTTGGAAGCTCTTTCATTGGTCTTTTCAGGTGCTCAACCACAGTGGAGAGAGAATTTGGAGTCTTTTTCCTCGAGGATTTCCTAGTCCTAGATGTTTGAACCTTCTTATATTTTGTGGGCCCATGTTTTTCAGCAATCGACGCAACAGGGACCTCTAGTGTAGCAAGGTCTACTTCGGGTCATGTAACTATCATACTGGGCAGAATTGCACAACCCAAACCTCTACGGCGCAAATCTTATTCAAATCCCAGATCCAAACCAGACATAGACAATGAATATGTTGTGGAAATCAAAGAGCTTAGGAAAAATAATTCACTCAGAAAGAAAAGGGAACTATGTGACCCCATAAGTCATATTTATACTGTTGGCACGTCTTAAACGGTTCCTTATGCATTAATGTGTCTCCATAAATGACAAAAAGGTCCTAAATCTGGAAAAATCCCTTCATTAAATGCAACCTAGACGCTCCCATAAATGGTAATAAAGCTGTATTTTTCAAATTTACTATCCCAACGACTAGCTTTTGGCACCTCTATGACCTAGTCAACCTCCTCGTGCAGCTACCGCGTGCGCGTTGCACCTTCCTGCACATCTGCCATCATGTTTGCATAGATATGATACTCCAACCATATAGTCATATGGTGCACACATGATCATCATTGTATGGCTTTAATCAACTTCTAGCCACATACCTGGGAAGTTATTCTCCGCTTAATGTGTCTAGGTGCACTGCACCTCCATCAATTATTTCCTTAACAACATATGGCCCTAGCCAATGCATCTTCAACTTCACTGGGTAGCACGCAAACTTGTTGTCATAGAACAAGACCAAATCATCTTCCTTGAACACCTTTTTCCTGATGTGCCGAGCATGCCATGCCTTTTCACGTGCCTTCTAACTTGCTGGTGATAATTGGCAATAAAGCGATCTTCTTCCACTATGACCAATTGCGACAACCATTCTTCCATAACATCTTCTTCTACCATATTTGTGAATGTTGCAATGCGCAAACTGGGAACAACAAACTCCATCAATAACACAACTTCTTGCCCATGTACCATCCTGAAAGGTGTTCTACTAGTCAACTTATTGCATGTGGTCCGATATGCCCAAAGAACTGCAAGTATGCGCTCATCCAAATCATTTCGATTAACATTGCACACCTTTGTAAGCACAGTCTCCAATATCTTATTGAATGCTTCCACCATGCCATTCGCCTGGGGATGATAGGGAGAGCTCTTCTAATGATGCATCTATAATTCATTTATCAATGCTTCAATGGTTTCATTCACAAAATGCATAACCTGATCGCTTATTAGAATCTTAGGACATCCAAAGCGAGTCACAATATTCTAGAATATGAACTGTGCAGTTGTATTTGTAGTACCATACTTCATAGGTTTAGCTTCAGCCCATCCGGTTACATAGTTTGTCATACTAATTATGTAATGCGCACCACTCTTCTTGCGTGGAGGATTGATAGGTCCAACAAATTCTATACCCATTTCTAAAATGCTTGCAATGCCACCTATGGATGCAAGGGCATCTTGTGTCCACGCGATGGTTTTTTAGTCCTCTGGAAAAAATCACATGTGTGATAATGCACAAAGGCATCATTGTGCAATGTGGGCTGCCATAACCCAGATCGCAAGATCTTCTGCGTGTTTTCCTTACCTGCATAATGACCACTGACAACCCCTCCATCAGTTTCATTTAAGAATTCATGTATTTCATACTACAAAACATATCTTCGCAAAAATTCATCTGCACCCATTTTGTACAACTGTCTACCAATAATAGTGAAGCTTGCTATGCGCGCCATGAGCTCTTTCTTCTGTTGAATTGTATATTCTTTAGGCACGTGTTCAGTAGTTAGAAACTAAATAATATCAGGGAAATTATCATCAACTACCTTGATCGCAAACAACTGCGCATCTGGTAATCCATCTTCCAAGTTCATGGGTTCTTCACTAATCTCAATGCGCGATAGATGGTTTGGTCTAGCATTCAGTCTTCCTAGTTTCACTATAATCTCAAAATCATACTCCTAGAATAGCAACAACCACTTTCAAATCTCCCCCCCAACATAGGCTCATTGACTAGGTACTTCAAAGAAGAATGATTAGTAAACATCTTGAAATTCCCTCCTAACAGGTAGTGGAAGAATTTCTGCAGCGCATACACCATCGCTAATCATTCCTTTTCTATGGTTGAGTAATTTCATTCTACGTTTGAGAGTTTTTGACTATCATAGGCAACAAGGTGATCAATCTCTCCAACTCCTGGCTGCACTAAAATAGCCCCGAAGGTGATACAGGAGGCATCCACATGCACATGAAACACCTTTGACCAATCTGGAAAGACTAGTATGGGTGCATCGACCATATTTTCCTTCAATAATTCAAAACTCTTATGATAGTCCTCATCCTAGAAGAATGCCACATCCTTCTTGAGCAACTTCTTCATGGGCGCAGTTATCAGCACATAACTATAATATTCCCAAATCAGAAAAGTAGGAATAGAGTGCGTAAAACTGGAACTATGCAGAAATATGAATAGGTCAAAGCATGAGACAACAATAGATCCATTCCATTATGAATATAATAGAAAAATAGGTACAAGATCTTGAGGAAAATATCATTCAAGTTGGGAAAACAAGCCTCCCATGAAAGCATACACCTAGATCTAAAATGTTGTTAATACATGAAATATAGGAATGTAGAAAACTGTGTTGTCTAAGAGAGAATAGAAGCTGAAAGATATAAAAATATATTGCTGCTGATATAATGCTCCAAAAATTCTAAGGCTAGAGATCCATGCTCTAAAACAGATTTGTAGGACAACCCATAAAAGGTTTCCGGAAATACACATTATACAAAATATATCAGATTTGGCCCTAGGGCTTAATGATCTCTACAAATGAGTCACTAATGGGAGATGGCTGATCCTCCTCCAACATATCTCCTAAATGAAGGGCTGATCCCCACACAGGAAACCCAAACACTCCAACTAGGGAAATAAACCCACTGCTGCAGCTGCTCTCCAAAATAACACAGTCCTTGAGGGAAACTGCACTGTAGATGATGACTACTACTTGGCCTAGTGTCAAAGTATGTAATGAAGCCCTGATGACTTCCTCATAAGCTCCCAGATGAAAGGATGATCACTCAATTGAAAAATAGCTCAGAAATTGGAGATCTCTCTCCTCCACTACTACACTCCTGCAAAACAACCCAAATCTAAACAGAATTGCATTTCACATGAGACTAAAGCTTGGAAAAATGCCTGATTGTGGAATTATAGTGAAAACTCCTCCAAGAGCTTCTTAATGGAGGAGGTGGGATTCCCGATCAGGAACACCCTATGCTAAAAAACACTGCAATCTTAGCTAAATAGCTGAAGAAAATTATATGTCTAAACTGACCATATATCAAAACATAAAAAATCTCAACATCCTCAATATGGCTGCCATCCTCTTCCTTTTATAAGATATGATCTTCCAAACTCTAAGCCCCATCCATTAATGACACTACTTCCATGCAATGTGTCTCCATCTAAAACTGTGTTGTCCCTCCATTAATGTCCACTCCTCCATGACAACACTGTTGATTTTGTCAAAGTTGACCCAGTCCACATGTTCTAGCCCCTGTTCACATGTTAGGGTGCTTTATTAAGCTGGAAAGATGATCCACTTTCACATGAGAAGTGATTTTATTCTTCATAAAGAGATTTATGGGTCTCCCTACCCACTTATTCACCTATCTAAGTGACAAAACAGAACTTTAGTATTCCAATTAGCTGAAAGCTAATTTAGGAATATTACAATAACCCTGAATGAACTTTCAATAATGTCCTGTGTGCCCCAATATTGCGCGCAATTTCTTGACATCCTCAGGTATCTCCAGATTAACTATTACTGTGATCTTTACAGGATTTACCATCAATCCTTGTTGGAAGAAAATGTGTCCCAGAAGTATACCAAATGGCACACAGAATATACACTTCTTCAAATTAAATGAGATCTGGTATTTTCTACAGGTATCCAACATTAAGTGCATATTTGAAACATGATTTTTCAACAGCCCAAACACAGTCCAATCATCAAAGTACACCTCCAAAAACTTATGGATAAACTCTTTGAAAGAAGCTACTACTACACGTGAGAAGATGGCATGCACATTCTTCAAACTAAAGGGCATGACTGTATATTGGAAAGATCCCCATTCAGTTGGAAATGTGGTCTTACTACGATCTTCTAGCACAATCCTAATCTGATGATACCCTAAAAACCCATATGTGAATGAATAAGCTTCTTGTGCTCCAAAATTATCTAGGATTTCATCAGATAATGGAGTTAGGAATGGATCATGCACACAAGCATCATTTAATTTGCGTAGATCTACATCCTGATTTCTCCCTTTGTCTTCTTGTCTTGCATTAGCATTGGACTTACCCAATCAGATTCTTCTACTTGCTTTATGATGCCTACAACAACCATTTTATCCAATTGTTCTTTCACCTTATGCTTATATCTTGGATTAAACTTGTATGGGTTCTTCTTCACTAGGTGGGCATCAGGTTTCAAAGTGATCTTCATAACTCCAAGTTCTCCAATTATTCCTTTCAACTCTGAGAACTTTGTACAGAACAAATACTGATATTTTTTCAGCAACTCAACAACTTTTCCTATTGTATCATCATCCCAGTAGTCTCCAATATTTTACAACTTAGGTTTCTCTTCATATCCAATATTCACCTGTCAGATCTTTAGAGGCTTTGTCACATCTAGGAAGTGATCGAGGGCCCAGCTGTTACACAAAATTTTGTCACCGTCCCTGAAATCCCCATCCCGCACATTTGAGGACCATTTTTGTGACTTATATGAAGTGTCATTCCTTGCAAAAAGTGCCATTGCATCCCTTGCCATGAGGAGAACATTTCCTCTGTTGACTTCCCCATGAAAAGACCATCAAAAACACCTGCTTTTGGGATGGCGTTGGTAGACCATTATGGCCTCGTGCCGATAAAGGAAATTAACACTGGGCCCCGTGCCCATTAGTGCTATGTCCCAGTGAGCTTCCCATGCCGAGCTGTTTTCAAAAAGTTTTTTAAATATGGAAGCAAATTTTCTAAGATAACTACTTTGTGAGCGAGTTAGCTTGGGTTGTTCGACTACATAACCACGAGCACCTTCCTTTGGCTTCTTGTTTCCTCCCTTTGGGGCAACTTCCCAAAGGATAAGGTATCCCTTCCACCATTTGAGGGATCCCAACCTCCTCCTCTCCTTCTATAAATACACCTATCTCACATAGATGCAGCTAGTTGAAGAGGAATTGCTGAATTTTTTTTTGAAACAGTCTGATATAGCTGGTGTGAGATAGAGAAAAGAGAGAGACCCTTGTTGAGAGAGAGCTTAGTCTTTTGCCTTGCCACGTCCAAATTCCCCGACGAAGGCTCGAGACGTGCTTTGACTAGACCCACTAAAGGAGGTTGTGACATCATGGCTCTAGTTGTAATCTCTTTCTTTCTCTTAATATATGCATGACTGATGTTTTGGTTCCCATCATGTGTTGATGTGATTTATCTTACGCAATACGTTTAGTATTCCTTGACTCATTAGCTAGTTATGAATGCAATTATTGTCATGTATGCTTATTTTTTCCTTTGATCTTTGTGCAGGCACCAGAATACCATTGTTGAAGGATCGCGACGTGTCGAGACAAGGATTAGGAGACCTATGTTGTAGCTACAACAATCGCGTTGGATCACAGGTAGGACAATCTAAACCAAATCGTTTTATTCGTTAACTAGGAATCGATACATTAGAATTTCCTCTTGCTACTAGACCCACCCTAGGGCTAGAGGAATCGCCTCTATTTATAGAGGGGATTTACCTACACAAAAAGTTGGAAACTTCGCTGGGGATCAATGTGTGTTTTTCATCTTGTTGTTTGTTGAGAGTTTTCCTTGTCGAGTCGACTTCGGTCATTAGATTGATTTTCTACCTTGCTTGGCTTGCTTGATTGTTTTGAATCCTCTTGTTCAGTTCCAGAGTGTCAAGACTGATGTTTGCTAAGTGCTTTTCTCCTTTTCCCATAGTTTTCCATCTTGGTGCATTTTTTCTTTGAACATTCATGCCAATTGGCACTTTTTTCTTTTGTCACAAGTTTTCCAAACCTTGTTAGGCACGGATGACAGCCTGATAGTTGTGCTGAATCCTGTAGGATTTGGTTTGACCTTCTTCCTTAGTCCTTGGTTAGTATTTCTTGGCTCTGGGTTGTTTCTTTGATTTACAATTGGTCTTTTGGGATTGTTTTGACTTTGTATTCTCAGTCTTCTCAGCTTTTTTTCCATTATCTCATCAATGAATTTTTGTAGCCCTAGGGTTTCTAGGTGTCTTGTGTTGTTTGTCGGCCTTCTCCTCACTGAGCCTTCTAAGCTGAATTCAAGTCACTTTGATCTTTGTCGTTTCAATCCACTGGTCAATTGTGTTAGTATTTCTCGACTATTTCTATCTTTGGTAGGTTGGATGATCATTTTTTTTTCGTTTAACTCTCCATTTCATCACTTCGAGCATAGATCACATTTCTCGTTTGGATCGTTTCGAAAGCCTTTTTTTTTGCTTGAAAGAGTTCATCCTTGTTTTGAGTGACTTTTATGTTTGCATTGCATTTCATTTATTCATTTTAGATATTTACATTCGTAGTAATAAAAACTAGTGTTTGCTTTTATTTTTAGCGTAATCGTGCATTATGTGCTCCATTCATCTAAAAAACAAAAAAATGCATTCTTTCGTTTGAATCAAAAATGAAAAGTTCTTTTTCATAACTAGCTCTTAGCAAACTAGGAAATAGTTTTTCATTTCTCATTTGGTTGTATTAGATGCATTGGTGAAATTCTTATATTTTCATTGATTGCTACTTTGTTAAATATTTCTATCCTTCTCTTAGTTAGCATTCATCAAACGAAAATGGTGTTCTTTTGCATGAAGTGTGCATTTACGAATTTGAGATCACATTCGGTAGGGCATTGAAACTGAAACATTAATTCAAGATCAACCTTAAAATCAATTCAATCAATCTAAGGAAGCATTGAAACCTAGCATATATGTTCTAGAGGTATAGTCTAGTGACGTGTTCCAGTGTTGTTAAACCTAGTAGCTGTTGTTCGCCATCTGGCATTAGACAGCACTAGCACATATTTGTGCTCCTCGTACCATCGTGTATATAAAGGGAGACCCTCATAGGTTGCAATCCTTTATCCATTGGAAGTCGATTCCACCGCCTTGTAATCATGATATGCCTTGATACACCAAACACACCATTCGGGGATACTACTTGCACGTACGTCAAGTCGTTGGTAATTTATTTTTCATTTGATCACCAAGGTGTATATGGTAGTTCACAAAAACTTGGTACACCCTCTTGCTTAGATTACCTGAGTAGTCATTTTGATATTTTCGTGACTCTCTAAAAAATAAAATATCATCGAGCACTTGTCCTTTCAATCTCGTTCAATAATGAAAGTGACTAGAGACATATTTTTCCTATTTATCAACTCTTAAAACATGAAACAACAAAATTTTATTTCAATGTCATAAAATTAACTGCCTACGATCACACCCCCATTAAAAGTTTTCTTCTTGGTTTTTTTTGTAGTTCCTTAGTGTTTGATCTTGAAGCTTCAAATTGGCTATCTCATTTTTCTTCCTGTGTTGAAATATTGTCATAGTGGTAGAAGCACTAGTTTCGTCGTCTTCTTCTCTACCTCCTAGTGGTAGTCCTTTTCTTGGCGTTTCTTTGGAAAGACCTTAGTCCACAAGGTCTGCCGAGTTTTTGCAGCCTATTCTCTCGAGTGTCTTACCTCTCGCTACCCGGTCTCCTCTTGAAGGTTAGGTTGAATTCAATTGGCCATCTTAGGGTGCTTGGTCTAGTTTTGGGAGCGAGGAAGAATTCCCTCCTCTCACTTCAGGATCACCGTTAATAGCCACTGCTATACACCCTAGTCCTCGTCGTCTTTTCGACGATCTTATAACCTCATCAGATATGGATTCTTGCAGTCCTTTTGGCAGTTAAGAGCTGCATGCTTCTACAGGGGAATATTAGCTTTTCCCAAAAGAGTTCTTGTACATATCCAGTCAACCTTCCCCCCAATCCGTGTCTTTTCCACCCAATTATCATACATTGGGTCAGATCATTTCTAGTGTGGCATCCGTGGCACAGTCCAGTACAGTGGCTCCCAATGGAAGTTTGGTTTTTCCTACATTAGGAATGCCAGCCTTGACACCCATCTCATTGACCATTGTTACATCTATCCCGGTCTGACCTACCATTTGTGTGGCTTCATCTGCATCGGTTGTTAGCATGACTCCGTTGTTAGGGTCTGCTGTTGTTCGCAGGTCTATCTTTATCAATCCCACATTTCCTGTTAGACCTACCATGAGTCGATCATAACCTCGTGCTATGGAAACCCTGTCTACTTATACCACACATATGGCTTATACTTATACATTCAATGAATATCTAGTGGATATTCAACGACGGTATGCTCCCTCTCCTGATTCTCAACCGCATAATTCCACACCTCAGGGTTCTCAACAGCTTCAAGCTCTTGGAAATCCTCCCCATCATTATGATGTCTACGGTAATCCTTTATATTTGCCTCCCATTGATCCTCATCAAGATTTTTATTTTTCTCTGGCTGATCCCTATCAGGCTGTTTCTCATTAAGGGCCATTAATACAGGGACAACCCTTGGGTCTATAAGGACAACCCTTACAGGGAAAACCTTTGGTCCAACAGGGACAACCCTTTGGTCCTCAGGGAAAACCTTATGGTCTGCAAGGACAAACATTATAGGGAAAACCTTCGGTCCAACAAGGACCACCCTACGGTCTATCTGGTCAACCTTAGTTTCAACCAGGAGCGCCTTATGTTCCACGGGGGAAAGTTTATCCACCACAGGGAAAATATTTTGTGAACCAACAACAACCTTACGTTCCACAAGGCTAAGCTTTTGTGCAGCAAGGAAAACCCTATGATCATGCTTCGGGTCCACCTGGTTTTCAGGGGCAGCCTGGTCCATCTCAACCATTGGGCCAACCTCTTCCACAAGGGAAACTTGGTGGCCCTCAATATCTAGGCCAACCTGCTCTGTAGGGACAACCTGTCCAACCTCAATAGCCAATTCAAACTGCTCAACCTGCTTAATAGCCGGTTCAACCTATTCAACCTACCCAGTAGCTGGTTCAACCTGTTCAGCCTGATTAGCAGCCGGTTCAACCCACTCTGCAAGGATAATTGGGTCAACCTCAAGGTTCTACTTACCCTCCTTAAGGTCAATTTCAGGCGGTATATTGCGTGCCCCAAGGTTTCACTTATTTCCCTCAAAATCAATCCCAGATGGTGTATAATCCACCTCAAGGAAATGCTTAAATTCCACAACAAAATCCATATGTTTCTCAGTAAGGATCTCAATGGTATGCTCAGAATCAGTATCCTGGTCCTCAACCCCAGTATGGGAAGAATTATCAAGCTTATAACCCCTATGGACAGAATCCTCTGGGACAGAACATATGGGGGCAAAATTTCTCTCAACCTGGGTGGAATTCTAACACTGGTCTTTATTAATGACCTTCGATGCCTTTTAATCCTTAATTACCATTTCTCGCTACGTTGGAACTTCATGATGTGTCAAAGTTGACGAATGATCTAATCCTTCATAACCTATATTGGCCTCTAGTTCCAACCAAAATACCTGGTGATTGTCCCAATTTTGAGGGCAATTCTGGAGAAGACCCCCAAGCGCATGTTATGACATACCATATTTAGTGTTCCTCTAAATCACGGGTTGACGATTCTATCCAAATCTGTATTTTCCAATGGACTCTTATTGGTGCCGATGCCAAGTGGTACATCAAGTTATCTCGTGGCATATTTTAGGACTTCAATTCTTTATCCATGGCGTTTCTCATGGATTTCAGTTACTGGTTTGGTATGAAATTGAGACGCACCTCCTAACATCCTTGAAGCAAGATAGAGCTACCCATATCTCGGATCATATTCATGAATGGAGGCGTCATTGTCGCCTGATCAAGTTCTGATTCACAGTTTTTTTTATGCATCACTGAGGAACAAGAAATTGCTATGGGGGCATGCGTCATTGAGGAACAAGACATTTCTTATTCCCAGTACCTTGATATTGTGTACGCTTATTCCAGCATGTTGTATGATCTCTTGCCTGATGCTCCTAGACCTGGAACATCCAAAGCATCGGTGACACCATCAGTCGACGGTATCAGCGGTTCTGTGTCTTAGACTTCTCAGAAGTGTTCTCCTCTAAATCATAGGAAGAAAAAATATACTCTTTCAAATGATACTGCTTTTCAGCCAATCTCAAATTCTGGTAAAACCATGGAAGTGAATGTCATTCAGGCCAATCCAATGGAAAAAAATTCCTAGAGTAAAAGTAAGGGTAAAGGTAAGGTCAAAGACGATACCCCGAAATAGGATTCTCAAAAATCTTGTGTTGATGATGGTTCACAACGTAAACCAAAATTTCTTGATATGTGACGAAGAGAACTACACCAATGACTGTCCTCGACAGGCCGAAGTGGGCCGATTTCTGAAAGGCACCCAAGGAACTCTGGCTGTTCTCAAAGAACTGTTTCCATCACAGCAGACTCAGCTGGTAGAGCAACCTCAGTCCTCTGCCCCATTTGGCTCTCAGGTTTTCATGATGAATGGTTCTGCATCTGTTTCCATAGCTACCGGGTTGAAAGATTATACCAAACTGCGATAGGCAGTGGGGAAAGAGATCGCTGATGGTCCTCCTCCTCCGCTTGTTTATGGCCCTCTTCAGATTCAAAGGCCCAGTACTCAGCCCATTGTATGGCAAACTTCCAAAGGTGTACTCCATAAGTCCTCTTACAATCCTAACGACCGTGCTGCTCAACATTACAGTATTGTTGAGGATTTGGCTTAGGTGCCATCTGCGATGTCTGCATTGTAAGTACTTCAGAGTTGTTCATCTCAATGGAAGGCTTTGCTATCTGCCATCAGCAGGGTTGATCCTGCTGATTCAAGCCTTATCACTTTTTACTTGGAGAATTTCATCCCACGCCTCCCTCACCAGCTTGCGCTCATCATAAAAGTTGGAATTAATGGACTACATATCCATCTAGCAGTTGTGGATGAGGGTGAATCTACATGTGTCATGTCATCTTCCTGCTGGAAAGCTATTGGTTCTCCAACTCTGAATTAATCTCCAAATGCTCTAGAAGTGTTTGATGGAAGGGAATCTAAACCTCTTGGTGTTCTCACTAGTTTTCCGATTACTCTAGAAGGGAAGACAATTAACGTTGAGGTTGAAGTAGTTGAAACCAAGCTCAATTACAATATTCTCCTTGGTCGCAGTTGGACTCACACCATGCTGTGTGTTCTGTCCACTCTCTTTCGTGTTTTTTGATTTCCACACAAAGGAAATATCATTATTTTTGATTAGTTGTCATTCTTCACTTCTTCTTCTGAGAACAACGTTCCATACGTAGATCAAATTCCTACACCTTACGAGAGCGAAGGGATGGGTCTCTTCAAATATCCCGCCCTCATGGGTATTTTTCCTCTTCCTCCACCCAACACTGTTCAGATTAATATGATCTCCAGGTCTGACGATTCGTGGATCATCCCTTTGCCTGAGAAGATTGATTCATTTGGAGATTCGATGCCATTAAGTCTGATCGAGATTGATTACTGTGAGCTTATTTTGGCTTCAGATCCTCTGCCTCCTCATCACGCTCCTTTGGGCATGTCTCTTGATACTTATTCTCAATCCCCTTGGCTTGGAAATTCAGATTCGCCTGATCCCTTGAGAGAGATATTTCCCTCTGATGAAGCCATAGTGGAAACTATGTCTCTTGAGGATCCTCCTTGTGATGATAGTCATTATCGTTCCTCGTTCATGCCTGGCCTTGGGGTCATGTCTACGTTTCTTGAGATTTTTTCTTCTCAGGTTCCTTCTCCTCCACTTCAAATGCCTATTCTGACACATGAAGTTTTTACAGAAGGTAACTTGAGTAATATCACACAAATGATGCCTATCAAAATTTCCGTCAAAGAGGGAATTATCGAGAACATCCATATTGGGGTGACCTGTTCTTCTGATGAAGTTCAGGTCTATAGTATCCTTTTCCACAAGTTTCGTGACGTCTTTGCATGGTATTATGAAGAGATGCTTGATATCAATCCAAGTATAGTGGTGCATGAGATCCCTACCTATCTTGGTGTGAAACCTGTCCGCCAGCATCTTCGTTCGGTGCACCCTAGAACGGCTGCCACTATTAAGGGAGAAGTTGAAAAAATTCTCAAAGCTGGTTTTATCTATCTGATTCCCTTGACAGAATGGGTTTCCAATATTGTCCCTGTAGATAAGAAACAGGGTACCATTTGTGTCTGTGTTGATTACGATGACATTAACCGGGCATGCCCTAAGGATAACTATCCTACTCCCTTTATTGATCAAATCATTGATGACTATGCTGGGAGTGAGATTTTTTCCCTTATGGACAGCTTTTCTGGATATAACCAGATTAACATTCTTCCACATGATCAACATAAGACCGCCTTTATCTCTCCTTGGGGTACTTTCGCTTATAAAAGGCTCCCTTTTGGTCTGAAAAATGATGGGGCTACATTTCGGTGAGCAATGTCATATTCTTTCCATGATATTAAGCACATTTTTTAGCCTTATCTAGATGAAATTCCGTCTCATTTAGCTAAGCCTAAGGACCATCCTGATCATCTCCATCATATTTTTCTTCATTTTCGACGCTATAACATCTGGCCAAATCCGCATAAATGCGTCTTCTACATTGACTCCAGTAGAATCTTAGGGTTTATCGTTTCCAAAGACGAGATTTGTCTCTATCCACTCAAAGTTGAAGCTATCGTTAATCTCCCCTCTCCATCCTCATTACATCAGCTGCAGAGTCTGCAGGGGAAAGCTAACTTATTACGCTTTTTTTTTACCTAACTATGTTGAAGTGGCTAAAGGATTTATGTGATTACTGAAGCAAGGCGTATCGTTCCTCTGGGATGAGATCAACCAAAAGTCCTTCGATGCATTGAAGACGTTGCTTATCAATGCTCCTCTATTGCTTCCTCCAAATTATCATCGTGATTATTCCCTCTATTTGGTTGCTACATTTAGTAAGATTGCCATGGTTTTGGTACAAGGCCAATGGCCAGGTTGAAGTCGTGAAAAAATTTCTCATCACTATGCTTCAACGTACAATTAGGATGCAAAATTAAAACTAGAATCTCATGTTATTTTCGAGTCTTTGGGCATACCGAACCTCAGTAAAGGATGCAACCAAATTCACTCCATTTCAGCTTGTTTACGTTCTAGAAGCTACCCTTTTGATTGAATGTGAAATACCTTCGCTCAAACTAGTTGTTGAATTGCTGCCGAATACTTCGCCAGAAGAAGAGCGTCTTCTATACTTAGAAAGGCTGGATGAAACTCGTCGCTTTGCTGCTCTGGTCATTAAAGCACAGAAAAAGTAGGTCAAAGCTCATTTTGACTAGTTGGTTTCCCCTTGTTCCTTCATAGAAGGAGACCTTGTCCTCCTATACAATGAAGCTCACGATAAGCTGGGGGCAGGAAAATTTAAACCCATGTGGCATGGGCCCTAAATTGTTAAATGTGTTTTGTGGAATGGGGCTTATGAGCTTATTGATTATGAAGGTCATCCTCTGGATCAGCCTAGAAATGGGTTGTATCTTAAAAAATACTATGCATGAGTCATTCGTGCATTTTTTTTGTACATAGGTGTTCTTTTCATTTTTGTACATTTTTGGCTTGGTGTGCTTTAGGAGCGTTTTCCTACTTATTGGATCTGTTAGACTCCTATACCAATAGGTGTCATTTTTCATGATTGTCTTGATTGAACTATGGAATATGTTCAAACCTTTTTCTTGAGAAAAGGTGTTCCATATTCTTGAAAAACCAAAAAATCAAATAATTTAAAAAATGTAAAGAGGGTATACCCTAAAAAGAAAAATCAAAGGGTAAAAAGAATAAAATGGTCAAAAAAAAAAGTGAAAGAAATGAACCCCAAGAAAAAAATAGACCAAGGAAAGTGTGCAAATCCAAATGCCACTGCTATTTCATTTTTGTAATAAATCAATTGTGTGCAGCTTGTCAAACTTTTGCCACAATTTATGAATAAGTCAAACTGTTTAAACTTGGCTTACTCATATTTCAATTTCATGTTATAGATTAGAGAATAAATATCTGACCAAACAGTTTAATCTTGGCAGATAAGTAGATAGGTAGAGTGAAAAAAAGGTGCTCAACAGTTTAATCTGAGCCCTTGGATGTAATAAGGGTAGAAATAGATAGATTTATCATGTAAAAAGAAAAAGATTGAAAAGGGTTTGCAAGTCTAAATGCACCCTAATAAAGAAGAGAAAATGGTAGTGTTAAGTAGATAGGGTAGGTAGATGGTGCTGTAAAGTGTTATCTGATGAATGTTGCTGCTACATATTGTTGATCCTTTACTTTCATCATAAGTACTGAAGCAGGAAATACACTGGAAGATTACAGCGAGCAAAGCTAAAAATCATTAACTTCCCTCATCACTTTTTCCCTTAAAGTTTTACTAATTTCCCCCAAAGTACTAAGGTATTTGGAGATCAAAGGGGCTCAAGGAATTTCCTTGACTTCTGGAGGGACTGGACCCTCGGCCTAATGATAAAAAAAAAACCTAAGTACTTAAGATAATTCATCATCATAATCATTCACCTTCAATTTTTTCCTAAGTAAAATCCCATTTTACTTAGGAAACTCAAACAAAATTTCATAAAAATCCCTCAAGATAACTTGCTATTCTAAGTTTAAGTGTTGGAGATAAAATGTTGCAATTTACTTCGCAAGTTATCACTTTCTTAGATGTGCAAAAATATTTTGAGTTTCCTTGTCCTTTGTCATATTAATGTTTAACTCTATTTACTAAATCCCTAGTGAAATGTCCTGTCCTAAGTATATAACTCCTTTTACATACATATCCCAAAAAACCCATCTATTATGTTTTAACCAAAGTATTTACTTCCCAAAATATTCACTAAAAACCCGCTTCATATGCCCTTTGGTTAAATATATTCTTATATTATAGTCCCGCCCCTATGGTAAATTAATTGTATCGGTTAATTTATCGTATAATAAAAATATATAAAAAAGCTTTAGACATATTATACATGTTTAAACGCAAAAAAGGGATAAAATCCGAAGTTTTGTTTTTAAATAAAAAACCTTGGAAAAGCCCCTATGCCACCGTGGCCCATCCACCTGGCATTCCGCCCGACGTTTCAACCACAAATTAAAACCCCGCCGCGACCCCTCTTTCCATTATATTATGGGATTAATTAGTTATCTGAACTAATTAATAACCTTCCATTCACCAATCAAAAGCCTCCCGGGGTAATTAAATTAAACATCAATTGTTTCAAAAACCCGACGGGCCCACACCTGAAACTTCCGCTTGTTCCCCCATCGCTTCAACCGTCGGATCACCCCTCCGTAGATCAACGGCCAGTGTTTACCCCGCTGCCCATCCCTTGTCAGCATTTTAACCAGTGTGGGATGGGTGGTTTTTGAATAGTCCACCGTCCACGTGGCGATCATTCTGTGGAATCGCTGCCCTCCCGATTTAAACCACCCTCGACCAAAAGTGGTGCGGGGTTACCACTTACCGCTTACCGCCCGACCTTGCATACGTCAGCCCGTACGACGATGACGTCACACCTCAGAAAAATAAATCCATTTTTTGTGTTTTTCTGTTATTTTCGTTATTTGAAAACGACAGTGCTCCCCGCTGCGATTTTCGAATTTCCACTGTAATAGACCGTTTTCCTCCAAGATTCTACTGCGCCCGTGTTCAAATACAGTTCCGCCATCACCTGTTACCTGTTAAAGAACCAGCCTCCTTCAAAAAACAGGTATTTATCCTTTTCCGCCCCGACTGCAAGTAAAACTCAGTTCTCTTTGTTTTTCGCTGAAATAGTGATTAAAAATCATCACTGAGTCTTCCCCAGAGTTTTTAAAACTGTATAATTGTTCCATGAACCAGCGAATTGCACCAATTTCCTTTATTTTAGAAATTCCGCCCGGCCTGTGAAGAAAAACCAGAAACTTCCATCTTGAATCCACAAGAACCAAAATGGAAGCCCCGACAGCTTTGAATGTAACTCCATTGAATGCCCCCCACAGAGAGTTAGAATATTTGCCCTTAGTGGATAAAGATTTTCAGATTAAAGACTTGCATTTTGATGAAAGCCCCCTTCTGAGTTATTGTCGCTGCAGAGACAATTATTCGAAGGGGCAAGATGTCATTGGGTTGTGGGAATCCAATCTCCCGAGATATCTCATCCCCTCAGTCATTACTTTCCCAGAAATTATCCACTATTGCCATTCTAACTATGATCCCACTCAGAGAGTTGTAATGTCCCCTGACCAGAGTGTTATTTTTCCCATTACTCCCCAAGCTATCAATACAATGCTACATTTTGAACCTGATCAAGAGCTAACTCCTTTGTCTATGGAAGAATTGCTTGAAAAATCTACTCGGTTGTCCCCTGAAGAGGTAATCAGAAGATCACATCCTTGGATAAACAGTCTTAATACTAGTCATAAGATTTTTTTACTCCAATATTGTTATCAAATTTATTCAAACAGAGGTTAGAAATCATAACAGCTAAAGAGTATCAGTGGTTAAAGTGTATCAGGTAAAAGTCAGTGACAGTTAAAATGAAGTTACAGAGCACTCAAAGGTAAACAGTAAAAGTAAATACAGAAGACAGTAAAATGGTAAAAAGAGATGAGAATAATTTCACCAATAGTGAGGTTTGTCTAAAGTGAAAGTAAAACAGTCAAAAGAGCAAGAAAGTAAAAAGATGAAAAAACATAACAAGAAGGAACATTTTTGCAGAAATTGCATATTTTAGTCATAGTTTTGCAGAAACTATTGTGATCAATAAAAGATTAATTTTACAAAACTGAAGGAGTTTTATGTTCTTAAGAGGGCCATCTACAAAAACCTCTCTCACTTTTCTAACAGCTATTATGGTTTTGGAAATATTAAACAATGATGGAAAGCACTTTTTGTAGAAAATACCAGTTAAGTCATCATTTTGCAGAGAATATTGTGGCCAATCCGAAATACATCTTACAAAACTGAAGGAGGTTTTTGTTCCTAAGAGACCCATCTACAAAAACCTATCTCATTTTTTGGACATTGATTTCATACTGAGAGATACATGCACATCTTTAGAGGATATTTTTCAGACTCTGTAAAACTCTGTTTTACACATCTTTTTGCAGAGCCTATTGCACATAGTTGGAGAGGAATTTTAGGAAAGTGAAAGAGGTTTATCTCAAAAACATATTTAATTACAATAACCTCTTTCACGTTTTATATATCTATTACGGATTGAGAAATACAAAGATATCATTGGACCCCAAGTTTCCAGAATTGTTGGAGCAGATTGCACAAAGAAAGGAAGCAGTTAGTGACTTGGATGCCTCATCATCAACTAAGAGTTGGATCAAATTCGAATTCTCCTCTTTGTCATCACCTATCAATACAAAATAGTGCCAAATAGATGCATTAGTTTGAGTTTCCTTTAATTAAGTTCTATTTATGTAAATAGTTGGAGAGATTTGTGAACCAATTTTGATATTTGTTTCAAGATATTTTAGTTTAGAATTTGTATAAATAAACCCTCAAAGAGAGTGTTGAGGGTGGATTCTATTACTTTGCTGTAACATTGAGATTTTCGGAATAAAATCATTTTGGAGAAATTTTTCGTGGCTTACTGGATGACGATTTAAAGCATTGGACTTGTTGCAGGATTCATGTGTTGGACTACAGTTCAATAAGTCTTTCTACTCTTTGTCTTAAGTTTTTATCAGTTTATAATACCATCATATCCATTTCTGAATAATTTACATAAAAGATTGAAACAGAATTTGCTTAATTGTACTCTGTTTTCAAATGTTATTATTCTTGATGTTTTCTTCTAAATTAGTTATAAGCATGAATTCTTAAATGCTCTTGCTTTACTAATTTAAACATTGTTGATTACTATAATAAATAATTCTTCATTGCTCTTTGTTTGTAGTCATCTCATTTCTTTCTTTTGGACATGGTGAAAGATTCTTAGCTGCCTTTCATCCCTTCGAAATCATCCCATCCACTTTAAATTTTAAGGATTGTTCTCTGTCTAGCTATCTTGCCCTGTAATACCATCTTGTGCTTAGAATAGAAATCCAGTAAAGCCATCCTTTGACTCCATAGCCAAATGGACTGAAAGCTCTCAACCTTGCCCTTAGTTTGTGGATTTCACCATTTTCCCAAAACAAACTTTGAATCTATAACTAGCCTAAAACCTTCCAAGAACAAAGATAAATCATAAAGAGAGAGCCCTCTCTGGATGCAGATTGGCTAGATTCTGCATCTAAAAGGTTGGTTTGTGGTTACCTCGGGTATACTTTCCTCTTACACAACTTCTAGAAAAACCTGAGTGATAACATAGTGGCGACCATACTGGGGATCTGAATCATTTTATTGATACTATTGTTTGATTTATAAGCTATAGACAGAGTCTGAAGATCAGCCAGGAAGCCTTTGAAATTTCTTTTGCTTTGCAAATGCAAAAGTAAATAAAAGTTGCTTCAGTCTAACTCTGATTTAGCTTGTATATTGAACGTTACTTTCAAAATTTTTAATCAGATTCTCTAGTTTAACAGATCTTTGAGAAAATTTTAATCATACATCATTATTTCTTGAAGAATTTGTAGAAGTTGTATTTATTTTTTCAATTAAAATCAAAAAATCCAAAAAACACATAGTCTAGGAAAACTGGCTTCAGAAAGGATTCACATACTAGGTCAAACCCTGACCCCAATCCACCACCAATATTTGAAAATCCAAATCTGATTCCTAGGATTCTTAGAAGACAAGGAAGTCAAGAAAGTTCTGAAAGAGGAAGTCAGGAAAGTTCAGGAAGTTCTAGACCACTTTCTAGATCTGTATCTTGTCCTGTGAAAATTATATATATTGATGACATTCCTTTTGATGCACGATTTGAAACATCTTTGTTTGTGAATTTTTCTGAAACTGAATTATCTAGATTAGTTCTAGATCCATTGTTCTTTGAAGATTTGCAATACAGATTTGTTTCACATCATCTTGACAGAGAATTGCATAACTCTATTCAGTCTGAGCAAACCTTTGAAGAAAGTTCAAACATCTCTGTAATTACTGAAGCTTCTGCAAGTTCAGTTGTTTTTTCCCAAGATTTTCAAACACCTGTTGCACCCCCTACTCCTCCATCTCCTCCTGCTAGACCATCTACTCCTGTTATCCCACTTTATCTTCCAATGGCTAATCGATATGCCCCTTTACAGTTACCAGCCAACCCTCTAGCTTTGCCTCAGGACTACCAGAGTAAGATCACACCTTTCGATGGATCAGGTACTTACACAGCTCAACAACACACCAAAAGGATGACTGATTACTTTGAGTTTTATGAGATTGATACTGATAATATCCGAATGAGAATTTTCGTTCAGAGTCTTACTGGAGAAGTTAGAACTTGGTTTAGGGCTCTTACCCCGAACAGTATTGCTGATTTAGAAGCTTTGTATAGGGCATTCTTGAACAGATGGGAGAAAAAGAAGGATCCACTTCAGATCCTTTCAAAATTTGAAAAATTAAGAAGAATACCAAACGAAACCGTACAAGATTACATCATAAGATTCAATGAATCATATAATGCAGTTCCTCAAAACCTAAGACCCCCACCCAACAACGTGTTGGTTAAATTTCCAGATGGTTTTGACTCCGATATAGCTTATTCCCTTAGGGAAAGAGCTCCTCAAACACTAGAGGAAATGCAAAACATAGTGGCGACCATACTGGGGAGCTTAATCATTTTTATTGATAATATTGTTCACTTATAAGCTATAGACAGAGTCTGAAGATCAGCCAGGTAGCCTTTGAAATTGCTTTTGCTCTGCAATTGCAAAAGTAAATAAATGTTGCTTCAGTCTATCTCTGGTTTAGCTTAATAACTGAACTTTAGTTTCAAACATTTAATCAGACTCTCTAGTTTAATAAATCTTTGAGAAAATTTTAATTAAAAATCTTAAATTTCTTGAAGAGTTTGTAGAAGTTGTTTTGAAAATTCACAAAAATTTAGTTTCCTGGAGAACTAACTTTCTCTTCAGAATTGTTTTACAGGTTTAGATCTGATCTATGATGGTGGACAGGGATCAGACACACAAAGGTTAAAATCATCCACCTGGCGACTCCAAAATCAATTTCACTACTAAGACTCCACTGGAGGAATGAACCTAGAAGAACAATATGGAAAGATTAGGCTTTCAACTTGGATTGTTATCCAAGACATTATGTTCTTTCTAAATTGATAGAGTTTTCCAATGTATATTGTATTTTAGAGAAGATCTTAGAGTAGTTTTTAATTTATCTCTTTTGAAAATTGTAAATATAAAATCTCCATGCACATTTGAGCATCATTCTTCTGACTCTTTTGATATCATTTTCCAATCAAGACACTGTTGATCAGAGATCCAGAGCTTCAAGTTTCAGATCAATTCCACAACCAAATAATCCATATTCCAATGCATTAATAGTGATACTGGATGACAGGGTTTATGGAAAATCTTCCATTTGATGAAATTTTAAATGAATTCAGGGATGAGTTATCAAAACTTCAGTTTGATGAGGATTTTCTAAGAGATTTCTTTCTTCTTTTTAAATCAAGAAAATGTTCTCATCGAGTTAAAAAATGGCTTCTTGATATAATTTCTGAAAATTATGAAAATGAAATCAAACTTTTGCATTCTCAAATTCAGTCATACAATTTCCGAAATCCTAAAGAGTTCTTTGAAAATCTTCCTTCTCCAAAGCAAGAGGAAATTGTACTATATTTTGACTTGCATATTGAAGATGATTATTCTTTCAAACACAAGACTGAAGAAATAAGTTCATGGTCTAATATTCATAATTCAATTGAACAATTAGTCATTGAAGGCCTAGAAGTAAATAACATACATCATGCTTTTATTGATCCTATATCAGATTATATGGAGAATCTTTTGAGACCAAATTTGCAAACATGTTTTCTCTATAAGGATCAAATACATCAAAAGTGGCATTTACACATCATATCATTTATTATAAAGGCACATGATCATAACATACTTCCAATTTTGATCACAAGCAATCAAGTTATCCATTTATTTTTACAGCTACTTGATTGGCTTCATTGGCATTTTTGTATTACCTGATTCAATAATATTTTTAGTAGATTAGAGTAGGTAAATGAGTGCTAATAAAGCTTAGAATTTTGAGCATTTTTTTAGTTTTCAATTTTCATCTAGTTTTTCATTAAATTGGTTTGAAAATTTTTGTGTGTTGTTTTAGTTTCAGATCAGATTTCAGGTTGCAGAAAAAGGACTATATTCAATTCAATATTTCCAACTGGGAAACGCAGTTTTTATTGGATGGTGACTTACTGAAGTTGAAGCCCGAAGTGAAGGCCCTAAGCTTCAGAAGTTTTACTATCATATATACAATAAAGCTACCAGAAGAAGGAGATTACATGGTTTAGTTTGAAGACATTTTGAGGCAACTGACTTGCTGTTCTTGACTTTTCACAAGGAAAAGCCATCCCCAAGTGGAGCCAGTGTTAGACTCCTATACCAATAGGTGTCATTTTTCATGATTGTCTTGATTGAACTATGGAATATGTTCAAACCTTTTTCTTGAGCAAAGGTGTTCCATATTCTTGAAAAACCAAAAAATCAAATAATTTAAAAAATGTAAAGAGGGTATACCCTAAAAAGAAAAATCAAAGGGTAAAAAGAATAAAATGGTCAAAAAAAAAAGTGAAAGAAATGAACCCCAAGAAAAAAATAGACCAAGGAAAGTGTGCAAATCCAAATGCCACTGCTATTTCATTTTTGTAATAAATCAATTGTGTGCAGCTTGTCAAACTTTTGCCACAATTTATGAATAAGTCAAACTGTTTAAACTTGGCTTAGTCATATTTCAATTTCATGTTATAGATTAGAGAATAAATATCTAGCCAAACAGTTTAATCTTGGCAGATAAGTAGCTAGGTAGAGTGAATAAAAGGTGCTCAACGGTTTAATCTGAGCCCTTGGATGTAATAAGGGTAGAAATAGATAGATTTATCATGTAAAAAAGAAAAAGATTGAAAAGGGTTTGCAAGTCTAAATGCACCCTAATAAAGAAGAGAAAATGGTAGTGTTAAGTAGATAGGGTAGGTAGATGGTGCTGTAAAGTGTTATCTGATGAATGTTGCTGCTACATATTGTTGATCCTTTACTTTCATCATAAGTACTGAAGCAGGAAATACACTGGAAGATTACAGCGAGCAAAGCTAAAAATCATTAACTTCCCTCATCACTTTTTCCCTTAAAGTTTTACTAATTTCCCCCAAAGTACTAGGGTACTTGGAGATCAAAAGGGCTCAAGGCATTTCCTTGACTTTTGGAGGGACCGGACACTCGGCCTAATGATCAAAAAGACCTAAGTTCTTGAGATAATTCATCATCATAATTATTCATCTTTAACCTTGTCCTAAGTAAAATCTTATTTTGCTTAGGAAAATTATGCAAAATTCCATAAAAATCCCTCAAAATAACTTACTATCCTAAGTTTAAGTGTTGAAGATGAGATATTGCAATTTACTTCAGAAAATATCACTTTCTTAGATGAGGAAAGTGTTTTGAGTTCCATTGTCCCTTTGTCATATTTACATCTAACTCTATTTACTAAATCCCTAGAGAAAATGCCTTGTCCTAAGTATATAACTCCTTTTACATACATATCCCAAAAAACCCATCTATTATGTTTTAACCAAAGTATTTACTTCCCAAAATATTCACTCAAAACCCACTTCATATGCCCTTTGGTTAAATATATTCTTATATTATAGTCCCGCCCCTATGGTAAATTAATTGTATCGGTTAATTTATCGTATAATAAAAATATATAAAAAAGCTTTAGACATATTATACATGTTTAAACGCAAAAAAGGGATAAAACCCGAAGTTTTGTTTTTTAATAAAAAACCTTGGAAAAGCCCCTATGCCACCGTGGCCCATCCACCTGGCATTCCGCCCATCGTTTCAACCACAAATTAAAACCCCACCGCGACCCCTCTTTCCATTATATTATGGGATTAATTAATTATCTGAATTAATTAATAACCTTCCATTCACCAATCAAAAGCCTCCCGGGGTGATTAAATTAAACATTAATTGTTTCAAAAGCCCGACGGGCCCACACCTGAAACTTCCGCTTGTTCCCCCATCGCTTCAACCGTCGGATCAACCATCCGCAGATCAACGATCCACGTGAACCCCGCTACCCATCCTTTGTGAGAACGTTAACCATCGGGGAATGGGTGGTTTTTGAATAGTCCACCGTCCACGTGGCGATCATTCTGTGGAATCGCTGCCCTCCCGATTTAAACCACCCTCGACAAAAAGAGGTGCGGGGTTACCGCACCGCGCCTGGCAGGCCTTGCATCGTCGGCCGTACGACGATGGCGTCGCACACCAGAAAAAATAAATCCATTTTTGTGTTTTTGTTATTTCGTTATTTGAGCGACGGTGTATTTCTTCCCGATTTTCGAATTTCCTTTAATAATGGTAGTTTTCCTCAGATACTCTGGCGAGTGTTCAAATACGATTCGTCATCACAGTACACTGTTAAATCGTATTTTTCTTCTAAAAACAGGTATTTATCCTTTTCCGCCCCGACTGCAAGTAAAACTCAGTTCTCTTTATTTTTCACTGAAATAGTGATTAAAAATCATCACTGAGTCTTCCCCAGAAGTTTTAAAACTGTGTAATTGTTCCCTGGACCAACAAATTGTTCCAATTTCCTTCATTTTAGAAATCCCGCCCGGCCTGTGAAGAAAACCAGAAACCTCCGTCTTGAAATCCACAAGAACCAAAATGGAGGCCCCGACAGCTTTGAATATAACTCCACTGAATGCCCCTCACCGAGAGTTGGAATATTTACCTTTGGTAGATAAAGATTTCCAGATTAAAGACTTGCATTTTGATGAAAGTCCCCTTCTGAGTTATTGTCGCTGCAGAGACGATTATTCGAAGGGGCAAGATGTCATTGGGTTGTGGGAATCCAATCTCCCGAGATATCTCATCCCCTCAGTCATTACTTTCCCAGAAATTATCCACTATTGCCATTCTAACTATGATCCCACTCGAGTTGCTCCATGTCCCACGACCCCGGAGTGTTACCATTACTCCCTGACTATCGATACAATGCATTTTTGAACTGGGTTTTGATAAAGAGCTAACTCCTTTGTCTATGGAAGAATTGCTTGAAAATCTGCATAGATTTGTCCCCGAAGAAGGTAATCGAGAAGATCACATCCTTGGATAAACAGTCTTAATACTAGTCATAAGATTTTTTACTCAATATTGTTATCAAATTTGTTCATGAAGGTTAGAAATCATAACAATTTAAGATACAATTAGTTAATTTGTATCGAGGTAAAAAGTGATGTGATTAAATGAAGTTACAGAGCACTCAAAGGTAAACAGTAAAAGTAAATACAGAAGACAGTAAAATGGTAAAAAGAGATGAGAATAATTTCACCAATAGTGAGGTTTGTCTAAAGTGAAAGTAAAACAGTCAAAAGAGCAAGAAAGTAAAAAGATGAAAAAACATAACAAGAAGGAACATTTTTGCAGAAATTGCATATTTTAGTCATAGTTTTGCAGAAACTATTGTGATCAATAAAAGATTAATTTTACAAAACTGAAGGAGTTTTATGTTCTTAAGAGGGCCATCTACAAAAACCTCTCTCACTTTTCTAACAGCTATTATGGTTTTGGAAATATTAAACAATGATGGAAAGCACTTTTTGTAGAAAATACCAGTTAAGTCATCATTTTGCAGAGAATATTGTGGCCAATCCGAAATACATCTTACAAAACTGAAGGAGGTTTTTGTTCCTAAGAGACCCATCTACAAAAACCTATCTCATTTTTTGGACATTGATTTCATACTGAGAGATACATGCACATCTTTAGAGGCTATTTTTCAGACTCTGTAAAACTCTGTTTTACACATCTTTTTGCAGAGCCTATTGCGCATAGCTGGAGAGGAATTTTAGGAAAGTGAAAGAGGTTTATCTCAAAAACATATTTATCTACAATAACCTCTTTCACTTTTTACATATATATTACGGATTGAGAAATACAAAGATATCATTGGACCCCAATTTTGCAGAATTGTTGGAGCAGAATGCACAAAGAAAGGAAGCAGTTAGTGACTTGGATGCCTCATCATCAACTAAGAGTTGGATCAAATTCGAATTCTCCTCTTTGTCATCACCTATCCATATAAAATAGTGCCAAATATATGCATTAGTTTGAGTGTCTTTTACTTAAGTTCTATTTATGTAAAATAGTTGGAGAGATTTGTGAACTAATCTTGATATTTTTTCAAGATATTTTAGTTTAGAATTTGTATAAATACTTCACTATTGGAAGTATTTTGGGTGGATTCTATTACTTTGCTGTAACATTGAGATTTTCGGAATAAAATCATTTTGGAGAAATTTTTCGTGGCTTACTGGATGACGATTTAAAGCATTGGACTTGTTGCAGGATTCATGTGTTGGACTACAGTTCAATAAGTTTTTCTACCCTTTGTCTGAAATTTTATATTAATCTATAATACCATCATATCCATTTCTGAATAATTTACAGAAAAGATTGAAACAGAATTTGCTTAATTGTACTATGTTTTCAAATGTTATTATTCTTGATGTTTTCTTCTAAATTAGTTATAAGCATGAATTCTTAAATGCTCTTGCTTTACTAATTTAAACATTGTTGATTACTATAATAAAGAATTCTTCATTGCTCTTTGTTTGTAGTCATCTCATTTCTTTCTTTTGAACATGGTGAAAGATTCTTAGCTGCCTTTCATCCCTTCAAGATCATCCCATCCACTTTAAATTTTAAGGATTGTTCTCTGTCTATCTATCTTGCCCTGTAATACCATCTTGTGCGTAGAATAGAAGTCCAGTAAAGCCATCCTTTGACTCCATAGCCCAATGGACTGAAAGCTCTCAGCCTTGCCCTTAGTTTGCGGATTCCACCATTTTCCCAAAACAAACTTTGAATCTATAACTAGCCTAAAACCTTCCCAGAACAAAGATAAATCATAAAGAGAGAGCCCTCTCTGGATGCAGATTGGCTAGATTCTGCATCTAAAAGGTTGGTTTGTGGTTACCTCGGGTATACTTTCCTCTTACACAACTTCTAGGAAAACCTGAGTGATAACAGGATCATTGCTTATTGTGCAAATGTGTATTACCCCTTATGTCAGTTTCGCGGATGGTGCTTCCCGTAGTACCCGGAACCTATCTTCAGCAGCCTGAGTGATTTATGATCCTGCTGGTGAGTTGATAGACCTCCAAGGTATCTGTCTAGGAGGAACTACAAACAATGTCGCTGAATATAGTGTTGTTATTGCACTATAGACTGATGTGATTACCCTCGACATTCATGTATTGGTTGTTAACTTAGACTCACAGCTTGTTGTTCTTCAACTTAATGGACATTATTTTGTTAGAAATCCTCACATCTTAAGGCTATATTTGTGTGTTAATTTAATGGAAAGACTTACATATCAACATATTCCTAGATGAATGAACGCATTAACTGATACAGTGGCCAAAATTGTGTTAGATAGACATTTGCGTAATTTGTAAAAAAAATCATCATCACATGACAAGATCCATATAGGAAAATATATATATATATATATATATATATATATATATATATATATATATCGAATGTTTGCATCCTTGTGCATCATAAGTTCAAAAAATATGTATGTTTCAGTTACTACTTGAGACATCGCGTATCTCAAAAGATATGCAGAAATAAAACCTATATTTCTACTCGGCGTGACGCTCATGATAACACGTCACGGCCCATACAAGCCACCTCAGCAAGTGGTGGACATGGTTTGACACCCCTACAGTGTGTCTCTGGTATGAATGAAGAACATCATTGAATCGTACATAGTCTGGGAGCCCACATGAGATTCCCTCCAAGTTGCGTATGATTTCCTCATCCTCGCCTCCCTCACAATGAGGGGATACATCAAAATCACGAGGAATCTGCCTCGCTATCGTGGACATACCTATAGGTCTCTCTGGGAAAACATCTGCAATTACATGGATTAATGTCAGAACATGCATAACAAAAAAAAAATCATAATAATCATGAAAATAAAAAATGAGTCATACCAAGTACTTCATTCGAATCCTCTCCTTCTGGGAGCAGGAGATCTGCATCACCGGTGAAATCTGTGCCAGAGTAGGGCCAATCCTCCACGAAGATCAACTGTTAGTGGAGCCACTAAAAGAACTCCGGTCTCCAGGACATCTATTTACCGCCCCCTGCCCTTGGCATCAGATCTTCCCAACAGGCCAATAATGGCTCTTGTTCTGGTGGCGTTGGAACTATCACCTCCTGATGTTGAAATATTGGTAGTCGTTCCAAGATGAACGATACCAGAATGGACTCGTAACCGAACTTCTTTAGCTTGGTTTCCTTACACTTTTTCAGTTGACGCTTCATGTTGATTGTCACTGCCTCTACCCAATTGTAGAGGGTCGGTGCCATGCAATCTACAACAAGTAGTAGCTATGTCTTTGTGGCCTCGTGTGACGCCTACAATCCTACAGCTCATGTGATGGTGTGCAACACTACCTTTAGTGCCAAATCCGTAATAGTTTGGATATCCAATTTTCTGCTTCCGGATCCTTTCCTTGCCCCTGGTCACACCCTGTCAATAACCATATTCATGTTCTCCATTGAGGTCCGGGTGCCAGTTAGGATTGGTACTTCCCCCCTCTATGATAATTCGGTTATGAAATAAACGTCTGAAACTTCAATCTCGAGTTCTTGGTCATGAATGATGAACTTTTCCTGATCAACGTCCCAGACACTGATCAAGTGCTACAACAAATCTGGTTGAGCTTTAAGGAATGGTGTCATAAAGAATTTCTTGAGCCCACAATCTCTAAGAGCTTACATGCATCTATTATTGCTCATGGTTGCTTCATCTTCTTCACTATGTTCTTGTTCTTTCCATTCAATTGCTATTTTTTCGTTTCACAGTTGAAAAAAAATTCATATGACTGTCATTAGCCAAATATAAAGCTTTTGAATCATTAATTTGTGCCTCCTTGTCTACAATTACATGCTAAAATTGACTGTCGTGGTTGGCACGCCCTAGTTCAAATTTTAGGACGATTGGCGCAGGTCCATGCCCAATACTTGTGCTAACCGCCACTCCCTAGTTTTTGCAAATTCCCCCATATATTTCCAAATTTTGGGTTGTAGGTAATGAAAGTGTAATTAAAATGTAGGGAAGGATGTTATCTCTTACCTGGAACTGGTAGATTCGAGATTGGTTTACCAGATTTCGCACTATCGCTGCCGCAAAATTGCAGTGAAAATGGGTAACAAATTGATCACAAGAGGTAAAAGTGAAAAGTAATTTATTTTTTACCATATTTGGCATTTTATAACTTTTCAAAACCCTAATTAGGTTGTAAAGCATATTTTTCAATTATTTTTCTATGTTATTTCGAGCAATGGGTTCTACGTGTGTCTCTTATCCAGCGACATGTTTTCGATGTAACGATGATGAAGTAACGAGTTGTATTTTATACTTTTTCAGACTCGGTAAAAACACAAAAAATTCACTGTTGGAGTCATCTTTCAGCTCTTTTCTGGCTCTCTAAACATGAAAATATTGCCCAAAATCTTGTCATTTTGAACTTGTTAAATGGCTGCAAAACGATATCTACCTAGTATACATTTACCCCTTTTTCAGGTTGGGATAGATTATTTATGAAAAAGGAATACCTTAGCCTATTGCGACTAAGAGGTTCTCTTAGACACAGTTTTCTACCTTTTCGGATCTGTGAGACTATCTACGAAAAGGGACTGCTGGAGTTTTCTTTTCCGCTTCTTTTCAAACTCTCTAAACATGAAAATATGATGAGTTCTTCCTTTCTTAGACTCGTTAAACCCTAAATTACATCGAAAATCATCACCATGACATCACCGAGTTCCTCCTTCCTAGGGCTCGTAAAATGTACTAGGATGGATTTTTCTGAAGGAAAAAATTACATGACAAGCATATGTTATCCCCTTCAAGCTTGTTTTCCAAAAATGATTGGGGTAATCTCCAGCAATGGTGGGGGAAAATGTAACCAGTTCTCGGTTGTGTTGGTAGTATGTCGCTCTTGAACATGACACTCATATGCATTTGTGTTAGGTTGGGGACATATCATTTCGTCATTTTTTCCTCCATGGGTTTGGGTAATATTTTTTTGACCTCTCATTTGCTCTTTGCCACGTCATCATGACCTCAGATCCCTTGATGTCAAATACTGCCAAATCCGGAGTCGTGTCACTGATATGTTCAAGAGAAGTTTCCGTTTGCAGTTTTAAACCTCCCTCTGATCCTCTGTTTAGTCTTGATTCGCTATCATCATGTTCCTCTCTCTTGTGTCGATGATGTGGGAAACATTATGGCCCTCCTTCAACCAGGTCACTTCAACTCATTATCCATGAAGTTGATCTAGAGATTCCCTCTCAGTACCTTGGAGCTTGCATACCTCAATGGAAAAGTTCTTCGCATTCGACGATAGGTACACATCATTGGCCTTTGATCGAGTGATTATGCGGGTGTTCGATGACAGGTCCACAACATTGGCCTTGAATCGAGTGATTCTGCGGGTGTTCGACGCCAGATCATTGATCACATTCCATGGATTGTACTTGTTGTACCTTGAGAGCCATTGTCATTATTTGTGGTTTCTCTCGTGCCTGTTAACATATTTCATTATTGGCTGGTAATCAGGTGACTTTCTTGGATGTTCGAATTCAGATCACATATTCGCATGCTTGAATTTGTACTTGTTCGGGTTGAGATGGAGCGCAAGAGCCTAGGTTTTGTCTTATAAATATCCAGACTGCAGGATATTTTAGTTTATCATGACTGTATCCATGGCTCTTTTGATTGGATGGTTGCGACCATACCTTGGGTCTTAGTTTTTATGTACTCTATTATGGATGGCTATGCCCATGCCACATGTTCATGTATCAGAGATGTCAGTTGTATTTGGACTTGCAGGTTTTGCGATAGCAGCGTTTGGCTCGAATGCGTTCTCGTAAAGCATTTCACCCCTACCTCTCTCTCGGACCTGATGCTTTAGGGGGCATCTATTACACATCATCTTTTCACCGTCCCTGTAATCCCCATCCCGAACATTGGAGGACCATTTCTGTGACTTATATGAAGTGTGATTCCTTGTAAAAAGTACCATTGCATCCCTTGCCATGAGGAGAACATTTCCTCTATTGACTTTTCCCTGAACAAACCATCAAAAACACTTTATTTTGGGTTGGCGCTGGCAGAACGTTATGGCCTCGCGCTGATAAAGGAAATTAACACTGGGCCCTGCACCCATTGGTGCTTTGTCCCAGTGAGCTACCCGCTTCAAGCTATTTTTGGAAATTTTTTTAAATATGGAAGCGAATTTTCTAAGCTAACTACTTCGTGAGCGAGTCAGCTTGGGTTGTTCAACTGCATAACCATGAGCAACTTCCTTTGGATTCTTGTTTCCTCTTTTTGGGAAAACTTCCCAAAGGATAAGGCCTCCATTCCACTATTTGAGGGATCCCAATCTCCTCCTCTCCTATAAATACACCTATCTCACATAGATGTAGCTAGCTGAAGAGGAATTGTTGAACATTTTGCTGAAATAGTTTGATATAGCTAGTGTGAGATAGAGTAGAGCGAGAGACCCTTGTCGAGAGAGAGCTTAGTCTTTTGCCTTGCCATGTCAAAATTCCCCGACGAATGCTCGAGACGCGCTTCGACTAGACCCGTTGAAGGAGGCTGCGATGTCAAGGCTCCGGTTGTAATCTCTTTCTTTCTCGTAATATATGCATGACTGATGTTTTGGTTCCCGTCTTATGTTGATGTGATTTATCTTATGCAATACGTTTAATATTCCTTCACTGATTAGCTAGTTATGAATACAATATTGTCATGTATGTTGCTTTTGTCCTTTGATATTTGTGTAGGCACTTGAATACCATTGTGGAAGGATCGCGACGTGTCAGGACAAGGATCAGGAGACCTCTGTGGTAACTACAACAATTGTGTTGGATCACAGGTAGGACAATCTATCCCAATTCGTTTCATTCGTTAACTACGAACTAATACATTAGCATGTCGTCTTGCTGCTAGACCACCCTAGGGCTAGAGGGATCGCCTCTGTGCGTAGAGGGGATTTACCTACACAACACTAGTCATTGCACACTATCCCTCAGATTCCAGAATCATGATATTCCTTGGATTATCTTCACTCTCTTTAATAGTCAAATTTATGCAATTCATAATATCCTTCATCTGTGTATCCCATGATGGTGGACCACACTCGATTACAGGATTTTTTGTATCAAAGATAACTTCTTGAATATTATTCAAAGCTTTTCCAATATTATCAAATCCACTCTCAAAGCTGAATGTTAGGATGAAAATCTATGTCAACGCAGACCATTCACTAGTACCTCGACACAGCTCTGTCTCCAGATACCAATCAGTAGGTACCTTCCCCAATGTGTGAATAAACATGTGGGCCCATTCAGGTCTTGGTTCTACGCCCCATACCTAATTCCATCTAGCCAATTTTTTGCGTGGATCGTCCTTTCCAAAGTAGACTTCTTCCATTATGATGGTTGGACATTCAAAGAGTAACCTCATCATGCATGCACATTCATCCCAATTGCCCATGTTTTCCCTATGAGTCTCCCACCATATTGCTGGAGTAGTGCGTAGTCCGAGATCAAAAGCATGGAATATTTGTCCTTCTCGTATAGTTCTTTCAAGCTCTCCAAAAAAAATGTTTACATCAGTTAAACCATCATAATGTGGTAGTTTTCGTACCTCAAATATTATACATCGACGAGAACTGGTCACACGATTACAATGCAACAAAGATACTTCATGCAACATGTTCTGCAAATTTTCTAATTCTCCATCATAATTAAAGAAACAAGAGTTATCGTTCTCCCAATTAATATTTCCATCACTTGTCGGATTGATCCAATCTTCATCGCGCGAATTCAACTTATAAATATGATCAATATCATCATCTGTGCTCACAAGCTATGTGTATCTTTGTCCTTCTGAAGGATCTAGGGTAATGATGACTCTGGTTCTATTGCTTTCAAAATCCATTCTTCGTTTCATCTGGCTTATAACACCATCCATATCAATAGCCCAGTCCAATCCTAGTAGCACAGGATAAGGATCAATATCATCTATAATTTTTATAACTTCAAAGTCTACCATTACCTTCACACCCTTAATGCTGACTACAACTTGTGATAGCCTTCCTAAGGGAATGATTTTCTGCTGATTTTCCATGCGCAATTGAATGGTAGAACGTTCCAACTTAGGTTCTCCCATACGCTGTCAAGTTTTCTTAGGTAGAACATTTGCATCAAACCCCAGATCTAAAATAACCTGATCTGTCTCATAAGCACCAATATGTGCATTCATATGCATCTCTCGACCTATCCTCTTCTTGTTCTTATAGATTTTTTTGACAATTCTTTGTTCTACCATCAGTTTTTCCTTCTCTGCACAATTATCTATCAGAGCCTGAAGGTTCTCTACTACATTTTTTTGCACGGTAATTTTAATACAAGATTTTATAAATAGTTTGATATCTTCATCTCCTCCCACTTCCTTCATTGGTTTACCTTATGTTGATGTGCTTCCCTCTGCAAATTATTTTCGTGCTTCAACAAATGTCTCCTTGGTGCATTGTAAATCAAATCCATCTTGATTCTCAGGGGCCTTACAGATCCATAGATCAATAACCAGTTTCTTTCCCTTATCTTCATTAGTGGCTACACCTCTCTTAGTGATGAGATTCATGTTGGGATATTCTTTGCAAGTTTCTGCTCTAACCATTTGAAGATTCTATGTCTTTTTCTCTTGCATTTTATTAATCAAAATAGGGAAATATTTGATCACATGGTCAAATTTTCTACAATACCTGCATGCTTTTCATGTTGGGTTTGGATATTCATGCACATATTGACCATCATCTCTATAGTTGTAGAAAATAACTTGTCCTCTTCCTCGTCCAACTGATCCACCTCCTTTTCCTCTTCCTCTTCCCTAAAATCCACGATGCCCAGAGGGGGATGTTGGTGAGGTAGGTTTGACCTGCATTTTATATATTTTAGCTTTTTCCAACATCATATCATAAGTGTGACAATGCTACTCATCATGTACCAATGATGAAGATAATTTTAAAAACAAGTGCTTCAGCTTAGGTTGATACTTTTCGACCCTTGGACAGAAGTATGTTTCATTCAATCCAACAACTTGATAGATTATGCACCATACTATTATCTTCAATGGAATAGTACCTTCGACATTCAGATAATTATTTAAGACAAGACATTGATCCTTATGGTGCCCAAAAACTTTACATTTTATGCATTAGACCTCTGCGCAAACCTCCTTGCCCTTATCTTTGTGCGGGATTTGAATATCTAAATGCATGGCTTCCAACTGATTCTGAATCTGTTGAGTTCCAAGCACAACACGTGTTTGGGCATCTTCTAATATCATTGAAATATCCACAACCTTAGCTTGTGTGGAAATATTATATTGACCCAAGGGTTGGTGCAGATGCAAGAGCAGCATAGCAATAAACCACTCCTTATGTTGAGTATCATCGATAGTAAGTCCACCATCTCTGATAGTGCGCTTTAGCCTTTGATCTGCATCCCACACAGATTCATTAACCTCCTTATGAATTTCTTTCATTTCTGTAACCAATTGTGTGTATGACTTAGGCTTCTTGAACTGCTCTTTTAGGGCATATTTATTTTATCCAAACTGGCATTAGGGTTTTCTTGAAAATATATGATATACCAATATAATTCACGATCTTGGAAAGTATTGGATAGTTTCACTTTCTTAATATCATCATTATTAACCTGTTGAGCCTACCATACATCATGAGTTACAAACCAAAAATTCTCAGTATCTTCATTTCCAATACCTTTGAGGTTAGGCAGCTTCATCGATGTGACCATATCTATGCTTGGGGGAGGTGGAGGTGGTGGTGGAGATGGACTACGCAGTGGAGTGGATGCTCTGTGAGATGACTTTGGGAGTGGAGTGGATGGTTTTGGAAAAAGGATCAAGGCTCTTTGATTGTTCTAGTTTTATGAAACTTCTTCTCCTTCAGAGTGCACCGATTCACTAGAACTACTAGTCTCTAGTGCACTGTCACTATCATATCTATGCTTCATAGGGCTATAAAGAAATCCTTTCTCTAGGTCTTCACAGTAAATTTTTCCACTGCGCATAATTGAGCCTCTTCGTGAAATTCAAGCAATATGTTGACATAGAGAGCCGTGTTCACATAATAGCATCTTCAAAAACTTCAACAAGCACAGGAATTTACCTCTAGGACCCTTGAAAAATATTTTTTTTGCTTTAGAGTATGACACAAATTGATCAAAGGAAAATTTATTCACAAATCCTCCCAAGAGACGATCGATCCATTGATCTGCTATGCGAGTGATCTTATTGTATAGATTTTATAATTGCTGAATCAATTCAGGAGTCCACTGAGTGACTGTGTTGTCCTTCGCACAAGTATTGAATTCAGTCAATCACGACAGCCACTCCTACATATCAATTGAAAGGGATAAAAAAAATATATCGTGAACTTCTGTATAGATTTAATTTTGTACCCACTTTTCAGGAGATATCTTGAGCTTCGATTCTCTTGGATCGCAAATTTGAGGATCTTTCTATCCAACAAATCTTGCAATTCGTTCTGCGAAGGGCACCACAACATCAAATCTCCCTCAAAATGATCCCGGTCCCAGCAAAAAAACCATTTTTTTGCTTGAGAGGTCCTAACCCAGGTTCAGAGTTTATCACGCAACCAACAAACCCTCCAACTACAGGCCATTTCGGCAATGACCTTCTTCCGCAGATCATAGTCTCACCCAAAGGAGTATGGGGGGTGCTGGAACCAGGTTTCGACACCCCGAGGAAGAAAATAATGTAGTGGCCCTAAATATGTTGATTGTAGACTTATACATATCTTAATAGATATGCACAATTATAGAATAGTACTTATTGAATTACAAAACAGATCGTAGATCACTTCAGCGCAGATATATCATAGCAGAACTAGGTCCAGATATATATAGTGCGTAATCACTTAAGTAGATTCATCCACATATTCAACCATAAAGATAACTTCATGCATAAATAAGAATTGTATTCGCGTAGATGCAAGGAAAAAAAACACAAGAGATCTTAAGATAGAACTATAAACGAATAACTCATATAGTTAACGCAATGTTTCTTCCAAAATCAGTCCTTGTATTAATTTAGATCAATTCAGTACATCAAACTTTCCCTTACACTTTACCCTTCCACGCATAGAGCCAACAGAGACATCACACAGCCAGGACTAGGTCTTCGTGCACATATCCAACAGAAGCCTTTCTACCCAACCTATAATGAAACCCTTACACAAGTATCAGATATGGATAACACTTAGCTCAAACATGAATACTAATTTATTTTTTCCTTAGACTCAATCTATCTATTTATATCCAATATATCATGCAGATACTATGGTCTCAAACCATGGTTTGAGGCCCACAATTTACCCTTAAAACCCTTTTACATTAAATAGGGACTTTGACCCGCCCGTTGAGCTATCCGTGTGATGCACATATATAAAAATTATACAAAAAGACATCAAAAAGTGTACCCCAAAGGACACTGCTCCAACAGTTGCACATTATTGAATTTAAGAATAATCCATCCTTGCGTGAGATTTCTTACCACAGGAAACTATTTTAGCTCATTCCCCCATTCCAACTTAGTTCATTCATGAAGATTATCTACATTAAATTTCCTAACATGAGCATGACCTACCATTTCTCATTAAGATGTCTCCATAAATTCTCCAAACTGAACACTTTCTCCTAATGCCAAATTACGAAGTTCTAATTTTACCCTAGTACACTTTACTTTCTTCATCTTCTTTCTAGGGTGCAACAAGTCATCAAGATTTGGCTAAGTAAATGGGGTTTCCTCTGCTTATGCATACACACTGTCTGGATCCCTCACTCTTTCATAACACTCCATAGAAGCTTTCACTTGCCTCCCAATGAAACCTTTTTGACTCTACTAGGAAACTCCTATTTTAAACCTCTCCCAACGTTTGTGTGTTTCCCAACCCTAACCATCCTTCCTCAAAACCAACCAAAAAAATTATAGTAGGAAATGGCTCAAAACCACACCTCCCCAACTCTTCCCATCCCCACTTAGTAACAAAAAATGGCTCTTGGAAATAGCTCCCTAACATATTTTCTAGGGGAAGCCATGGATTATATTTGCATTTGTGTCTAAAATAGGGGCATGAAACCTTGCGAAAATTAATTATCCAAAACCGAAGACAAATTATAACCCACATCAACTGGAATCACCTTTGAATGAGGTAGAAAACCATAGAAAATCATCATTACCATTTCTAGAGTTCGTAAGGATGAGAAAATCTCCATTTATGGAGTGCCAAGTGTTGCCTTAGTCTCTATATTAGGAGCCTAAGATGGATTATCTGTCTAGATGGAAACATTTTCAAAATATTCAAATGAGTAATCCACCTCATCCTCCATCCTGCTTCCCCACAACACCCTATACTCCCCTTAACCATTAGTAATAACAAAAGGTTTGAAAATGCCTACAGACCAAATGCCTTCTTTAGTCCACCACCCATTGTATTCAGTTTGATTCTGACTTCGTCACCTTTCCTTTAACACTCCTATAAAACCATTTCTACATATCTAGGTATGAGAAATGTTGGAGACCCCATCTCAAAAACCACAACCCCTCCCTGGTTAACTTGTAATTTTTCCTTATGGTATACTTTAAAAATTTAGTGGGGAGTTACACTATCCATCCTTACATAACCCTCCCTATTTCCAATTGTTTAGATCAATCAATTTAAAATTGTATTTCTTCCAATTTACAACCTCTACCTTAATGTTATAAGTAGGATTTGAACCTAGAGTTATTATGTGGATAGTAAGTAGATTTTTCCTCTCACAATCCTCTATCTCAAAGGTATTTCCCATCTAAAACCTAATATCTAATATCACAAAAATATTTGAATGTGAGTCAGAAGGATAATAACTTATCTTATTAATTGCACAAACTCAACCCCACTAACAATCATAACAAGAAAATTCAAAAATACATATTGTATTTTTTATGAGAGAGAGAGAGAGAGAGAGAGAGAGAGAGAGAGAGAGAGCTCCACAACTGAACTAATCAAAAGACATGAACTGATCCTCGAAAGCCTTTTTATAAATGAGGCATCTATTTTCTTCAATTTTCCATTATTTTCCTTTATTTTCCTCACATGTAACCTGTGACCTTTCACCTTCCTTTTCTCCTATTTTCCATTATTTCATAAATAAAATCCCAATAAATGCCACTTTGCCTTTCCAAAGCCTTTGTCAATTTACATAACCATTAATTAATCACAAGCAATCCCCATCACTATGTTTTTTCCCAACATTCAACTTGGAATACGTATCCCATGACCAAGGTCTTATTTTACCTTTATTAACTTTATTACATAGATTTTTAACTAGGGTTGTTACAAAGACCTAGTTGGCCAACCACCTCTGCATGGATCAACATCTCTGCATCAAGTCAACACCTCTACATCAGATCAATGATAACTCAACTCTAGCTGACCACAAATCATGCGGGCCACCATGAACAGGTTGACATCAATGATAAGACAAGTAGTGCTAAGTCCCTATTGACATCAATGCCAGCACTAAGCACCCTTCACCTAACCACCAATAATATGACATTCTCTTTCATTTCCCTACACAGCATAAGGAAGTTCTTACTCTTCTATACTCCATAGTACCTCAAGGATATTCTTCCTTTCCATTGTTATTCAATGTAGGTATAAAGTGTCCAATATTGTTGATTCCCATTTGAGAATAAACTAGAGGAGAAAAAATTAGTTGAAACTATCCATGAGAAGTAATAATAAGTCACATGTTTGTGGTGATTAGGTATTATGGATATTACATCCATGGATTTTCCCTCAAAACCATTCCATTTCACCTCATATTCTCAATAGATCCCCCATTCTCAACAAGCTCTTACCATCCACGAGTGCTTGAGATTCTCTTAGCCATTACATGCATAACAACCATGGGATTCATACATGTTCCTTCACAACCAAGGGAAAATTCCAGTTGGAAATAATTAATATTATTTGTATATTAATGGATAAATGGTTACATTGTTGTAACGTAGCTCCTTAAGTTAGGAATAGTTCCTAGGATATAGGAGTTTATTTACAACTCCCTGATTCTTTGTGTTGTACTTATAGTTGTATCATTCCATTAATGAATGTAGAGTGTGTACTCTCCGTTTGAGTGTAGTCTCTAGGTGCAGTACTCACCTGTGAGCTGCAACTTCTTTTCAGTTCAGTTTTTATCTTGGTATCAGAGCTCAGATTGGGTGATCCTGATTTGTTTATAGAGAGACCTAATGGCTACAGATCCTTCGTGGCTACGGTGTACACAAGAGCACTATTCTCACAAGAGCTTCGTGCTCTGAGGTCTTGGATGTTTGATTGATCTCTGAGTAGAAGAGGGTTGGCACGATTTTTCCGCTAACAGGTGTGCCAAAATTCCCAATTGGCACGACTGTTAGGGCCATACCTACGCCAGCGTGTCGAAACATGTGATTGGTGCAATTGTGCAGGCCATACCCGCGCCAATTTGGTGCCTCTCACTGATTTTATTTGGGTGCGAATTTTTTGCCTTGGGAAAGCGCCAATCTCTCTCTATGGAGGTTCTGCACATCAGATTTACCCGGTGGTGGTAGATCGGATTTTCCCGATGGTGGCAGATCGAAGTTTCCCGGTGGTGGCAGATCGGAGTTGCTCGGTGGTGGCAGACCGAAGTTGTGGATTTGCTTGGTGGTGGTAGATCGGATTTTCTTGGTGGTGGTAGATCGAAGTTACTCGGTGGTGACAGATTGAGGTTGTGGATTTTCCCGGTGTTGGTAGACCAGATTTTCCCAGTGGTGGTAGATTGAAGTTGCCCGGTGGTGGCAGATTGATGTTGTTGATTTACCCGGTGGTGGTAGATCAGATTTTCTCAGTGGTGGTAGATCGAAGTTGCCCGGTGGTGGCAGATTGAAGCTGTGGATTTACCCGGTGGTGGTAGATCTAATTTGCCCAGTGGTGGTAGATCGAATTTTCTCGGTGGTGGAAGATCAGAGCTGCAGACATATTTGCTGGAGGTTCAGCACATGCAATTCGCCCGGTGGTGGTGGATTTGAGTTACAGTCACAAGATCGTACCAGATTGGTAGCAGATCGGTGATTAGGATCTGGTATGTATTGAATTTTCTGTTAGTGTAGCTTGTAATTATTTAACTGGTTAGAATCATCAAAGGGTCTGGAATCAGATCAGTCCAGTATGAATAATACCATAGAAACATATCTCAATGAGTTTAGAAAACTCGATGGGTCCAATTTCACCAATTGGAAATTCAAGCTACAAACATTGCTTGAGGGAGAAAATGTGTGGTCGATTGTCACAGGAGATGAGCAGAAATCAAATATTGTAACAGGAACAACCACGCTTATACAAGACTGGGATAAAAGGGAAAACAAAGAAAATTTATATTGAATATGCCTGTTAAGGACAATATTATCCCACATATTAGAGATGGAAAATCGTCCACTGAGATTTGAACGACGATCAAGAATTTATACCAGACACAAAATAAAAATCGCATCTTATCTCTCAAAGGCAAGTTGTTTGTGATGAGGATGGAGGAGAATGAATCAGCTGCTGGATTCATTGCGAGGGTTAAATATTTGAAGGACAGATTGGGAGACATCAGGGGGAAGGTGTCTGATTCCGATCTAGTCACAATTACATTGAACAGAATGAAGGATGAATATCAGATGTTCATCACAAGATTTGCAGCGAGGGAGAAACTCCCTACATTTGAATAGTTTACAAGAATATTGCTACAAGAAGAAGAGCGGCGACAGAATTTAAAACCGCAGAGTGATGATCTTGCTCTGATGGAAAAGAGCTGATAGTTTAGAGGGAAGCAACCACTACAGAAAAAACATCCACAACAGCAACAACAGCAACAGAGAGGAGGTAACACATTTCAAAAGAGACCATTTAGAGGTACGTCTGCAAACAATTTTTCAAAAAAGAAATGTTTTTACTATGGGAAAATTGGCCACCATATTAGGGACTGTTATAAGAGGCAGACAGACGAAGCAAGGAATAAGCAGAGAAAGCACATAGGATATTTTCTGCTCAACTTAGTGTTCCTAAATTGACGTCATAAATTGTCAACCAGGGCTAGTAAACTGTTGAAGTGAAGTGCACTATATGTGCCTAGGTATTTGTTTCTCACTACGTTGTGTTTAATGTTTTTCCAGTGTTTTTTATTTTGTGTTTTTATTCTAAGAGGAAAATAACTAAGTGTTGGTAAAGAGAAGTTGTTGGTCACACTAAAACAAAGAAAAACCTATTCTAAACTATGTATGGCACTTGAGAACAGAAAATGCAATACTTTAACAAGAAAAATATCTCATAGCATGAACTCAATAACTCATAACATGAACTCAGTCCAATTCATTCATTAGAAATATGTTGGAATAATTTGAGAAAATGATAAGTTTAATGTAATGAGGTTCTTCTAAGTAAACAAAAATCTACAATATCACAGAGAAAATCTCGTCCATGGCTATAAATGCGTTGGAACATATTTGGAAAAAGATAGTCTGCAACCTAGTGAAGAATTCTACTCTAAATTAACCTATGACATCGAAATTAATCCATTCCACAACTCAAAATATCACTGTTAAACGTCATTCAAGAATTAGAAATCTTTTGGAATAGCTTTGGAAAAGAGGAAGTTTGTGAAATTATGAGAAGTTGCAGAACAGTCAATACTTCAAAATGACATTACCAATTCTTGTTCCTATGATGATGATGTATTAGTAGAAATTAAGAACAAGAGTGGTTTGTAAATAATGAAGGTCATCAAGTCTAACTTAACAACTAGAATACAACTGACTAATAAAACTAAAAATACAATGGATACAACTGAACTAGAATGCAATCATTTAAACTTGAAATACAGTGAACAGAATTGAACTAGAGTGCCATTAACCTCCGGAGTTTTACAACTAAACTAAAATGCAATGAATCACTGAAATACTACCGCTCTGTCTCATTCGGTGTTAGTGGTATTTTGGAATAATTCATAGAATAAGGTTGGTTGTAACATGTGATGTAAATGAGCATAAAAACATAAAGTTCAAAAAAATGCAAGTAATCTCTAAAACACCACAGCTAAGTCTCATTCAGTGTTAGTGATATTTTGGAATAATTCGTAAGAACAAGACTAGCTGTAACAATTGATGTAATTGAGCACAAAAACGTAAAGTTCAGAAAAATGCAACTAATTCCTAAAATACTATAGTTATATCCCATTCAATGTTAGTGATATTTTGGAACAATTCGTAAGAATAAGACTGGCTGTAGCATCCAATGCAAGTGAGTATAAAACACAAAGTTCAGAAAATTGCTTAAGCTAGGAATGCAACAAGGCTAAATTTACTTATCTAAACAATGTGCACAGAGCTTCTCAGGCAGTAGGGGCCCTCTACCATCGGATTAGCATACAAATCTCCTCAATATTGCCTCAGATATTGCAATAAAGTGGTACTTCTTTCATTAAAGGAAAAATATTTCAAAAATAGATTATTACGGTCTTTTGAGATCTAGCAACAAAACATCAATCTAGCTAGCTGTCTATCGGTCTTCCAAGTCATTCTTATAAAAGAAATACATAACTACCCTTGAGAAGAAATAGAAACAAGTGTCCTTTTCAATCAAAATCAAATTATAACTCTTATGGAAGCCTCGTACTTTGTTGGAGACATCTGTAGAGTCCCTGTCCTGGTAGGAATCTGCTTCTTGGCTTTGATCTCTTCCACGTGCATAACCACCTATAGCTTCTTGCTCAAACTTCGTAGAGAGCAATAAATTATGTGGGAGTGTTGTGGAATTCAACCATATGCGTTTTTCCTTGAAGTGACACCTGTAACCTGTGAGAACATGAAGATAGCTGCGGAATAGGTGACTGACTACAGAATGGCTGCATTCTATAGCTGAGTCTAGTAAAAAATTACTACAACAACAAAACCATGAAAATATATCAATTCAATCATTGTATACATTCCTAAAGTGAATTTAATCAATCCTATTGACCATTTAAGCCTGTAATTGATAAGGGACAAAGGAAATGAAGTGAAATTTGGTGAAGGGAAAGGTCATCTTTGGGGCTCAACAAATACTTTGTTGATGAAGATGAAGACCATAGTCAAGAACTTCGACTATTTATAGCTGATTTTGCTCTTTCAACATCTAAGGAAGATGATGACGACATATGGTATGTCGATTCTGGCACATCCTCACATATGACATGTAAGAAAGAATGGTTTGAATTTCTTGAAGAAACTTCATGTGGATCTAAAATTTATTTAGGAGATGACAGAGGATATGAGATCCAAGGGTACGGTGATATTTCGGTAAAGTTTCCTAGCAGTGACATTAAACATCTTAAGAATGTATTGTATGTACTCGAGATTAGGAAAAACTTGATCTCTGTATCTATGATAACTGATCAAGATATGCTAGTTGAATTCTTCAAGACCCACTGTGTCATAAAGGATAGCAAGATGGAAACAGTTGCATCAGGAGTGTGTGTGGGGAGCCTGTACAGACTAGATGTGAAAAGCATGCCACAGCAAGCCATGGTTGCAACAGGATTGACAACTGAAGAACTCTAGCACCAGAGATTCGGTCATCTTAATTTGGAAGACCTCATGTTACTTTAGAGAAAAGGTATGGTCGATGGACTCCCTACTTTTCATAGTATTCAGTTATATTGTGATGGATGTGCATTAGGAAAAATTCATAGACAAGAATTTCCTTTGCATATTATTAGAAAGGAACGAGATATTCTAGAGCTGGTGCATACAGACATATGCGGACCTATGCAGACAAGGTCGCTAGGTGGTGCATATTATTTTCTTTTGTTTACTGATGATTGCGCTAGATTCTCTTGGATATATTTTTTGAGCGAAAAGAGTCAGACCTTTCAGTGTTTCAAAGAATTTAAAACTTTGGTGGAAAAGGAGACAGGAAAATGTATAAAAATTCTCCGCTCGAATCAAGGGGGAGAATACAGGCTGGGAGAGTTCATGATTTTTTGCAGATATCATGGGATTGTTCAACAGTTTACAGTGCTTCATACACCACAAAAGAATGGAGTGGCAGAACGAAAGAATAGAAATCTTGTGGAGTGCGCAAGGAGTATGCTTCAAGGTAAGGGTCTATCAAATGGTTTTTGGGTGGAATCCATCAACACTGCTATTTATTTAAAGAATAGGAGTCCTACTAAATGTCTTGGCTTCAAAACTCCTTTTGAAGCATTATAAGGATTCAAACTAGTAGTGAGTCATTTAAGAGTATTTGGGTCAAAATACTTTGCCCATATACCTAAGGTCGATAGAAAGAAGTTAGATCCTAAAGCCATGAAATGTATCTTTATAGGATATGGTACTGAGTTTAAAGCATATAAGTTATTTAATCCTATCACTCATAAAATATTTTCAAGTCAAGACATAGTATTTCATGAACAGGTTGAGGAAGGAAAGGATGACAGTGATAATGATTGGCACATTCCATTATTGATGGAAGAAATCTGTAGGGATGATTAGGAGCAGGAGTAGAAAGAAGAAGAAAAAACAGGTGATGTAGCCAATAATGCAAGCCCGTATAAGTCTGACGCAGACAGATTTGAGGTAGGTCCCCTACCAAGGATATTAGGTAGGAAGACTCAATTACCAGCCAGATTGAAAGACTATGCTTTAATGACAAATATTTTAAACATTGTAGAACCCATAAATTACAAAGAAGCAAGTTAATTTGATGTATGGAGGGCTGCAATGAATGAAGAAATTGAATCAATTACTAGAAACCATACTTGGGATTTAGTTGAACTGCCTGAAGGAAAAACACCCATAGGTTGTAAGTGGTTGTATAAACCTAAATTAAATGTAGATGGGAGTATAGAAAAGCTTAAATCTAGGCTGGTAGCAAAGGGTTATTCACAACAAGAGGGAATATATTTCGATGAAACCTTTGCTCCTGTAGCGAAATTAAATACCATTAGAATGCTAATCTCCTTAGCTACAAAATATAAGTGGAAGCTACACCAGTTAGATGTTAAGTCTAAATTTCTGAATGGTGATTTGAAAGAAGAAATTTATTTAGTTCAACCTGAAGGGTTTGTTAAAAAGGGGCAGGAACATCTTGTTTGTAGATTGAAAAAGGCATTATATGGTTTAAAACAAGCACCTAGGTTGTGGTATGAGAATATTGATTCATTCTTTGTACAACATGGTTTTCATAGGAGCATGAACGATCCAAATCTGTATACCAAGTTTAATAAACAGAGACAAATTATTTTGATTTATTTGTATGTGGATGATATGATTATAACAGGCAATGCAGATACTCTGATCAAAGAAATCAAACGGTAGATGTCACAAGTATTTGAAATGAAATATCTCAGAAATCTCCATTATTGTTTGGGTCTGGAAGTATGGAGAGATTCTGGACATAATTTTCTTACTCAAGGGAAGTATGCCAGAAGTCTGCTAGAAAGATTCAGGATGGAACAGTGTAAGTCAGCAGCAACACCATTGCAGCAGAATCTGAAGTTGTGTAGTGACAATGGCACTAAGGAGGTGGATGCTACTAAGTATAGACAACTAGTTGTTAGTCTAATATATGTTACTACAACTAGACCAGATTTGGCATACTCTGTTAGTGTGTTGAGCTAGTACATGTCTAAACCTCTCGAAAGTCATTGGGTTGGAGCAAAGAGCATGTTGAGGTATCTTTGTGGTACTAGTGATTATGGTATTTTATACACTGACACATCTGATGTTACTTTAGCAGGTTTTTCAGATTCCGATTGGGCAGGCAACCTGGATGATCGAAGATATATCCCAGGTTATGCATTCAATATTGGATCCGAGGTCATAGCATGGAGCAGCGAAATACAAAATACTGTAGCTTTATCTTCAGCTGAAGTTGAGTACCAAGCATTGTGTGCAACCACATGTGAAGCTATCTAGTTGAGAAGACTTCTCAATGATGTAGGAGAAGAACATAAAGAAGCAACTACCATTAAAAGTGACAACCAGAGCACTATCAAGCTAGCACACAATCCAGTATTTCACAAAAACACCAAACATATCGATACTTAGTTCCATTTTTTTCGAGAAAAACTCCAGTCAAAAGAAATATGTGTTGAATATTGTAAATATTGTGACAACATGGCATATATTTTTACTAAGCCTCTTGGGAGAATAAAGTTTGAATTGTTTAGAGGGATGTTAGGAATTTAGGGTAATCCTTTCTCCATTAAGGGGGAGAGTTGGAAATAATTAATATTATTTGTATATTAATGGAGAAATGGTTACATTGTTGTAACGTAGCTCCTTAAGTTAGGATTAGTTCCTAGGATATAGGAGTTTGTTTACAACTCCTTGATTCTTTGTGATGTACTTATAGTTGTATCATTCCATTAATGAATATAGAGTGTGTACTCTCCGTTTGAGTGTAGTCTCCAGGTGCAGTACTCACTTGTGAGCTGCAACTTCTTTTCTGTTTGGTTTTTATCTATTCCATGAAAGAGAATGCTCAATGGAGTGTAAAAGAATGGTCTATGAATGAGGACAAATGATGTTTTTCCTTAATGCATACGTTCTTTACATGGTAAATATGTACTTTTTAAAAAATCTAGGGAAAATGTCAAAAGAAAACATGAGTCAAATATAGATGGGAAAATCTTGTAAGAAAACATAGACACGAAATTTTATATTTCTCAAAGATTGAGTGTCAAGTCAAATCACCCATACTCTCCCTTGTTCCCATCTTATGATATCATGATCCACTTGTTGCTATTTTAAAAAAGCATGTTGGTAGATAGTACGTGAGTACATTCCTTTTATATATGCCTTATTTAATATAAGTACAACATGGAAAAGTTAAAATCCACACCATAATTCTAACCCACTATAAGAATGCATAAGGATCCACGAGTCCATCTTGTCCCACACTAGATATATTTACAATACATTTGACATTTTTATAATATAAGGCTATTATAATTCAACCCACATGACTTCACTAAAATAAAGATAAACCTTGTCATATAATAATACACTACTTATCACATTATAATTCAATATTAAAAAAAAATGTATTACATTCAAGGTTATAAGTCATATGCCTAAGCTAGATAACATTTAATGTTGAAATACCATTTTTCTTGTAAAGACTTTTTAATCTCATTCCTTATATAATGATTTAGCATCCACATAAGATTTTTTCTTTTCACTTTTTCGTGAAAGTGGTAAAATCTAGTGAGGAAAACAACTATTAGTTGATATTCATGAATGTGGACTGACTCATTATCATTCCTCATTAAAGAAACTATACCACCAAAAATAATTGTTGATAGTTTATGTAAGATAAATTTTCTGGCCTACCAAGATTGTTAAATCAAAAGAAAATAAACTCATATATATATATATATATATATATATATATATATATATATATATATATATATATATATATATATATATATATATATATATATATCCCTTCCCTCATCACTAAATCATGTGCTTTTTAATATCATTTAGTTTTAATCCTATACATAAAAACATATATCACTACACGTTACAAATTTAATTTATGACCATCCAAATTTAAATATCGGTGTGTTTTGGTTTGTTTCAATATTGTATTAGCATGTCGTTTGTTTTTCATAGGCATGATATAACATCATTTTGAAACCGCTCAGTTTTGAAAGAGGGTCTCCCTCCTTTGAACATAGGATGATACCTTATATTGAGGTACATATTTTGAATGGCTAAGAATTTGTGTGCCTGTAATACTTAAAAGTAGCTTCATTTTACAGTTTTTATGGAAATTTGTAAACAACATTCTTGTAGTGGGAAATTTAATTTCTAAGTTGGTTTTGAAAATATATAAATAATTTTGTTTTCAATTTTAACACCGTTACCGATGAAATAGGTAACCGCACTGTTACCTACTTTTTTTGGTAGCATAAAAAGTATCCGATTTTGAAAAGTGGTGATGCAGAATCACCCATTTTTTTTGTGCACATTTTTGATACTCTAATATTTTTATTTATGAAGTATGAATATTTGTTTTAAAATGTTACTGTTTTCATGCTAATTTTGAAACGTATTGATGCAGCATCAACTTTTTTTTTTTTAGAGCGGTGATTTTCATGCTAATTTTGAAAAGTATTGATGCAGCATCAACCATTTTTTTTAGAGTGGTGATTTTCATGTTGGTAAATAAAACACAAAAATTAGATAAAAAAAAATATATATATATAAAAACAATAAAAATGTTAAAAAAAAAAATTAACTCGTAAAAATAAAAAATTTAAACAAAAATAAATAAATAAAAACAAAAGAAAGAAAAATATTCAAAAATTATATCAAAAGAAATGACAAAATTAAAAAAAACAACACATAATTTAAAGAAAAAAACAAAAATTAACCAAAAAAAAAAAGAAAGAACATCAAAAACATTTTTTTTGTAAGTTATTAAAAACAACCATATCATTAAAAAAAAAATTAAAATAGAAAATTTAAAAATAATTAAAATTACAAAATTAAAATTTAGATTAAAAAAAAAAGAAAATACAAAAAAGAAAAAATTAAATTTAAAAATTTAAATTAAATTAAAATGATAATAACAAGAAAAAAAATACAAATTTAAAAATTAACAAAAAAAAACAAATTAAAAAAAAATTAAAATTAAAATTGAAAAAGAAAATTAAAATTAAAGAATTAAAATTAAAAAAAACTATCATTAAAAAACAAAAAAAATGAAAAAAACCACGTGCAAATAATTAAAAAACAAATATCCATAAATTTACTGTTTTTTTTTTAAAAAGAAACAATTTATAAATTTAAAAAATGAAAAACTAAATAAACTAAAAGATTAAAAAAAAAAAAATTAATAAATTTAATCAATAAATTTTAAATTTTAAAAAATAATTAATCTAAAATATTAAATTTACAAACAAAATTAAAAAATTAAATTTAAAATAAAAAATTTGAATTAAAAAAAATAATTTTTAATTTTTTAAAATTAAAAAAAGATTAAAAAAAAATTAAATTAAAAAGAAATAAAAAAAAATATTTTACGAATTAAAAAAAAAAAAAGGTTAAGAATTAAAAAATATTAAAAAATAAAAAGAATTTAAAAAAGAAAAAAAAAATTAAATTAAAAACAAATTATTAAAAATTTAAATAAATATATAAATAAATAAATAAAAAGAATTTTTTGATTGTGGCGGCCTTGTATTAGCCTCACAGCAGGGGGGGGAGTGCTTGGGGCGGGTGGGAGGCATGCGGCCCTATAACCCGGCGGCTAGCCTCAGCGCCACAGTAGGAGGCGAGGTGATTCAGGAATCGGCCACTCTCGCTAAGCGGGAGGCCGATTCTGAATCGCCCTCTTCCCGCGAGAACTTAGATTCAAAGCCTCACTGCCAGCGAGGCGAGAACCGATTAATGGCGCCACCTGATCAAAAATTATTTTTTTATTTTTTATTTGATTTTATTTTTTTTTAAATTTGATTTTTTTTTTTTTTAAATTTGAAGTTCAAAAAATTTAAAATTATTTTTTTAATTCAATTTTTTTATTTTAAATTCAATTTGTTTAATTTTTTTTAATATTTAATATTATAGAATAATTATTTTTTTTTAATTTAAAATTTAAAATTTATTTATTAAAATTTTTAAATTTTAATTTAATTTAATTGTATTCTTAATTTTTTCATATTTCTTTTTTATTATTAAATTTTATGTTTAGTTTTTTCATATAATTTTTTTAAAATTTAATAAATTTTATATATTTTTTTAAATTTATTTGAATTTAATATATATTTTTTTAATTTTTTATTATTATTTTTTTAATTACATAAAATTTTTATATATTTTTTTTATTTCAATTAAAATTGTGTATTTAATTTTTTTTTTAATTAAACTTAATATTTTCAAATTAATTTGTTTTTTATATTATTTTTTATTTAATATATTTTTTTCAATTTTTCATTTTTAATTGATTTTAAAAGTTTTTTAACTTTTTATTTTAACAATTTTTTTATTTTTTATTTTTTATTTTTTTATTTTTTATTTCAAAATTTATTTGTTTATTCATTTATTAATTAAAATTTAATATTTTTTTAAATTTAATTTGTTATTTTAATATTAACATTTTTTTTAAAAATTTAATAAAATATTATATATATATTTTTAATTTAAGTTCATATATACATATTTTATTTTTTATAATTTAAATTTATTTGTTTTTTTAATATATATATTTTTTAATTTAATATTTTTATTGTATTTTATTTTTCATTTTTTATTTTTAATTAATTTTTCATTTTTTATTTTTAATTTAAATAATGTTTTTTATTTTTTATTTATTAAAATTTAATGTATTTCTTTAAATTTAATTTTTTATTTTAAAATTCAATTATTATTATTATTATTATTTTTAATTTAATAAACATTTTCTTTTTCTTTTTTAAATTTAATTTCTATATTTTATTTTTTATAATTTTTTTCTTTTTTTAACTCTTTTTTTTTTTTTTTAATTTAATATATATATATTTTTTTTCTATATATTTTAAAATTTTAATCTTTAATTTTTTATTTTTTTTCTTATATTTTAGGTTTTTTTAATGTTTAAATTAAAATTTTTATTTTGTTTTTATTTTTATTTTTTTATTCCTATATATTTTTAAATTTTAAGCTTTAAAATGTTTTTATTTTTTAAATTTATTTTTTTCTTAAATTTTAGGTTTTTTTTAATGTTTGAATTTTAAAAATTAAAAAATGTTATTTCTATTTTTAAAAATGTCAAAAATATGACAACTTTTTTTTTTTGTTATTCTGGCATCAACTGGTTTTGTTTTGAGGGTTTTTTTTCAATCATTTTTTCAAGAAACAATTTTGTTTTTAGCATAATTTTATAAAATGTTGAAATTTGACCTTAAAAAAAAAACCAAGTGCGTTCTGGAATACATTTTTTTTTTGTTTTTGGGGTGTTTTTTCATGTTTTTTGAGTCTTTTTGGGCTGGTGGTAACTGTGTTTTTTTATATTTGTGTTTGTTTGTCAAGTTGGTTTGCATGAGCCACATTAGTTGGTTTGCACGAGTCACACTAGCTTTTAGCTAGCTGAATTCTTTAGCATGTCTTCTCCCCTGTAGTACAACCTCTCCTATGCTACAACAACAAAACAAGACCCATCCTCAAGAAATTGTGCTAATAAATTTGACATTTTCAATTTTTCAATTAAAATTATCTTATATTTTATTCTTTCGATTCTATACCATCCTCAAAAAATTGCGATAATAAATTTGACATTTTCAATTTTCCAATTAAAATTATCTTATATTTTATTCTTTCGATTTTATACTTATAAAATTAATTAGGAATCATAATATAAATAAAATTAGAACTTTTCGTTGATTATAAATTTAAATATCCCATCATTATGAAATCAGTTGGAAGCATAGAATATACAATTAAAAAAAAAAACCACAAGAAATAATAACTTAAACTGTACCCAACCATAAATCAACGAATATTATATCAAATCCTGCATTGTGATTTTACATAACGAATTTGTACAAAGAAATAATTTGTAGAGCAGGAAACAGTAGATCAAACCATGCCCAACCAAGAATTAACAAACCCTCGATGATGGTCAGGAACAGGAGCCAAATTCAGATAAAATCATACAAAAGTCATATTTATATTAATCATATAAGCACATTTTTTTTTTCTTCGATGATGGTCAGGAACAGGAGTCAAATTCAGATAAATTCATACAAAAATTATATTTATATTAATCATATAAGCACATGAATTTTTCCCCAGATCTCCCGCTGTTACTGCCAAATAAATGGAGTAATGTATACAGATTTTTGCCCCGGATCTCCTGCTGTTACTGCCCTGCCAAATAAAGGAGTAATGTATAAAGAAATCCCAACATAGGGATATGCCTGCCTACAAGATAGGGCTAATGTGGAAGAATAATGTAAACCCCATGCTCTTTGCGCTTGCTTGGGGCACACTACACTGCAAAAAGACTAGCACGAGAATCTTCAAATCTGTCGAAAACCCAAATGGTATTTCGTCCAGGAAACTGCCATTAACAATATAAATAGCAGTGGGCTGAAGAAAAAACCAGAAATTACAGGGCTTCAATAATATCTTCGGCTGGACCTCCATACTGGAAACCATGTTCGTTCCTTCAACTCTGACTGGTAAGATATCACGAACATCAAGAACACCAACAACAGTCCCACTCCCCATGGCGAGCTCCCTGCTCTGTGGATTGTGTTGGCCTCCACATTGGCGAAGGGAAAAGTGGGCTTCTCTGCTGCAGACAACCAGTGGACTGCCAGCAGTATCAGAACTGGAGATGCCATTAGAAAAAGCTTGAGCTGATCCATGACGCTCTCATATGTGGATTCATAGCTCATGTACCATGAAAATAGCAGAAACAATAGGGCTATTATCAGAAGGAAAAACAAATGATGAGGAGGCGCTGAAGGTCCATAAGAATCCCCTCTGGTCATGTCTCTGGCATGTGCCCCAGGTCTCACTGGCAACATTCTGATGTTTTTTCCTCTCAGAGGTATGGGCAACACAGGCCGGAATTTGATTATTGTGGGCTCTGGTTGTACCAGAGATTCCAGAGCTTGAAAGCAGAGAGAAATGCATAAGAAATTTGCAGGTATAGAGGTTGTATTTAAACTTATCTGGACAATCTCTTACAGGGGAATCGCAGGCCAATAAAGAAATTGATGGGCGGACATCACAAGAAAGGAATCTTAAGCTCACCGTCCCCTAAAGCACACCGTCCATTCACCGCCTTACTGTCTTCCGATGAGAATTTGCTGCGCTACTTTGCCACTTTCCACGGTGAAAGAGACCTTTCTGCGCCAATGCGCCCAAGTTTTATTCCATGACATGACTTATTAACGAACACGTCTCTGGCACAAATAGGTGGAAGGAAAAAGTGAAGGTGGGAAAGTATGATTCTTTTCTTCAATGGACAAAAAGTTGAAGCAGGGCTACTGTAGTACAGGATCACCGTCATAATGAGATTGCCCCTTCTGCTTGGCAATGGCTGAGGTTTAAAAATAATTTAAAGCAATATTATAATAGTATGAATGAACTGCTAAATTGTTACATTATAATATTGTTAATTTAGAATGTCAAAAATTACAACTTATAAGCTTTAATGTAATGATTGTATGTTATCCATGTTATCCAAAATAAAAAAACTGAAGTAAATAGTATAACCATCTAACTCATAGTTAGTGAATGTCTATAGGTATTACTTGATTAATGCTTGGAGGAGGGGTCTAACTTGAGTAACATATAGGGTGCTTCTTTGTAATATGGTTGGATATAACCTTTTTTTCCTGCATCTGACAAAGAGATTCCTTAGATTGGTTTGTCCATGGATAGTCTCATTGGAATGAGAATGAGCTAGTTTATGTTGTTGCTCACAAATACAATTTTTAGTTAAAGGGGTTTTAGTTTCAAGTTAATTATGTTAAGTAGTACAGGAATGCAATGTTGGATGGTGGAAATACAAAATGAGGTTTCAAGTCAATTATGTTAAGTAGTATATGAATGTAATGTTGGATGATAGAGATACAAAAGAAGGATGACTATTAAACATTTAATGTCAAAATTTTATTTAATTTTAAACTAGTACAATTACATTAAAACTATAAATGTGATTGATATAGTTGAAGGTTTCATAAATAGCTTAAAAAAACTTATTGTAAAAAAAAAAACTAAGAATGCTTTACTAATACACACATTTACCTCATTAACTATGTATAAAAAGGTTATGGGTCAACTTTAACTTGAAAAAAAAAAGAATTACACATCTTATTGTAAAATGGATCATTTTGCTAAATAAAATTTGCTTATATATATGAGTATTATAAATAAAAATAAGGAACTTATTATGGATGAACTTATTAGAATTGGAATAATTTCAAATCCCTAGGAAATTGGTGGGCATGCAGCCACTTGAGATGAATCTAATTTTTTAAATTTATTAAAACTAATGAACCATTTTACTAAATAAAATTTGCTTATGTATAAATGAATGTTATAAATAATAATGGGAAATTTATCATGGATGAACTTATTAGAATTGGAATAATCTGAAATCCCTAAGAAATTAGTGGGCTCCACTTGGCAGGAATCTATTTTTTAAATTGATTAAAAGTCAATGCAACCTAACAAACTCTACAACCCTTGATAAAAATTCAGACTAAACATATGTTGAGCATATTCCCTTGAGAATCAATCTAGAAAAAATCAACAAATTCTCATCCACCTTAAATTGAAATAAGAAGTCTTCCGAAAATATAACTATAAAAGAGAGAAACCACAATAGCTATTTTATGTCTTTACTGGATCATAGACTACTATGTTGTATTATAATCAATCAGAGTAGTTAGGCAGTTAATGGGTTAGTGATTAAGATACATTAATTGCTTGGTTGATTAATGGTTAGAGGATTGTGAGCTAGTGGATAATGATGAGGGATTACTGGAGAATAATGGTTGGGGTTATTGATTTAGAGTGTAATAGGTTAGGTATCAGGAAGTGTGGTTCACGGTAGTATGTTAGGGTTAGAAAATCATTGGTTTAACTTAAATCTTAAAATATGCTCTTTATTAAAGCTCTTGATAGGGTGAGATTTAAAACCATAAAATCCATATCAAATATAATTTAGAGTTGGGGTTATTGATTTAGAGTATAATAGGTTAGGTATCACAAGTGCGGTTCACCTTAGTATGTTAGGGTTAATCAATTATTGGTTTAACTTAAATCCTAAAATATGCTCTTTACTAAGGCTCTTGATAGGGTGAGATTTAAAACCGTAAAATCTATATAAAATATTATTTGATTTGGAAATTTATTATGCAAATAAATATCCAAAATTGAGTAATTTACATTCAATTACCATTTAGATAAAATAAATAATTAAAATTTTATCCATTAATCTTATTAAAGACAAAATTAAATTCTTTAAATTTATTTAAATAATAATAAAAATCTTTATCATCCACTTTTTATATCCTTGATATCATTTATCAAATTATTGTTATAAGAAGCTATTTGAATAAATATAGCATTATAGATTTATAATTATATCACATTATTGTTATAAAAAGCTATTTGAATAGATATAACATTATAGATTTATATTAATTTACTGATAATTCAGCATTGCAATAGCTATTATACAAAGTGAAAATTAAAATAAAATATTAATATTAGATTAAGTGTAAAAAATAAATTAACTTTATATATAAATAAAAGTCAAAAAAATAAATAAGCAAATATTCTAAAACTTAAATTTTGAATTAATATAAAATCATAAAATATTATATTAAAATATTATTAAAAACTTATTTTAAAAATAAAACAAATATTTATAATATTATTGGAAGAAATTTTAAATTTATAAAATTAAATCAAAATAAATAAAATACTAAAAACCATATCACTTCAAACTAATAAATACCCTTTTCTTTATACCTCTTAAACATTTTTTAAAACATTTAATATATTTTAATTTTTATTATTGTATATTAACTTATCTTTACTTTTAGTAAAGACGTATGAATAATTTTTTTTATGGAACCATACAATACAGGACATGTGAGAGCTTGAATTTCTAATTCGACTGAACAATAGTTAGCCTGGTCTTCTACCGTCTTTGCTGTAAAATTCAAATTGTTTTAGAATTAAAATAAATATTTATATGAAGATTATTTTAATTTATAGATAAAATGGTTTTTTTAAATATATTTTTTAGTTAATTTTAATTAAAATTTGTTAAAAATTAAAAAAAAAAAATTTAAAATTCAATTTTTTCAAATAAATTTCACAATATTCAATTCAGTAGATTTAAAAATATATTTCAAATAACAAAAAAATCATATTCTTAAAATTATTTTACAAATTCAAATAAAAAACTATTTCTTCTATAAATTAAATTACACACAAAACATAATAATACATTTTTGGATAAATTAAATTACACACAAAACATAATAATACATTTTTGGATATATTAAATTAAATGACACACAAAACATAATAATATATTTTTCAATATTTTAAATAATTTTTACAGCTTAACTTTTTCACATTTCTTCTATAAATTAAATTACACACAAAACATAATAATATATTTTTCGATATATTAAATTAAATGACACACAAAACATAATAATATATTTTTCAATATTTTAAATAATTTTTACAGCTTAACTTTTTCACATTATCTATCAATCTTATATTTACTTTTATTAAAAGGTATATGGATATGACTATTATCCACGTTAATGGCTTTATCAGTTTGTTAATTTTCTTTCCAAAACAAAATACTGGACCATTTCGACTTTGAAATTCTAATTCGAATAGGCAATGGTCACACTGGTCTTCCGCCGTATTCACTTCTGATGATGTGCACTGTCCGGAGACAACGAACCAATACAATTCATCGTTATTTCTTTTTTTTGTAAGTTTGGTAGTTCCTTTCATTTTTCACTTTTTTCTCTTTTATTTATTTATTATTATTCCATTTTCATCAACATGTCCAGATACATCACCTCGATCAGAGAACAATAACTTTTTTTGGTTAAGCTTTTTCAAATGATTTTTTGTGTCCCAACAAAAAGCCTTGGTGGATAGAGGCCTTATCTTGGTGTACCCTTAATTTATTGAGACATAAATCTAGTGAGATCTTCACTATCATGAGTATATTTGTTTAAGAAAGTATGGATTATAACATCAGTTTAGCCCTTGGCAAAAAGCAAAACCAGATTTGTTCAGCACAACCAAAAATATAGCAGTTGACTAGAAACAAAAACATAGAAGTTGACCATAGCACCGCCATAACGAACTACCACCACCGTTGTAGGTTGACAACAACCTCCATAAAAAAGGACATGAGTGCTGCAAAGGTGGTGGATGCGTCAATCAAAGATGATGACAAGACATAGAGGTGAGGAATTCCCCTAAGGAGAAGAAGCAACATGAAGAGATGCATTGAGTGAGGGAGAATTGATGAAAACAAGAGTTTCATTGAACTCCACCGATTAATTGTGTTGTGAAACCAACTCCAAAAAGAGAAGAAAAGAGATATCAACATCTTAGAAATAAGCCACTTCGAGGGGGCAACCTCCAATACATTACATGAATGAACAATTCTTGGATGATTCAAATTACAAAACCTCCTTTCTATATATAGGAGTCCATGGGGCCACAATGTAATCCTAGAGGGGCCACAGTGTAATCCTAGCCGGCCTAACAATAATAATTTAAGGGCACAATAATAACAATATGGGGGTTACAAGGGTACAATAATAACAATAAGGGGGTTACACTAACAACAATAAGGGACTATACTAGTAATATAGGGACCTAACATGCCCCTATCCTTCAAAAAAAGTGTTGTCTCAACGCTTGAGTAGCTCTGGGTGCTTTTGTATAAAATTCTCATCCTCCCATGTAGAATCTTCAGTGGGTAAGTTCTTCCACTTGATGAGATACTCTGAAATTGATCGATTCCGTAGCTGTCGAGTTCTTGTTTCCGTGACCGCTTCAAGTTCCAATATGATTTTTCCTTCCTCATCAAGTTCTGGCAATATTGTTTGAACCGGAAGATTTTCACCTATAACCTTCTTTAAGCATGAAACATGGAAAACTGGATGGACTCGTGAAGAAGCAGGAAGCTCCAATTTGTATGCCATAGTACCAATCTTTTACAACACCTTGTAAGGACCATAGTACTTTGGTGATAATTTATTATCCTTCCTAGCTTGCTTGAGGGACATTTGTTTCTATGGTTGTAGCCGTAAAAATACCCAATATCCTACATCAAAACTTATCTCGCTGCGATGTTGATCTGCCTGTTGTTTCATTCGATTTTGTGCCAAATTCAGGTTATCCTTTAAGAGTTGGAGAACTTCTTGCTGATGCTCGATGTGATCTTCCACTGCTTGAACCTTTGAATTTTCCCTTAAAGATGATGTGATGGATGGTGAATGATATCCATAAAGTGCCATAAATGGGGTCATTTTTGCTGCAGTATGGAAGGAAGTGTTATACCACCATTCAGCAAGAGGTAACCACTTGACCCATTGTGTTTGTTTATCGGATACAAAACAACGAAGATATCCTTCCAAACATTTATTTACTATCTCAGTTTGACCATCAGATTGAGGATGATAAGATGAGCTATGAGCTAATCGAGTACCCAAACAAGAAAATAACTCCGTCCAAAAATTTCCAGTAAAAATGGGATCTCTGTCGCTCACAATAACCCTTGGGCTTCCATGTAGCTTTTGAATTCTGTCCATAAATGTAGTAGCAACCGTACTTGCTTTAAATGGATGAGATAAAGCACAAAAGTGTGCATACTTGGTAAGTCTATCAACTACCACCATGATGACACTCTTTCCTTCGGACTTAGGTAAACCTGTGATAAAATCCATTGAAATCTCCTCCCAACGTTGACTGGGAATGGATAAAGGTTGAAGAAGTCCTGGGGTCTTAATTGTTTCCACTTTATTCTGCTAGCAAACCAAACATTCCGCCACAAACTTTCGAATATCAGATTTAAGGCCATCCCAAAAAAATTCTTTCTTCACCCTGTGGTAAGTTTTTAAAAATCCTGAGTGTCCTCCTAAAGGAGAAGTGTGCAATTCCAGAAGAATCTTTGTTTTAGTTGGGAATTCTTACAAAGATATAAGCGATCTTTGTACCATAAGGAATCATTTTTCCAACTAAATGTATCAGATGTACTAGGATCTTGCTGCAACTTTTGAATGAGTGTCCATACTTCTTCGTCCTTCTTCCATTCATCTCTTGCTTCGGTTATCCAATTTGGTTGGATAATTGAAATGGCACAAAGCAATGCTTCCACCTCTTCATTCTTTCTTGAGAGTGCATCTGCAACAACATTTATCTTCCCTTTTTTGTATATTATTTCAAAGTCATAACCTAACATCTTTGTGACCCATTTTTGCTACTCTTCTGAAGATAGTATTTGTTCCAAAAAATGTTTAAGACTATCATGATCAGTTTTTACCTTGAAGTGTCTTCCCATTAGGTAAGTTCTCCATTTCTTTAGTGCATGCATTATTGCTAACATTTTCTTCTCATAAATAGGTTTATGTAAATGCTTTCCTTTGATTGGACAACTTTCAAAAGCAGTGGGTCTCCCTTATTGCATTAAAAGAACACCAATTCCATTTCCTGAGGCATCACATTCCACAATAAAGGTTTTTGTGAAGTCTGACATAGCTAAGATTGGTGCTAGGCACATTGCCTCTTTAATATGTTCAAAGGCCTTAGTTGCTTCAGGAGTCCATGAAAATGCATCTCTCTTCAATAATGTTGTTAGAGGTGCTGCTATTCTCCCATAATTCTTAACAAACTTTCGATAATAGCCTGTTAACTCGAGAAATCCTCGCAACTGCTTTATGGTTGTGGGGACTTTCCATTCCTTAATAGCTTTAATTTTGTTAGGGTCTACCTTAACACCCTCGTGAGATAGAATATGACCCAGATATTCCACCTCTTGTACTCCAAAGAAACATTTGGATGTTTTTGCATATAATTGTTTCTCCTGCAATAGTTTGAGCACCCTGTCAACATGTTGAACATGATCTTTCCAAGACCTGCTGTAGATTAGTATATCATCAAAAAATACTAGCACAAATTTTCTAAGGAAGGGTTTGAAAATGGAATTCATCAACCCTTTAAATGTAGAAGGTGCATTGGTAAGGCCAAAAGGCATGACCAAAAATTCATAATGACCCTCATGAGTTCGAAATGTTGTTTTTAGAATATCTTCAGTCTTCATTCTAATTTGATGATATCCTGAACGAAGATCCAACTTGGTAAAATAAATTGCTCCATGTAATTCTTCCAATAATTCATCAATCACAGGAATGGGAAATTTGTCTTTAATGGTGAGCTTATTGAGCTCCCTATAATCTGGACACATTCGCCATGATCCATCCTTCTTGTGTACCAATACTAAAGGAGCAGAGAAAGAACTTTGACTAGGTTGAATTATACCCGCCTCTAACATTTCTGCAATCATACGTTCAATTTCACTCTTTTGGACGTAAGGATATCTATAAGGCCTGATGTTTGAAGGAACACTTCCTGGAATCAAATGAATAGCATGATCATGATCACGAATAGGTGGGAGTCCTTTGGGAGTTTCAAACACCTTGGAATGATTGTCCAAGACTTGTTGGAGATCTGCAGAAACAGATGATTTTGATGTTGGAACTTCTAGTGAGCATAATTGTGCAATTACGCCTCGCTGTTCTTTCTTTAGAAGCTTTGTCATGACATTAGAGCTTATTATCCTTCCTGGCTTCCCCGCATTACCCCGTAATTCGACTTCCTTTCCTTCTGAAAAAAATTTCAAGAAAAGTTCTTGAAAATTAAAAGCTACCGTCCCCAAAGATTGTAACCATTGTACTCCTAGTACAACATCAGCACCTCCCATAGGAATGGCAAGCATTGGACTAGTCAATACATATTCCCCCATGGTTAGCTTGATATTATGGCATTTTCCAGACCAATTTATAGTTCCTCCATTTGCAACCATCACTTGACATTCTGGTGCTGGGTATAGGAAACAATTTAATTCCTTGGCTACCTTACAATGAATAAAATTATGGGTACTACCTTAATCAATCAACACTATTACCTTTCTCTTCTTGATTTGTCCTTTTATCTTGAGAGTTTGAGGAGTGGTAATTCCTGCCAGTGCATTACACGATATGGTTGGATTCATTTCTTCCTCTTCTGGGGTTGGTTCCTGCTGTATATCCTCTTCTTGTTCATTTTCTTCTTCCTCTTCACAATCTATGTAAAATAATTTCTTCTCAGCACACTTATGACCTTTAGTGTATTTTCTATCACAACCGTAGCAAAGCCCTTTTGCTCTTTTTTCTTCCAATTGTTGTGGTGTCAACCTTGTAGGTTGTGGAAATCTAGGCGTAGCAACACTTCCTTCTTTATAGAATTGAGTGGTAGGCTTCCTTGTCGCCATAATTTTACATTCAACTTTTCTTGCCAACCCGAATGCCTTCTCCAATGAATCAGGTTCCAAAACGCGAACTTCATGTTGGATGTTATCCTTTAAAGTGCCTATGAAGAGATCAATCCTGTGTTCCTCTGGAATATCAGTTACCCTTATATTCAATTTTTGGAAGTCCTCAACGTGCTGCCCCACTAAACTCTTTTGTTTGAGATTTATCAATTGGCTAAAGAAGGTGTTGCTCTTTGTATCCTCATAATGTGCTATCATTTCCTCCGTAAAAATTGACCAAGTGACATTTTTTTTATGGGAGCAAAGCCATCGATACCATACAAATGTATTTTGTTCTAAATGTAAAGTTGCAATGCGTACCTTTTGTGTGTTTTGCACATTATGGAGATCAAAATATTGCTCCATCTGTAGTATCTATGTTACAGGATCCTTTCCATCAAACTTCCTCATATCCATTTTTGTAATATGGTGGTTCTTCGTGCCAACATTAGATTTTATGAAATCACGATTAACATTTGTTTTGTTCTCATCATGAGTTTCCTCTACTATCTTTTCACCATTATGAAACATTTCTTGTATCAACTTTGTCAAACCTTCCATGTCTGCTTCTAGATCATTCTTCATGTTTTCCATTTTCTCATCGATCTTAGCTTCCATGTCATCCATCTTAGATTCCATGCCAGCTTCCATGCCATCTATCTTAGATTCCATGCCATTATTCAAACCATCCATCTTATATTCCATGCCATCTACCTTAGATTCCATGCCATTCTTCAAACCATCCATATTATATTCCATGCCTTTCTTCAAACCATCCATCTTAGTTTCTACGGCTTTCTTCAAAACTTCCATGTCAATTTTTGTTGCTCTTTGCGAGAGCGAAATTTGTTGCACTTTCCCTTGTAATTTTGATATGTCATGTTGCCATTCTTCATCTTCATGAGTCATAGTAGAGCTTTCTAAAGGCTTAATGGGTGTTGAATTATTTTTAGGGGCCATTTTAAAATCCAATACTGATATCTATTCTACAATATGCCGTTGGAATCAATTCAAATTGATTCTTCAAACAAGACTTATGCAATTCGGGAAAAAAAAATACACACCTTTTACTTGCTTTTGAGGAGCTCGATATTGAAATTGAATTATCTCTATAATTGCAGATCCTCAATATCTGAAATTCAGCCCTATAGTATCCATCTAAAGCTTCTTTCAAATGCCACAGGTCTGATCTGATTTGGATTTTTCAAGACAAAGTTATGTCCAATCTCCCACAATGACCCAATTTTGGACTGGTTTAGTAGAGTGAAATTGTATGACTTGCCACATGTCACTGTTTCCTCCTTTGGCTTTGAAATTGATAAGAAAAAAACTAAAGTCTGTGTACTTACGGCAACTTTTTACAGCATTCCAATCCGATGCTTAGAGAGAGAGCTATGAATATTTTCCCACAATCACCTCTTTGAGATGAAATTCAGAAGCCTCAAAAAGCCCTAACTTCCACATATCATATCTCCGAAAATATTGCGAACCAATATCTGAAATTTTTCGATGATGTTCATCAGGATTGAAGATTCTCACTCTAAAAATTTCAGCTTCTGAACCTTCGTAGAAAATTTTTATTATGAAAATACCACGATGACCTGTTTAGGTTAAATTCAAGAGCCTGCAAAATGACCTAACTTGCACAGATCATATCTCAGAAAATATTGCGAACCAAGCTCTGAAATTTTGTGATGATGTTCCTCAGGATTTTGGCTTCGCACTCTAAAATTTTTATATTCTGAACCTTCGTAGAAAAAACGTTATAGCAAAAATTCCATGATGACCTGTTTGGAGCAGCGAAACCCTAGAATCTCAAACCTCTGATACCAAATGTTCTGAAACTAGCTCCAAAAAGAGAAGAAAAGAGATATCAACGCCTTAGAAATAAGCTGCTTCGAGGGGGAAACCTTCAATACATTACATGAATGAACAATTCTTGGATGATTCAAATTAGAAAACCTCCTTTCTATATATAGGAGTCCATGGGGCCACAATGTAATCCTAGCCAACCTAACAATAATAATTTAAGGGCACAATAATAACAATATGGGGGTTACAAGGGTAAAATAATAACAATAAGGGGGTTACACTAACAACAGTAAGGGAATATACTAGTAATATAGGGACCTAACAAATTGTCAGAGTTAGAAACAACAAATTTCTCCACCCCTGTGAGCTGAGTTACAATATCATCCAAGTTGTAGCAGATATTCCTAAGAATCTGATTGATGTTCTCTTGCCCTGCAAACAAATTATAGTTGTCGACCTACTTTTCCCTACGGACATATGCAACAGAGTGTCCATCTACTGATGCACCATGATAGAATGTAGGAAATGAAGCTTGCGCTTCTGAAATTTTCCTGGGTCTGTATCCACTTTAGGGAAGCACCTCCGACTTTTGAATTTGAGAAATAAGCACAATCTCCAAACTCCTTTGATTCAAGAAGGAGAATTTCCTTCATGACCTCAAGAGGGATTGCATCAAATAAATTAGCCACCAACTCCCAACCAAACGGCTGATGACGATGGGAAGAAGACCTACTTGCACCACCTTAGCAACTTGACATTCTCTACCGAGGAGCCATAAAGACCGGTGAAGACAAGTACAACTGACAACAGGAATACACTTGAAGCCTTTGCAAATGAAAATGAGAGGCTAATAGGGAAATTGTAGGATTTAATTGTATCGAGAGACTAGCAAGACAAAAGCTATGTAATAATAAAGGACTTGTGCAAGTACAACTACCAACCCTCCAAATGAAATGTGTTGTATTGAGAGAAAATATGGGATGATGGACATATAACACAACATCATCTACCTAAAATACCTTTTGAAACCCGGTTGGGAAGAACGAAAAGAAGAGCCAAGCCAAATAACTATAGTGCCAGAAGATATCGACCACAAAATTTGAAAATTTGAAACCAAATAAAAGGAGTTGACATTTACCTGACTAAGGAAACCAAGGCAAAGAGACCACAAAAAAACATCGATAGAGATAATAGAACCTAACTTAATGTCATTAGAACCAAATAGAGAAAGTGACCCCACATACTAGAGCCGAGAAACTAAAAGAAATTCCTGCTCGGACAAGGCCCTAAAGCGACGAAGTAGGGAGTACTGCCACCAACTCAAAGGTGGGACCAGTTCCTGTACAATGAATAAATAAATAAAAAAACATGGACCCTCTCTTGTTGTCCCGAAACTGTAGATACCAAACCAATTTACTGTGGATATATAATGAGGAGTGAAAGTATCCAAATACTCAAAAGAAGCATAAAAGTAAACTCTGTCAGATATATAAAAGTAAATATATATGATATGGAGGCCAAGAGCACTCAAGTAGCAATAAAAAATATATACCACCCCAAGTATAATTGCAAGGCCACCACCCTGCTATGGCATCCATGCATTTGTAAGTGAGAAACGACATCTTCACCCTCAAATATAAACAACAAATGCCACTGCATGCAATGTCCAAGCATCGACAGGTGTGATGTGCAACACCTCATTTGAAACCCATATTCCTTCCCTGATAAAACCACTCATCAATGAACTCGCAATAAAGTTTTTCATACTCCGTCATTGTAATAACCAATCTTCCCACTAGAAGCTGATGCATCTCTACAATTAACTGAATTTTGTATTTCTCTTGTAATGCGATCTCCCACAAGAATTTATAGTGACGAGACTGGGTTACTTTAACCCTCTCTTTGAAGCGATATAAGTGCCACACAAGGACTGTGGAGTGAAAAATGGAGGGAGTGGCATGCACCCCTACAACCACCATCCCTTCCTACACTCTTCCTCCGCATTGTAATCATGTGGTAATTTTCCTTCTTAGACAACTTAAATTACACCCCCATTGGGGAGTCTACCTTCAATAGAGGCTTGATCTTCTTCCACCCACCCAAGTATACTTTAGGAATATTCTCTGCATGATGAAGTCAACCAATCATAATATAAGGTGAAATTATGATCGTGGCAACCCAAGTTTTCCAACATGTCCGCCACTCTATTCTCATCCTAATGTGTATGTTGAACCAAAATATAATTGAAATCGATTAATAAGTATTGTATATTAGATACCACCTCCTAAAGGCACCAGCTTTGCACCACTTTGTGTAAAAGGTTACCATTTAACATCTTCTAAATGCATCGAAGAGCGACTAATGAATCACCATGAACCTAAAGTAGCTTATAATCTTCTTTCACTGTAAAGACAAGGACTTGACATCTTGGAAAATACCTCAGCATCTCACCAAACCAGGATTTCCTTCGGAGGCACCATGAAAACTTAATTTGAGAAAGGAGGGAGGAGGCGGCAAGTACACATTCTCTATAGAATGGCATGAGTTATGAAGCTGGGATAGAGAATTTAGGAACATCAAAGAATTTAAATAAAGGTTTGTCAGAGTGGAGTGTTCAAAATCCTATATTAGCCAATCTTCCTTTGACCAGGGTAATGCTAGAATAGTTTCCGAGATATTCAATAAGATTACTTCTTTTAGAGTTGGGCCTGACCTACTTTTCATGCTAAAAATTCCAAAATTTTTCTCATTCGAAGGATTCCAGAGGAAGTGTAACATCAAATACCACACATGTGAAAAAATTGGTTTTTTAAATATACAACAGAACTAATGCTCTAGGAAAGTCTTCAAGTCCTATGAGAATGGTCAGTACAAAAAAAAGAGTCAAGGGAGGAGATCGTAGATGTCATTTGAAAAAGTGTAGGAGAGAAGAATATGCTCAACTGACTCTTCTTTTTGGTGACAAAGATGGCATAATGATGAACCTTTGTACCCTTTTTTTCTGAATACGAACCCATGTAAGCAGGCATCCCCATGCTATTAACCATAGAAATGTAGAAAGTTTGGCCACCATGCTACATCCCAAACCTTGTTCCTTACTGTTGGCCTATCGAATAAGGAGAATCCAATAATAAATGAGTAAGCTTATTTAAGAGTAAAGGAACCTAATGATTGATGTATCCATCATAAGATATTGTCTTCTTGAGATACTCTAATATGCCTATCTACCAGTGGTTTGTGGAACTCTTACATAAGTGATCCCTCTGAAGAAGGCCAATCATCCTCATCCTTCCATCGTCGCCAAAGATGATGGTCTTCATATGGTTTCCAAAAATTAGATGCCTTAATAGCACCCAAAGTTTGCGATAAGGCTTTAATCAATAGGAGGTTATCTTTCTCTCCAAAGTGAGGAAGCTATTGCCAAGTGTCTTCCCAAAAATATATTGTCATTCCTCTTTGTATATCTGATAAAACATGCTTACATACATATTATTTGCAATGTTGTGCCCAATTCCATATGCTTGAGCCTTTGATATCCTCCTCCATTCCCAATTGGTCATTCTGAGTGCTCGAGGGTGCATAGTTGATTACCCAGATACATTTTCATAGCTCAGGTCCTCCCTTTACCCACTACCACCAAAGTTTCATGCTATAGGCTTTGCTAATTAGTTCTAGATCTTGTAGACCCAATGCGTCAATAGATTTTAGTCTAATGAGTTTGTCCTAGCCTACTAAGGACCACCTTAGCACTTTAATTGATACTCTTCAAAGGAATTTTATCCACAAATATATAATATTATTGCAAATTGCTTTTGGAATAGGCATCACTATCATTTTATAATTGGGAATCGTCTGTAGCATCGACCTAGTAAGCACTAGTTGACCTCCGGAATTTAGAGCTCAAAAAAACCAATTACTGACCCTCCGTTGAACTCTTTCCATGAGGTCTTCCAAATTTGATGTCCACTTATAATATAAGACCAGGGGTACACCAACATATCTAGAAGGAATATCAGCTTGATGAAAACCTAACACATGAGTCAAGTGTGCATGTATTTCTTCCTAGAAATTAAAGAAGAAATATTTGTTTTTTCATTGTTAATTAATGTTCCCGAATCCTCCATAAAGCTCTGTAATATGCAACTAAGACCATTCACTTGTTTTAATGTAGGTGGCTCAAAGAGAACAACATCACCAATAAACTGTTGATGTGTTATAGGAAGATCTTGACCAAGTAGTCATAAGCCAGAGATATGACCCAAAGAGAAAGATTTCTTGTACATTCTCCCGAGCCCTTCCATAGCCAAAATGGAAAGAATTGGAGAGAGAGGATCACCTTGTTTAATACATATGGAAGGGATGAAGGTAGAGGAAGGGGACCCATTTGATGATCTCCATCATTAGGTATAATTGGAGGGGTTAATTGTCACCTTTTTAGCCTTATTACGTCTCTCTTTCTCACATTTAAGTTATATTATGGTCTTATGTTGCTAGTGTAGATGGTGATTAAAGCTTGTCATACTTTGGATGCCTAATATGGGTTAAATGAAATATAATCATGAAGATATTTCACTTTTGATGAATATTTTTCAATTAAAGCTCAGAGCATACAATGAGGAGATATTCTAGGGGATTTTCCACCTCCTTAACTCCCAAAGGAAGCCAAGGGATCCTCGAGATTCCCTCCAACAACGAGAAATCAGAGGTAACCAAGCAAGTGGGAGATCAAGTGCACCAAAGCTCCACTTCTCTAGCAATCAAAGAGACACATCACATAATTTTTTGGGAGCTATTGGTAGCTACACTATAGGTTAAATAGGTCTGATAAATAACTCATTAGGATTCAAAATTTGAAGGAAGCTAATAGACTCTTAGCTCTTGTAATAGGTTTTTGAGACTTTTATGATTATGTAATGAGAATAATTTCTGCAATAAGATGAGTATTCAGATTTTCCTTCACTGATTTAATTTCATAGGGATAAGCTTGTGGGTTAGGGCCCAATCCATTTTCCCTAGTCTCTCTTATGTATTCATGCTTCTTTTTATGTCATTGTAGCTAGTTTTCTTTATGAGTTTTAGCTAGTTTGCTTACATTTCAATTCACTATTTTTATTTTTTTTCCATTTGTCTTTGTTGTAGTTAAGCTTGCATAAATTTTGGTAGAATAGCTTATAAACTCAGAAAGATGTGTGTCAAGCCTCCCTCTCTCATCTCTTTCATTGGATATTGAGGAGGGAAGATCTTCACTAGATGCAAAATTTTCTCTTTAGTTTATGATTTCTTGGAAAGAATAGTTAGGTTGTTACAGTTTCATGTACATGTCTAGAATACTCAGTTAGATTTATGTTTTAATGCTTAAGTAGGTTTTCTTTCAAAATTCAACTCATCTTTTCATTTCCTTCGCCATAGTTTTGCCAATATTTGTTGCACGAACAGGTATTTTTCTTTCAGGTTCAAGTAGCACAACAAAGGAGGAGTTCACCAGAACCCTTAGCTAATTCTTTTCTCACCCATCAACAAACTTCTTTTCATAAAATCTCCTTCAGACCTGTTTTTAATATTTTCACCTTCACATTGTGAGCAACCCTAGAAGCGCAAGATGGGCTTCTCAATAGGTTTTGAGCTTGGAAAAGTAGTTTTCCACCTTCCATTCATCCAAGTACACCTTCAATCCACCTCCTCTATGGTTTTCTCCATCATTTTTGGCCTTATATTTCCCTCAGACTATTTCCTGTATCAATTCAGGACTTTCCTGTAGCACTACAAGAAACCTATAGCATAACTAGTAGTAGCACTAGTGGGCCTCTCCTTAAGCCTATAAAACATCATAAACCTCATATAGACCTGCCAAAACCATCAAGACACCTTTAGCCTTGCATCCATGAGTTGAAAACCTTCCTACACCACCTTATCACCTTCTCCTCCTTGCTGCAAAACAATGCATTTACAAGCATAATTAGTTCATGATTAGATGCATGAGTTAAAGCATGAAGTAGACAAAGTGTGTTTATCCATTTGGCCCATAAATGTGTGAGTATATTAGCCTTCTTTCTGCAATTTCAATTCAGCCATTTACTTCATGAAGATACCTAGTTTGCTTCTATTTCTTGCCAAGAGTTTAAAATGAATGTTTATTTCCTTGCATTATAGCTATATGTATTTTCTTACTTCAGAATATTTATTTTATGGTTAATAGAGTAATGGTTTTGAGTCACTGGTAGTTCTAGGTCTAAATTAGAAATGTGATAAAATTCACTCAGAAACCCTAGAAATAACACCCTTTCGTAGGACTCAGAAGAGGATGACGTGATTAGAATGCATCTGTTGTGTATATAGCACTACCACCTCCAAGTTTGTACGAACCTGAGGATGATAAAGTAAAGTAGAGTAGCCTCTGGGATTTGCAACATTCTTGGTGAAATACCAGGGCTCACCACCATTGATAATTATTGAGAAGAAGGCCATTGAGATTGGCGATTCTATCCAAAAAATCCACTGGGCAGAGAATCCAAAATCCTCTAAAATATGTAACAAATAAGTTCAACGAAGAAATTCATATGCTTTGTATAAATCCAATTTAATTAACATACCTGGTGGCTTCCTTATCCATAAGGAGTGAATTATTTCCTATGCCACAATTATGCCTCTGAGATGTGACGACCCTCTACAAAACCTATTTTCTCCAACAATATCAATCCTAGAAGTAATTGTTTCAAACGATTCATTATAATTATGAAATTTGTTTTGTATATCACATTGCAAAGAGTGACAGGACAGAAACCTGAAGGGTCTTTGAGTGCCTACTTTTCGGAATAAGGGTAAGAAACATGACATTTAGGCCAACATAAATTTTCCTAGGTTTGGTATCCACTTTAGGGAAGCATCTCCGACTTCTGAATTTGAGAAATAAGCACAATCTCAAAACTCCTTTGATTCAAGAAGGATAAGTTACTTCTTGACATCAGGAGGGACTAAATCAAATAAATTAGCGACCGAATCCCATCCAAACAACTGACGGTGGTGGGAAGAAAAAATGCTTGCACCACCTCAATGAATTAGCATTCTCTGCCAAGGATCCATAATGGCCAGTGAAGATGAGTACAACTGAAAACAGTGATAGGCTTGAAGCCTTTGTGAAATAAAAGGAGAGACTAATAGGGAAATTATAGGAGTTAATTGTACCCAAGAATGGCAAGACAAAAGCCATGTAATAATAAAGGACTCGTGCAAGTATAACTACCGACCCTCCAAAGAGAAAATATGGGATGCATTAGTAGAAAATGATGAAATTAGTGACTAAGTGACTTAAAAATTTAGTCACTGCAATTATTTCAAGTGAATTACTACTAAATTTGAGAAATTTTAAGAGACCGAACTAAAAATTACTAACTTAAATGACTAATTTAGTTTAGGGATAGAATATATGACTAGATAATAAGTGATTCTTGGCTTGAGGGGTCCTGACCTAGGTTCATATTTATTGCGCAAACAATAAACCCTCCAACTACAAGACCATTTGGAAATAACTTGCTTGGGTAGATCAAAGTCTCACCCGAAGCAGTATGGGGGGGGGGTGCTGGAACTAGGTTTCCCCACCCTAAGGAATAATTTAGTGTAGTGGCCCTAAACATGCTTATAACACAACTATCACAGATAATATACAGATGTGCGCATCAACAGATCAATAGAACATCAGATCAACTCCTCGTAGATTATTAAAGAATGCAATATATATTCGCACACAGTAAACATATTTACTTCAATCAAATCTACTCATCAACTGAATCTATTCACTCATAATTACTTCATTCAGTCGTGTATATAAAATTAACCATAAACAGAAGTAAAGATGCAATAACAGAACATATTCCCAATTAACCGATAAACAATATAGCATAACTCATAATAGTTTCTAGTTCATGAAAACAATCTTCTTTATTAAGATATCTATCAGTTCAAAACATTCAGTTCTTCAATACAATTTACCCTTCCGTGCACACAGCTAGTGGAGTCTACACACAGTTAGGACTTAGGTATCTGTGCACACAACCAATAGGAGCCTTCCTACCCAAAACCCAGACTTAGATCAAAATTGTACAAAAAATTCATGTGTGATCATTCATTTTTTCTACTTGACTCGATCTATGGTTTGAGACTCGTGGTTTTCCCTTTAAGCCCATTACAATGATTAGGAACTTTGACCCGCCCCAAATCCCCTTTGACTCTTTCGCACAACGCACACAACAAAACATAATTTTTTTTTATCAAAATTATACCAAAATTGTACCCGAGGGGACCCTACTCCAACAGGCCCCCAACACAAACTTGTGACTCGTCCTGAGTCACTGTCGGGTGGGATCCTTCATCTTCGCTTTGAGTGCTTCGACAGAGCTCTTCATGTATAAATTATAAGAACAATATGTATATCTTGCATCCAATCTAGTCTAACAATGTACTAAATATAGATACTGAATCACTTCTACAAATCAATTGCGTAAATTAAACGCAATCACTAATCACATGAAGTAAAGAAAGAATCAAATCAAACCACAACACAGATAATTTCCGGGGAAGGCTTACTGATCAAAACCACTCTATCATATATTTTATATTCCACAAGGAATCATGAAACAATTACAATTTAGCTCTTCTCACAAGAGTCTCCTGCAATATTCCTATCGTCTCACACTGATCCAGACAGAATTGGGCCAACACTTAGCCAATTCTTAGCCTGTCTTCAGACTTCCTTGATCATGCAATTCCTCATGAATGCAATCCCTATTATTTAGGAATTTCAACCTTCCTCAACTGCAATGAGTATCATGGGCATCATGTGGTGTTTTAACTACATCTGGGCATTCTGCTAATATCACAATTGATGGTTAACTTACCTTTAACCTTTGTCTCAAATGGGTCTCCACTAGAACTGAAATGCATGTAGATAATAACAGTAAATCATTAGTTTCATTTTATATGACTGATTGTGAATTAAATAATATTTAATTCACTTGATCTCTCACTAGTGCAATGAACAATTACAACTAGCACAACTGACTTGAACTCACTTAACTGAGTTAAACTGATTACAACCTGCATTAACTAATGCACCACTACACTTCTAACTTTGTTACAACTAGAATTACTCTGCATGCCTCACCAACTACCCTCAACCCGAAATTTATGAGTTAACTGAGTTTATCACACTCAGTTAACGATTACAAGTGATTATGAGATAAGATTACATTCTATTGTCCATTTTAATTAAGGGAAAATTAAAATAGACATGTACCAAATTTAGCCCACACTAGTGTAGGTGATTCTAAGACCTGTGGTACCACACTAGTGTATGTGCTACTTGGACCTCCTTGTCCCACACCTAGTGTAGGTGCTGCTTGGACCTCCTGGTCCCACACCTAGTGTAGGTGTTTCTTGGACCTCCTGGTCCCACACTTAGTGTAGGTGATGTCATGTTGTTTCCGAATGCCAATTTCACTGTTTCTTGTTGCAAACTTCCACACTCCCTCTCAACAAGAAAGGAATGTCCTTGCATGCGAAATCCACCTCTTGCATGCGACATGAAACTCTTTCATGCAACACTTCTATAGTGTTTCTCACACATGCAAAATTTGCATGCAAAACTTCCTAAACTAAATAGCGTCCAACAACTGAATCAATATAATGCGTCTGTCATCAGAGTCTTTTAACTGCTGCTAGATACTGCACATGTCTACTGGATTCTCTGCATTGTTGACATTTACATCCATGCACTCTGCACTGCTGCAAAATCTGATCTATGCTCCAATATCCAACACCTGTCACTATTATTTATGTCCTCCTGAAATTTGGCTGCATCAATCTAACTGATCCTACTACTACTTCTCTGTGGTCTCCTTGTAGCCAGTTTTGATGCGCCATCTCTAGGACCCTGCCCAAATTTCTTCTTGGGATTAATCTTGCATGTCACCCCACCTCACACTTAGAGGTATAGCTACATGCACTCCCTCTGCCCATTTGGCTCGAAATTTCTCTACTTGAGTGGTTTCTACCACTCCATGATCCTCCACATGTGGTTGCTCCACATCTTGAGGTTCATTCTTTGGAGCCAAGAGTTCATCATCTGCATGCAAATCAAACTCCCTCTCAAGGTTCAATTGCATGGCTTGCTTACACTTCCCAATGGTTGGAAGCTCTGTAGAAATCACATCTACATCAAGTCTATAGAGTTTCTTCACACGAATCCCAATCTTCTTGGTTTTTCCTGTTGCTTTGTGTCGAAGGAAAACTTTTCCTTCACAGAAAGCAACATCATAGCCTCTATCCTCCAACATTGCAACTGAAACTAAATTTTTATTTAAGCCTGGTACATGCATTACATATTTTAATAAAATTGGTTTACCTGACTATCTCTAGAAAGTAACTGTACCAATCCTAGTAGTGCTATAGCTTCCTTCGTCACCCATTTCGATATGCATCTGGAGGTCCTTCTCCTCCAAGCTATTGAAAAGTTATTTGTTTCTCGTCATGTGGAAAGATGCACCGCTATCCATGTACCACCCTGATCCCATCACACTTGAAACCATGCATGCGATCAGTGAGAAGTCAAGCTCAAATTGTGAGGCAAAAGCCTCACTGGATACTGATCTTGAAGCCTTCTTGTTCTTCTTCTTTTGTGGACAAATAGTGGCATATTTTCCATGCTCGTGACAGTGAAAACACTTCACTCTCAACATGTTGCGCTCCTTTCCTTCATCGGTCTCAGATTTTGAATGGAATTTATTTCCTTTCCCCTTCTTATCCTTGGCAGAAAAAGAAAAATATTCTTCATCATCATTCTTATACGAAGATCCATCTCTGGTATTCCGCTTGAACTCTTCTTGCACCAAATCCGACCAAAGTCGTTCCCAATCTGGCAGCTTATCCCTCCCATTGACAGAGTCCTGATAACTATGCCAACTCTTTGGAAGTACTAAAAGAGCTAGGCTCACCAAATCATCATCAATGACAGTAATTCCTACAGTCCCAAGCTCATCCCGACATTGGAAAAACTTTGTTACGTATGCCATAATAGTGTCTTTATTCTCCATTTTGATCTTCCTGAGCTTATCCTTCAGTGCCAATTTCCTATGGTCACTGCTACCCTAAAATAGATCTGTCAAAGCCTTCCACATTGCATATGGATTTTCTTTGCCATGGAGACTTGAGACAATGTGGTCTTGTACTCCCTCCAATAAGTTCCTCCTCACCCTTGCAACTTTCTTTTGCCATGCATCAATATTTGAAGCATCTGTCACAATGGGCTTGGGAACATCATTGTCAATGAATTCCTTCAATCTATTGTCCTCCAATACTACCTCCATCCCGTATTTCCAGGAAATATAGCTATATCTTCCCTTGAGTGCATACTCCAATCTCAAGCCATTGAAAGCCATTTCGATCTTGAATCACCTGTAGCACCAAGAAAGTGTTCTGCAAATTCAAATTCTATTCAATCACATAACTCAGTTTCTCCTTCAATATTGTGATTTCCTATGATTCGATACCATGTAGAAATTATAAAAACAATATGTATATCATCGATTCAATCCGATCTAACAATTTACTAAATCTAGATATTGAATCGCTTCTACAAATCAATTGCAGAAATTAAGTACAATCACCAATCACATGAATTAAAGAAAGAATCAAATCAAACCAAAACACAGATATTTCGTGGGGAAAGCTTACTTCTCAAAACACCTCTATCATATATTGTATATTCTAGAAGGAATCATGAAACAATTACAATGCATATCTTCTCATAAGAGTCTCCTTCAATTTTCCTATTGTCTCACACTGATCCAGACAAAATTGGGCTAACACTTAGCCAATTCTCAGCATGTCTTCAGCCTGCCTTTCTCACGCAATCTGTAATTAATGCAATCCATATTATTTAGGAATTTCAAACTTCCTCAACTGCGCTAATTATCATGGGAATCCTGTGGTGTTTTAACTGCATCTGGAAAGTCTTCTAATATCACAAATGATAGATAAATTTCCTTTAACCTTTGTCTCAATTGGGTTTCCACTGGAATTGACATGCATGCAACTAATAATAGTAAATCATTAGTTGCATGTTAGATCATTGATTGTGAATTTAATAATATTTAATTCACTTGATCTCTCACTAGTGCAACAAACAGTTACAACTAGCACAACTGACTTTAACTCACTTAACTGAGTTAAACTGATTACAACCTGCGTTAACTAATGTACCACTGCACTTCGAACTCTGTTACATCTATAATTACTCTGCATGCATCACCAACTACCCTCAACTCAAAATTCATGAGTTAACTGAGTTTATCACACTCACTTAACTATTACAAGTGATTATGAGACAATATTATATTTTATTGTCCATTTTAATTAAGGGAAAATTAAAATAGACATGCACCAAATTTAGCCCACACCAGTGTAGGTGCTGCTAAGACCTGTGGTCCCACACTAGTGTAGGTGCTGCTTGGACCTCCTGGTCCCACACCTAGTGTAGGTGATGCTTGGAACTCCTGGTCCCACACCTAGTGTAGGTGCTTCTTGGACCTCCTGGTCCCACACCTAGTGTAGGTGTTTTCATGTTGTTTTAGAATTCAAATTTCACTATTTCTTGTTGCAAAATTCAACACTTCAGTGGCAAGACAACTTCAACACTTTGCATGGCAACACCCTGCGCTTCATCCACGAGCTTCACGGTCATCAGCCCTTCATCTGCCAGATTGATACTGCGTGGTGTCTGCTAAAGGATTTTTAAGCCACCATCCAAATTCTAAGACAACTGTAGGGCTTTCTCAACCCACGAATACATCCTTTCTTCCAATAACCGTTCCTAGCGACACAAATCATCGATCTCTGTTTGAATTTCCTTTCCCTCATGAAGGTGGGCAAGTCTCCGCACTACCACCAATGTAGGCGCTTCCATCCTGATATTGGAAAACTATTGTTCCTTCATGTGAAATTCATTGGGTAGCTACTACACCATTGGGCCGTTCTGAACCGAAGTCCAGAAACCCATGGCCTCATCAAATAGTTGACCACACTTGGTCATGGTGACTGAGATGCTATCAATAGTTTCTTTAACTTCTGTGGCACACTATGCTTTGACCACTAGTGGCATTGTTTAATTCCAACAAGAAATTGCAGCACCTACACTAGTGTGGGACCATAGGTCTTAGCAGCACCTACACTGGTTTGGGCTAAATTTGGTGCAGTGTCTATCTTAATTTTCCCCAAATTAAAATGGACAATAAAATGTAATCTTATCTCATAATCACTTGTAATAGTTAACTGAGTGTGATAAACTCAGTTAACTCATGAATTTCGAGTTGAGGGTAGTTGGTGAGGCATGCCGAGTAATTCTAGTTGTAAGAGAGTTCAAAGTGCAGTTGGTGCATTAGTTTAAATGCATGAGTAATCAATTATCTTAGTTAGGTGAGTTAAATTCAATTGATCTAGTTGTAATTGTTTGTTGCACTAGTGAGAGATCAAGTGAATTAAATATTATTTAATTAACAATCAATGATCTAACATGAAACTGATGATTTACTATTATGAGCTACATGCATGTCAATTCCAGTGGAGACCCAGTTGAGACAAAGGTGAAAGGGATGTTAACTATCAGTTGTAGGATTATTGGGTTTCACCCATGCAACCAAACACACATTGGATTTCCCATGATCCTTGCATAGTTTAGAAAGGAAAAAATTCCTAAAGAATAGGGATTTCATTCATCAGGAATTGTGCAAGTAAGGAAGGCTGTTTAGAGGTTGAAAATTGGCTAAGTGTTGGCCAATTTTGTTCGAGACAGTGTGAGACAATTAGCTGGGTGCTGGAGACTCTTGTGAGAAGAGTGAATTGTAATTTTTTCATGTATCCATGCTGAATATACAATAGAATAAAGTTGGGTTTTGAGAAGAAATATTTCCCCAGGAAATTATCTATGTTGTGGTTTGATTTGATTCTTCTTTGCTTCATGTGATTAGAAATTTTGTTTAATTTCTGCAATTGATTTGTAGAATCGATTAAGTATCTAGCTTTAGTACATTATTAGATCGGATTGAATACATAATATACATATTTTTTGTATAATTTATACATGGTACTAGAGCACAAGAAATCAAAATAGTGGAGGAAAAGCTGAGTTTGTGACTGAATATAATTCGAATTCGTAGAAGACTTTCTTGGTGCTATAGGGGATTCATGATCGAAATGGCTTTCAATGGCTTGATATTTGAGTATGCACTCGAGGTAAACTCTAACTATATTTCTTAGAAAGATAGTATGGAGGAAGTACTGGAGGACAATGGATTGAAGGAATTCATTTACAATGATGTTCCCAAACCCGTTGTCACAGATGCTACAAACCTTGATGCCTAGCAAAATAAAGTTGCAAAGGCGAGGAGGATCTTACTGGAGGGAGTACGAGACCACATTTTCTCAAGTATCCATGGAAAAGAGACACCATATGCAATGTGGAAAGCTTTGATAGATCTATTTCAGAGCAGTAGTGACCATAGGAAATTGGCACTGAAGGATAAACTCAGGAAGATCAAAATGGGGAAAGGCGACTCCATGCCAAAATATTTAACGACGTTTTTCCAATGTTGGGATGAGCTTGGTAGCGTTGGAATTACTGTCGCTGATGATTATTTGGTGAGCCTAGATATTCTAGGACTTCCCTAGAGTTGGCATAGTTATCAAGACTCTGTCAATGGAAGGGAAAAACTGCCAGATTGGGATCAAATTTGATCAGATTTGGTGCAAGGAGAGTTCCGACGGAATACTAGAGATGGATCTTCATCTAAGAATGAATATGAAGAATATTTTTCTTTGGATTCCAAGGAAAAGAAGGAGAAAGGAAATAAATTCCATTCCAAATCTGAGTTCGGTAAAGATGGAAAGAAGTGCAACATGTCCAGGGTGAAGTGTTTTCATTGTCACGAGCATGGTCATTATGCCACTAACTGTCCACAAAAGAAGAATAACAAAAAGGCTTCATGATCTTTAGCTGGTGAGGCTTTGGCCTCAAAATTTGAGCTTGAATTCTCTCTCATTTCATGCATGGTGTCAAGTGCAATGGGATCGGTGTGGTATTTGGATAGTGGTGCATCCTTTCACATGAAGGGAGACAAATAACTTTACAGTAGCTTGGAGGAGAAGGACCTCCAGATTCATATCGAAATGGGTGATGATGGGTGGTACAGTTCTACCAATATTGGTACCATTACCTTCCAGAGATAGTCAGGTAAACTCTTTCAATTAAAAGATGTAATGCATATACCAGGCTTGAAGAAAAATTTAGTCTCAGTTGCAATGTTGGAGGATAGAGGCTATGATGTTGTTTTTAGTGAAGGAAAAGCTTTATTGTGACACAAAAAAATAGGAAAAGCCAAGAAGGTTGGGATTCGAGTTAAGAATCTCTATAAACTTTATGTAGATGGATATAAAACATTGATGGGTAAGGAGGAAAAAGTGGTGAGATGAGATGAGGGTGAGTTATGGCATAGGAGATTGGGCCATCTACACCACAGAGCCTTGAAGATCATGCAATATATTTCTACGGGTCCTCCTAAGGGTACACTTGCACAGTCGGACACATGAAAGGGATGTACTACGGGAAAATATGCAAAGGCCACCTTTCATGAGAAGGAGAAACGAGCTTCGGAAATCTTCGAGAGAGTTCACTTAGAAATGTGTGGAACATTCTCTACTACTTTGAAAACAAAGCATAAGTACTATGTGATATCTGTTGATGACTTTTCTCTAAGGTGCTGGATCTACTTCATGCAAAAGAAAGATTAGGCATTCTCAAAGTTTCTTGAGTTCAAAGAATTGGTGGAGAAAGACACAGGGAAGCATGTGAAGGCTCTTAGGAGCGAAAATGGTGGTGAGTACATCTCCAATGAATTCAAGAACCTCTGTAGCAAACAAATTTAGAGAGAAATGATTGTGCCTCATAACCCACAACAAAATGGTGTCATAGAGAGAAAGAATAGAACAATTTTTGGTGCAGCAAGAGCGATGTTGCATGATCAGGGTCTAACATTGCATCTGTGGGTGGAGGCATGCAACATAGTGGTATTTGTGCAAAACTGTTGTCCTCATAGGATATTGGAATGAGTACACCAGAAGAGGCTTTTACTGGTAAGAAACCTAATGTTTCACATTTTAATATTTTTGGCTCATATGTTTAGGTGCATGTGACCAAAGATGCCAGGAAGAATTTGGAACTAACAACTGAGATTGGGATATCTGTGGGATACACTGAAAATCCCCACAAGTATCAAGTGTATTTTCAAAACAACAGAACGACTGTTGTGCGATGGGATACAAAATTTGATGAGGAGAAATCCATGTGATTGTCCCTTGAGAGGGAGATGGATTTGCATGCAGAGGAGGAACTCTTGGTTCCAAAGAATGAGCCTCAAGATGTGGAGCAGCCACATGCAGAGGATCATGAAGAGGAAGAAAACACTCATGCAGATCCATCCACCAGAAATGGTAGAAGGAGTACCACAGAAGCTAATAGATTGAGACTTGATGCAACAGAGAAATTAGGAGCCCCTATTTCACTGTGCAGACAGAGACAGTCTCTAGACATGTTTACTGGATACATGGCTCTTATAAGCAAGTGTATTATGACATAACCATCTTCCTTTCAAGAGGTAGTTAAAAAACCAATTTTGTTTGATGCAATGGTGGAGGAGTATGAATCCATTTTCAAGAACCGTGCATGGGATATTTTCCTAAGACTGGTTGATAAATTAGTGGTTGGATCTAGATGGATCTAAAAGGTAAAGAAATTTGCTTTTGGGAGTGTGGAGAAGTACAAGGCTAGATTTGTGGCCTAGGAATTCTCACAGATTGAGGGGATCGACTATGATGAGAATTTTTACCATTCGCAAAGTACTATTCCATTAGATCTATCCTTGCACTCTCAATGCATATGGGGTGGCGCATTCATCAGATGGATGTGAAAAATGTGCTTCTCAATTGAGTTATTGAGGAAGAAGTGTACATAGAGTATCTGAAAGGTTTCGAGATCTTCGACAGTGAGTCACATTTTTGTTGACTCAAGAGAGCATTGTATGGGCTGAAGCAAGCACCTCGTGCTTGGTACACTCAGATTGACAGTTATTTCACCAGGCTAGGCTTCACCAAAAGTGAAGCTGATGCAAACCTGTACCAGATTGTGGTTGATGGTAAGCTCTTGATTATCGTACTTTATGTTTATGATCTAACTTTGACAAGTGATGAGCAGCTGATAAAATCATGCAAGGATGATCTTGTAAGGGATTTCAAAATGAAGGACATGGGAATCCTTCACTATTTCCTTGGTTTGGAAATATGGTAGTGGGATTGTGAACTTTTTGTTTCTCAAGGAAAGTATGCCAAAGAGATACTAGGTTAGTTTCATATGGAGAACTGTAAACCCATGGAAAATCCTCTTCCAGGAAACTGGAGGAAAGAGGATGCTACTTCTGGAGATGTAGTGGATGCTACTATCTACAGGCAGCTAGTAGGTTCACTGATGTGCTTAGTGAACACCAGACTAGACATTTGATACGCAGTTAACCAAATGAGTCAAGCTATGGTTAAGCTGACCAAGCTCTTTTGGAAGGCAGGGAAGCATCTCTTGACATATCTTAGGGGCACTACAAAGTATGGATTATGGTACAAACGAACAGAGAAAGTGAAGCCTCAAGGCTTCACGGATGCAAATTGGGCAGGTAGTCCATCAGCCAAAAAAAGCATATCAAGAGGGATATTCAGCATAGGATCAACAAAAGTTTCTTGGTACAGCAGGAAGTAGCGATCTGTGGCACTCAGTCCAACGGAGGTAGAGTATATGGCAAAAATTCAAGCTGCATGTGAGGCCATCTAGATGAGAAATATCCTGGTTGGTTTGTTTGGTTCTGAGATGGATCCAACAGTGATACATTGTGATAGCCAAAGTTGCATTAAACTCTTAGTTAATCTTGTGTTTCATGATAGGTCCAAGCACATAGACATCTGGTACTACCATCTTAGTGATTGTTTTCAGAGGTGCATAATGTTACTTTAGTACATTCCCACGAAATATCAGAATGTACATATTCCAACGAAGGTGCTCACCAGGAGAAAATCTGAATACCATAGAGGCAGGATCGGGGTGGCAGATAATCCCTTTCTTGTTGAGAGGGAGTGTTGAATTCCAACAAGAAATTTCAGCACCTACACTAGTGTGGGACCATTGGGTCCAAGCAACACCTACACTAGTGTGGGACCATAGGTATTAGCATCACCTACACTAGTGTGGGCTAAATTTGGTGTAGTGTCTATTTTAATTTTCCCTTAATTAAAATGGACAATAAAAAGTAATATTATCTCATAATAACTTTTAATAGTTAACTGAGTGTGATAAACTCAGTTAGCTCATGAATTTCAATTTGAGGGTAGTTGGTGAGGCATGCAGAGTAATTCTAGTTGTAACAGAGTTCGAAGTGCAGTTGGTGCATTAGTTTAAATGCATGAGTAATCAGTTAACTCAATTAGGTGAGTTAAAGTCAGTTGAGCTAGTTATAACTGTTTATTGCACTAGTGAGAGATCAAGTGAATTAAATATTATTTAAATCACAATCAGTGATCTAACATGCAACTGATGATTTACTATTATTAGTTGCATCCATGTCAGTTCCAATGGAGACCTAGTTGAGACAAAGGTGAAAGGGATGTTAAATATCAGTTGTAGGATTATTGGGTTGCACCCATGCAACCAAACACCCATTGGATTTCCCATGATCCTTGCATAGTTTAGGAAAACCAAAATTCCTAATGAATAGGGATTGAATTCATCAGTAATTGCGCAAGAAAGGAAGGTTGTTTGAAGGCTGAAAATTGTCTAAGTGTTGGCCAATTTTGTCCAGGATAGTGTGAGACAATTAGTTGAGTTCTGGAGACTCTTGTGAGAAGAGTGCACTGTAATTGTTTCATGTATCCATGCTGAATATACAATAGAAGATAGTGGGGTTTTGAGCATGTTGATTCTTCTTTTCTTCATGTGATTGGCGATTGTGTTTAATTTCCGCAATTGATTTGTAGAAGTGATTCAGTATCTAGCTTTAGTACATTGTTAGATCAGATTGAATCCATGATATACAAATTGTTTGTATAATTTCTATAGGAATTTCCGGCTATAGCTTCACCTATAATTCAGAAATTTTCTGCTCAAAATCACCCGGATGGTCTATACTTTGTTTCACGATGCCTTCAGCACAATGACCAAACCTTCTAATTTCTCGCTAGGTGCGGCTGGGGCGTGGAACTTTGGCAGGTCACAAAATTTTTCGAGCATTGCTTCCAATGGGGCACATCGAGCCTTAGCTTCGCAGCACACCTCCTCTGTTGTCTGTTGTTTTTGCTGAAGAAATATTGCTTGCTATTGTGATTTGTGGCAATGTGGTAGGCTCAGTCCTCTCTGTACTATAAATCATCCACAATCATACTACGGATTGTGTGGAGCTTCCCTGATGACAACATGGACATATAAATGTTGATTTCGCTGCAAGATCTGAGTGTCACACACAGAGGTGACGACTCTACTTTGATAGGTGTCACGGGGATCTAGATCAGGTGGTTATCCCTGGTTGATGGCAGCACTGTGTTGATCAGCTGTGCGCTGGAAGGAGGCACACTCTCTTGAAGTTGGCTCGCTTGGGCCACATTCGCTTGAATCAAGATCGCCTGTACTTTCAGCTCTTGAATTGTTGTCTGGATGCCTTCAAGTGAAAATTTGTTGCACCTCCATGTATATCCACATGTCCTATGTTGCGGACATCACTGTATTTGAAATTTCATTCAAATAATCCTCTGTCAGAGTGAGGTCCTCTACACCGACTTATTTGGACACTTTTATCTTTTTGCGTGGACCTTCCACGGCCCAAGTATCACGTTTAGTCCCCTTGGTGGTCTGAGTCTCAGTCTCCTGAGCACCTACACCATTATTTTCAGCCTATGTTCCCTTTTCTAAGTCAATTGTCTCTCCAATCACTACAAGAAAAAAGGACATTGGGGAGGGTCATGCTTGTGACGTACCTTTAAGGTTCTTCACCAATGTCACATATGGTGACGATCCTTAAAAAAACATCTTTGTAAGTATATATAGTGATGGTCCTTTAAGGTCCGTCACCAAAGCCATTTTCAATGGCACTTTTGGTGAGGGTCGTTAAAGTCCCATCACTAATGTTCTCTTTGGTGACACTTCTAGTGACGAACTTTTAATGACCCTCACCGATGCTCTTTTTGTTACTTTTGGTGACGGTAAAAAAATGTTAGCCATCATTGACCATTCCAATGAGTTTTTGATGACGTTATGTGCTTTTTAATATATTTTTTGTGAAAAGATAATGATTTAATACCATTATTGTGGAGTATTTTTTATAATATGTCCAAGGCCATAGTGGTTAGAGTCAGTCAATTTTTTAAGAAGTAATTAGTGTGTATCATTTCCCTCAAGTAATGAATAATCGAATAGAGTTTTCCTATGAGTCCCACTAGTGTGTGTGGGAAATATATTATTTAATACATAATCAAGCTTTTTCAATTCTATTAATGAGAAAGACCTAACACTCCTCAAAAATCTGGCCGTACCTCAAATTAATGCTTTGGCACACACTAACATTTCTTAGCACCTCGCATGTCTTAGAACATCTTTGTACCTAGAACATATTGTCATGACAATGACGGCCAAGCACATGGTGGCATGTGATATCACAACATAGAACTCTCCTAACATGTGTTGGCATGCATGTAGTCCCTAGTATGCCCTGGAACACCTTGGTCGAATGCATTGACATAAATTAGCACTTGGCACATAATGTTACTTGGTGTGTATTGGGACCTATTATTTGTGTGGCTAGCATGCCCCTTTGAAAAAGATAAAGTCCCGACTTATTAACCCTCTTATTGGTTCTTCCTTTTTCTTCCTTGAAAATTCTTGACACATATTGACATACCCTGGCACCCTGCACATCCTTAGCACCTAGCATGTATTGGCATATGTTGGCACTATTTGGAACATATAATTATCAAACCCTGGAACTCCCAAGAAAAATTTGAGACTTCTTGACATGCCTTGATATTCCCTAGAATGCCTTGCCAATCCTTAGCATAACTTGTCAATCCCTCCTTGGCATGACAACTAGCACTCATTTACACTAGTCCCTGGCACATGTTCCTCATATTCAATAAATTCCATGAATTTTGACCTAGTGATCCCTTAATGTTTTTTCCTAGTAATCCTTAACACTCCTCAACATGCATTAGCACTCTCTAGCACTCTCTAGCACACCTTAATACCCTTCAACATGCCCTTCCACTTCATAGCATGCATAACACTCTGTGACACATATTGGCACTTGGCACGTGTTGGCACTTGGAATGTCTTAGCATGTATGGAATATGTTGACATGCCTTGGTATGATTTGGCATGGTTTAATATTAAATCTATTTGAGATCAATTATTGGAAAGTAGATGAGAAGCAACAAAGGAAGACTTGACACTTAGAATGCACTAAGAATTTTCACTTGGCACCTACTGGCACCTAATGTTGGTGTCCCTAGCATGATCCTCTTGGAAAAGGTAAATTTATGACTTATTAAACCTCTTATGTGCTCATTTCCTTGTAATTTAACTTGTTTCTACCTTTTGTTTCCTTCACAGTCACTGGAACGCATTGACACACCCTTGCACATCTTGGCATGCTTATCACTTGGCACATCTTAGCATGTTTGAAATGCCTTCTCACTATCTGACACATCTTTGCATTACCTAGCATGCCTTGGTACTCATGTCCTCAAAGCTAGCCTTTAAATTTTTTTACAACTTGAGAACCCAATCAATTCCTTGGCTACTTCAGTTCATGTGACAATATTGGCTTGCTTCAACCGCAAAAACTTGACCAATTACATCTACTACCATAAGAAATACCTATAACTCATCTTATGCCAATCATGTCCAAGCTCAACTTGTCCCACTGAACTAGTTACCAAGACGAGGATGACATGATCTAGCCATGGCCATAAAACAACTAAGAAACATATCTTACATAGAAAATATTTCACATGTATGTTCAGTTCAGATAAAAAGTAGAACATTAACTGAGAGTTTGCAAGAACCACAAGATGCACAAGGCACACAAGGAACACAAGATATAAGCTGACACAAGTCAAGTTCCCCAAAACTTATACACAAAAATGTACAATATGCAATTATCTAGAATAGTTTAAAACATGAGCATGTAGCCAAAGTGTGCCACATCTCATAGAAAAAAAATAGCTAAAGGAAAAACAATGTTGTGCCTAGCACAAAGTGATCTCCCTTTGTCAAAAACTACTATGTCAAGCCTTGTATAACAACCATAGGATTGCCTCCAGTAAATCCTATTCTAAACTTCTCTTAATAGACTTCATCCTTAGCACACTCGAATTATCTGACACTCCCTAGCACACACTCTTATTCGTTCCATTCCATGCATTTTTACCTAGTTATCCCTTGATATGCCCTTACACTCCCTAACACTCTTCAACATGCATTGACATTTTCCGACAAGTGTTAAAATGCCTTTTCATTCCTAATGTGCATGCCCTGACCCTCCCTAGCTATCATGCCCTCACAACTACCCTTAATTTGGAACTTGGGAACCCAACCAAACCCTCTCTTGACTACAAGATCTTGACCAAGTTAAGGTTACTAAAGCTAGACTTTATTGTTGAATTGTGTAGCTTGGGAGGTATGCCACAAGCCTAGTGAGATGGGTTTGTGTGATTTTGGTTACAAAAGGATTTGTGGGAAAAGAATCCAAGCAAAGGGGTTTTGGATCCAGGATGGGGTTTAAAATCTAAAATAAAATTAATATTTCCGAAGGTATAAGTGGATAAAATCCATAAGTTCTAGAGGGTTCCTAAGAGGTCTAGGAAAAAATATGTAAGGAGGCCTTAGGATGAAGGAAAGAACATCAAGTGAGAAGGAGCTCATTTGATCAAGGGGGAAAAGAGAGATGTAGTCCTAAAGTAGGTTGAGTAAGAGGGGCAATTAAGGGTTGCTAAAGGGAGGCCATGATCATCCTCCAAGAGAAACATCATTATGTGAGAGTTCAAAAGAAAGCTTCATACCTTAATGGTCGGTTCAAGCTAGGAAGTAGGATGGCATATTGTTGGTTCTCTTATGGTAGATCAAGCTTAAGAGAGGTTGCTCATGAGAATCTGGGCATGTGATTTTAATGATTTCTTTGTTTGAAGGCCACATCAAATTATGAAATGTTGAAATTTGCAACAAGAAACATTGAAATTGGAAACCAGAAAGGAAAAAAAAAAGCACACACACTGGAGAGGAATTTTGATGCACCAGGAGTGAGGAATGTGGGGTGTCTAATTTATTTTTCCCTTAAATAAATTGGACAATAAATTGTAATATCATCTCATAGAAACTTGTATCAGTTAACTAAGTCATGATGACTGAGTTAGCTCAAGAAATTCGAGTTGAGGGTCTAATATGAGGCATGTAAAGGGATTAATCTAATATTTTTGGGGTCCAGTTGCAGTTGATGCATTAGTGGGCTGCAAGTGTGAATTAGTTAACTCAATTAAATGAGTTTAAATAGTTCTAACTAAGTGATGAGCTAGTGAGAGGTTGGCCAGTGAATTAAATTAGATTTAATTCACAATGAATGATGAATGAGATAACTAATAATTCACTATTAATAGTTGCATGCATGTCAGTTTTGAGGAATACCCAGTTGAGATAGAGGTTAAAGGGAACATAACTATCAGTTGTATTTATAAAAAATTTCCCATGTGCAATTATAAAGTCATTGGGATGCCACGATGGATTGCGCAATCAAGGAAGACTGATTTTCCTAATTAATAGGGAGCTAATTTCCTAGGAATTGCATGAGTAAGGCAAACTAAAGAAAGGTTGACAATTGGCTAAGTAGTGAACTGAGTTTTCCTAGATCAGTGGGAGACAATTGGAAGAGTGTCGGAGAATCTCATGAGAGATAAAGAATTGTATTGTTTCATGATTCCTTGAATTAATACACAATAGAGATAGAGCAGTTTTGAGCAGTTTCTTTCCCTACATACATCTTGTGTTGTGTGATTGATAATTTATTTCTTTTACTTATATGTGATTGTGCGATCGTGTTTTTTTTTCGAAAATTGTAGGAAGGATTCAATATCTTGTTTTAGTACATTACAAGATCATATTGAATCTCGTTGGTTAGATTTTCCACATGGTATCAGAGTAGAAATTTTTTGGGCAACTAGTTTGGAGAGAATATCTGAAGATTTTGGTGTAAAAAAAAAAATAGCATATTTGGATTCCTTGCGAAAAAACTACTGAAATGGAAAATAAATTCGGAGCTCAGATGAGGGAGATATCGTTGATTTAAAATTAACTTTTTTTTAGAAAATTTTGTAACAATGACACAATTACAATGTGCACGAGTTAAGAACCTATATGTACTTGAGGTACCAGATGCATGAAAATATTTGAGGAGAAAAGTAGAGGTTAGAGACTTGGCTATTGAGAGGGAGTACACATTACCTCTCAACATGTAGCCTTAGAAGAAGTCTCAAAAGTTTGTGGAGTAGCCACAATTGGAGAAGCAGAGAGGAGATCGAGTGGAAGTGTCCACTCAAGAAAAGACCTCCATGAGGGGTAAATTTTGAGCCATATGGGTAGAGGGAGAACATGTAACCATACCTACAGGTGAAAGGTGGGGTGATGTGTAAACATAATCCCAAGATAAGAAATTTGGGCAGGGTCCATTGAGATGGTGTGTCTCATGGATAAAACCTAGCTACGAGGATTCCATAGTAAAATATTAGCAGGAAGGATTTGTTAGATTGATGCAGTCAGATGTCGGGAAGAAATAAATCAAAGTGATAGATGTCAGATAATAGAGCGCAGATCAGAGTTGGCAATAGTGCAAAGGGCATGGATGCAGATTTTAGTAGCAACGCAGAGAGTCCAATAGATAGGTGCAGTAGTTAGCAGCATTTAGAAGACTTTGAATACAAATGAATTATACTGATTTAGTTGTCTAGAGGATATTTAGTTTCAGGATTTGTAGGTGCAAACAACACTAGAGAGGTGTTGCATGCTGAATTCCAAAGGTACCAGATCATGATAGATTGAATTCCTTTCTTGTTGAGAGGGAGTGTTGAAATTTGTAACAAGAAACAGTGAAATTGGCAACTAGAAAGGACAAAAAAAAATGCACCTACACTGGTGAAGAATTTTGATGTAACAAGAGTGAGGAATGTGAGGTGTCCAATTTATTTAAGGTCCAATTTATTTTTCCCTTAAATAAATTGGACAGTAAATTGTAATTTCATCTTATAACAACTTGGTTAAGTTAACTAAGTCATGATGACTGAGTTAGCTTAATAAATTTGAGTTGAGGTGATCGAGGTGAGTATTGGTGGCCACTCGCTTATTCCACTTGGGCCCTCGCCATTGTCTCTTTCAATTTTTTATTTTCCTTAATTATAGCATAGTTAACTATTTTTGTCAGTTTTTCGGGTCCTGAACTTCTCGAGTCGTTTTGAGGCCCCAAACAACGTTTTTTGGGCATGAAAGGTATCACTATTTCATAGAAATCGTGTTAGAATTTGTAGTCTCTAGAGAGATATTTCTAATGGGGTATCATTGCGTTAAACTGAGATCATATGACCAAGTTACGACCCCGGGAAGTTGGCTGCCCAACTACCCCCAACGGGGCCCATAAACTCTTGGTGTTACATCTCCTCGGGTCAGGGTTTTCTCTTATTTTTCAATAATTAAAAGGACCTTGAGCCTTATTGTAACACAGGTCAGAGGCATGTAGTCGCCACATCTCTTCTAATAGATAAGCTACCATTGCCCGAGCTAGTTTGTTTTTTATTCTGTCTGTAATCATTTTTTAGTATTTGATATTAATGAAATGAAGTGTTTTTCTTACCGCATCTATGTGTTTATGTTTATTTCTGTATTTTATTGCATTCCTGCATATGTCTAGATCATTAGGGTATATGATGAGGCATTTGTAGGGATTCTAATATTTTGGGGTCTAGTTGCAGTTGATGCATTAGTGGGGTGTAGGTGTGAATTATTTAACTCAATTAATTGAGTTAAAATAAGTTTAAATATTTATAACTGAGTGACGAGCTAGTGAGAGGTTCACTGAATTAAATTAGATTTAATTTACAATGAGTGATCAATCAAATAATTGATAAATCACTATTAATAGTTGCATGCATGCCAGTTCAGAGGAATACCAAGGGTTAGATAGAGGTTAAAGGGAACATAACTATCAGTTGTATTTATAAAAAAATTCCCACGTGAAATTATGCCATGATGGATTGTGCAATCAAGGAAGGCTGATTTTTAATAGGGAGCTAATTCCCTAGGAATTGCGTGAGCAAGGCAGGTTGAAGGAAGGTTGAGAATTGGCTAAGTACTAGACCGATTTTGCCTAGATCATTAGGAGACAATTGGCAGAGTGCTGGAGAATATCATGAGATATTAAGCATTGTATTGTTTCATGATTCCTTGATTTAATACACAATAGAGATAAATGGGTTTTGAGCAGTTGCTTTCCCCAGATACATCTTGTCTTGTGCGATTGATAATTTCTTTCTCTTACTTATATGTGATTGTGCGATCATGTTTTTTTTCCACAAATTGTAGGAAGGATTCACTATCTTGTTTTAGTGCATTACAAGATAAGATTGAACCCCTTTGTTAGATTTTTTACATGAAATAGAAGAGAGGGTTGATACAATCTTGTCTTGTGGTGGTTAGTAGGCCGCAAGGTCTATGATAAAGACCAACATAAATGGAGGAGGGCTTGCACTATAATTTAGAGCCAGAATAGAAGTAGACACATGTGTAATATTGACTGAGATAACCCTAGTTTGAGGGTTGACATTGAGATCTGAAGTTCATGTCAAGATTCAATCAAAGAAATGACCCGAATCTATGGATCCATGTGAGCTAGTTCGAGTCGCTTATGGAGGCAAGAGGCGTGGTTTTTACTATGGGTGGATAGGGTTTGTTCTACAACAATTAGAAGTACATAACTATAGTGCCCTAGTTAGGAAATTTTCCTAGCATGTTTAGTTCATAAGGTATGCCCTTAAGACTGTGACAAATTTGCGTAGAAGAAGAGCGGTTGTGACCCTTAGAGCGAGGTTTATTTCTGCAATATAGACCACATATCTCGAAGATGGTTTGCAGATTTAGTATGTGTGGAGATAAAAGATCCAAAGGAGGGTGGAACCTAAGTATAATATTGAGCATGCAGAAGGAATGTACCATATGAAGAATGGATTGACATGCAGAAGAAATGTGCCATATGAAGAATGGATTAAGATGCAGAGGAGTTGATTTTGGTGGACTATCCATAGAGTTTTAGACATAGATCTGAAGTAACCTATACAAAATTATTCAATGGAATATTAGTGGTTGATTTGTGATCCTAGTTCAGTCATCTACAGATTGTTAGAAGGATGATAAGAGGAGTAGTTCATATATTGGACAACAAAGATCAAATGGTCGATACAAAAGAACAATGATTTTGATAGGACTCAAACCATTTTTAGGTGGAATATTTGAAGAGTCCTAGATGAAGACAATATTGTGGTCCCTATATCAGTAAAAATAATTGACTGTGGTTGGGCAGATTGATGGTAGTCCAAATAAAATTGGAGGTTTGTTAGGTAACTGTCAAATAAGAGCCCTAACTCTTATACTTGTCAAGGACAACAAGATTGGTAGAAGGGCAGGTGTATAGGGCCTAAGGATGTGCAGACTTTGAAGGACTCAAGTTGCTGTCAAGTGGGTCAACCAACTAGCCATAGTTCACTATATTGTAGAGGATTAATTCAGTGAGAAGAAGGGCAACTTCCATAGCCCTATACTACTCATCATGGAGCCATAGTATGTAAAAAGTGGGAATAACAAAGAGTTGTTCAAAAATGGAGTTGTGAAAAAATTGTTACCACTCAAACTAGTAGTGGACCTCAAAGGAGTTCCTAAGAGGGCAACTGCTAGGACAGGGGCAACAATGGAGGCTTAGCCCATTGTCACCACATGTAAGGCTCCTTTCTCTTCAGGAAATTTCACAGACGGGAGGAGTACCGGTAGTTTAGGAAGTCACTTGTAGATTATATGTCAATGAATAGGTGGGAAGTTACCTTAGAAACCCTTTCCCTAAGATAGAATAAAGAGTGGGACTTGCTTGCCTTTTAAGAAAGGGACTTGATATTCTAGGGAGAGAGGAGGGGTATTGAAGGGTTGAGGGAGAAGAATAAGACTTATGAAGGAAGTTCTCAATCCCTAAAATCCTTTGGGAACTTGGATTCCCAAATGGTTTTTGATGAAAGCCCTTTAACACCAAATGGGACCACACGGGGCCAAGTGGACCCACCCAGGTTTGGGGATGAAATTTAGAAACCAATGATGTTCCTATCCTGGAAAAAGTGAGGGGAAAGGATCAGGCAAGAGTTTTTACTTCGGTCGGTCAAATTTATCCTATTAGGTTCTAGCCTTGGGAACACCTAGGAAAAAATTGATCCTAGATCTAGGGCTTAAGGTATCTTAATATTCCACTGTTAGAATTGGCCCAAATTCCGAGGAGAGTGAGGGGACCCACCAACGCAGTTGCCTCTAAGAGATAGAATTTTTCCTATGGCTAGACTCTTGGGAAATTGATGCCCTAGGTGACCTAATGGGGCTAGACCTAGGGAAAAATGGAAAATTGTGAAAAAATGGGGGGAAATCATCACCATTTTTTAGGGATTAGTGCCTAATTCACTTGGGGATATGGAGTCAGGGATGAAAATGAACAAGAATTTGGTTTCCTGATTAAAGAGGCCTAGAAAGTCAACTTCGTCCAATGTTAGAGGAAAATGAAAAGTGACCTTCAAGAATTTATGATTCATACAAATGGTGAAATATTATTGAGACAAAATGATATCTAAGAAATTAATTCATATAACAATGGCCCATACATTAAATAAGCTAAATAGACACATAATTCCACATTTCCATCATGCAACAATTAGGCCTAGTTATAGCGAAATTCAATAGTATGTAGCAACAAGAATAATAATCTTAAATTTTCACTCACAATGTTAGAGAGTATATCCAACCAGATTCACATTTGCAAAAACAAAGCTCCAAGATAAAAATAGCCCAAATCCATACATCAAAATGCAGCCATCATCCAAAATAGTCCTCCAAGGAAAAATGTGAAGTTCTCTAAAGATAAAGAGATTCAAAGTCAAGTGATGATACAAATGAATCCAAAAAATGAATTCAACTAAATCCTATTTATACATTTATTAGGAGTTGATCGAATTAGCTTCTGGGGCTACATTAGCCCCTAAACAGAAAATAATATGCAAGTAACCCTAAATTTTGGTGACAATCACACCAAACTATCTCATACATGGAATAATAAGCCTCATAAGAGGTCAAATGATGTCTTAGGGCCTTATAGGAGGCATACTAGGGTCCATGAGTCCTACAATGATGCATGGGACCCATCAAAAGTGTTGGACAAGGGGGTGGCCCCTTGTTATCCAAACATTAAAGCTGTGGTGCTCACGTTAAACTTGTGGACTGAAAGGGTTGTGTGTGGTCACCATCAGCAAGTAGGTCAAGTCTTGTCTTGTTTAGGAGAAGATCTAGAGAGGAATTCGAGATGGTAGATCAACAAAGACCGAGTACAAGAATAATATTTCTCTTGCAGACAAGGCCAAGGGCAAGATGGGCAAAGGGAAGACCGAGTCTAGTCAGAAGGGAGAGAAAAAGAAGAAAGATATAAGTAAGATCATGTGCTTTCATTTCCATGAGTTTGGACACTATGCTACTAAGTGTCCTAATCAGAATAAGAGGTCTATTAAGAATCATGCAATTGCATCAATTGAGGTAGATGGGGTTGCTTCTGAGTTTGAGAAATATTTATCATTTATAGCTTGCATGGAAATATTAGTAGGGAGAAACACATGGTATATTGATTATGGAGCCACCTTCCACTTGAATGGGAAAAAGGAGTATTTCAACGAGTTGGAGGAGAAGGACATGGAGGTTCATATTGAGCTAGGAGATAATGGAAAGTACACAACCAAGGGGGTTGGTGCCGTCATGTTTGAGAGGGACTCTGGAAGATCTCTCCATATTAGAGATGTTCTGTATGTTCCAGGACTGAAGAAGAAACTTGCTTCAGTAGCAACCCTTGAGGACAAGGGATTTGAAATCATCTTATACAGAGGTAAGGCATACCTCAAGCATGTAGCTTCTAGATTAGTGAAGAAGATAGGTGTGAGGGCAAGGAACATGTACAAGTTTCATGTAGAGACTTGTGTAGCCTTGAGCAACAAGGCAGGTGGTGAGAAGAGTAGAGATGTTGGAGAAATTTGGCATGATTTCATGGGATAGTTGCATAATAGGGTGCTGAATATTATTCAACAAATAAACACAAGACTACCAGTGTCTAGTTTTGACTAGCATGATGTGTGCATGGGTGGTAGCACCCTGAATTGGACCCCAGTTTCGCAAAGTCAAAACAAGGGTAACAAACTAAACCACGCTCAGTCTGGTAGCTAGCCCTACCAGAACAGGAGAGGGCTCTCTCCGTAAAATAATATTCAATGGAACAAAATAAATGGACTGATATTAGGCTAGATAAAATGATGGAAAATGTTTAATAAAATAAATGAATGAATGAATTTCAGGGATGTGTGGGATATGAAGGGACATTTGAAACTGGGAATTAAATCAGGACACAGGGTATTTCAAGGGGAAAGATAGGCAAGAAACTTAGCAAGTTAAAATTTAATAAGGATGGGATGGAAAGACTGGTGAGGAGCTGAAAAGGGCATAATAAATGGACCCCTTTCAAACAGAAGAAAACACATAGAGCATGAATGATTTTCCAAGGCAGAGCAGATAAAATGGATTCTACCTTTCTATCTTGAAAGCATTCAAAAGAAATGTTTATGGATGAATGGAATACAATAACATTTCACATATGAAACAAAGGAGAGAAAAAATGCTAAATTTCATACCACATGGATCCCACAAATCAGAGCTGCATCTCTGATTAATTCTTGTTAAACTGTACAATGTAGCGCAGAGATGTTCTTCCACACTATTCCCCTACTTTCTCAAACTACTCAAAAAACTGCTTTACAAATGATTTACAATACAATAAATATGCTGAAATGTGGGAACACAGATCCACAAAAGTGGGGGCTGTTCTAACAGCTGAAATACAAACATAGAAAGTACTACAACAATTTTCCTATGAAAGTGAGGGACAACATTACATTGACTGCTTTGGAGATTTTCTGTTAGGCTGTATAAACAAAAATAGGCAATCCAATGAACATATTCCCTATTTTTTGCTTTTGTAGATATCTTCCTTTTATTTTAAGCTCTCGGCCCTTGGACTGTTCCTTTACTTTCCTTTATTTCTTTATTCTCCGACTTTTAATAAAATGCCGTAGAAATAGAGCTGAATGAAATTATATTCTTTGTGAAGGGAAAAATGAATTTTAAATGGGAAAAAGGAAGGGAGATGGAGGCGGGACCCGCATATAAATCACAATCGGAGTCGGAGCAAGAGCGGAGAGATATCATATAACAGTAATCGCAATCAGAATGAAACGACGGAGGGATATCATTTTGAAACACAATGCAATCACGATCAGAATCGGGGGTAGAGCGGGGTAGTACATTACCAATATTGTGATGCGATGGGGAGAAAGCCTTTGTAATAAACAAAGCGGCGGAATTTTCACCTTTACAAAGGAGAAATGAGTTTTATGGTGAATGACATAGGATTTTTAATGGTGGGACCGGGGTATAATCGCAATCGCAAATCAGGCTTGGGAGAGTGGGGCAGGTGGAGTAAAAAATATAACAGCGCCATCGCAAATCGCAATCGGGAATGAGGGCGGGTGTATCAATAATTGGATCCGCCGATTTGCGATTTGCGATGTGCGGTCAATCAAAATCGCATCGGCGATGGGGGGAAGAGGAGTAATCGCATCGGAAGGGATGGAATGTGCGATGCAATTGGGAGTTGCGATGGAAATACTTGCGATCAGAGAAGGGCACGATCAATCGTATCGAAGGGATTAGATTGGGGGTGCGATCGGGTCACATATATAAGATTTGCGATGCGATCAGATCGGTTAAAGTTGCGATCGGAGGAGGGCTCGATCGGGAGATTGGAGTGATGGTGCAATTTATGGTGGGCCGTCTGATCGGTGGGAGTAATTAATGGTGGGATGAGCGATTGGAGGTTGGCACGATCAATTGCATCGCAATTTTTGTGATGGACCGTACCATATAAAAGTTGCGATTGCGATTTTGAAATTTTATATTATAAAGTTTTATTATATGATTGGCGGGGAAGGAAAAAAGGGGAAGTGGTTAAAGGGGTGGGGGCTTTATAATATGGAACTTTTTATTATGAAGTCCAATGGGTCATGGAGGGGAAGTGGTTTTAATAATAAAATCGCATATATATTTTTAAGAAGTAATTTATAACGCGATTTTATAATCAGAAAGGGGGGGGAAAGGGATTTTTAAAGGAATATTGAACTTTAATAACACAAAGTTTAAAGGGAAAAATGGGGAAATAGGGGGGACTTAGGGAATATAGGGCTTTTACTTCACTTAAGCATAAAATTCAATTCAGAAGTCAGTTTTGAGAGTGTAGCATACTGTTGGAAAGATCTTTCCAGGATCTTTCTGATGGATCTACTTTGAAGATGATCTGGAGCTAAATATGCTATGGAAAACTTCTCTGAAGGTAGGAACATTACTTTTGTGGAGATGGCAGCTTCCGAATTGTGACTTATTACATATGATGATATAAAATTACATAATGAATGATAATAAAGTTAAACTATCATGTTTTCACCTCAAAACATGGTTTTGAGGTGAAAATTACATCAAGATGAATAAAATGTCTCTTTGATTCTTCCTGGTGCTATGAATTTGAGCTTATTGACATCCTCATGACCTTGCTGATATTATTGATACTTGACTCATTAATTTGACCATGGTGAGACCCTAGAAACTAATGAGACCCATCCTATGACCTACTGATATTATTTAAAGAATAAAAGTGACTAATGACTAAAGACCATAGAAAGGAAGATCAACAAGTACCTCATGAGGGAAAACTGATAAAACAATACTACCATCAAATGAATCCATGACCTAGCGGAATGGTGAAATTTATTCGGTATGAGACACCTAATATGCAAATGCAAAAGAGTAGTTTTTATCACTGATGGCAGTATGACTAGACTGACACTAACATTGGCTCCAATGGGGATGGTAGCTCCTTGGAGGTGCCAAGAACACCGTAGACCAAGTAGCCTTATCCATTGGGCGTGGAGTCAAGAATGTCGAAAAACTGACACAAATGCAAACTGACTCTGACTCTAGACTAAGACTAAAAAATGAAATAAAACCAAACTATACACATATCATCCAAGTTTTATAGCCTTCACCTCGGGCCCCAAACTTGAATGACTGTGCATTTTGAACTTTGCTTTTAGAAAAATAAAATGGTATATACAAAGATGATGAAATAGATTCTGGTCCATGTCTTCAACAATGGTAGTGCTTCAATAGCCTACCATTTACTGCTCCTCCGGGACAATCCTGGCCATCCATTTCTGAAAGCAAGAAGGCATTCTGACCCCTGTATGCTGTAATTATGTATGGTCCCTTCCAAAGGTTGTCAAATTTACCATGCTTCCCTTTGTCTTCATTTCTTGCATCCCATTTCAAAACTACATCATCCAACTGAAACTTTTATGCTTTAGTCTTCCTGTCATAGATCTTTTTAATCTTGTCCTGCAACTGGCTCGCTTTCTGTGACACTTCTTCTCTTGTTTCTTGAAGGTGGATCATCTGGTTGATCCTTCGCTGGTTGTCATCATCTTTGCTGCCAACTTCTTGTAATAATCTCATAACTGGAACTGTAAGAGAAGTAGGAAAGATAGCATCAGTACCATAAACTAGCTCAAAAGGTGACATACCTATTGATTTTTTACTGCTAACTCTGTCTGCCCACAGTGCGTTGATAAGCTTCCGGTGCCAATTTCTTTTGTTTTCCTCCAACATTTTCTTAATTATATTCATCAGCGACTTGTTGGATGACTCTACCAGGTCCTTTCCTTGTAGATAATACATTGTTGAATGGCCCAACATGATGTTGTATTTATCACAGAAATCGATCATTTTATTTGATCTGAACGTGGCTGCATTATCCGTCACAATTTTACATGGGCAACCAAAACGGGATAAAATATTTGATTCCAGGAATTGAATAATTATTGTGTCAGTCACTTTCCTGGCAGGGATGGCCTCGATCCATTTCTTAAAGTAATCTGTCCCAGTCAATATCCATCGATGCTGTGCTAAGGACGTAGGATGTGTTTCTCCTATAAAATCGAGCCCCCACTGCTGAAAGGGCGCGTTCACTGAAACAAGTTTCAAAGGAAGTGGAAGCAATTTCTTCTTCCCTTGGAAAATTTGACATTCATGACAATTCATCATTGTTTTATATAAATCAGAAAATAATGTGGGCCAATAATCCCTGGCTCTCAATACCTTGTTCGCTGTAGTTTTCCAAAACAGGTGACCACCACAGTCACCTTTATGTAAATCGTGCATTACCTTTGGAGCTTCTTCTTCAACCAGGCAATTTAGCAAAACACCTCCCGGATCCTTCCAAAACAGAGCACTGTTCAAAATTCAATATTTTGCAGATTTAAGCTTCAAAGATCTACCTTTACTCTTAGACATGCCTGGAGGAGGTGACAGATGCTGAAGAACATACACAATATCTGAATACCAAGGGGACTGCAGAAAAATATCTGAAATAGGAACCAAAAAACCTTCATCTTCCTCTTCCGACATTGCTGAAATGAGGTTTATTTCTAAAGCACGCAGATTTGATTGGGCCATCAATTTCACCAAACCTTGGCCTTTGATCAACTTAGTAGGCTTGATCTCAAGATCATACTCCAACATAGTTGCTATCCATTTGCCTCTTCGACCTTCTAGATCAGTTTGCATGAGCACATCCTTGACTGCTGCGTTAGGGACATACGCTATAGTGTGTGAATGTAGAATATAGACCCTAAAATATTTCAATGCCTTGACAAGAGCCAATGCCTACTTTTCAATAATATTATATCTTAAAGAAGAATCTCTAATAGTCCTACTGAAAAAGACAATTGGCTTTTCTACTTCATCTCTCTTTTTCATTAAAACAACAGCCATAATATGCTCAGATGCAAACAAAAATATAATAAAATCTTGAGTATAGTCGGGACTGATCAGAACTAGGGCATTAGACAAAGCAAACTTTACCAGATTGAATTACTTGATAGCTTCCTCACTCCACTTAACCGTGCTGTCTTTCTTCAACATATTGGTCATTTATCTCAAATGCTCATCCAGATTAGGTATAAATCTGCGCAAAAAATTCATCTTACCATTAAAGGCATGAATCTCTTTCTTGTTCCGTGGAAGATCTATGAGCTGAATTGCCTCCACTCTAGCTAGATCTATGCGGATGCCATCTTTAGAGATGATATGCCCGAGCAATTTTCCCTCATCCATGGCAAAAAGGATCTTTTTGGGATTGAGAGAAATCCCAAACTTTTTGCAACGCTGAAAAACCACTCTTAGATGGTGCAAATGCTCATCATATGAACCTGAAAACATTGTCAAATAATCCAAATAAACAATAAGAAAAACATCTTTTTCATTTGCAAAAGCAATGTCCATTGCACGCTGGAAGGTGGCTCCATCATTCTTCAGTCCAAAGGGCATCTTGGCATACTGGAAGGTTCCCAAGGGTGTTGTGAAGGCAATTTTATCTTGGTCCTTCTCATGCACCAAGATCTGATTGTACCCTGAGTAGCCATCAAGTAGTGACATCCTAGATGCTCCAACTACTCTCTGCAGAATATGGTCCATTTTCGGAAGTGGGTAATTATCCTTTAAGGATGCCTTATTCAAGTTCCGAAAGTCAATACACAGTCTTATTTCTCCAGTCTTTTTACGCACAGGGACCAAATTAAAAATCCAATAAAAAAATCTAATAGGAACTATGATTCCTGCTTTGTACAACCTGTTTACCTCCTTTTCAATTGATGGCAACAACTTTGGATTGATTCTTCTCAGCTTCTGTCTGAAAGGCTTCTGATCCAGCTTGATAGGAATTGTATGCTAAATTATGTTATTATCATACACTTTCAAATCTGAATAACCCCATGCAAATACATCAGAAAATTCAAAAAGCAATTTAACATACTTCTCCTTTACCTTAGGGGATAATTCCTTTGATAATTTGACAAACTTGGGCTGATCAGTTGTTCCAATATTCACATCTTCAACTCCTTTCTCTGTGGGCACCAAGCTTGGTTTCTTTGCGACATCATCCTGATCAAAAAGCTCCTCTAGAGGTATAAGACCTCTAGGAATTGCATTATCCTTTAACTGCAATATGTCCATATGGTTTGCTTCCAAATCCTGATCATCAACCTCATACTCACCCTCTATTGGAGTATCTTTGAATTTTCCATCACCCTGCAAAAATGCATTAATCTCATTATCATCCCAAAATACTTGCCAGTACCTTAAATTGTCCGGAACAGCAGGCCTATGTTTCACATGAATTTCGAACTTATTACTGGAGTTCATCGAAATCTTCAAGTTACTTTTTGCCTTTTCTAGTGCATCTACAATACCGTTCTAAATACGAGGGACACAAGTCAAAGTATAATCTGAGAATGTTTTCAAAATGTCCAAGACTGCATTTCTGTATGCCCTCAATCTTGGATGTTTCGCTTGATATTCTCCCTTCACTTGTTTGATTATTAATTCGGAGTCACCATATACTGCAATCCTCTTAGCATTCAACTTTCTAAGAATTTTCTGACTAGCAATCAAGGCTTCGTACTCAGCCTCATTATTTGAACAATCAAAATCCAATTTGTAAGAACAAACCCTTACATTACTTGGCACCTTTTTTGGAGCGGAAAAAGGGCTGCGTACCCAAATGCCAATTCCAACGCCCTCATTTCCTACTGCACCATCAAAATCCATGGTCCACAGGCCTTCTTCTTCTTCTTGAAGATGCTGAAAATTTGTTTCTTTCTCTTCTTTACCTTGGCTGATTTCTGGCTATTCATTGTCCCTTTGCTACTGGCAAGTAGGAGATTCCAAAGTGTTTGCTGCTTTGTCCTTTTCCCTTTTGAGGACCTCTCTGAAATTTTCTGAAATCTCAGGTATTTCATCCACTTGTACCAACTGAACATTCTCATCATTTAAACCACCATCAGAATACAAGACAAAAGACTCTAAGTCTGTATGGACAGCATTGATGGGATGATTTACAGGCTTGTCTTTGCTGGTAATCATATATTTCATTTTCTTTTCCCTATATAACTTCCTCAACTGGCCAAATACAGGGATAGTGGTATAAGAGAAGTCAAGCTGCATGGTTCCCTTAAGTTTTGCACCCCAAGACCTAGATAGAAGCATTCCAAACCTTGGTGGGACATCAGCAACAACTACATCCATCAAGATATTCTTTGCTGGAATCTGGTCTAAATAAACTACCAATTCTTTAATTAAACCAATACAGTGGACCCTACTTGAGTCGAAGGAATACAAGTCATGATATTTTCGAGTGATATCAAGGCCTAGCTTCTCCATGACAACTTTGGGCATCAAATTATGTGAGGCCCCGGAGTCCAACATAGCATTATGCAGGATAAACTCATGTACTCTAAGACTCAAGTAAAAAGGAGGGACTTCATTTTCTTCAGATTCTTCTGTGGCTGGACCAAAAATAAGTTCAGGGTAGTCATCTTCTACATTGACCATATCGGAGACAAAATCGATTTGCAAGACTTTGGACACCTGAATTTTATACACACTATTCTTCACCAACTCTGTGAGGGGCATAGACACCTTTAATTTAGAGATTTCATTTTCTAGATTAAAGGAGGGAGCTTTTTCTACCTCTTTAATGGGCGGGTCTTTCTTCTCTGTTGGCTCCTTTACTGTGTTCTGCTGGTTCTTTTCGTTTGCTGTATTAGCAACTGCGAGCGCTATGCTAGAAGAAGGATCAGCCGGCTCCTTAGCTTTCTTCCGTGCATCGTTCTTCATTTGAAGTTCCTTTCTCTTTTGAAAGGGACTGAGTGTAACCTCTCTGTTCCTTAAAGAGTACTGCCTTTGCTGAGCTGACAGAGCATTCATATACCCTCTCTGATACTCATCAGACTCTTCTTCCAATACTGTATCATTAGCCAAAAAGAAATTTTGGTCTTTTTGAATGTCTGGAGTCGCCACTGTGTATTCTTCGTCTTCTGTAAGGAAAATGGGCGTACCATCAGCCGCGAAAAAGTGATTAGCCTCAATCACAAGATCATCGTCATCTGAATCTGTCCCTTACATGTAGTTCTGCTGCAAAGGAGTTTTAATCTGCTGCTGTGGTGGCGCAACTTGGTCTTGCATTCTCTACTCTCTCTGTTTAATTCTGAATTGCGGCTGTTGCCCTCTGAAATTTGGATTTCTTATTTGAGGCTCTGGTCTGTCTACAATGGTCAACCTATCAACCATTTTTTCCACCGTTCTGTTCAGATGGTCCATTTTACTATCTGAAGTAGAGGCTTCCTCTTTTATTGTGACTCTTTTCTCAGCTCTGGCTCGTGCTCTTTTAGCCAACAGATTTGCTTCAACATTAACCGCTATCTTCTGCATGTCTTCAAGTGAAGACGGATCTCTTTCACGCAGCTGATATGCCATGTCGGCATCAAATCCATCGGGAAATTTTAACAATTCCAGTCCCTCAGGAGGCTTCAAATTAGCTGGAATAGCATTATATGTAGCATTGAATCTCAAACAATAATCCTGCACGGTTTCACCCACATTCCTTTTAATGTTCTCATATTCAGACAGAATTTGAAGTGGGTTCTTTTTTACCTCCCACGGGTCCAGGAACTGAGTGTGCAACTCCTGCAACGTGCGAATTGTGCCTGGAAGTAGGGCTCTAAACCACTTTATGACTTCGCCTTCAAAACTTTGAACAAATAGCCTCATCGTCACATTCTCTTCTTCTACCTCATGCAAATCAAAAAATTCATTCATTTTATCAACATGCTGTTGAGCTGTGATGCTTTGAGTGGCATCAAAAATAGGAATTTTGCTTTGATAGTCAGCAGGCATATCATTGAGAACCTGGGGTAAGACCAGAGGTGCATACCTGGAAGCCATAACTCTGGTTGGATTTACAACAGGGTTTGTAGGATTTGAGGGAGGTGTTAATGGAGGAGATGATAATTGGGAATTGACTGATGGGAATACTGATGAATTGGGAGGGGGAAAGGTTGTTCCTGATGATTCGGAAGGTTCAGGAGGATTAGTTATAGTGATGGGCTGAGGAGAATTCAAAATGTAATCATCAATGGAGGTATTTGCTCTTTGGACTTCAATATCTACAAGGAAGTCAGGAACTAAAACTGTATCATCAATGTCATTTTCAGACTTATTCCTAAATAAAGAAAGTTCAAAATTCTCGTCAAAGGAAAGATCTTCTACAAAAAACCATTCACTAGGCCAAGTATAGGATCTAAAGACGGGTCTGGGGCTTAATGATCCTTCTTGTCTTCTAACAATTCTTGGGATAAGATTTGGATTTTCAAACACAAGGGGAGGATTTGGATCGGGATTAGCCATGGTGTATCTTCTTGAAGCTAGTGTGGTGAAATGTCTATTTTACAAAAATCTTATTTTGCAGCCTAGCAGAAATCTGAACATCATCTTTCAAAAGTCTGGAATTATTTGATGTACTGGGGCAAATCTTTGCAAGTCAGATGTTATTGTCTATAAAACTAGACTGGAGATTGACTGAAGCAACATTTATCTACTTATGCACTTGCAAAGCAATGTGCATTTCGAAGGCTACCTGGCATTACTTCAGGCTCCGTCTGTAGCTTATAAAAAAAATAACACTAACAAAAAAACAATATTGAACCCCAAGCTGCAAAGGCAAAATAGGGTAACAAACTAAACCACGCTCAGCCTTGTAGCTAGCCCTACAAGGACAAGAGAGGGCTCTCTCCGTAAAAGAATATTCAATGGAACACAAGAAATGGACTAATATTAGGCTAGATAAAATGATGGAAAAGGGTTTAATAAAATAAATGAATGAATAAATTTCAGGGATGTGTGGGATATGAAGGGACAGTTGAAACCAGGAATTAAATCAGGACATAGGGTATTTCATGGGGCAAGATAGGCAAGAAACTTAGCAATTTAAAATTTAATAAGGATGGGATGGAAAGACTGGTGAGGAGCTGAAAAGGGCACAATAAATGGATCCTTTTCAAATGGAATAAAACACACAGAATATGAATGATTTCCCAAGGCAGAGCATATAAAATGGATTCTACCTTTCTATCTTGAAAGCATTCAAAAGAAATGTTTATCGATGAATGGAACACATAACAATTCACATATGAAACAAAGGAGAGAACAAATGCTAAATTTCATACCACATGGATCCCACAAATCAGAGTTGCATCTCTTATTAATTCCTGTCAAACTGTACAATGTAGCGTAGAGATGTTCTTCCACACTATTCCCCTACTTTCTCCTACTCAGAAAAAACTTCTTTACAAATGATTTACAATACAATAAATAAGCTGAAATGTGGGAACACAGATCCACAGAAGTGGGGGCTGTTCTAACAGCTGAAATACAATCATAGAAAGTAATACAACAATTTTCCCCTGAAAGTAAGGGACAACATCACATTGTCTGCTTTGAAGATTTTGCTATTTAGGCTACATAAACGAAAATAAGTAATCTGGTGAACAGATCTCCTATTTTTTTTGCTTTTGTAGATATCTTCATTTTATTTTAAGCTCTCGGCCCTTGGACTGTTCCTTTGCTTTCATTTATTTTTTTATTCTCTGAATTTTAATAAAATGCCATAGAAATAGAACTGAATGAAATTATATGCTTTGTGAAGGGAAAAATGAATTTTAAATGGGAAAAAGGAAGGGAGAGGCAGGACCCACATACAAATCGCAATCGGAGTCGGAGCAAGAGCGGAGATATATCATTTTAAAACACAATGCAATTGCAATCGGAATCAGGGGTAGAGTGGGGTAGTACATTACCAATATTGCGATGCGATGGGGAGAAAGCCTTTGTAATAAACAAAGCGGCGGAATTTTCACCTTTACAAAGGAGAAATGGGTTTTATGATGAATAGCGGAGGATTTTAATGGTGGGACCGGGGTATAATCGTAATTGCAAATCGGGCTCGGGAGAGGGGGGCAGGCGGAGTGACAAATATAACAGCGCCGTCGCAAATCACAATTGGGAATGAGGGCGGGTGTATCACATAATTGTATCCACCGATTTGCGATTTGCGATGTGCGGTCAATCAAAATTGCATCAGAGATGGGGGGAAGAGGAGTAATCACATCGGAAGGGAGGGAATGTGCAATGCGATCGAGAGATCGGAGCGATGGTGCAATTTATGGTGGGTCAGCCGATCGGCGGGAGTAATTAACGGTGGGATGAGCGATCGAAGGTTGAAGCGATCAATCACATCGCAAGTTTTGCGATGGAACAATCGGAACGTACCATATAAAAGTTGCGATTGCGATTTGAAATTTTATATTATAAAGTTTTATTATATGATTGGCAGGGAAGGAAAAAAGGGGAAGTGGTTAAAGGGGCGGGGCTTTATAATATGGAACTTTTTATTATGAAGTCCAATGGGTCATGGAGGGGAAGTGGTTTTAATAATAAAATCACATATATATTTTTAAGAAGTAATTTATAACGCGATTTTATAATCGGAAGAGGGGGGGAAAGGAATTTTTAAAGGAATACTGAACTTTAATAACACAAAGTTTAAAGGGAAAAATGGGGAAATAGGGGGGACTTAGGGAATAGAGGGCTTTTACTTCACTTAAGCATAAAATTCAATTCAGAAGTTAGTTTTGAGAGTGTAGCATACCGTTGGAAAGCTCTTTCCGGGCTCTTTCTGATGGATTTTCTTTGAATATGATCTGGCACTGAACATGCTGCGGAAAACTTCTCTGAAGGCAGGGACATCATTTTGTGGAGATAACAACTTCTGAATTGTGACTTATTACATATGATGATATAAAATTACATAATGAATGATAATAAAGGTAAACTATCATGTTTTCACCTCAAAACATGGTTTTGAGGTGAAAATTACATCAAGATGAATAAAATGTCTCTTTGATATTTCTGGTGCTGTGACTTTGAGCTTATTGACATCCTCATGACCTTGCTGATATTATTGATACTTGACTCATTAATTTGACCATGGTGAGACTCTAGAAACTAATGAGACCCATCCTATGACCTACTGATATGATTTAAAGAATAAAAGTGACTAATGACTAAAGACCATAGAAATGAAAATCAGCAAGTACCTCATGAGGGAAAACTGATAAAACAATACTACCATCAAATGAATCCATGACCTAGCGGAATGGTGAAATTTATTCGGTATGAGACACCTAATATGAAAATGCAAAATGGGTTGCAAATCCTTTGATGGAAGTATGACTAGTATGACGCTAACACATGATTTACACACATGGAAAGTATGCGAAGACTACTTTTCAAGGTTGAGACAACAGAGCCAAATGGATTTTGGAGCTGGTGCATTCAGATGTATGAAGACCATTCTCTTCTCCATCTCTTATGAGACATGGGTATTATGTTACTTTCATTGATGATTATTCTTTGCAAACTTTGATATTTTTTATGAAGAAGAAATATGAGGTCTTAACCAAGTTCATGGAGTTTAAGGCCTTGGTAGAAAACTAGATAGAGAAGAAGATCGAGGTAGTGAGGAGTGACAATGGTGAAGAATATTCCTCTAATGCCTTCAAGGCTTTGTGTGTGAAGGAGAGCATTAGGAGAGAGATGATAACACATCATAACCCTAAGCAAAATGGGTTGGATGAGAGGATGAACCGTAGTATTTTTAAAGCGACCAAGGCCATGTTGCATGATTAGGGGTTGCCTATGTTCTTTTGGGTAGAAGGATGCAACACTGCAATATTTCTACAAAATAATAGTCCACACAAGGTTCTTTTATGAGTTACAACTGAGGAGGATTTCACAAGAAAGAAGCCTAATGTTTCACACTTCTATATATTTGGCACACAATTTTATTGCCGTGTGTCCAAATATAGTATGAATAAGTTGGAGCCCACAATAGAAAAGAGTATTTTTTTGGGATACAATGAGACAAATCATGCATACAAGGTGTACCTTCTGACTCAAGAAGACTGTTCTCAGATGAGATGTGATGTTCCAGGAGTCCAAAGCTCTAAGGGAGTCCTTAGAGTGAGAGTAGGTTGGAGTACCTGAGATGGAGGAGCTACTCACTCCCAATGAGGAGCCTTAGCTAAGATCATAGGATAAGATACCAAGACAAGAGTAGACTCCTAACACTATGATGAAGAGAGATAATTGGGCCACGAAGTTGATTTAGGAGGCCGAGGAGTAGGTTGAAGATCCTAGAACCATGTTCAAGCATAGTGAGTAGCCACAAAGGTACACAAAATATATGGCATTGACGACAAGAGTGGTGGAAATTGAGCCTTATAGTTGTAAGGAGGTAGCTTCTAAGAAAGTTTGGAAGGATTCCATGGTGGGGTAATATTCCTCCATGATGAAGAACGATGTCTAAGATATTGTGCCACAAGATAACGACAAATTAGTTGTAGGATCACGTTGGGTGTATAAGGTGAAGCATGGAGCAGATGGGAGTGTGGAGAAGTACAGGGCCATGTTTGTGGTTAAGGTATTCTCATATATTGAGGGCATAGATTACAAGAATACCTTTGCCCCAGTAGCATGGTATTCATCCATCAAGACTATTTTGGCACTTGCAACATAAATGGGGTGGAAGATCCACCATATGGGCGTGAAGACATCATTCCTCAACAAAGTGGTTGAGGAGGAGCTTTATATGGAGCAACTATATGGATTTCAGCAGGTCGATAGAGACACACATGTGCACGGGATGAAGAGATCTCTTTATGGGCCCAAGAAGGCTCTAAGAGCATGGTACACTTGTATTGTTAGCTACCTTTGAGGATTGGGCTTCACTAAGAGTGAGGCAGATTCCAAGTTGCATTACATCATGGTTGGAGGGCTTCCACTCATTCTAGTGCTCTATGTTGATGACCTTATATTGACTGAATCAGAAACCTTGATCTGATTGCAAGGAGGAACTTGCAAGGGAGTTTGAGATGAAGGATATGGGGCTTATGCATTATTTCCTTGCATTGGAGGTTTGGTAAGGTGATGATGATATCTTCATGGGGAAATGGAAGTACACTAAAAAATGTTCTCTAGAGATTTCATATGCAAGATTGCAGGCCCATGGGCACACATAAAGTCACAAACTAGAGGAAGGTGAATGCTAGTAGAGTAGAGTGAGTAGAAGCTATAGTACATAGGAAACTCATCATGTCGTTGATGTACTTGGTAAATACATGACTTGATATTTGTTTTGCAGTCATCCAACTGAGTCCGTTCATAATGGAAAAAGCCAAAGTTCACTGGTTTGCTATGAAAAATGTTTTGAGGTATCTTAGAGTCACAATAGATTATGGATTGTGTTACAAACATGTTGATGGAGTGAGGCTTGAGGGCTTCACAGATGTAAATTGTGAAGGATGCTCCACAAATTAGAAGAGTACTTTAGGTGGAATCTTCAGAAATTGAGTCAATAGGTGTTTCCAGGAGTATAGTTGGAAGCAAAGATCAATTTCACTCCGTTTAGTATAGGTTAAGAATGTGGCTTCCAGTTTGGCAACATGTAATACTATTTGGATTAGGAAGTTGCTTGTGGGACTTTTTAGACTAGGGATGGAGCCTACTGTGATACATTGTGATAACCAGAGTTGCATCAAGATCTCTGAGAACCCATTGTTTCATGACACTCATAGCATATCGAGATCAGGTATCATCATCTCAAGATTGTGCAGAAATGGATAGTGAAGTTTCCATACATCCCAAAAGAGGAGCGGACAACATATATCTTTACCAAGGCATTGGAAATACGCACTTTTTTCCATTTTAGAGATAATTTGGGAGTTGTATAAATCCCTTCCTTGCTAAGAGGGAGTGTTGAAAATAGTAGTGAGGAAGGTCTTCTTGACTTGTGCCTTACTCAAGAAATACCTAGATTAGTCCTTCTTTAACATGCACAAGCTCAAGGATGATTTTATGGAGCAGCTAAATCTTGTGAAGAAATTGGAGGCTCAATTTTATTGTTCTCCGAATGTGATTTTACAAGAGGCAAGAATGAATAAGAAGAGTTAGTTCGACTCAGTTAACACATCAATCACAAGTTTGAGTTCTAAAAATTAGCTTTCCAATTATATCATGTGTCAAAAGGTTTAAAAGGAGGACAAAGGAATATCATTGTATTGTAATTGTAAGCACTATTTTATGTGAGATCTTGTTGTAGGAACAATGTATCAAGGAGGATCATCTATGAAGATTACAGAGATATTTTTCCTTACAGAACTGCACTAAAAATTAGGAGTTAATTCCTAAATAATAGGGGCTTGTCCAATGCTAGGAAATAAGGGACTTCAACTCAAAGAAATATGGGTTGAGTTGAGTTCTTGCAGGGAGGTTTTGAGCTAAGTATTAGTAGAGAGAACAATCGTACAATCTATTGGAACATTTTTTCTTGTAAAGTATTCTATTTTCTCTATTTCTGCTAATAAAATCTACAACAAGTAGAGGGTTTTCCTAGTTTATTTCCCCCGAAAAATATTGTGTTATTATGTTTGATTGTGTTTATGTTCCTTTGCTTATCCATCGTAGAGAAATCTTGTGTCTTGGTGTAACAAAATTAGTTTTAGATTTGTCCATTCAAGAAGTTGTGGGATTTCAAGGAATTTTTACACCCCTTAACTTCTAGAACCCCTAAGCCTTTCTCCCAAACCACAGGTTCTCCAAAACTAATATTCTTGGTCATATTAAGTTTTTGTTCACTAACCCCTCCAAATACAACCTCTAAGCACTACTAGGGTTCAAGGAAAAGAGCAAAAAGGTCCTCAAATTTGATTCACATTTTATGGATAGTCACAATCCCCCCACATATCCTCCATGTATTTGCCTTCAAAGGGTGATAAGGGGATTAGGGACCCCATTATTACAACCCATAAGCCCTTAACCCATAACCACTAAATTCCCTATCCCTTTAATGCCCAAGCCATAATCCCTTAACATGTACATTCATAACCCATAACCCATTAACCCCTTGAACCATTAAACCTTAAGCCTCTAACTCCTAACCTAAAATCCATGAACCCCCTATGCCTTAATCCCTTATCTTCTTAACCTGTGACCCTTAACCCCTAACCCGTAACCCCCAGTAGTACATATGGACCAAAAATCCGAGGCCATACTTCAATAGTTCAGTTTTATTGTCAGATTTTTCTTACAAATATTTTTTGTTTTTATTTAAAGCCCCAAAATTTATCGGATATCTGATAAACACAATTATCATCGAATATATAATGATATGTTAGTCAAATATCCAATGATAGTTTTGTTCATCAGATATGTGACGACAAATAAATGTTCCTCATATATCCAATGTTTGACCAAGTGAATTATCTATTTATCAGAATATTGATGTTTGACGAAGTCATTATTTTTCTAGTTGGAAAATGTCTCTCTAGTTAACAAATGTAGAAATTCCAATGAAATGGCTATTTTTTGGTCATAATACAAAAAAATTCATTTTTTTAATTGTATTACAAATATTCAAACACTATTGATGCTTGTTTTTTAAGATAATCATCACTGAAAGTTTGGTAAGGAAAAATGTCACATAACATTCCTCCAAGAGGACAAGGAGATGCTAGATCTACATTGGAGGATTTGGGTGATTTCCTTCCCTTGTTTCATCCATGTTTATCATCCTTAATCCCTCACAATATTAAAAATTACTCAAAAGAGAATTTTAATCTCTGAAGATTGAACATGCCAAAAATTGATTTGTTTCCAACCCATTTTTTACAGTTGACATCACACATCATTGAGTGCACCCATAATGCTTCCTTTGGGATGGGACCTAGGTATGAACACTTTGAAAAAATAAGTTATTCCATTGAAAAACCAAGCTTATGAACACATAAACCAATTATTTTTAAATAATTCATGCCTTTTTTTAAGTTTTATAGAAGCCGAAGGGTCTTAGAGAAGTGTCTCACCCTATGGAAAACACTTAGGCACAAGTTTGTAAAATTTTGGATGGTTTTCAAGGATTTATTAATGTTTTTTTTCATGTATTTCATAGAATTATTTTTATGTGATATAGGTTGTATTTCACACAAAAAATCGCATGATATGATAGAGGCCATGAAATTTTGAAGGGACATGTGGTAAATCGACCTCATTGGAATATCATGAGTTGGGAGATATTTGTCCTGTGACATGTGTCACATTTTCATATCATTGAAAACTTTGAGGAGGACATGTGGCATGCTCTAATTGGTTGTTGAAACTCTTGTAAAATTTGAGGTTAACACATTTCAGACACTGCTTGGTTGTTGCATGTCTATAGTCTTTGTAGATGTGATAAACATTAGGAAAGGGGGTTGCCTCAAAATAAAATAGTTTCATCATGTAATGAATAAAGAGAGAGAAAAATAAAGGAAAAGATAAGGGATAGAGGAAGAGAAGAGCAAGGAAGAAGAGGTGGGGGACATAGAAGACACATGGAAAAGTAGGATGCGTACAAAGAAAAGTTGTGTGGTGTGCTATTGTATAGGATAAAATTTTCTTCTATGTGACGTATTTCATAGATAAAATGTTCATGTGCACTGTGTCGCATTGTTTAAAAGGTTTGTCACGATGAGAAGAATGGTGAGAATGTGATATAATTTTAGAATAGTAGAATTATAACCCAATACGAAGTTAAGAAAAGATGAATGTCTCAACAAGTGTAAACCCATGGGTGAAGCATACTAGTTGTGACATGGTATAGTATAGATGACTGGTGAACTTACTGCCACATCAGCATTGTGATCATTGACATGGTTGAGGGAAAGAGAACTTGAATAAATATTTATAAGGTCATATCTTTCTACGAATGTCTCATAATTAAGCCATATTATAATGGTTGGAAATTTCTTATTGAGAAAAACACATATACAAGCTCAAAAAAGACCCTATAATAGTACATATAGAGGAAAGAAATACATTAAATCACCTCCTCAATACCACTTAGGGGGGATATGTACATGATAAGAGAAGATGATTTTTCCTATCATATTAAGAAAACAACAAAACCAATAATTGGTTAAGCAAATATGAATGTCTCAACAAGTGTGAACCCAAGGGTGAATATTCTAGTTGTGACATGGCATAATACAGATGCTGGGTGAACTTGCTACCACATTGCTAGTATGATTGCTAGTGTGGTTGAGAAAAAGAGAACTTGAAGTATTTTTTAGAAGATCATATCTCTCTTTGAATGACCCATAATTAAGCAAGAATACAATGGTTGGAAGTTCTTATTGAGCAGAACACATATACAAGCTCAAAAGAGACCCTATACTAGTACTTAAAAAATACATTAACTCATCTTCTTAATGCCAATTAGTGGGGTGGGTACATGATAAGAGAAGATGAATTGGTGGGTACATGATAAGAGAAGATGAATTTCCCTATCATATTAAGAAAAGACCAATTCTTGGATTTAGTTCTCAAGGGTCACGTCAATGTCCTTGTTGAAATTATTCCTTCAAATTGGGATAGGTATTGGAGTTATTCCAAAATAATTAGATGTATGGACAACATGAGGACTAAAAATATCCATGAAATCACTTTCACTTTTTCTATGATGAAATAAATTTTTCCTTGCTTTTGAAAGTTTCATTTTGGAAGAGTCCCAAGATGGCTTGAGTGGACTTAAATAAATTTCTCATAATATTATTGTATTTATCAAAGTGTAAAATCTAGCTTAAGACTTAAGATTTATTGTTTAAAAATGATTTTATATTCATTAAAATAAATGATCTTTTGATATATTCAAAAATAAAAATAAATTCAACTAAATGATGAAAAATAAAAACAAAACATCTGAAAAAAAGCACTTCATTCTTTTAAAATATTCCATGCTAAATCACGTGTGGGAGTGATTTCTAATTTGATTATTATCTTTCACCCCAATTGAGACATCAGAAAGAGTTTTGAATTTGAATATTGTATCCTTTATATGAATGTATTACCCATTCAATTTGAAGTACTCTCTATTCATGGTAGTTGAGTTTTGAATCCATTTTCCCATGTAGCCTTTTCTGGATACCGACTTTTGAGTTTTGAATCCATTTTCCCACGTAAAATTTTCTAGATACTGCCTTTTTCTCTTCAGAAGGAGATATTTTATTATTATGTATTATATATCAGTGAATTATGTAGTTTATTGTCTGGAATAGCTCGTCCCATCCCCGATATAGAATAACGTGTCCATCCCATCCCTGGTTCCTTACTGCCCACAATTTAAGCATTGAAATAGTCAATTTGAACCCCCAGTTCATGTCGGTTCAAGGGTTAGCACAAGGAAAGAATAGTCGGAGGCTCGAAATATGGAAGGTTGATCATCCTGGATATGCTTAACAACAATGACTGGATCAATTTCTACAAAGCTTCAGGTGGCTCGGAGTTTACCTGAGCAAGTAAATATAATCATATCTCTTGCCTCTTTACACAATTTTGCTAATGCCTTTTATCATTACTCAATCCAGATCACATGAATTCATCAAAATTTCCACATAGATCTACTTAATTCCTCATATATTCTAAATGTTTATCTCGAAAAAACCATATGTGGCAAATGCCAAATTTTTAAATAAAATTCATGTTATTTTAAAAAATCCAATGCAATTTGAAAGAAAACCTCTGGATGTTTGGAAATTTGTTTCCCTGCAAACCCTCACTTCATTTCCTGTGCTATCTTAAAGAAATTGTTAAATTCTACAGATTGACAATTGGAGCTTTCCTGGTAATATTACCCAATGAGATTTGAAATCAACCCTTTTGGATGTTTGATGATTTTCTATTCTTCTAACCCTTGCTCCATTAGGTTGGGTGAATTTTGTGGAAATTATCGATAAGATTCAATTCCATTTCAGTAAATTGTGTAAATATAAAAATTGAACAACAAGGTTTGGAATCACTTGGAAAGAAATAAAAACCTTGATTTAAATAAATTGACACTGGCTTTGGCAAGATGAATGAAATTCCTTCTTTGCAATATCAATTAAATAAGAAGTCATAAGAGACCCCTGAACTTTCCAATAAATCACACATAAAAAAATACTCATGGTGAAAAGCATTCACAGACCTGACATCTCCATGGCCATAAGAAATCCACTTCAAGTTCAATTGCCTTACATTTCGAGGCAACAAAGGTACTTGGGAGATCATTGCCTAAGGTTGTTAAGCCATTATAGGTTTTGGGAAATGATGTATGGAAAGAAATTTTAGCTTCCCCTGATATTAATAGTCGTGGAAGTAGTTTGAGAAACTCTGATAATGATGGAAATGAAAATATTGCAATTAAGAATCCTTTATTTGCAGGCAAAGATGCATAACAAAACGAGGTTTCAAATGCCAAAATATCAGCATCTGTTTCTTCTAAGAATGCTCGACCCATTTCATATAATTAAAAGCTTTCACGTAGTTCTCGTCATTTAGATGGATTTCAGTATTCTTTTCGAGTAGTTATAAACTCTGGCAATAACCTCATCACCATCCATACAATGAGATTGTTTGTTTCATTAGATTGTTTGGTTAAGCAAAATATTTGAACATTGTTATAAATATTAATTTTCTTGAAAACCTAGCACTTGAAAATCCATTGACATAAAAAATTACAGATCTAATAAATGAACGCACAGCTAGGTTATTAACATTAAAATAGATGGAAACAAAAATATAACCGAACTCACAAAAAATTGACAGATTCTGCCCTTTAAAAATAACCATAAGGCCTTCCTTTTTTGTAGCTCCCTGACCCCAAGGGTTTAATTGAAAAACACGTAGTTCCTTTAAATATTTGTAAGCTGAGGCAACCATTTCAAGCCCTTAAACTTCAACATAATCCAATATTTGCAATTATTTACAATAATAAGTCCATTATGCACACTCATCTTAGAGTTTGGCAAAGAGGGAGAATACTTGATTGATTCCAACCTTGCAAATGAAAAACCTTGCCTCTTCATTGGTTGGACTCTCCACTGCTAATTGAAGAAGTATATGTGCCATGAATCAAAGATGATATCTTAACACGAGTTATTGACACTTGAACATAATTTCCATGGATCCCATGTAAAACATATGGATAGAATCTTTGAATATTAGGAAGCGTTTGCTCATACTCTACTTAATATATAGGTGGTACTGGTAGGGCTTCCAAATTTCCATTTACTTGGAAATATAACCTAAAAATTCAACTGTTAAAGAATCAATCCTACGCTAAATCACACCTACCTTCTCATTTTAAGCTCTTCATGAACTTTCACCTATGATGCTTAAAGTCAGTGCCCTTTAATACCTTGAATGGTGGAATAGAAGGTGTTGGAATAGGAGGTAAACTACATTTCCCTTCACCTTTTTCAAGACCTATAGAGACACCTACAATCTATACCTCTCCTTCGACACAACATGAAAGTTTGTTTTTTCCACTTCCTTTACATACCCTCCCTTCAACGCCATCCTCATAGGAAGAGCTCATGGTTGAAATATTATGACAACAAAATGGGGCACAACATCTCTTTATAGGGTTTCAAGGGAGGGGTGTTGGAAAATAACCATCTTATCCCCCATAGCCCTTAAGACCTTCTCTACATATAAAAATGGCATGTTGATAACTAGACTCAAAGATAGATCTTAATGTTCAAGGCCAAACCCAAATATATAGAATCACACCATGGATTAAGCATGGACATTGATTTTTGGTAAAATCAAGGACCTCCTTTCAAGATCATGACCTGATTTTTATCATTCTTAAATAGAATGCTTAAAACCTACATTAAAAAGGGGAGATTTGCACCTTAGCCTTTGCAACATTTTCCCAAGACCAACTATCTAATGGAATACCTTGGATATGTCAGGACTTGGATTTCTAGAGTACCCAATCAATGATTTTGAGTCCAACTCCTTATCTCCAACTAAAATTTATTCTTACTGAAGAGGCAACTTGAAAAATCCTGCTAATAGGATACATTTTTACTTCCTTTTGATTGATTTACAACAAACCTCAGTGCATCTCCTTTCTGATCTTCTTCTTCCATTCTCCAACAAAAAATCATTAATATGATATAATAAACACTTTATATAGGAAATCATTGCAATAATTTTCCTCAACTCATGGGGTACATTTACACCTCAATCCATGCAAGTGGACCTAAGTTCATGTTACAACCCATCACACTCTAAGATGGTTTTAATTGTCTCCTAAAAACCAAGGCATAACACACCTTACAATGCCTAATGGTTAAATCCATCTCAAACTTGTGGGCTTTTTTCCTTCATGGAACACATTCTAGCCAGTTCTCATCAAACACAATGCAGTGACACCACTAACACATATCAAAATCCCAAGATACCCATAATGAACCTTCAACTTTGGATGTCCCAAAATAGTAATATCCTAACCCAATATGGCCTACTTTTTAGATTTGTGTAATTTTCTCCTTATTAGATCCTTTCACCCCCTTAGATCCATTACAAATATACTCCAATGGTCACCTTCCAAGTTCCAACACCTCCTTTTGCAACAAAAAAAAACCACCTATATATGTTGCAACATCCTCGCCAATTTATTTAGTGGGCTATACATATATTTCACATTTCTTCTTCATCTTGCAAAGTGGTAGTGCCAAGGAGAGGGTATCAACTTCGATCAAGGAATTTTCACTTAGTACCATTAACAAGTTGCCTTCGTTCAGCTCGTAAAATGTCTTAAGATTGCTTCATAACTTATCATGGTGCTTAACTTGCTTGTCTACACCTCTAAGTGATACTACAACACCCCAACCTCTCTAACTATTCCTCCTTTTCAACCCTTGTTAGAGTCTTCTTAGATGTGCACTCATGCCTCAAGCATAACACTATAATCCTAAATTTTCATGCTCATTTCATCTTTTAATGTCTTGTTGAAACCACATTGTCACACTACTTAAAATGAAATGTTTACATCTTATGGAAAAACATCTACTTTGTTTATGAAAACCGAATCTACGTGAGTGAATTGGAGAGGACTTAATTTTCTCAAGATGAAAACATAGGGTCTTACAACAAGGGAATTGTCATGAAACTCTTACTCAAGTGATAGTCTATACACATAGAGATGCACATATTATTAAAATACATGGAAGAATGATGTGCAGTGAAAAATGAGGAATGACTTTGCTTGTGATGGTGACTTAATTCAATATGGGTACCTCCATATACACCTTGATGTCCACATGCATGGTTGTGGAACACAAGTGTTTTCCCAACTAATCAGGACTTGTTGTTGATGCCTTGAACTTCATAATCAGTTTGTGGCTTGACTAATGAACCACTCCATAAGATGATAAATTAATCATCACATAATAATGTGATTTCTAGCATATGTAAATGCTACAAATATTGGTCCGTTTTTAGCACTTTTAGGACTAGAGCAGTGGTTTACAAATTTGTGAGCCTTAAAAGGGCCCGTTGAAACTACTTTATCCATACAAATTCCTTACCCTTCTTCTTGACCTTGGTAATGGGATTAGCTATATTGGAGAATTATTCTATGAATCTCCTATAATACCTAACCAATCCATTGAAATAGTGTAGCTTATGAGCATCCTTTAGTGTTAGGAATTCCATAATGGCCTTGATTTTGGAAAGGCCCGCGACTATATCTTCTCCAGAAGTAACGTGGCCCAAATAATGGATCTTTGACTAGAAGAAGTAACACTCAAAGAGATTTTAATCATTATTATTCTCTCCAAGTCACTACAATATAAATCTTAGGTGCTCCTCATGCTCCTTTGGAACACATGAATAAATCAAACTATCATCTAGAAACACTTGAAAAAAAATTCCTAGGTGTTTCTAAAAAACCCCATTCATTAGTTTCATGAAGACTACTAGGGAATTGGTAAAATTAAAAGGTACCATAATAAAATCATAATTTATTAATCATGGTTTAAATGCAATATTTGGGATGCCCTTCTAAATTATTAATTGGTGGTATTAAAATCGCAAATCAATCTTTAAGAATATTATGGTCCTTTTCATTTGATTAAAGAAGTCATTAATATATGATAACTAATATTGATTCTAGATGGTGTTGTTATTCAACCATATATGGTAAATGAAAAGCTCCATTGACTAATCTTTCTTCATCACCAAAAAGAGTATCCTCCTCAAAATGTTGTATTAATCCAGATCAGTCCAAAACTCAACAATTATTATAGATGAATATGTAATTCATATAACATGGGTGAAATTGTTTGATAAGGAACCTTGGAGATATGAATCATACTTCATTGAGTTCAATGGTGAACTTGAGATCATGCATGGGTGGGAGCCCATAAAAATATTTTGGAAATACATAAGGAAACTCTAAAAAACTAGGTGTTGAATCAAATCTATCATGCCCCTTTTGTTCATGGTCACCACATAGAAACATTATCAAGGTTTTTTTCAATTGCAAAGTTGAAAATATGTTAAGGATACAACTCTTTTGGTTCTAGCCATAATATTCTTATAACCCAAGTCATTAAGGAGGTGAAGCAACTTGTAATTGATACGTTAATGGTATTGGACCTAGGTTTCGTTTACTTTATTTTATAACTCCACACTATTTCCTAGCTGATTTCTTTTATGTATTGTACAAAAGAGCTTCTACACCTTTGCAATATCTATCATCTGAAGATTGAGATGGGAATATTTCATACTTGATAGGTCACTCACAACACCTAGGTGATTTCTCTTGATTGTAGCTGTACAATATCACCTCACTGGCCTCATTCTCTTGGGTGATTATATCTCGTTCATTTGAAGAAAATCACATCCAAAATTTTGTGGGAATTAAGTGATAAAATTTGTTGAAAGTTGAAGTAATTCAACTACCGCCACTATTACACCAAAAGCCTTGTATAAGACATTTATTTAAGACAAATTATCTTTTTGTCTTAATTAATTATTTAATATTAAATTATTGTTTTTTTATTTTAATTATTTTAAATTAAGAATTGGAGTTGATGTTCTAGATGCTCTTGGAGAAAACAAATAGTCTTGATTTCTTGGTTGTTCACATGATGGGATTGACTATTGTTGAGGGTTTTGCTGCACCAGGCCAGGATTTTGCTTCTGTGGAAAGGTGATTATGGTTTTCTCTCAGTGAATGGACTCCATTCCTTCCTATGGTGGAACCCAAATCTGCATTGGTAAGAAGTTCTATCATTTTTATCAAATTCTTCTCTATTTGAAAGAGGTTGGGAATATTTGAAGGTTTCAATATAGAAAAATTGATACATCAACCATATTAAGGAAAAAAGGGAATGAGCTGCAGAATCTAAGACATACAGATTAAACATAAGATAATAAAATAGACCAAATTCCACTAAACAACAAGAACAAGAAGAAGCACATAGATTCATAAATCTCCAATATTGAGTATTTTGTTAAAATGGTGGCCTTGGGTTATAGTTTAAAGGTGGTAGATATTATAATATTTCCTTTAACCACTCTTTTTTCAAGGATAGGGTCATATGACATAGGAAATTGACTAACATAAATTAATTAATTGTTTGGACCAAGGATCCACAAGGATAAAATCACCTATTTTTGGCTCTAACTCCCTTCACACATTCTAATTCCTAGGATTTCCTAGTCTATTAACTCTTACAACTATCTCAATCCACCAGACCTCTCCCATTAGGTTGCACAACCCAAGGAATTGGATCCCTATCTTTGTCATGCAGTCCCTTAGGTTATCCCACTTCCCTCTAGTGCTCTAACATTGATTGGCCAGGAAATCTCACAATTATCAACTGTAATTAAGTTCATTCAATGACTATCATTTCCGTTTCACATTGTCATAATTTACATATAGTTTCATGAAAATTGTTTTTTTATAATTTCAATTTAGCATTAATTCAACAGCCTAAGCATCGAGAGAAAAATCTCATAGAAGAATGGATGTCAAAATATATTTTGCATGCTAAAAAATCATGGATTATATTTTCATGCATATGACATACCATGTTATTTCATAAGAAGTACATGTCTCTCTCTTAACTACCAATTCCAAATTTCCAAGATTAATAAGAATTAGGTAACCATAAAGGAAGGTTTAATAAGGTTACGGTTAAAGAACCGATGGGAGTAATAAAATGGTAAAATACATAATAATTGGCTAGCCCCCTTTTGTTCCCTTCTTGTGGGATCATAGCCCCCTATTGTTTTTCCTTTATCCTTCTGCAGTCTGTGATGTGTTATTATTATGATTCAATGTACCACTTTACATATTCCATTGTTTGGCTTTTTAGCCATTTATCATGTAGACATATACATTACTGTTCTAGGTATCAAATGTGGGGGTATTACATAGATATCATTATCACTCAACTCCAATTGCATGTCTCTTTTTTCTCTTGAAACATAATGGATATCTCACAATTGAATGTCATGTGCTTTAATCCTCCACTGTCTACATGTTGATCAACAATAAAGTGGTACCGGTTGAGAAGCAAGAAATTCTGGAGAAGGATGTCTCTAGCTTGGATGCCAACTCGTCCACTTCAACTTCAACACTCATCTCAAACTGCTTTTGTAGTTTCTTCCCTTTTTTGTATATTTTCTTGCATAATTTCCATTCTTACAACATTTGAAACATATCACATGGACCATAACCTCCTCCTCAGAATAAGATGAACAAACCTCTTTTTCCTTGGCCTTCTTGGGTCATCCTTTAGTCATCCTCCCAATGATCCAGGAGGATATTTTTCAGTACATATTGGCAAAGTTTCAGTTTATCCAATGTGCGCTTCAATCTTTAGTATCGTCAGTTTCGCCAGTGTTGTCCGAAGAAGAATTCCTCAAGATGTCATGTGGTTCGAATTTCGTGATGTGATGGTGTAATTTGGTGAATAAAGGTTCATGGTGATAATGATCCTAGGTCCTTTATAGTGAAATACCTTACAAAATGTAATGTAAAAACCTAGTTCTAAGACCTAAGGTCTAACAAATAATACCTAAACCTAAAAACCTGTGTAGTGCAAACATAACATATGGTGTAAAACCCTTTCAGGCCTAAACTATATAACAAAACCCAAAAATCAAATGTAATACAACCATATAATTGACCATGGCCTATAAACCTCATCGGAACTGTGTGTTGGAATGTGAACGGGTATTAAAACTATGGCTGAAAACATTAATTGTGGAGTTACGTGCCAAATCACACCCTTGACCACCACCATCGGAGTTCTTCATGTGAATGCTGCGACGGATAAGGGATAAGCTATAACTGTGATCGCCGAACCAAACCGCAGAAATAAACGCTACTATTAAAATCCCACCTATTCACATGCAAGTCGTTTCTTCCCACGCGGTTAGGCTGACCGTCGGGATAAAGGCCTATCCTAAAGTTCAATTTTGGGTTTTGAAATTTATTATGCACCAAGGTTATGTTTAATACCATATCTATAGGTACTATGTGTCACTATGAGATAGGACCAAGACCCTAAATCACCAAATATTCTCAACAACCTGCCTAAATTGGCATCAAGGAGTTTGAGTTCAACATTATAGAAACCATGAAATTCTTCTTTCATGGACACATTGAGAGTTCGAAGTTCAGATTTAGAGGGTTAGAGGCAGTTTTTTTTTCAACATTTCTCGACCATCCGGAGGTGGAATTAAGCGCAGAGACAAGTGTTGGAAAGTTGAAAGAGAGAGCTTCCTGTTGTCAGTGACCAGAAGTGCCTGTGAGCATGACCATTCTGGTGTTTTTTGTGTGTAAAGACTTCCTCAGATCAATCCTAATAAAGCGAACGCCCATCTTGAAAGCAGGCTTGGAGACTTAGTCCACCAGGGACAAAATCCGTAATCAATGTTTGTTGCTTCTTCTCTATGCTCTTTGTTGTGTTTTCATTCTTAATTTTCTGCTGGTTTAAGTCGTAAATGATTTTCTTAAGTCTTCCACATTAAAGCATTCATCAGTTAACGATCAATTCACTTAATGGAAAAATACTCAAACTATATCAGCACATAATTGATCACATTCATATCATATATTTTGGTATCAAAGAAGGTTTTCTTTGTAGTATTTTTTCCAGTGGATGTTAACCAAGTTAGGATTGCAACATGGAGAAGGAACGCTTGAGGAGTTCGATCCAGAAATTGGAAAGCGGAAAGTTGTTCATCAATCAATGATGAAAGGGACTGAAAACGTTGAAACTGGTGAAATTACTGAAGTGAAGAACATGGATGAGAATCAAATTCAACAAATATTTTTGAACATGCAACAAATTTTGTGAGAAATATACGAAGATAAGAAGGCAAGAGATGCAGATTCTTCATCAAAGGCATCGAAGAGGGACAAGGGAAAAGGAAAATCAGATAAACCTCCTTCTCCTCCATCATATCCATCATCATCATCTTCTTCTTATTCTTCTAGTTCTGAATTTGAAACATATAAGAAACCTTAGAAATATCTTTTGAAACTTGATGTAAAGATTGAGTTACCTGTTTATATGGCAAAATGAACCCAGAAAAACTAGATAATTGGATAAAACAGTTAGAAGTGTATTATCGAATTCAAAACATTATTGATGATAAGACAAAGATCCAGTTAGCTACTCTTAGAATGGGGGGAACTATTTTAATTTGGTGGGAGAGTAAAACACAGATAGATTTAAAGCGTAAAGGTAGAATCATCTCCTCATGGTCTAAATTTTTGAAAGCTCTAAAGAAACAATTCTATCCATTGGGTTACACACAACAAGATGTTATTGATTGGAAATGTTTGCAACATGGTAAGGGACAGAATGTTCAAGAGTTCACTCTGGAGTTCAAGAATAAAACGTTGGCACTTGGTATTCCTTTGGATACATGAGAAACTTTGTTAAAGTACATTGGAAATTTATATTCATATTTACAACATACGTTATTGATGTTCAATCCTAATGACTTTGATGAAGTATGTGTTCAAGCCATACATGTCAAATCAGGTGGCATGCCATTCAAGTTTTCACCAAAGACATCCAAACAATTGGAGTCCAAAGACAACAAGAATAAGGATAGTCCAAAAGGAAGGAAGACAAATACAACTCAGAAGGAAGATGAAATACCTACTTGCAGTCACTGCTAGTGGATCAGGTATGATAGAGCTCGATGTTGGAAACTTCAACCGAAATTCAAGCCAAAGAAGTTCCAAAAGAAGAAAGGTGAAAATAAAGCTGATTAAACAATCCAACAAGACTTGGACTTTGATTCAGGTGATGAAGGTAAAATCACTGCAATGGTTATGGCAGGGAAAATTTTTGATGCTAGCTCAAGTTCAAGTACTTCTTCTTCTTCTTCAAACATTAATCACTTGGATTAAAATAAAAGAAATGAGTTATTTCATATAAGGGTAACTTCTAAGAACACAAAAATAGATACATTGTTTGACATTGGGTCACAAGAAAATTTAATATCTGAATCATTAGTTAAGAAATTGGGTTTGGAGACACGGAATCATCTAAGACCATACCCATTAGGTTGGCTAAAAATGAACATACTCAGATTCATGTCACAAAGTAGTGTTGATTAAAATTTTCCATCACAACTAATTACATAGATGAAGTGGATTTAGATGTGATACCATTAAATATATGTGGAATAGTGCTATGAAGTCCTTATCTCTATGAATGTGATGCAATATTTCATAGGAAAGAGCATAAGTATCATCTTAAGAAAGATGGAATTGAATACATCGTATGGGCACATAAAATAAAAAATCACTTGTATTTAGTTAATGATAATCAGATGAAGCGCTTAATAAGTTCAAGCAAGAGATATATACTCATGTTTGTAAAAGAACAACATAAGGATCTTAATGATGATTTTTTAGGTTGTGAAACTCAGTTTAAAGATATTTTGGTTAAAGTGGTAGATTCATTTCAAAGTCTATCTAAAGAACCAAAACATCTACTTCATATATGAGAAAAAAAAACATGAGAAATAGTTGATGTCTATTGCCCCTCTTCCTCATATTGGAATATATCACAAGTTAGTTATAGAGCACAAAGAAATAAAGAAACAAATCTAAGGGATGGTTGGAAAATACTCCATGTGACCCAGTTCATCTCCATGTGGTTCACCCATAATTTTGGTTCCTAATAAAAAAGGGACATGGGGAATGTGTGTCAATTTTAAATGTTTTGATTCATTTAAGCAGGAAAATTTCACAACACCAATATTAGATTTATTAGATCATAAAAAACCATTTGAAGTTAAAATAGATGCTAGTGGTTATGTAATGGTTAATGAAATAGTGATTCACACAGATCATCAGCTACTTCACTACCTTCAGTCATAGACTAAGTTGCAACAATCTGGCCACTACAGATGGATGGGATTTCTTTAGCAAATTCACTTAGTAATTAAGGAAAAGAAAGGTGTAACAAATAAAGTAGTTGATATGTTGTCTAGACCATCTTTGAATGCTTCAGTAGTAATGTAGAATAGTTCATTGAAACATGAATGTTATGTAGAATAATATAGTACTGATGATGATTTCAAAGATATTTTTGAATCACTAACTCATGGTACTCAGGAGGAAGAAGTCAATTTTAATATTCATGATAGGTTGTTATATCATGTGGGTATGTTGTGCATACCACATACAGAAAGGGCGCAAGTTATTTGAGAAGCTCATTCTTCTCGGACTGCAGGTCATTTTGGCATAAGCAAGACTATGGCGCAAATTGAAAGGTATTTTTATTGGCCTCGTATGTATGAAACAAATGTGAAGTACATTAAAGGATGTGTGATGTGTTCAAAAAGCATTCCAAGAAATCAAAATATTTTTTTGTACATGCCACTTCTAGTTCCTTTGCAACCAGGGGACACCATGGATTTTATTGAAGGACAGACATAAATGGTGAACATGATCGGGATACATATTCTTCGAGGTTATTGTAGTAAACATCCTAATTTGTGGGATGAATATTTACCTATGTGCATCATGCTTACAATAAACCCTTACATTCTTCTCTAACTATGCCACGACAAGCATCAAGTCAAGCCAAATACAAATTTCAGCACGACAAGCATCGAGTCAATCATCATTTTCAGGTCAACGATCAGGTATGGTTGTATATAAGCAAAGACAGGTTGAAAGGAGAAGGTAATAAATTGAAATCTACCAGGTATGGTCCTTTCAATATTATTAAGAAGGTTGGAAATAATGCATTCTGATTAGATTTACCTCCTTACATGTGTATTTATTCTGTTGTGAATGTAGAAAATCTGAAGTTGTATGAACCTTTGATGATTGTTGATATCGAGGAAGATATACATATTCCTACTATTGATGATTTAACACCTGAGTATATGAATGAGTTGCAGGAAGATACCATCTTGGACAGGTGAGTACGCACTTCCAGATGAGGAGATGTGGAATATATTTGAGTGGGACTTGAGGGCATGAATTTGAGCAAGGTGAGATGGATAGAGAACAGAAAATTGAGGGAGTTGTACCCTCACTTGATACCTTCTTAAAATCAGAATTTTGTGGTCCAAAAGATTTCAAGTGGAGAGGATTGATCCATGAGGATCTTTTCCAGTATAGATCGATAAAGTTTTAGTTTGTACAATGTTCAATTCATTCTTCAGTATCATCAATTTTACCAGTGTCGTCCGAAGAAGAAGTCCTCAAGATGTCATGTGGTTCGAATTTCGTGATGTGATGGTGTATAAAGGTTCATGGTGATAATGGTCCTAGGTCTTGTATGGTGAAATACCTTACAAAATGTAATGTCAAAACCTAGTTCTAAGACCTAAGGTCTAACAACTAAGACCTAAACCTAAAAACCTATGTAGTACAAACATAACCTATGGTGTAAAACCATTTCGGGCCTAAACTATATAAATAAACCCAAAAATAAAATGTAATACAACCATAAACTTGATCGCGATCTGTAAACTGCGTCGAAACTATATGTTGGCATGTGAATGGGTATACAAACTATGGTGGAAAACCATAACCGTGGAGTTATGTGCCAACACACGCCCTTGACCGCCACCATCGGAGTTCATCATGTGAACGCTGCGGCGGATAAGGGATAAACTATAACCGTGAATGACAGACCAAACCACAGAAATAGCTGATACAGTTAAAATCTTGCCTATTCACATGCATGCCATTTCTCCCCACACAGTTAGGCTGACTGTCGGGGTAAAGGCCTATCCTAAAGTTCAATTTTGGGTTTTGAAATTTATTATGCACTAAGGTTATGTTTAATACCTTATCTCTAGGTACTAGGTGTCTCTATGAGATAGGAACAAGACCCAAAATCACCAAATCTGCTCAATAACCTACCTAAATTGGCATCAAGGAGTTCGAGTTCAACATTATAAAAACCATGACATTTTTCTTCCATGGACACATTGAGAGTTTGGAGTTTAGATTCAAAGGGTTAGAGGTAGTTTTTGTTTTCAATATTTCTCGACCATATGGAGGCGAAATTGAGTGCAGAGATAGGCGTTGGAAAGCTGATAGAGAGATCTTCCCGTTTTTAGTGACCAAAGGTGCCTGTGAGAACGGTTAGTATGGTGATTTTTCTATGTAAATATTTCCTCGGATCAATCCTAATAAAGCAGATGCCCATCTTGAAAGCCGACCCGGAGATGTAGTCCACCAGGGACGAACTCCGTAATCAATGTTTGTTGTTTCTTCTCTCTATTCTTTGATGTGTTTTCATTATTAATTTTCTGCTAGTTTAATTCGTAAATTATTTCCTTCAGTCTTCCACATTAAATCCTTCATCAGTTAACGATCAATTCACTTAATGGAAAACTAAACAAACTATCTCAGCACATAATCAATCACATTCAGATCACCCAATGAGTGGAATATTTTCAGTGTCTTCCACTCTGATTGAAAAATTCTCCTCCTCGACAAAGTCATACCACAATGTTTCAAAAGTGGAAAGATTCACACATTCCTATTTTCCTTGCACAAATGTAAGTCAATATACTGATAATCCATTTACAGTTATCTGAAGAAACTCATCTTCATAAACCTTGTTTCTTATGTTTGTAAGTTGATCTCTCAACTTGGTTATCTTCATTGGATGGCTTTCCATAGTATTATTGTTGCTTATGTTCTCACTAATGAGCTTTTTCTTCAAAATTATCTTATGGGATATGTTCAAACTTCACACGTTGGTACAGAGTGCCTGAGGCATGATACAAATTCATCCATGTATTCTTCTATGTGATGTGATGGATCAAGTGGTCCTTGACTAAATCAAGGAAAATTTTATTTTTTTGGCCACCTTCTTATTGTGCTCAACCAAATGAATGGATGGGCATCCCACCCTTGTCCCTCGTATAGGTCCAAGTGCCTATCTTGGGGGTAGATCAACTTCAAGCATGAAAACAAGGGAATTGCACACACTGAAAGATTCTGATAGCTCTATCTCACAGAAAATATTCCCATCCATATGTGGATTTTATATGAGAGTTCATATGTACAGCTCCGATACCATGTCAATTTTCTACACCATGTTTCTGGTATTTACTCAAAGAATGAATTTTACAGCTCCAAAAACATTAAAATTTAGAATATAGATTTCACCTATCAAAAATTTGGATGAGTATATACTAAAATACCGTAAGGAAATATTCAGGAGTGCAAAGATTGAATTTCATGAGCCAATTTACAACAAAAGATAAATAATGTCTACTTGACATAAAATATGCTATTTGAAAATTATGACAACAAGCTATACTAGCTAAATAGGGCCTGATATACATCATGAAACAATCAGAAATGTTTTGTATGGAAAGTACAGGCTCCAACAACAATCACATGGTTTTGTATTACTCAGAAATAAAGTATTATAGTATTTTTGCATCATGGTCAAGCTGTACACTTCTGAAATATACAAAAAATACAACTTTGTTATCTGAAATATTAATGTTCCCTCTGTCCTTTTATAAGCTAAGAGGAGGGGGTTACGAAATAGCCATTAATGGGATCAAGGAGTGCACCATTCTTGTCTAATTAAATCCCTCAGGGAGTGTAACTCCCAAAGTAAATTCAACCACCTTCTTAGCAACAAATTCTCCTCGGTAATTGCATCCATACACAACAATTGTAACTTCCAAGCATAAATGTGCCACAGAGGGATGTATGCCCCACAATATTACAAGAGAATATGCTCTATGGTATGTGCCCTACTTCATGAATGCACAATAACCCCTGCAAATACAAAATAGAAGGGAGGGTCCATAAGGAAAATCAAACTCATGAGGACCAAACTTACAAGTGTGCCATCTCTCTCCAATTTCTATTGTTGTTTTCCAACGTGGAAATGATCTCTTGCTAACTTAAATCAAAATATCAAAACATGCAACTAGCAAGTGGACATGGGAATATATTTTTTCTATAAAATAGTTTTCAATGATGCATGGTGACAACTATAACCTTTGTCACATTTTTCTTACAAAATTCATTCCACATACCTCAATATATAGATTTAGATTACAACTGATAGGCAGGGTAAGCAAGGTAGTTGGGAAAACAAAAAAAATTATAAGTTCCTAGAAGATAATTACAAATGGATAAATAAGTTTGACTACATGTGGTTATATCATTATTCACATGTGGATAAATACATATGATTATTCACATGTGCATAAATTCATGTGACTACATATATAGAACCATGTTATGTGTACCTAATGGACAAGTAAAAATTACACCCAATAGACACACATTTCTAAACATATGTCCTAAAAATAGCCATCCCTCATCAAATTCTCAGCATGAAGACAATCCAACACCTTTTTTCTCTTCATATCCCTCCCAAGGTGTCAAAGTCTCTTCTCTTGAATATGGTTGAGTGAGTTATGCATTAAGATCAAGCTCGCCAGTGGAAAAGGCTTGGTTGTAGGAGGAAGTTAACAAGAGGGAAATCATTTTAATTCCTAGGATTTTTTTGTTGCTTTCATGACTCTGCATGAACATTCAGTCTTGGATAATTGTCCCCATAGCCATAAAAAGGTTTCCCCAACAAAATAAATTTGGCTAAACTCCATCAGATGAAAGCTTTTACCATGGAGTGGGAGGAAATGGTAGCTCAACATCGCACAATTTTTTAACAGAAAACCATCAGTCTCCTGGAATTTATTATTTATGCTATCAAAATCTTGGATTGTAGCCAAAAAAAGGATGAAGACTTTAAACGTAGAGTTCTTAGTATTTTGGAAATGTTGTTTGATGATATGTACAAGTGTCGCCCTGAAAAAAAGCTTCTATGAAAGCATAAGGATCTACACAAAAAATTGAAAACTTCATCAGCCATTGAAGCATCAAAAATCAAAGGTTTTGACATATACTTGGATGAAATTGTGTATGGCACCAACTCTATATTTGGATATTCTGATCTCTTGTTAAGAAGATTTTTTGTAGTTTTGTTTTTTGATACTAGAAAGTATTGAAAATATTTTGTATGCTCTATAGAAAGTATTATAAAACTCACATGTTCTGGTCCCGGAGTGCTTGTATATTTTGTTTCGATAGTAATTCAGGTTCTGTAGGGTCTATGCTACAACTTATAAGTGAATACCTATATTTAGCAGAAACTATCCTGCTATTTGGTTATACTTCTATCTCTTCTTTAGAAGAGATCTTATATATAATATTTTTTTTCTCTTATATAGGAATCAACCTATATCTGTCTTTTATAGAATTTTATATAAATATAATATGCACTGAACTCGATGGTGTTGGTTATTTTTTTTTATTGTCCACATCAGATTGAGTTCTATGGAGACTTTGATGGATGGTTTCAAAAAATATTGGAGTTAGATTTCAATGTATCTGCTACTTTTCTTGGCCATCGCTCACAAAGGTACTTTAGAAATTCTAGAAACATGTTTCATTTGTCATATCCTCATTAGTACTCTATAGAATAGTTTACACCATTGTTCTAACTAGTATTCATTTGCTTCTGTCCAAAAGGTTTCCTCTTCTACCCCCATGTGGGCCAAGTATGGGATAATATATTTAAGTAAATTGTAGTAATAATGTTTGAGATGAATATTATTTAACTTAATCATGATCCCAGTGAAACAAATAAACTTGATGGTAAGTTGAAAAAGGTTCCATATTTGAGGTGTCCAAGGAGAATTGCATGTTGTTTTTTGCATATCTAGTGTATTAGTTAGATTTGGATTTATCTTATGCTTTTCTTGGCCATCACACACTAAGGTGATGTATAAATGATAGAACTATGTTTAAATTTTCATTTCCTTTTTGGTACTCCGTAGAATACACTATTGTTCGAACTACTATTCTATCACTTCTATAAAAAAGGGTTCCTTTTTTGTCCTAATGTGGGTCATGTATGGACTCTTATATTTAAGTAAAATTTAATAATAATTCTTGAGATGAATGCTATTTAAATTAATGATCACACTGACATAAATCAAATTGATGATAACTGGAAAATGTTTCCATATTTGATGTTCAAGGAGAATTGCTTGCAAATTTCAACATTTATAGTGTATTAGTGAAGTAGTCTGTAGTCTATGACACCAAATCCTCATGCCCAACATAAGAAAAATTCATGGCATATACATTAATGAAATATTGCAATTGGAAAACCTTTTTAATGTTGATGTACATTTCATGAGTGTAAAATTGAGTGGGGTATTTTCAAGTTTGAGCCAATGATTTTCCCCTCAAACTGAGCCTCAATATAATTTTATCACTAGTAAAGAGCATTGTCAACACTACATTCAAGTTAATAATGGCTTGAAATTCCTTCACAATTGCCTCCATGAGCATATAATGAAGATTGAAAACCTGGTCATGAACCATTTTTCTCTAATGATGGGAGTCTGGTTCGGGAAAAAACCTCTTCAACTAAATCAAATATGTCTGCAAAACAAATACACTACAAATTCTCACTGCTATAATCCATTTAATGATTTCGTCAAACAATTTGAAAAAATTATAATTGTTTGTATTTGTTGTTTATCTTCAACCCATGCATGTCAGATGTTCAATATTGCTGAGAACAATTGCGGGTCCACTAACATTCACCACCACATCTTACACCATCAATTTTATAAGATTATGTAACTTTGTAGGAAATACCCCACTCAATCCCTACACATACTAAGGTCTACTCCAAATTTCCCTCTCCAGTCATTGTTTTAGTCAAGGCTAAACATCTTCATAAAATTATAAATTGTCTCAAGATAAATGGGTTCTTTTAGTGGTCAACATAACTGTAAACTGCATATCTTTACAGATGATAGGGCATCTTCTCCCTATGGAAGAGAAGCTTTGCATTAAATAGGGAATTATTCTTCTGGTCATATGATATGCTAGAGATTTAAATATAGTAATATATTTACACAAGGGACATTCAGAGATAGGTAGTGTAGAAATTGTGGCCCAAAAGTCATAGAAATAACTTCCTTTAGTTGATTTTGTCTTTGACATGTACATTAATTTGCAGTTGGCTAACACTGCCTATTCCATATTGGTGCAGGATACAAATATTCATAGCAAAAATATACATCTAGCAGTATTGATTTATTCATTGGAGCATATGCATATTTTACACATAATAGTTAACTTAGTTCATATAGATTACAATATCAAACTTGTTCTAAGACTTCTTATAGAATGGAATAAATGTATTCTACTTGTATGCTTGGTACTTCCCAACACTTCATTTACACCTCCACCCAATTTTCATAACTTCCATAACCATTAGGTAGAAAATTGAAACTTCGATGTTATTTTTCTTGTTTATTAAAGATTTTCCAAGAATTTACAAAGTTTTATAATTTCTCAAAAGTTGTATAAATTAGAATCTATAAAGTTTCAATGCTGAATTTTTTAAATTCTAGTTATTTAAAGGGTGCTAGCTCAATGGAAGAGCACCTTCTTTACAAGCAGGAGGTTGGTGGTTTGATTCCATCGTGCCCTGATATTCATATGGAATGGTGACGAAGGCTCCTTTGACCATCACCAATGAACTTATGGTGACATTTTTTGACCCCCACCAATGAGATTATGGTGACATTTTTTGACCCTAAGCAAATACGAAATGGTGAGGGTCAATGAACGTCACCATATATATGCTCAAAAGTGACGGCCATGAAAGGTCCATCACAAAAAATCATTGTTTTTCATATGAAATGGTGATGGTCACTATCTGTCATTATAATCAATATTCATGACAAACCTTGAATGTCACCACACCACATACTTTTGGCGACGCCACCTTTGGTGATGTTCAATTTTTTGGGGATGGATGTAGAAATTTTAATACAAATTATGTATTGCCTGGATTATCTTGATATAAAAATTATATGCTACTTTTAAATACAGAATCACTTCTACAAAAATTCTCGCGGAATTTAAAACACGATCGCCAATTGCAATATCAAGAAGAAAGATCAATCACACACAGTACAGATGTTTTTACCAGGAAAGAATAAAGCTAAAACCCCCACTATCATATATTATGTATATATCATGGATCATGAAACAATCTCATACAAAAATCTAATCCAAGAGCTCTCAGTACAATATAAAATCGTCTCACATTGTCATACAAAAATTGGCAAACACATGCACCAATTTACTGCCTCCAGGCAACCTGCCTCCACTACACAATCCCAGCTGATAGAAATCCCTGAATGAATGGGATCCTACTTGCCTTGACTACACAGTCCTCATGGGCACATCTAATGTGTGTGTGGTTGCATGAGTGCACCCACTAATGTCACAACTTATAGTCAAACTGTCCCTTTCAACTACATCTCAACAGGGTCTCCATTGGATCTGACATGCATGTAGTTAACAGTAGTAAATCTTCAGTTGCATGTGAGACCACTGATTTTGAATTAATTAAATAATTAATTCACTGATCTCTCACTAGTGTATCTTCAGTTACAACTAGCACAAATGAGTTTAACTCACTTAACTGAGTTAAACTACTTTACAACTTACATAACTACACATCCAACTCTGTTACAACTTCGAATCGCTCAGTTACAAATAATTCCACTTGCATGTCCCACCAACCAACCTTTGAACTCGAATTTCCTATATCTAACTAATTTTCCACTTTATTTAACTATTTCCAAGTGCTCATTGAGAATAGATTAATGTTTATTGTCAAATTATTATTAAGGGATAATAATAGTTGACATGCATCTATAAATAGACATGTGATCTATAAATAGAACTCGCACACACATCTAAAAATAGAACATCATCTGTAAATAGAATTTTCTCACCATCTATAAATATACATCACCTATAAATATAATTTTCTCATGAATTCTAAAAATATACTTCCACCTAGAAAATAGCATGAGGCTCCATCCTAGTGTAGGTGCATAATTTTCACTAGGATCTTCTTGTTGAATCTCAACACTCCCTCTCAACAAGAAAAGGATTATCCTTCGCCTTGATCCTATCTCTATGGTATTCTATTTTGGTCCTGGTGATCACCTTCGTCAGAATATTTGCATCCTGATATTCCGTAGGAATGTACTGAATCAACATGATCTTCTGTTGCACAAAATCTCTGATATGATGATACCAGATATCCATATGCTTAGATCTATCATGAAACACATGATTAATCGAGAGTTTAATGCAACTCTGATTATCACAATGAATCATTCTCGGATCTAATGATAACAAAACAAACCAACCAAGATCTTTCTCATCTAGATAGCCTCATATTTAGCTTGACTTGCTGCCATGTATTCCGCTTCCGCTAAAATGAGTGCCATGGATATCTTTTTCTTGCTGTACCAAGAAATAACTATAGATCCGATACTAAATATCCCCTGTGATGTGCTCTTTCTGTCCATTGGGATGCTCACCCAATATGAATCCATGAAGCCATGCAACTTCACCTCATCCGTCTATCTGTACCATAAGCCATACTCAGATGTGCCCCTCAGGTATCTCAGGACATGCTTGCTCGCCTTCCAAAAGAGCTTGGTAGGCTTAGCCATCGCTTAACTTAACTGGTTAACCACATAACATATGTCTGTTCTCATGTTCACTAAATACATTAGAGAACCCACTAACTGTCGATAGACAGTAGCATCCACTACTTCTCTAGATGTAGCATCCTCTTTCCTCCAGTTTCCTAGAAGAGGAGTATCCATGGGTTTGCAACCCTCCATGTGAAACTTGCCCAGTATGACCCTTGAATACTTGCCATGAGTCACAAAAAGTTCACCATCTTGCTGCCATATTTCCAATCCAAGGAAATAATCAAGGAGGCCTATATCCTTCATCTCAAACTCCTTTGCAATCTTTGCATAAGTGTATCAAATACTCATCACCAGTCAGTATTAAATCATAAACATAAAGAAAAATGATTAAAATCTTACCCTCCACCACAATTTGGTATAGGTTTGCATCCGCCTCACCCTTGGTGAAGCCAAGTCTGGTGAAATAGCTGTCTATCTGAGTGTACCAAGCATGGGGTGCTTGCTTCAGCCCATACAACACTCTTTTGAGTCTGCACACATGTGACTCGCTACTGAAGATCTCAAATCCTTCAGGCTACTCTATGTACACCTCTTCCTCAATAATCCCATTGAGAAACACAATCTTCACATCCATCTGATGAATGCGCCAACCCATATGCGCTGAGAGAGCAAGGATGGTCCTTATGGAAGAATACCGTGTGACAGGTGCAAAGGTTTCTTCATAATAAATCCCCTCGATTTGTGAGAAGCCCCGGGCCACAAATTTGGCCTTTTATTTCTCAAAACTCCCATCAATAGCTTGATTTACCATGTAGATACATCTTGAACCTACCACTGATTTATCAACTGGCCTTGGAAAAATTTCGCAAGCACTGTTTCTGACAATGGAGTCATACTCCTCCACCATTGCATCTACCGATGTGGGCTCCTGCACTACTTCCTGAAAGGAAGATGGCTCAGTCACAATACATTTTCTAATGAGAGCCATGTATCCAGTAAATCGGTCAGGAGACTATCTTTGTCTGCACTGTGAAGTAGCTACATTCTGCGCAACATCAAGTCTCAGCCTATCAGCTTATGTGGTACGCCTTCTGTGAGTTCTGATGTTTGGCTTTGCATGAGTGGACTCCTCCACTCCATGAACCTCCTCCTATGGCTGATCCAAATCTAGATACTCATCTTTGGGAACCAACAGTTCCTCCTCTGCATGCAATTCTAGCTCCCTCCCAAGAGATAACTGCATGGCTTTCCCCTCATCAAATTTTATATCCCATCGCATAATAGTCATCTTAATGTAAGGTAAATACACATGATAATTATGGATTGTTTCTCTGTACCCCAAAAATATCCCAACTTCAGCAGTCGGCTCCATCTTCTTCCTGGCATTCTTGGTCACATGAACATAAACAGATGAGCCTAAAATATTAAAGTGAGAAACATCTGGTTTCCTACCAGTGAAAGCTTCTTCAGGTGTACTCATGCCAAGTACTCTATGAGGACAATGGTTTTGCACATAAACTATAGTGTTGCATGCTTTTGCCCAGAAATGCATTGGTAGGCCCTCATGCCACATCGCTCATGCTGCACCCAGGATCATTATGTTCTTCCTCTTCGCAACCCCATTTTTATATGGGTTATGAGGCGCCATGAGTTCTCTTCGAATTCCTTCTTTTCTGCAGAAGTATTTAAATTCGTTAGAGATGTATTATCCACCATTATTTCTCCTCAGAGCCTTCACTTTCTTCCCTGACTCTTTCTCCACCAATGCCTTAAACTGATAAAACTTTGAGAATGTTTGATCCCTCTTCTGTATGAATAAGATCCAACATTTACGAGAAAATTCATCAACAAAAATAACATAATACCTAAGTTTTGTTGTTGAAGCAACCCAAAATGGTCCACACACATCTGTGTGAACTCTCTCCAGGATCACTGAAGCACGGTTCTCCTTTTCATGAAAGGTGGACTTTATATGCTTCCCCATGGTGGAACCCTTGCACTGATCTAACTGAGCAAGTGTTCCCATTGGAAGTCCAATAGATATTTGCTACATGACTTTCAAGGCTCCATGATGAAGATGGCCCAATCGCCTCTGCCATAATTCGCCCTCATCTCGACTCACCACTTTTTATGTCTTGCCCATCATGGCAGCACAAACATCTACCTCCAGCTTGTAGATATTCTTAACACAAATCCCTATCCTCTTGGCTTGACCCGTTGTTTTATGTCGCAGGAAATATTTTCCATCGCTGAAAACAACGTCACAACCTTTGTCTTCCAACATTGCGACTGAGACCAAGTTTTTCTTCAGACCTGGAACATGCATAGCATCTTTCAATTGAAATGGTTTACCTGAATCCCTCTCAAATTTAATGTTACCAATTCCAGTCGCATTGTATTGTCCATCATCCTCCATCTCTATATGCATTTGGAGATCTTTCTCCTCCAAGTCACTAAAAAGATATTTATCTCCCGTCATGTAGAAGGAAGCGCCACTATGCACTTCAAATGCATGCGATCAAAGAGAAATCAAGTTAAAATTGCGAGGCAAGGGCCTCACCAACTATAGCTCCAACAAACTTCTTGTTCTTCTTCATCTCTGGACAATTAGTAGCGAGATTCCCATGTTCATGATAGTGAAAACACTTCACCTTGGACAAATCCAGCTTCTTGCCTTTAGACTTGAATTTTGAATGGAATTTATTCCCCTTCCCTTTCCTTGCCTTGGAAGCCAAAGAAAAATCCTCTTCATCATCATGTTTTGATGAAGAGACATCTCTGGTGTTCCGCCTAGACTGCTCCTGCACTAGATTCGACCATAGTCGTTCCCAATTTGGTAGTTTTTCCCATCTGTTGACAGAGTCTTCATAACTGTTCCAAGTATTAAGAAGTTCCAAGAGAGGCAAGCTCACCAAATCATCATCAGCAACAGTGATTCCCACACTCCCCATTTCATCCCGACATTGGATAAACTTTGTGAGATACTTTGGAATATTTTCGCCCTTTTCCATCTTGATCTTCAACACTGTTACCAATGAAATAGGTAACTACACTCGTACCTACTTTTTGACCTAGCAAGAAAAACACCTAATTTTGAAAAGTGGTGATGCAGAATCATTTTTTTTTTTAGCATGTTTTTGGCACTTCAATTTTATTTAATTTATTTATTATTTATTTTTTTTTATTTTTTTTTCTTTGATGCTTTTTTTGTCGATTTTGAATAGTGGTGGCGTATCATCACCAATATTTTTTTAGAGGATTGATTTTGACACTATACATTTTCTAATGTCTTCTTCTTCTGTGAGATGTTTATTTTTAGGTGCATTTATGTACTTGTGTTTTAAAAAGAAAAAAATAAATCTTTTTAAAATAAAATTTTGTAATGATATCTTCACTTTTTCACATAGATAAAAAATGAAAAAAGGGTCAATATTCTAAAGTTTATATTTTCTACAATTTTATGTATTGATAATTAATTTTTCAATGCACATCAAATAATTGTCGCTAAAAAACCAATATTTTGAACGATATGACAAAAAATACAAATTTTCAATACAAATAGAATGCAAAAAATACACTTTTAGAGACTTTTTGTTAAAAAAACATGTTAAATAAACTAATTTTTGGGAAAATCTTAACAAAAAAAACTTAAGAAAATAGCATTTTTATTGAGTTTTATGTCAAAAAATAATTGTAATCACACGTTTTTTGCAAAAAATAAGGATTCTTCTCATAAAATATCAAAGACTAAACATTACAAGTAAAACTAATTAACATATCTCAAAAATGAGATTTGTTTGCAAGCATAACTTAAAGATCCTCAACAATATCAACTAATACATGTTCAACATCATCTAGAACATCATTGATGGCTTCTTCCACAACATTTTCTACTTCATTTTGGTAATTTTTATCTTCTAATGGATCTTTCATGTCTGCAAATCTTCGAAAGTGTCCCTTTCCAATCATTCCATATAATGGTGGTTGAGGTTCCTTTGCTTTTTTTTGTCACACGTGATTCATTAAAATCCCCTTTCCTCAAACCAACTTCTTGCTTTGCATCTTGAAGGAATTCAAGAGCGTTAATTCTTTGTTGAATAAATTTGCATTGCACCAGGTCTTTCTCAATGGCAATGCAATTTCTTCCTTTTGGTAGGCAACATGCTAGTGTTGTACCTAATCATCAAGTACAAAAGAAATAAGTAAGAAAATTAATATAAAGACATAAAAAGTAAATAATAAAATATTTAAATTTAAATTTGTATAATAAAACTTACTTGAACCTGAAAATAGATCCAAAACCCAATCTCCTTCATTTGATGGCATCGCCTGGCCTGCCTCTGGCCCCCAGCTGGGTAGAGGGAAATTTTGAGAATCGCCCTCCGCCCAAGTAGGGGTTGGAGGCAGGCTGGGCAGCCCTCGACGGCACCACCCAACCAGCCTCCACCCAGCCGAGGATGATTCTCAGAATCGCCCTCTGCCTAGCTGGGGGTCATTCTCGGAATCACCCTCCACGTAGCTGGGAGCGATTCTCAGAATCACCCTCCGCCCAGCCGGGGGTGATTCTTGGAATCACCCTCTGCCCAGCCAGGGGCAGGACGACGCTGTCGAGGGCTTCCCAGCCTGCCTCCGGCCCTCGGCTGGGCAGAGGTGGGCTGGGCAGCCCTCGATGGCACCACTCGGTTGGCCTCTAGTCCTCGGTTGGGCAGAGAGAGATTCTTGGAATCACCCTTCACCTAGTTGGGGGCAAGAGGCTGGCCGGGCGGCCCCGTCAAGGGCTACCCAGCCTGCCTCTGGCCCTTGGTTGGGCAGAGGTAGGCTGGGTAGCCCTCGACGGCGCCTCCCGGCCTACCTCCAGCCCTCGGCTGGGTGAAGGGAGATTACGAGAATCACCCACGATTAGGCTGAGGGCGATTCCGAGAATCACCCCTGGCTGGGTGGAGGGCGATTTCGAGACTCATCGTCTGGGCAAAGGTCGATTCCGAGAATCATCCCTAGCTGGGCAGAGGGTGATTCCGAGAATCACCCCCGGTTGGGTGGAGGGCGATTCACGGAATCGCCCTTGGCCCAACCAAGGGTTGGAGGTAGGCTGGGAAGCCTTCGACAATGCCGCTGGGCTGGCCTCCAGCCCCCGGCCGGGCGAAGGGTGATTCTGAGAATCTCCCTCCACCAAGCTGGGGGCTGGAGGCCAACCGGGTGGCACCATCGAGGGCTGCCCAGCCTGCCTCTGCCTAGCCGAGGGCCAGAGGCAGGCTGGAAAACCCTCAACGGCACTGCCCGGCCTGCCTCCCGCCCCCGGCTAGGCAGAAGGCGATTTCGAGAATCACCCCCAGCTGAGCAAAGGGTGATTCCGAGAATCACCCCCGGTTGGGCGGAGGGCGATTCCGAGAATCACCCATGTCTGGGTGGAGGGCGATTCCAAGAATCACTACTGGCTGGGCGGAGGGTGATTCCGAGAATCACCCTCGGCTGGGCGAAGGGCAATTCTGAGAATCAACCCCGGCTGGGCGGAGGGAAATTCCGAGAATCACCCCCGGCTGGCCTGCCTCCAGCCCCTGGCTGGGCAGAAGGAAATTCTGATAATCACCCTCGACTGGGCAGAGGGTGATTTCGAGAATCACCCCCCGCTGGGCGGAGGGTGATTCCAAGAATCACCCCGGGCTAGGTGGAGGGCGATTCCGAGTATCACCCCCGGCTGGGCGGAGGGCAATTCCGAGAATCACCCTCCGCCCAGCCGGGGGTGATTCTCGAAATTTCCCTCTGCCCGGCCGGGGACTAGAGGCCGGCTGGGCGGTGCTGTCGAGGGCTACCCACCCTCCCTCTGGCCCCCAGTGGGCGGCAAATTAATTTTTATTTTATTTTATTTTTTTCAAACACAAACTATTTTAAAAAAATATTTTTTTTTTTAAAACAAAAACTATTATAATAAAAAAAATGCATTGTTTAAAAAAAAAAGAAAAAAGAAAAAAAAAGAAACAAACAAACAAATAAAACTATTTAATTAAAATTTTAAAATATAACAAAACAATAAAAAAAATAAAAAAATATGTTTTAAAAAATAAATAAATAAAAATTTTAATTTTAATTTTTTTTTAAATTAAAACAATTATTATTTAAAATATAAAAAAATAAAAGAATAAAATTAAAATATGTTTTAAAATATAAACGAACATATATAAGAATATTTTAATTTTTAATTTTTATTTTCTTAAAACTAAAACAATTATAATTTAAAATATAGAAAAATAATAAAAAAATTTAAAAAAAATATGTTTTTATATATAAACAAACAAATATATGAATAATAATTTTTTCATTTATTTGTTCATTTTTAAAAATTGTTTAAGTCATATAAATCCTCCATAATTTCATGGTTCAAGTATCTTGAAAAATTAAGATTTAAAAACTTGAAATTTACAACTTGTCATTAAGGTTTTTATGCACCATGAAATTTTATCTTTAATGTTATGGTTGAAAATAATTACAATTTTAGGGTTGTTTAGTGTCAAGATATTTTATGTTTAACAACATGGATAAAAAATGTTTGAAATGATAAGTCCTTCAGACATGATTTTGTTTATATTTAACATCATCTATCAAAAAATTTAGAATTTTACGAATTTTCAATGTCCTAATATGTTGTCTTTAATTCCATTATTACAATGTGTCAAAAGTGTGAGACAATGTTTTTTTTTTGTTACTCCAGCATCAACTCGTTTTGTTTTGAGGGTGTTTTTTCAATCATTTTTTTCAAGAAACAATTTCGTTTTTAGCATAATTTTATAAAAATGTGAAATTTGACCTTGAGAAAAAAAACAAATGCGTTCTGGAATACACACTTTTTGTTTTGGGGCATTTTTTCATGTTTTTTGAGTCTTTTTGGGCTAGAGTTCCCGTTTTGAGGTAACAGTTCCTGTTTCATCGGTAACATTGTTCTTTCTGAGTTCAGCTTTCAGCGCCAATTTCCCATGGTCACTGCTGCTTTGGAAATATCCGTCAAAGTCTTTCACAAAGCATATGTTGTGTCTTTCCCATGAAGGCTTGAGACAATGTGGTCATGTACACCTTCCAACAGAGTCCTTCGTGCCTTTTCCACTTTCTTTTTCCATGCATCAAGTAATGCAACATTCATTGAATTGGGCTTAGGAACATCACTGTCGATGAATTCCTTCAAGCCATTATCTTCGAGCACCACCTCCATCCTGTCCTTCCAGGAAATGTAGCTCGAGCTGCCCTCGAGTGCATACTCTAGCCGAAATCCATTTAAATCCATTTTTATATTTACTCAACTGTAGCACCAAGAAAATATTTCTGCAAATTCGAATTGTTTCTACCAACAAACTCAACTCCTGCTTCAAAATTGCAATTTTCTCTGCTATGATACCATGTAGAAATTTTATTACAAATTATGTATTACCTGGATTCTCCTGATCTAACAATTATATGCCACTGTTAAATACAAAATCGTTTCTACAAAAATTCTTGCGGAATTTAAAACACGATGGCCAATTGCAATATCAAGAAGAAAGATCAATCACACATAACACAAATGTTTTTACCGGGAAATCATAAAGCTAAAAATCCAACTATCATATATTATGTATATATCATGGATCATGAAACAATTTCATACAAAAATCTAATCCAAGAGCTCTCAGTACAATATACAATCGTCTCACACTGTCATACAAAAATTGGCAAATACATGCGCCAATTTATTGCCTCCAGAGAGCATGCCTCCACTGTGCAATACCAGCTGAAAACAATCCTTGAATGAGTGGAATTTTTCTTTCCTTGAATACGCAATCCTCATGGGCACATCCAATGTGTGTGTGGTTGCATGAGTGCATGCACTAATGTCACAACTGATAGTCAAACTGTCCCTTTCACCTACATCTCAACTGGGTCTCCATTGGATCTAACATGCATGTAGTTAACAGTAGTAAATATTCAATTGCATGTGAGACCATTGATTGTGAATTAATTAAATAATTAATTCACTGATCTCTCACTAGTGTATCTTCAGTTACAACTAGCATGACTAAGTTTAACTCACTTAACTAAGTTAAACTACTTTACAACTCGCATAACTACACATCCAACTCTGTTACAACTTTGAATCACTTAGTTACCACTAAGTCCACTTGCATGTCCCACCAACCAACCTTTGAACTTGAATTTCCTATATCTAATTGATTTTCCACTTGAGTTAACTATTTCCAAGTTTTCATTGAGAATAGATTAATGTTTATTGTCCAACTATTATTAAGGGATAATAATAGTCGGCATGTATCTATAAATAGAGATGCGATCTATAAATAGAACTTGCACATACATCTAAAAATAGAACATCATATATATATAGAATTTTCTCACCATCTATAAATAGACATCATCTATAAATATAATTTTCTCATGCATTCTAAAAATAGACTTCCACCTAAAAATAGTTTGAGGCTCCATCGTAGTATAGGTGCATAATTTTCACTAAGATCTTCTTGTTGAATCTCAACAATGAAGGCTATTTTCCATCACCATTTCTCATATGAAATGGTGATAGTCACTATCCATCATTAGAAATCATTATTGGTGACAAACCTTGAATGTCACCACAACACCTATATTTTCGGCGATGCCACCTTTGGTGACATTCCGTTTTTGGTGATGAAGACTCTTTTGATCATCACCAATGAGCTTATGGTGACATTTTTCACCCCTCACCAATGTCATTTTTTATGTAGTGAGTTGTGGTCAGCGTAGGCTAAACCTCGGTATATTGTCCCTTCTGTGTATCTTTGGTCATTTTTGGCTTCGTTGGAGTCTTCATAATTGACGAGGATGAACCCCCAGTGGTGCGCGACTCCAACCAATTTGATGGCCACTCCGCTATGATGAGCATGAGGTCATATTCTGTGACCAAGTATGGAAAATCATACCATATACCTTCGACATCCCCTTTCGTGTGGATATGGACATTATGGAAGGCCACCTTGAAATTTGCAATCACTTTGTATTGTTCATACAAGGTTGGCGACAACCTTGGTTTTGACTGAATCACTTAACACATGACAAAGTAAAAGAGTACCCATAAGATCTTGTTTTCAATGACTCTTATTGGAATCTTATAGTTCCACAGTGTTGCATAGCGCGCGGCTTCACACATTTCAGGTTTGAAATCTGGGAACTACGCTTTTTTCAGGGGTCTTCCAGCCAATGAATGCGATGAGGAGGATTAGCCAGGCATAGTAGAAGCATTTTCTTTCCTCCTGCACCTCGTACAAATTTTACAGAAACTCGGTGCATAAATATTGTGCTTAGTTGTACTCGACACCCTTCTCACACTGCTCAGCGAGCGCAATGACACGCGTTGGAACTTTCTTCGGCCTACACTTCCACATCATTTTACACGAAAGAAAAATTGTGCTGAAATGAACTACAGGGTCACTGATTTTTTTGATAACAAAACCTCGAGTGTTGCATGACACCTTGTAATCATTATTGACTTTATCAATGACCTTATTTCCTTGGCCTTTCCCTCTGAATCTATCGATAGGGTCCGCGCCCTGGAAAAGCAAGCTAGTGATTCGATGGACTAGTGTGACATCGATTTTTATGCGCTCCCCGAGTCATAAAAATTCATCATGAATTAGTGCGATTAGTTTCCACACACAAATATCGTCTGTTTGGTAGTTGAAAATTTTCCCTCCATTATAAACAAGTTTGGTAGCTGATGATTTTCCCTCCTCTCGTGGAGCCAATTCATTCACAACAACACCATTTCTCATTTTCCCCTTATTCTTGTACCCATTTCACAATTGTGTTCCCTTCCCTCTCATTTTCTTAGGCTCAATTCTCCAGATTATTGAATGAATGGTGGAGGAAAAGACCGGGACTGAACCTCAACTTTTAGTATATTTGGAAAAAAAATATGAATAAGAGGCTGTAAACAACGATGGATTTTTATACAAGATATGAAATAAGAAGCACAATTACTGTTTGGTTGTTTACTGGGTAAACTAACACAAGTATTTTTTATCAATCCGGGCTTGTAGCACTTAGAAGCATCTCCAAGATATATGGGTTTCAGCTATAATCAAGTTTACAAGGTGAATTATTAATAGTAAGGGAAATGCATATTACAAATATAAATATAAACTAAGTAATTTCTAATTCAATTATGTAATCAACAGCAAAAGAGGCTCCTAACTTAGGAGAACTTGTTTGTCCTTCTCTTACAAAACTACTTCAGGAATTAGAAACCAAAAACCACTAATAGAAAATAGATCAATATGCATGAAATAATAAATGAAGAGGCTCTTAACTAAAGATATCGCGGTTTTCCTTCATTATAGATTCATTCATCATTAATAACATTGTTAGAAAACAGGAACTTCAGAAAATCAATTGAAAACATGAAAGATGAATTCTAGCTCTAGCTCTTGATCATTTAGAAGGAATGTTTAACTTAAACATTGGATTACCCCTTCATATACAGAATATAAATTATAATTAGATTCATTAGAAATCATAAAACATCAACATAAATCTAATTAATAGATTAAGCATAAAACAAAACTAGTTCAGAAATTGCAACTAAAATAACCAGAAAGTGCACTTAGCTTGGTGTGGGGGGCCTCCACCCTTGCCTAAAACATTGTAAGTGCTTTTAGCTATAAAAAATAAGTCAAGAATTCACCAAATATAACTTCAGAAAAGGAAATATAACAAGTCTTTCAATTATCTCTCCAAGTTTTAGAAATATCAGAGTTAAGTTATACAAATTATACATATGAATGCCTTCAATGTCTTAGGATTAAATAGATAAAATATGAAAAAAACTAATCTAAAATGCCTCCTATAGCCATGGATATCCTTATCCTATATATTCAGGTTGATATCATCCATATAATTGCTCAAAATCTAGAAAATCCCATAAAATAATAAAGTTAACCTATTTCCTAGGGATCTCCATAAAAACAGGTCATGTTTAACTGCCTTTGACCGGGCATGTTTAAGCTCGGTTTGACTGAACCAATAGGAGTGAATCCAATATTAGTTCCCAAGAGTTATATAAATTTATCCATCTTGAGCCCAAGTGTCCTACAATTATGACATCCATGAAGCCATTGCGGGAATTTCTGGTTTGGTCCAAAAATGCACTTAAAATTCAATTTTTATAAAAACTTCTAAAAATTGCAAAACTTAATTTAAATACCTGGATATGCATTAATTGGAAAAAATAGAGTGAATATGATGGTGTATGTATGTATATAATGGTAATAGAGTGTATTTTATTAAACAAAATTAGATAAAAAACAAGGACCAACATCTCCCCCATGATGATGTAGAAGCATGTCCTCATGCTTGCTTCCTCCTTTCAGACCTCTTGAGTTCTGATGCTAATACTGTACCTGACCCTAATGCTTCCTGTTGTGTTTCTTGCAAAAAAGAGTCTATACCTTTATACTTTTCCTCTTTTTAGATTGAAGTCTCGATCTTTTGTTTTTCATATTTTATCTTCCATGAGTTTTTCTCTTTGAGCCATCTGAATGCTTGCATGGAAAGAAGATTGTTCTTTGCTTTCATTTTTCCCACTTCTTCCTTCAATTTATCATTCTTCTTGATCAAATTTTCATTTTTTTCTTGTATGCTTCATTTTCTCTCTTCAAATTCCTCTCCAATATCCTGCTTACCTCCAAGTTATCAGTCAATTCTTTGATTTTTCCAAGCTTTTACTCCTTTTATTCTTCTTTGGTGTCTTTAGAAAATGAAGTGGCCTCAAAATCATCATTGTCAAAATATGAGTCTCTTTCTAATGGGTTTTCAGAAACCTCCTTCTGCAATATTTCAATAATTTCATCTGCTTGCTTTGTTAATGGAGATGTCTCAACAATTTGCACCTCTGGTTCTCTTTCCTTACTGCTTATGTCAATTGAACTCTTTCTTCTTTGCTTCCTAGGAATGGATAGGAAGGATGCCTCTCTTTCAATCATGATTTTATCTTGTTGAGTTTTAGATCTTGTCCTTGGATAAAGGGGTGAATTCATTATACTCCTTGTTTCCTGAACTGGTTTGAATTTTTCTTCTAGGGCTTGTTCTACAAACTGATTCTGAGTTAGGAATTCTCCACATCACACCCTTAGTTCTCAACTAATAATAAATAAGAATTTTAATGAGCCCTTGATGGTGGATTTGTGCCTCTTTAGGTTTGGTTTCACTCTTAACATTTTCTATCATCTTGATTAATTTATTATAGAAAAAGTATGTCAAATTGATTCCTATATCTCCCTTGATGTGCTGAAGTAACCTAATGTGATGGAGGTGCACTATGCTATGCCTACTGTCACATGTGAATAACTTTTTCATGATTAATACTAACTCTGCCCAAGGCTCATTAAACCATTCTCTGAGAATCCCCTTAGTTATTTCAAAGGATCCCTTTCTGTTTTTGTTTAGGAAGAAGGTCCATCCCTTATCTTTAAAATGCAAACCTTTGTGATATTGTTCTCCTGATAATGGAAAATCTAGGGCTTGAGAAATTGACTCTAGAGTTAAGGGAATAACTAATTTGGCCACCATAGTTTTCTCTTGTTTGTAATTATTTATGAATTCCCTTGTAATGTTCTGATTATGACCATTAAACTTCTGAAGTAAACCTATCAGACCTAGTTGGTAAATTTTTTCTATTGTGTCTTCCCCCCAATGCTCGATCTGAAAGTCTTTAGGTTCTATCCTTTTTGCCATGTTTTCTGAAAACCAATCAATATATCCTTCCACTGTCATCATCCTCATTTTGAAAAATAAAAATTCATGCACTAGATATTTTTCGACATATACATTATGGTGGTGAATCTTACCTCTTTTTGATGCCTTTGACAAAGAAGTGAAACCCATCCTCTTCAATCTCTATTCTCTTGAAAAAAATGAACTCACTGCTTCTACAAACACAAAGATTTGATGTAGAAAATATTATAAAACATAACAAACATGTTTTTAATAATCTATTATTCTTATCTAATCCTCTGTTTCATCAATTTTTTTTTTAAATCTCCTTTGTCTTTGATTGTAGAATTTTCTGTCTTTTGTTGACTGTGTAAATTTTTTTTTTTTTTTATACCACAGTGCCTTTTTATCCTTCAATTTCACACAAAATTCCTTCTCTTCTAAGGAAAAATCATCATGCATTCAATCTGAAATTTCCTAATCTCGCTCTGTGCAAGAAAATTCAAAGAATAGGTCACTGTTTCTATGTCAACATTCATCAAAAATCTCATAAAAAATCGGTTCATCGTGTCCCCAAAATTCATAAAACATTGTTGTTGGGTCAATTTACTATCTAAACTAACGCAAGTATTTATTATCAATCCGGGCTAGTGGAACTTACAAGCATCCCCAAATTATATGGGTTTTAGTTATGATCAATTTAGAAGATAGTTTATTAATGACAAAGGAAATGCATATTACAAATATAAATCTAACTTAAAAAATTTCTAAATTCAAGTGTGCAATCAGAAGCAAAAGAATCTCCCTAACTTAAGAGATTTGTTTTTCCTTCTCTAACAAGGTTACCTCATGAATTAGAAATAAAAAAATACTAATTGAACAATAGATTAAGATACATGAAGCAATAATTGAAGAGGCTCTTCACTGAAGAGGTCTTGGTTGTCCTTCATCATAGATTCATTTATTAGTAATGCTATTGTTAGAAATAGGAATTCAGAAAAGCATGTAAAAGCATGAAAAGATGAATTCTAACTTAAGATCTTAATTAGATAGAAAGAATGTTTAACTTAAACATTTGTTTGTCATTTCATTGGAAAAAAAAGAATTATCATTAGATTCATCAACACTCATAAGTAATCAGCAGAAACAAGTTAAGCATAAGAAAACTAATTCAAAATTTGCAACTACAAATAAACTAGGAAGTGCACTTAGCTTAGTGTGGGGGCCCTCCACCCTTGCCTCGCACACTGAAGGTGTTTTCAGCTACTTAAAACTTCAATCAATCAACCATCATATAAAAATATCAAATGGAATAGAATAGATCTTCAATTATGTCTCCAAAGTCTCAGAAATAATAATGTTAAGTCATACAAATTCTACATATCAATGCCTTCAAAGTTTGAGGCTTAAATAGATAAAGCTTCTAACAAATTAATCTAAAATAGCTCCTATGGTCATGAATATCATTATATTATCCAATCAAGTCGAATTCATCCATCAGATCCATCAAAATCTAGAAAATCCCACAAAATAAGAATTTTGACCTAGTTTCTAGGAATCCTCCATAAATACAGGTCCTGTTTGACCACCTTTGACCGGGCCTATTGAAGCTCGGTTTGACTGCACGAACAAGTGTACACTTAATATTAATTCCCAAGCCTTCTATAAGTATATCCAACTCAAGCCCAATCATCCTGAAACTATGCAAACCATGAGGCCATTACGAGAATTTCTGATGGTGTCCAAAAATGCACTTAAATTTCAATTTTTACAAAAACTTCTAATAATTGAAAAACATAATTTAAATACCTGTATATGCATTTATTGGTCAAAATAAGGTGGATATTATGGTGTATATATGGATAGTATGACAAATAAGATGTATTTCATAAAAAAAAAGAGATAAAAAACGAGGGCCAATAATTGCCCTCTGTATACAAAAACATTTTGACCATGTTTTTATTGCCTCTTTAACCAATGATTCAATCTCGGTCATTGAAAAAATTCACCACAAATATGTTCTCTGTTTTGAAATTTCTCACTATGTATATAAATGAAATGAATTTGTTCACACAAACCATTCAAAATTGAAACAAATGATGCCACTTTGTGTTAAAAATCGAACACTCTGTTCTCTGTTTGTATTCAAATAAAAAACAAAGACTATATATGCAACCCCACATGAAGAAATTTGTGAATTTACCTCATGTTGCAGTGGTTTTAATGATATCTCTGAGTTGACTTGAGTTCCTTTGTTTAGAAAGCACCATTTCAATCAACAATCTCCCACAATATTTTGAAGGATTCACTAATTAAATCAATGAAAAATACGTGATGACTGGTGGCAGAGTTTACGTGAATGGTGGAAGTGACAAATTGTGTGGTAATGACAAGTTTAAATAGTGGCGGAAGCACTTCATTTATAACCCGTAGTTTCAACTTATGTTCACAAAATCCTTAGATTTGTTTATATGAATACCTGTTTTATTTAACGAGAAAAATCCAGGTTTTTTCTCTTACGTTCATTCTCCACTAGATCTCTGCACCTTGATAGTGTGCTTGATCAACACGACTGCGATATTTCTTGGCTTAAATCCTAGTCAACTCTACTCTTCTTATCTCTCTGTCCTTTTGTTGCTATATCTTTTTCTCATTTATCTGTGCTTGATTTCCTCTATTCTCTCACAGCCTTCCTTCATTTTCCTCTATCAATTCATCCTTCACATGGTCTCTCGAATGTATGCCAATGGTTCGCATGAAATTCCACTCCCTCACTGAGCTTGCAATGGATATGATGGTGAAGAACATGCAGATTTTCAGAAGTCTAAGGTTTGAAAATGGAGGAGGCTATTACCAATTACACATGGTTTGCAACACTACCTTTTTAAATTTTTTTGACCGTTCTTTATCCGACGACCTCTTGACTTATGCCTTCGCAGAAAAAATTTTCTAACTGAATTTGTGTGATGGCTCCATGGTGTCGTCTCCGATCATCCACGTTCTCGGCTCTATTCATTATACAATCCATCTCTTATTTTGTATTCATGGCATATGATGACCATCCACGTTTTCATCCATCTCTCCCATCCAAATGAATTATACCCATGCATCATTCCTCATCATATTTTCATTCAACCCATCGTACATGCATAATTTCTCTTCATACCATGCATCATATTTCCATTCATTCCATCGCATCATTTAACTTAGGTTAGATCATTGCATTTGCATTTTGGTTTTTATAATAATTGAATTTTCCACCCATATAACATAGCTTTAATCATATATATGATTGCGTCCTCAAATAATATAGTTTGCATATTGTTTTGATATTTGCATAGTGCGCTCTCAAATGATATTACCTTAGGTTTTGATATTTTCTTAACTAATTTTTTAAAAATGACCAAAGAATGGTCATGATTTTAAAAATTATTTTTTTACCATGAAACTAACCTTTTCTTTTCTTTTTGTAGGTTCAACAAGGGTTCGATAATTGAGCCTTTTGTTTATGATATTTATGTTTAAGAATATCAGGGTTAATGTGATATGGATAAGGAATATGAAATAATATATGGTTTATGGAATGATAGTTAAATGGTTAGGATAGTGGATATGGATAAGGATATAATGGGTAAAATAATTAATAGGAATAGGAATTTAATGAGTAGAATATGAAGGTGTGAAATGTAGTTAATGAAATGTAGGTAAAATATGCATATCAAGTACTAAATTAGTCTTAACAATCTCTAGAATAATTTTAAAAAATTGAAATTTTAGGAGGAAAATTTCACTTACTGTACTTGTTCTCCCACAAATTGTTTGATGTACACGATTTCCTTTGGTCAAATGATGGTCGACATTGTCTTTTTTTCATAACGATGGCTCTTTCAGGATATGTAGAAAATTAAAGACATATTTTTGCTTTACATCTGATGATTGATTCAGGATGATGTTGCTCAAGTACCTTCTGTAGTTTGTATTTTGATTTTTCAGCTACTTTTTGTCATGTTCTTCAGGCTTGAATATTGTTGTAGTTCAAGTCCGTTCTGATATTTTTTTTTATTTTAGGTCCCTTATGACATTTTTTTTATTTTAGGTCCCTTCTGACATAATTTTCAACAATGCTTTAAGTTTCTTTGTCATATGATACATGTCACTTCTGGATAATATTCTCAATGATGTATGAGGTCCCTTCTGCACAATATTTTCAGTGATGTATCAGGTCCATTCTGCATAGTATGTTCAATGATGTATTAGGTCCCTTCTGCATAGTATGTTTAATGATGTATCAGGTCCCTTTCTACTTTCAATTCAGGCTCCTTCTTCAATGCAGCTGCTCAAACTATTTACATAGTTTTATTACAAGATTCCCCCTTGTTGATGTTAAGACTTGTCCTTAAGTCTTCCATGTATTGGAGGATAAATTTGCAAAAATCATACTAAATTAAAATCAAAACAAAAACATAATTCATATTACCCAAAAAACTTGGTTTTTCGATATGAATTCGAGTTTGTATTGTGCCAGTTTCCTGGATTTTCACAACCAAAATCTTTTATTATTATTATTATTATTATTATTTATTCTTCTTCTGGAGTTATGGAAGGAATATTTCTATGTTGTCCCATTAGTTCCAGATCAATATTTGTTGAAATTCTTTTCATAAATTCCTCTTTATTTATAGGCTTATTGTAAAATTTAAGCCTATATCCATTAACCACAAATGAAATATACGCTTCGTCAATTTTTTTAATCTTTACAGCTCCATTTTCAAATATTTCTTCGATCTCATATGGCCCAAGCCAATGAGTTGTAAACTTTTCCTTGAAATATTTAAACTTGGAGTCAAACAATAGTGCCTAGTCTTCCTTTTGAAACACTTTATTCTTGATGAATCAATCATGCAATTTAATTCTTTGTTCTTGCACAATAGATGTGTGCTCTACTGCTTACTATCGTATCTCATCCAGTTGATTTAATTCCATGACTCTTTGTTGTTGTGCCTAAGGTAATTACATTCCCAACTCTACTGCTAACTTGAATGTATGTATTTGAAATTCTAAGGGTAACATTACTTTTTTTCCATACACCAACTGATATAGACTGAAACCAATTGTGTTTTTATATGTTATCCTATATGCCCATAGTGCATCTCTCAATTTTTATGACCATTCCTTTCTATTCATTTGTATCGTCTTTGTCATGATATTCTCTAGGACTTTGTTTGTTGACTCCACTTGTCCATTTTCTTGAGGATGATATGGAGTTGATTTTCTATGTTTGATCTTGTACTTCTCCGTAAGATATAGAACAAGATTTGATGTGAACTGTGTGCCTTGGTCAGTTACAATCTGTCGCGGAACTCCATACCTTACAAATATTTCTTCAAATAAAAAAGATACAATTGTATCTTCTATTGCTCATGCTACTTCCTTTGAATCCACCCACTTAGTAACATAATCTGTACATACCAAGATGTACTTTCCGTTTGATGGCAGGTTGATTGGTCCCATAAAGTCTAGAGCCCATTGCTCACATGGTTCTATCAGTACTTGTGGCTTTTATGGAATTTCATCTGATGCTACTGGTCTTCCAATTCTTTGGTAGCTGTCACATCTCTTTACATAGGCCTTGGATTCTTTGAATATGGTCTGCCAATGGTAGCCAAGTTTCAACACTTTGTATGTCGTCCTCTTGTCTGCAAAATGACCACCACATGGATCGTCATGACATGATTTCAAAATATCTATAATCTTGTCTTCTCTAACACTTTTTCTTATTATCAGATCAGAACTAGTATAAAAGAGGCCACCATTGAACCAAATATATCTAGCACTTTCTCTAATTATATTTCTTTTCTTTTTATTTGTGTAATGAGATGGTAGGATTCCAGATGATAAATAGTTGGCTATATCTGCAAACCATGGAGTTTTTACAGTTATAGAAAATAGATGTTCATCTGGAAAATTATTTGAAACTGGATTTGGATCACCAGGTGAATGAGGTCTTCATAGAAATTCTGCTACCTGATTATCCTTACCTGGTCGATCTTGTACATTGATGTTAAATTCTTGAATCAATAACAACCATCTAGTTATTATGCCATTTGTAATTGATTTGTTCATTAAATATCTTATGGTTGAATGATCCATGTGAATGAATACTTGATAACCTATTGTGTAAGCTCTAAATTTACTAACTGCATATACTATAGCTAACACTTCTTTCTCTGTAGCAGTATAGTTCAATTCTTCTGGCGTTAAGTTTTTCCTTATGAAGTATATGGCATAATTAAACTGATTCTCTTTCTATCCAAGTGATTCTCCTATAGTAGTGTCAGATGCATTAGTTGATATATGAAATGGTAATGACCAATTAGGTCCTCAAAGAATGGGTTCGATTGAAAATTTTTCTTTTAATTTTTCAAATTCATTTTGACAATTATTTGTCCATTGGAATTCCACATCTTTTGCAAGTAACCTGAATAAAGGAAAAACTATTTTACTGAAATTTTCAATAAACCTCCTATAGTAGCTTGCATAATCCAAGAAAATTATTACTTCTTTTTGTGTTGTGGGTGGCGTTAAATTCAAAATGACTTGAATTTTTGCTGGGTCCACCTTAATTTCTGAAGAAGAGATATGGTGTCCCAACACTATTCCCTCAATTAGCATCGTAAAGAATTTTTCATTACTGAGTGATAGATTTGACTCTATTCATCTTTTCAAAACTTTTTCAAAATTTTGTAAACAATCATCAAACTTTTCTCCATACACAGTGAAATCATCCATGTAGACCTCTACACACTCATGGATCAAATCAGCAAATATTGCAAGGAATTCTCTCTGAAAAGTAGTAGGTGCATTACATAAACTAAAGGGTAAAACATTGTATGCATATGTTCTCCATGGGAATGTAAATGTTGTCCTATCTTGGTCTTCCAATGCTATCTTTATCTGACTGTACCCACTAAATCCATCAAGAAATGAAAGAATTTCTTCCTAGCTAATGAATCTATTACTTGATCAATAAATGGAAAAGGAAAATGATCTTTTAATGTAGCTTTATTGAGCTCTCTGTAATCTACACAAATTCTCCACTTTCCATTTTTATTAGGCACCACAGCTAAGGGTGAAACCCATTGACTATCAGAAATAGGATAGATAAATCTGACTTGTAACAGTTTCTGTAATTCTTCTTAAACTATTTCCTTCATCATAGGATTCATCCTTCTTTGTGGTTACCTTACAGGTTTGATTTGATCATTAGTGTAAATGTGATGGACACATGTCTTTGGATGAATCCTCTGCATGTCTGTGTAATTCCAAATAAAAGCTTTTGAGTATTTCTGTAACAAAGCTATTACCTCTTGCTCTTGTGACGATTGTAAGTTATTACCGATATTCAAATTTCTCCCAAGACTGATCTTGATGATTTTACTCTTTGAATTCGTAATTGAGTTAATAGGAAAATACTTTAAAATGTATTTTTTAGTGATTGTATAGTACAATTTTCCTGGAAAAACTGATTTAAAATGTGACTTGTAGCTTCATATTGTGTTATTTTAAGCTTCTCTGAAATGTTTGGTTCTGAGATGAAAATATCTAATAAATCCCAATGTGATGGAGGTACACTATATTGTGCCTACTGTCGCATGTGAAGAATTTTTGGATGATCAATACTAACTCTGCCAAAGGCTCATTAAACCATTCTATGGGAATCCCTTTGGCTCTTTCAAAGGATCCCTTTCTATTTTTTTCGAGGAAGGAGGTCCATCCCTTATCTTTAAAATGAAAACCTTTGTGATTTTTTTCTCCTGATAATGGAAAATCTAGGGTGTGAGAAATTGACTCTAGAGTTAAGGGAATGACTAAACTGCCAACCATAGTTTGCTCTTGTTTGTAATTATTTATGAATTCCCTTGTAATTTTCTCATTATTCCCCATTAAAATTCTGAAGTAAACCTATTAGACATTCTTGGTAAAGTATTTATATTGTGTCTTTCCCCCAATGCTCGATCTGAAAGTCTTTAGGTTCTATCCTTGTTGCCATGTTTTCTGAAAACCAATTAATATATCCTTCCACTGTCATCATCCTCATTTTGAAAAATAAAAATTCATGCAATATATCTCTATTGACATATACATTATGGTGGTGAATCTTACCTCTTTTGGATGCCTTTGACAAAGAAGTCAAACCAATCCTCTTCAATCTCTATTCTCTTGAGAAAAACGAACTCACTACTTCTACAAACACAAAGATTTGATGTAGAAAATATTATAAAAACATAAAAAACATGTTTTTATTAATATATTCTTCTTATCGGATCCTCTATTTCATCAAATTTTTTTTTAAACTCCTCTGTTCCTGATTGTAGAATTCTCTGTCTTTTGTTGACTAGGTAAAAAAAATTTAAAAAATTATACCACAGTGTCTTTTTATCCTTCAATTTCACACAAAATTCCTTCTCTTCTAAGACAAAATCATCATACATTCGATCTAAAATGTCCTAATCTCACTGTGTGTAAGAAAATTCAAATAATAGCTCACTGTTTCTATGTCAACATTCATCAAAAGTTTCATAAAAATGGGTACACCGTGTCTTCAAAATTCATAAAACATTGTTGTTGGGTCAATTTACTGTCTAAACTAACGCAAGTATTTATTATCAATCTGGGCTGGTGGAACTTAGAAGCATCCCCAAAGTATATGGGTTTCAATTATGATCAATTTAGAAGATGGTTTATTAATGACAAAGGAAATGCATATTAAAAATATAAATCTAACTTAAACAATTTCTAAATTCAAGTGTGCAATCAAAAGTAGAAGAATCTCCTAACTTAAGAGATTTGTTTTTCCTTCTCTAACAAGGTTACGCCATGAATTAGAAATAAAAAAATACTAATTGAACAATAGATTAAGATACATCAATCAATAATTGAAGAGGCTCTTGACTGAAGATGTCCTGGTTGTCCTTTATCATAGATTCATTTATCAGTAATGCTATTGTTAGAAACAAGAATTCAGAAAAGCATGTAAAAGCATGAAAAGATGAATTCTAACTTAAGACATTAATTGGATAGAAATAATGTTTAACTTAAAAATTTGTTTTCCTTTCATATGAAAAATAATAATGATCATTAGATTCATCAACACTCATAAATAATCATCCGAAACAAGTTAAGCATAAGAAAACTAATTCAGAAATTGCAACTACAAATAAACTAGGAAGTGCACTTAGCTCGGTGTGGGGGCCTTCCACCCTTGCCTCGCACACTGAATGTGTTTTCAGCTACTTAAAACATCAATCAATCAACCAGCATATAAAAGCAGCAATTGGAATAGAACAAATCTTCAATTGTGTCTCCAAAGTCTCAGAAATAATAATGTTAAGTCATACATATTCTACATATCAATGCCTTCAAAGTTTGAGGCTTAAATAGATAAAGTATCTAAAAAATTCATCTAAAATAGCTCCTATAGTCATGAATATCATTATATTATCCAATCAAGTCGAATTCATCCATCATACCCATCAAAATCTAGAAAATCCCACAAAATAAGAATTTTGACCTCCTTTTTAGGGATCCTCCATAAAGACAGGTCCTGTTTGACCTCCTTTGACCATGCCTATTAAAGCTCAGTTTGAATGTACCAAAAAGTGTAAAATTAATGGTTTTTTTTGTAAGTTAGGAGGGATTGTTCTATTAAAAAGTGCATAGTATAAATGGAGTTACAATCATGAGAAGCAAGAAACCGGGGGAGCATGAAGGATTCAAAAAATCGCCACAATTTCAAGAGAAGTAGAAAAAGAGAAAGAGGAGCCAAGATGACAGACAAAGAGCTCTATCCAAAGAGGTTGGAGTTCACGATATGAAGTTTCTTCCATTTCTTTTTTGTGACTTTAACCCAGCCGTCAGGAGGCAGGTGAATTGAAACCACTTGAAGATTGTTGCTGGTCAATCAAGGAGATTCTTTGTCCAACTTGGAGGTGTTGGACTCATGCATGCATTTTTGAAGAGTCGAGGAGGATAGGGGCCTCTCGGGGATAGATGAGGAAAGTGGTTGCTGCTGAGTATCAATCTCATCATCTGAATCACAGTCTTCCTCATCTGAGCTAGAGGACTCAATGTCCTCCATGGGAGGCGGAGCAAAGGGTTTCCAGCTTTTATCGTTTGATTTCCAAGTGTGGTTTTTCTATTGGGCTAGAAATAGAGCACAAGAGTTCTGAAGATTTCTAGTTTAATGGCAATGCCAACAGTAGAACGTTGTGTTTTCATAGTCTAAATTATGTGACCATGAGAAATCCCCAAATTTGAGAATTATTTGGTCAGTTAAGCCTTTGTTGATGTCAATCTCTGCACAAATTCGGCCATATGTGTAGAGTCCCTGCAGGCCTCTCGAGGGATCTGAGGTGAGAAAGCGACCCAGAGAGTTACCAATTGCTTGGAAGATCGCATAGTGCCATAGGTGAGCTGGAAAGTCAGGAAGCCTAACCCAGATCAGAATTTTGGTGATGACAACTGTGGAGGGATCAAAGTCAGGGAACCAGGGGGTTAGGAATAGCCCTGCCTTTCACCAGAACCAAGGACCCCCTTTTAGGGAAGTTTGGTATTCCTTGCTGTCAACAAAGATAACAATGAAGAAGCCCTTGAAGCTGAGAATTACCTTGCAGTGTTTGGTCCAAGTGGAGTGAATCCAAGTGTATAAATTTTCTATGCAGGGCCAAAGTCCATTGAACCTGCAAATGAGGGAAAATTATGAAAATAATTGAAGCTTATCTTCCAGATCCAGGTGGGAGATTTATACTGAAAGAACTTCCTCCAGTTTGTCTACCAAGAAAGGCTTGGGAGCCTCCGAGGGAGGAGAAAAATTCTTGGAGGGTTGAGCTTTTACCGCTTCTTCGTAGGAGAAACCCTTGGGAGCAGAGGTTTGACCTGCTGTGCCTCCCCTCAAACAGAGGGAAATATTCGTCGTAGCATTCTTTTCTATATTGTAAAAAGAAAGAGGGAGGCATTCATCGATCTATTTACCTACATGAAGGAGACGCAGAGATGAGGATGGGATCCCCAGCTTGAGTTCAAGGGCCTTTAAGTGGCGAAGCACTGGGTTGAAGGATTGGACACACAGAAGCAAGGTTTTTCTATAAGAAAAACAATCTGAATATGAAATGGCTGTGACGGTGGACGAGGGATTTCCTTGGATTCGGAGCTGAAAATATGAATGAGAACTGAGGGTTCATGTTTCTGCAGAGGGGGGAGGTCTCCTTACCCCTGAACTAAAGGTGCATCCTGCGGTAGCCCAGGAAAGAGGCTGTCGGGGGTAAAAACAGATGTGGGGGGCGAAATAAGAGCATTTTTTGGCTAGAGCAGTGAGAACATGGAACAAAGCTAGAAAGTGCGCTTGAAAGTGCTTATTCTCCAAGCTCTGAGGAGGAAACCCTGAGCCATCTGCAAGGGTGAGCATGCTCAACTTGGTGCGGAGGAAAGCATAGTTTGTGGCGGCCAGGAAAGCTGAAGGAAGAAGAGGCAGGTTTGAAAAAAGGATCTCTGAGCTGCCGTCATAGCCCACACCGTCATCTCCAAGGAATAACCCATGATGGAGCACCAATTTGGGAAATCCATGGTCATCCAGGCCTGACTATATCTTTGTGGCGGCAGAAAATCCAATGGCGTAGGCAACACAAAACCTAGGAGTGATTTTCCCAAATCCTGACATTTTTATCTCACAACTATGAAATTTTGTTTCCATTTCAAGTGTAAACTTAATCTTATTTCCCAAGCCTTCTATAAATATATTCAACTCGAGCCCAAGTGTCCTACAAATATGAAAACCATGAGGAATTTCTGATGTTGTCCAAAAATGCACTTAAATTTCAATTTTTACAAAAACTTCTAATAATTGAAAAACATAATTTAAATACCTTTATATGCATTTATTGGTCAAAATAAGGTGCATATGATGGTTTAGCTATGGATAGTATGGAAAATAATATGTATTTCATAAAAAAAACGAGATAAAAAACGAGGGCCAACATCTCCCCCAAGTTGATGTTCAAGCATGTCCTCATGCTTGCTTTTTCCTTTTGGACCTCCTAAGCTCTGATGCTGATCCCATTCCTGATCCTGAAACTTCCTGTTGTGCTGTATTTAGAAGAGAATCCATATCTTTGCATTTTTATTCCTTGTAAATTGAGGTCTTAACGTTCTGTTTCTCATATTTGGCCTTCCATGATTTTTTCTCCTGAAGCCACCTGAATGCTTGTGTATAAAGAAGATTGTTTTTGGCTTTCAACTTTCCCATTTCTTCACTTATATTCTCATTCTCTTTAACCGATTTTTCGTTAGTTATCTTATAGGTTTCATTTTCCTCTTTCAGGTGCCTTTCCATTATTTTTCTTACCTCTAGGTTATCAGTTAACTCCTTGATCCTGCTAAGGTTTTGGTCTTCCTCCTCGGTATTTTTAGAAACTGAAGTAGCTTCAACCTCATTATTTTCAAAATAAGTATCTCTGTCTACAAGATTTTCATAAACTTCTTGTTGCAACCTCTTAAGAATTTCATTGGCTTGTTGAGTTAAAGGAGATGTCTCTATGATTTTCCCTTCTGGCTCTTTTTCTTTGACACTTCTATCTACTGAATTCATCTTTTTATATCTCCTAGAAATGGTCAAGAATGATGTTTCCCTCTCTACCATAATTTTTTCCTGTTGTTTCTTTGATATGTTTTTTGGATAGAGAGGTGAATGCACTATATTTCTTGTTTTCTGCATTGGTTTAAGTTTGTTTTTAGTGACATTCTTTACAAACTTATTTTTAATCAGGAAATCTTCCCAAACAATTCCCTTAGTTTTCAACTGGTAATCCATAATGATTTTTATAAGTCCCTGGTGATGAATTTGGGCTTCTTTGGGTTTGGTCTTAGATTTTACACTTTCAGTCATCTTCACCAAGTTTCTATAAAATAAGTAGGGAAAATTGATCCTGATATCTCCGTTAATATGATGTAGTAACCTAATGTGATATAGGTGTACTACACTATGTCTATTATAACAAGTGAAAAAAATTTGAATTATCAAAACTAGATCAACCCAAGTTTCATTGAACCACTCCCTGGGAATCCCCTTTGACCTATCAAAATAAAACTTTTTGTTCTTATCCAAGAAGAAGGTCCAACCCTTGTCTTTGAAATGCAATCCCTTGTGGTATAGTTCACCTGATGATGGAAACTCTAAAGCTTCGAAAATAGATTCTGGAGTTAAAGGAATATGTAAACTACCCACTATAGTTTCATCTTGTTTGCAATTTTTTATTAACTCCCTTGTGATATCCTCATTGTGCCCTTTGAATTTTTGAAGGAAGTCTATTAATTCTGATTGATAAAGTTTCCCAGCTATTTCCCTACTCCAATGTTCAATCTGAAAATCTTTTGCGCTCTGTTCTTGATGTAATATTGTCTGAAAAACATTTGATGTACCCATATACTGTCATTAAATTCATTTTTGTAAACAAAAATTCAAGTACTATATGTTATCACAGTAGTGAGGCTTACCTCTGTTTGCTGCTCTTGCCAAGTAATTGAAATAAATCCTCTGTTTTCCTTTGGAAGAATATGAGCTTACTACTTCAAATAGATATAAGATTTGATATAGAGAGATTTAAGAAAACATTAAAAAAATCATGTTTCTATTATTCTACTCTATATTTGATCCTCTGTATCTTTTAAAAATAACAATCCTCTGCCTCTGTTTTGTAATTTTTCTTTCGGGTGAGACTGTGTAAAATATATATATATATATATATATATATATTTTTAATACAACAGTGTATTTTGACCTTTCGCTTCCATACACAAATTTTTTTCTAAGGAAAATTATTATATATCTAATATAAGATCATTGTTTATAAAAGAGAATATCTCAATTATTTCATCAAAAATCTCATAATGAGTTCACTATTTTCCTTCAAAATTCACCAGAATATGCCTTTTGCTATGCAAAAAATGCAAAAGCATGTTGACTGTGCCTTTTAAACAAATATTTCTCCGTAGAACCTAATTTGAATTCTTCTACTGAGTGTGAAAATGAAATTAATCTACTACCCAACCTAATTAAAACAAATTCACTATGCAATTCAAACCAAAACTCTCCATTCTCTGTTTACATTCAATTTGAAAGAGAAGACTGTGCACAAAGACGTTTTCAAGTTTACCTGTATTTGCAATGATCCTCGTGATTTTTTTCTATGATCCGCATGATTTTCCTTCTAATTTAATTGGAGTCTCTGTGCTTCAGTCAATGCCAATATTATCAAAATATTCAGTCAATATATTATCATTTACTCATTTAATCAACATAAGATTAAGTGTTGACTGATGACAAAGTGTTTATGAGTGGTGTCAAAGTGTTTATGAGTGGTGTAAAAGACAAAACGTAAGGCAATGAAAAGTTTTAAAGACCATAGTAGAATAACTCCTTTTATAACTCTCAGTTTGTTAAACAACTCCGAGATTTACTCATGCGAATCATCGTTGTTTTAAATAACAAAATATGAGTTTACTTCTTACCTTATTCTTCACGGGATTTTTTCCTCCTGACAACGTGGTTGCTTGACGCATCTGCCATATATGTTGGCTTGAAACTTTAGTCAATTATCCTTATCCCTCTGTTATTCTCACTAATATATTTCCTGCCTTCTTTGTTGCATTATATTTCTTCTATTCTCCTCACAACTTCTCCCTTGTCTTCTCTCTTGTTTATTTGTTTCTCACAGAGCTGCAAAAATGGATGTGTGTTTTGATTGCATGCCTTCCTTCTCTCATTGAGCCTTTGAAAGGCAATTATGGTGAAAAAAACAATGTATATCAGTTGCTTGAGGTCTTATAAATGGCAGAGGTTCTCTCAACAGTTTACATAGTGTTGTAATATGGCATTTGAATTTGTTTTGACCGTTCATCAACCACCGCTTGACCGGTGCATCCATGGCTTACCCTTGATTGGCATGCTGACTCCATGGTGTACATCTCGTCCTCTGCTTCACTTATTACGCAGTCCATTTCACTTTTTCTTTCATGCTTTTCATTGATGACTATGTCTACTTCCATCCTCTATTGAATCACATCATACCCTATTACATATGTGCCATCATATTTCTATTTCAATGCTTGTATTCACATCAATGTATCATCATATTTTAGTCCATATACATGCATCATTGTCATGCATTTTTTGTCATAGCATCATACTTTAGGTTAGTTTGCATTGCATTGTTTGCATTATGATTGCGCTCTTGCTCCATTACCTTAGCTTATAACCATTTTTTTATGATTGCACCTTTTGCATTTTGTTTTGTTGTTTGAAATAGTTGCGCTATCATATGATTTTAGACTTTAGGTTTGCTCTTTTATTTAATTTTTAAAATTTACCAATGAAATAGTCATATTTTTAAATTAAATATTTATAATGATGCTAACCTCTTGTTTTTTTATTGTAGGTCCAACAAAGGTTTGATGTTAAGCCTGTTGGTTATGATTCTTTTGTTTAGAAAAGTAGGGTAGGGTACGGTATGGATGGATTATGGAATGTTTATTGAGTGATTAGGATAGTGGTGTGGATATGGATAAAGTAGGGATAAGAACATAGGTGATGAACTGTAGATGATGAAAAATGTAGGTGATAAAATTGCATAACCAATACTAAATTAACTTTACAATGATAGAATATTTTCACAAAAAGTTGAAATTTTAAGAATAATATTTATTTATTGTACTTATATTCCCTTAAACCATTTGATGTTCATGATGGTCGACATTGTGTTTCGTTATACAATAGCTCTTTAGACTATGTAGAGACTTTATTTCTACTTTGCATATGATTTTATTTGGAATGATTTTGTTCAAGTCCCTTTTGTCATGATCTTCTTTATTGATGTAGCTCAGGTCCCTTCTGAAATTTTGTATTTTCAGGTCCCTTTTGGTGTAATTTGCAATAATGTTTGAAATTTTTCTGTCGTAATGATACAGGTCCCTTTTTGGATAATTTTCTCAATAATAATTCAGGTCCCTTCTGTATATGTTGAATGATGTACCAGGTTACTTTGTAATTGTAATTCATATTCCATCTTCAATTCAGTTCCTAAAACTATTTTCATAGTTTTATTACACACCTTCCCCCAAGCTGATGATAAGACTTGTCCTTAAGTCTGACATGTCTTGGAGGGTATATCTGAAAAAATAATAGTAAAATAAAATGAAAACAAAAAGCGAATTCATATTGGCTAAACAATTTGGTTTTCTGATATGATTTCAAGTTTGTATTGTGCTAGTTTCCTAGATTTTCACAACCAAACTCTTTTATTATTTTCTTTATATATATATATATATATATTTGTTATTCTTCCTCTTTTAGAATTGTGGGAGACATATTGCTATGTTGGCCCATTAGTTCCATATTTTAATCTATCAAAATTTTTCTCAGGAAATCCTCTTTATTTATAGGCTTATTGTAAAATTTAAGCCTATGTCCATTAACGAAAAACGAAACAGATGCTTTGTCAATTGTTTTTATCTTGAAAACTCCATTGTCAATGATTTCTTCAATCTCATATGGCCGAAGCTAATGAGTCATAAAATTTTCTTTGAAATCTTTGAACTTGGAGTTGAACAAGAGTGCTCAATCTCCTTTCTGAAACACTTTATTCTTTATGAATCAATCATTTAATTTGATCCTTTGTTCTTGCGCAAGAGATGCGTGCCCTAATTCTTATTGTCATATCTCATCCAGTTGATTTAATTCCATAATTCTTTGTTGTTGTGCCTCAGATAATTCCATCCCCAATTCTGCTGCTAGTTTGAATGTATGTATTTGAAATTCAATGGGTAATAGGACTTACTTTCCATACGCTAACTGATATGGACTAAATCCAGTTGTGTTTTTCCATGTTATCCTATATGCCCATAGTGCATCTCTCAATTTTTTTGAACAATCCTTTTTGTTCATTTGTACAGTCTTTGTCATAATGTTCTCTAGGACTTTTTTTGTTGATTCGACTCGTCCATTTGCTTGAAGATGATACGGAGTTGATTTTTTGTGTTTAATATTGTATTTATCTGTAAGATCACGAACATGTTTTGATGTAAATGGTGTGCCTTGGTCAGTTACTATCTCTCTCGAAAATCCATACCTTACAAATATCTCTTCAAACAAAAAAGGCACAACAATATCTTTTGTTGCCTGTACTACTGCCTTTGCCTCCACTCACTTAGTTACATAATCTGTACATACCACGATGTACTTATTTCCATTGGATGGAGTTTTGATTGTTCCCATGAAATCTAAAGCCCACTATTCAAATGGTTCAATCAGTACTTGTGGATTTAATGGCATTTCATCTGATGCCACTGGTCTACCAATTCTTTCGCAGCTATCACATCTCTTCACATAGGCCCTGGAGTCTTTGAAGATGGTTGGCTAGTAGTAGCCAAGTTTCAGTACTTTGTATGTTGTCCGATTATCTTCAAAATGACCACCACATGGTTTGTCATGATATGCTTTCAAAATTTCAATAATCTCATCTTCTCTAACACATTTTCTAATCATTAGATCAGCACCAGTATAGAACAAATCTCCATAACCCAAATATATATAGCACTTTCTCTAATTATTCTTCTTTTCTGTTTATTTGTGTAATGAGATGGTAGGATGCCAGATGATAAATAGTTAGCTATATCTGCAAAACATGGAGTTTTGACATTTATAGAAAATAGATGTTCATCTGGAAAATTATCTGATACTGGATTTGGATCACCAAGTGAATATAGTCTTGATAGAAAGTCAACAACTTGATTATCTTTGCTTGGTCAATCTTGTACAATAATTTTAAATTCTTGCATTAATAACAACCATCTAGTGATTCTTCCATTTGTGATTTATTTTTTCATTAAATATTTTATGGCAGAATGATCTGTGTGGATGTAAACTTGATAACCTGTTATATAATGTCGAAATTTATTAACTGCATGTAATACAACTAACATTTCTTTTTCTCTAACAGTGTAGTTCAATTCTGTTGATGTTAATTTTTTTTTATGAAAAATATGACATAATTAAACTGGTTTTCTTCTTGTCCAAGTGATGCTCCAGTAGTTGTATCAGATGCATCAGTTGAAATGTGAAATGGAAAAGACCAATTAGGTCCTCGAAGAATGGGTGCAATTGACAATTTTTCTTTTAATTTTTCAAATTCATTTTGACAATTATTTGTCCATTGGAATTCCACATCTTTCTCAAGTAACTTGAATAATGAAAAAGCTATTTTACTCAAATTTTCAATAAATCTCCTATAGTAGCTTGAATAACCCAAGAAACTTCTAACTTATTTTTGTGTTGTGGGTGGTGTTAAATTCATAATGATTTGAATTTTTTTTGGGTCCACCTTAATTCCTGAAGACGAAATATGGTGTCCCAACACTATCCCCTTAGTTAACATCATAAAACATTTCTCATTACTGAGTGATATATTTGTATCTATGCATATTTTTAAAACTTTTTAAAGATTTTGTAAACAATCATCATATGTTGTACCATACATAGTGAAATCATCCATGTAAGCTTCTACACACTCATGGATCAAATCAACAAAGATTGCAAGAACTGATCTCTGAAAGGTAGCATTACATAAACCAAAGGGTAATACATTGTATGCATATGTTACCCATGGGCATGTGAATGTTGTCTTATCTTAGTCTTCCAATGCTATCTTTATCTGATTATATCTGCTAGATCCATCTAGAAATGATAATAATTTATTTCGAGCTAATGAATCTAAAACTTGATCAATAAATGGTAAAGGAAAATTATATTTTAATGTAGCCTTATTGAGTTCTCTGTAATTCACACAAATTCTCAATTTCCCATTTTTCTTAGGTACTACAACTAAGGGTGAAACCCATTGACTATCTGAAATAGGATAGATAAATCCAACTTGTAATAGTTTCTGTAATTATTCTTTCACTATATCCTTCATCATGGGGTACATCATTCTTTGTGGTTGCCTTACAAGTTTAATTTGATCATCAGTGTAAATGTGATGGATACATTTTTTTGGATGAAGTCCCTACATGTCTATGTAATCCCAGGCAACAGATTTTGAATATTTTTGTAACAATGTTATTAGCTTTTCCTCTTGTGATGATTGTAAGTTATTACCAATATTCAAATGTCTCTTAGGACTGATCTCAATGATTTTTCTATTTGAATTGGTAATTGAATTAACAAGAAAATTCTTTAGAATGTATTTTTCAATCATTGTATAGTGCAATTTTCCTGAAAACATTCATTTAAAAGATAACTAGGAGCTTCATATTGAGTTACTCTTAGCTTTTCTGAAATATTTTGTTCTGAGATGAATAGATATAATAAGTCCTCATTTTCTTCCTCCTCTATAAAATTATAAACATGATTAAGACTAAGAACAGATTGAAGCTCTTGTGGTTCCTCTCCATCAATCCATGATAGTAAATAAGGAGATTGAGTGGGAGGAAATAATGTAACATGTTTTCTTTTATCTCCATGTGCAATAATCATACTTCCTGACTTGCATCAAATGTAAGCATCTGCAGTGGCTAACCATGGTCTGCCTAAAATTAAGGGATGCCCTCCTAAATTTGTTTTTGGCTTCAAAATCAAGAAGTCTACGGGATACTCCCATGAATCTAGTGAGATAATGATATCTTCCAATATACCTTCTGGTACAACTTTAGGTCTATCTGCAAGTTCTAAAACTGTAGTAGTGGGTCTAATGTTTTTTAGATTCAAATTTTTCATAGTCTCTGTAGTCATAACATTGATAGCTGCTCCCAAGTCTATTAAAGTATTTGGCACTGAAAATGTGTTAATAGAAATGGTAACCATAGGAATTCCTAGATCAACATATTTTTCAATTTTTGTGTTTGTAGACATGAGACTAGATAGACTTCCAATTACCTGGATTGTAGGTAGATCCTTCTTTCTTCTTCCAGATTTCTTAATGCATAATTCCTTTATTGTTTTTGCATATATCAGGATATATTTAATCACTTGCAACAAAGGAATTTTGACATATCTGTTCTTCAATTCATCCATAATATTAAATTCAGGCAGAGATATTGGGATATTCTGTTGTATCAATCTCTCTGGATATGGTGGAGTCTGTGTCATAATACATATACCTTTATGAATTTTCTTTTCTGGTTGAGATTGTTGAATTTATCTCCTTGTTCAATTTGTTCTTCAATTATCGAAGGATAATATTTCTGCAACACCTTCCCAGACCTTAGGTGGACATCTTGTATGGGAATAATTGAATAAGTAGGATATTATGTTGCCTCTTCCACATGATATGCTAGTTTATCCACCTTGTTACTTGGATTAGCTACTGGCTGAGCTGGCAATTATGTTGGTCTAGGAGGTGGTTGGTTAGTGGGAAGCTGAAGTTGTTGCGGTTGAGTTAGAATTGGTTCATTTTGAGGTGGATATGGCATTGGTTGATGTTGCTGGAATTGTTGGCATTGAGGAAATGGTTTGGAGGGTATGGTTGCTAATATTGATACTTTTGAGGATACATATGCTATGGTGGTTGGTTTCCATAACCATATCCCCTCCAACCTTGTGTAGGTTGGTTTTGATATTGTTGTGGTGGCCAAACCTGCCATGGCATTGGTGTATTCCATGTATTTTGAGGATATTGAAAATTCTGGGGGTTTTGTTGAGGGAATTTTTGAGGCATCCTTGGTTTCCAAGGTCTCCTTGGTGCCATATAGTAGAGAGAATCTACCCCTTGCACTTGTTCTCCTTGCAATTATTTTAATTTGGAACATTTTTCTGTTGCATGATTTTCTGTGCAAATTCCACACACTTGTATACCTTGCAAAGGACATTCCTTGAGTGGATGATTTTTCCTACACTTTGGAAAAAAAATTGCTAAGATTTCATGTTGCTCTTCTTTCTTTTTCTTAGCTTTCAAGACATCTAATTTTTTTCCCAAAGTGCTTAAGAGATCTGTTTTGAATTTTTCTAATAAAATTCCTATCTATGCTCTTTTTATTGCACTTGCTACATATTTGGAAGCTTTTGATGAAATATCTCTCTTTCCACTCTTTACTCTTCCCCTAGAGTATTTCTAACAAAGTTCAACAATTTATTCAAATGGTAAATTGGAGATATTTCCTTTTCCCATCACATTAAAGATGTCTAAATATTCATCTCTGATAACCTTAAGAAATATGGTACAGATGGTATCAGGACTGAGAGAATGATGTTTAGATTTTTGTAAATTGTAAAGAAATCTTTCCAAATATTCTTCCAAACTTTCGTCTTCTTGTTGTGCCATTCTAAAAATATCTTATTTTGAGTCTTGATACCTGCAGTAAGCTTGATTCTTTTTAAGAAAATAATTCTTCATATCATCCCAAGAATCTATTTCTTGTTCTCCTAATCCCATAAACCATTTCAAGGCCACTACTTTTAGAGCATTAGGAAAAAGTTGAAGCTTTTCTGTGTCATCATTTTATCCATAAGTTCTACACAAGATATCAAACTCGAACATGAATGCATCAGGATCTTCTATTGACATTCCATAGAAATTAGGCAATACAGAAGGTGGAATGTTTTTCATTTTTATTTCTTCTCCTAATATTCCTCTTGCATCTAATATTGGAAAGCCAAAAATAGTTTCCTGATCATTGTTATTTTCTTGCTCATTTTATTGTGTTATTCTATTTTGATTTTCTCTTCTTGCTTCTTCCTCTATCCTTCTAAGTGCTTCTTCTCTTCTGTCTTCCGCTGCCTTTATTTCTTCCTCAATTCTTCGTTCTTCCTCTCGTTGTCTTATCCATTCCCTTTGTTGTCTTTCATATTCAAGTCTTTCTTCAAGAGTCATGTTTATTCTAGTTGATCCTTCTCCTTATTCAGCCATTTCTTGTTCAGAGATATGTAGTGTTTCAATATGAGGTTGATTTTGTATTTCTTCCACTACTTTGATTTCTTCAAGGACAGGTTGCTCTAGCTGTTCAACAATTTTTTTTCTTGTATCTTTTTGTTTCCATATGGAACGGGGTTCTTTAGGTGATTGCTTTCTTTTTACCTCAAAAGCTAACAATATTTTTGTTTCAACTAAAGTTAATCTATGTCCTGATCTCTGTTTTTCCTCTCACTCTTCTATAGTAGGTCTTCCAGAATTTGGTGTTGTTAGTCCTATGGATGAATGAGATGTTGGGGGGTTTTGTTTCACAAATCTACCCTTTTGATCTTTATTTCAAGGCATAAGGAGATATTTCTTGAAATAAAAACTATGTTTTTGTTGTTTTTGGTGATTATATATATATATATATTTCAAAACGGTCAAATAGGAAGATAAAGATATATATATATATATATATATATATATATATATATATATATATATATATATATATATATATATATATATATATATATATATATATATATCTTCCTATTTGACCGTTTTGAAATATGCTTCCCTAACAACGATGCCAAAATGTTGGGTCAATTTACTGTTTAAACTAATGCAAGTATTTATTATAAAACTGGGCTATTGGAAGTTAGAAGAATCCACAAAGAATATGGGTTTCAGTTATGATCAATTTAGAAGATGTTTTATTGATGACAAAGGAAATGCATATTACAAATATAAATCTAACTTAAACAATTTCTAAATTCAAGTGTGCAATTAGAAGCAGAAGAATCTCCTAACTTAGGAGATTTGTTTGTCATTCTCTAATAAGTTTACCTCATGAATTAGAAATCATAAATACTACTTGAAAAATAGATTAAGATACACGAAGCAATAATTGAAGAGGCTCCTCACTGAAGAGGTATCAGTAATGCGATTGTTAAAAACAAGAATTCACAAAAGCATGTAAAAGCATGAAAATATGAATTCTAACTTAAGATATTAATTAGATAGAAGTAATGTTTAACTTAAAAATTTGTTTGTCATTTCACATGAAAAATTAGAATGATAATTAGATTCATCAACACTCATAAATAATCAACAGAAACAAGTTAAGAATAAGAAAACTAATTCAGAAATTGCAACTACAAATAAAATAGGAGGTGCACTTAGCTCGGTGTGGGGGCCCTCCACCCTTGCCTCGCACACTGAAGGTGTTTTAAGCTACTTAAAACCTCTAATAATCAACCAGCATATAACATAAACAAATGGAATAGAACAGATCTTCAATTATGTCTCCAAAGTCTTAGAAATAATCATGTTAAGTCATACAAATTCTACATATCAATGCCTTCAAAGTTTGAGGCTTAAATAGATAAAGTATCTAAAATATTAATCTAAAATAGCTCCTATAGTCATTACTATACTTATCTTATCCAATCAAGTTGAATTCATCCATCAGATCCATCAAAATCTAGAAAATCCCACAAAATAAGGATTTTGACCTAGTTTCTAGGGATCCTCCATAAAGACAGGTCTTGTTTGACCGCCTTTGACCAGACCTATTAAAGCTTGGTTTGACTGTACCAACAAGTGTACACTTAATATTAGTTCCCAATCCTTTTAGAAATATATCCATATCGAGCCCAAGTGTCCTGCAAATATGAAAACCATGAGGCCATTACGAGATTTTTTGATGTTGTCTAAAAATGCACTTAAATTTCAATTTTTACAAAAAGTTCTAATAATTGAAAAACATAATTTAAATACCTGTATATGCATTTAATTGTCAAAATAAGGTGGATATGATGGTGTATAGATTGATATTTTGGAAAATAAGATGTATTTCATAAACAAAAAGAGATAAAAAATGAGGGCCAACAATTGCCCTATGTATACAAAAACATTTTGACCATGTTTTTATTACCTCTTTAACCCATAATTCAATCTTTGTCATTGCAAAAATTTAGCACAAATCTCTTCTCTATTTCGAAATTTCTCACTGTGCGTATAAATGAAATGAATTTTTTCACACAAACCATTCAAAAATGAAACAAATGATGCCACTTTGTGTTAAAAATCGAACACTCTATTCTCTGTTTGTATTCAAATAAAAAATGAAGACTGTATATGCAAACCCACACGAAGAAATTTGTGAATTTACCTGATCTGGCAGTGATTTTCGTGATATCTTTGAGTTGAAATGAGTTCCTTTATTTAGACAACACCATTTCAATCAACAATCTCCCTCACATCATTTAACTTAGGTTAGCTCATTGCATTTTCATTTTGGTTTTTATAATAATTGCATTTTCCGCCCATATAACTTAGCTTTAATCATATATATGATTGTGCCCTCAAATAATATAGTTTGCATATTTTTTTGATATTTGCATATTGCGCTCTCAAACGATATTAGCTTAGGTTTTGATCTTTGCTTAATTAATTTTTTTTAAATGACCAAAGAATGGTCATGATTTTAAAAATTAAATTTTTACCATGATACTAACCTTTTGTTTTCTTTTTCTAGGTTCAACAAGGGTTCGATAATTGATCCTTTTGTTTATGCTCTTTATGTTTAAGAATATTAGGGTTAACGTGATATGAATAAGGAATATGAAATAATATATGGTTTATGGAATGATAGTTAAATGGTTAGGATAGTGGATACAGATAAGGATATAATGGGTAAAATAATGAATAGGAATAGGAATGTAATGATTAGAATATGAAGGTGTGAAATGTAGGTAGAATATGCATATCAAGTGCTAAATTAGTCTTAACAATCTCTAGAATATTTTTAAAAAATTGAAATTTTAAGAGAAAAATTTCACTTACTATACTTGTACTCCCACAAATTGTTTGATGTACATGATGTCTTTTGTCAAATGATGGTCGACATTTTCTTTTTTTCATAACGATGGCTCTTTCAGGATATGTAGAAATGTAGATACTTATTTCTTCTTTGCATTTGATGATTGATTCAGGATGATGTTGCCCAAGTCCCTTCTGTAGTTTGTATTTTGATGTTTCAGGTCCCTTTTGTCATGTTCTTTAGGTTTGAATATTGATGTAGTTCAGGTCCCTTTTGACATTTTTTTTAAAATTTCAGGTCCCTTCTGACATAATTTTCAACAATGATTTAAGTTTCTTTGTCATATGATACAGGTCCCTTCTGGATAATATTCTCAATGATGTATCGGGTCCCTTCTGCACAATATTTTTAGTGATGTATTAGGTTCCTTATGCATAGTATAATCAATCATGTATTAGGTCCCTTTTGCATAGTATGTTCAATGATGTATCAAGTCCCTTTGTACTTCTAATTAAGGTTCCTTCTTCAATTTAGTTGCTCAAACTATTTACATAGTTTTATTACAAGCTGCCCCCTTGCCGATGTTAATACTTGTCCTCAAGTCTTCCATGTCTTGGAGGATAAATCTACAAAAATCATACTAAAGTAAAAAAAAAAAAAAATAGAATTCATATTAGCCAAAAAAATTGGTTTTCTGATATGAATTCGAGTTTGTATTATGCTAGTTTCCTGGATTTTCACAACCAAAATATATTATTATTATTATTATTATTATTCTGGAGTTATGGAAGGCATATTTCTATGCTGTCCCATTAGTTCTAGATTAGTATCTGTTGAAATTATTTTCATAAATTCCTCTTTATTTATAGGCTTATTGTAAACTTTAAGCCTATGTCCATTAACCACAAATGAAATATATGATTCGTCAATTGTTTTTATCTTTACAACTCAATTTTTTCTTCAATCTCATATGGCCGAAGCCAATGAGTTGTAAAATTTTCCTTGAAATATTTAGACTTGGAGTCAAACAATAGTGCCTAGTCTCCCTTTTGAAACACTTTATTCTTGATGAATTAATCATGCCATTTAATTCTTTGTTCTTGAAAAAGAGATGTGTGTTTTACTGCTTGTTTTCGTATCTCATCTAGTTGATTTAATTCCATGACTCTTTGTTGTTGTGGCTCAGATAATTCCATTCCCAATTCTGCTGCTAACTTGAATATATGTATTTGAAATTCTATGGGTAACAGGACTTCTTTTCCATACACCAACTAATATGGACTGAAACCAGTTTTTTTTTCTCCTTGTTATCCTATATGCCCATAGTGCATCTCTTAATTTCATCGACCAGTCCTTTCTATTCATTTGTACACTCTTTGTCATGATATTCTATAGGACTTTGTTTGTTGAATCCACTTGTCCATTTTCTTGAGGATGATGCGGAGTTGATTTTCTATGTTTGATATTGTACTTCTTCGTAAGATATCGAACAAGCTTTGATGTGAGTTGTGTGCCTTGGTTAGTTACAATTTGTCACGAAACTCCATACCTTACAAATATTTATTCAAATAGAAAATATACAACTATATCTTCTGTTGCTCGTGCTACTACCTTTAACTCCAACCACTTAGTAACATAATCTGTACATACCAAGATATACTTCTTTCCATTTGATGGCAGGTTGATTGGTCCCACAAAGTCTAGATCCCATTGCTCAAATGGTTTTATCAATACTTGTGGCTTTAATGGCATTTCATATAATTCCACTCGTCTTCCAATTCTTTGGCAACTGCCACATCTCCTTACATAGGCCTTGGATTCTTTGAAGATGGCCGACCAATATTAGCCAAGTTTCAACACTTTGTATGTCGTCCGCTTGTCTACAAAATGACCACCACATGGCCCATCATGGCATGCTTTAAAAATATCTATATTCTCGTCTTCCTTAACACATTTTATTATTATCAGATTAGAACCATTTTAAAAGAGGTCACCATTGACCCAACTATATCTAGCACTTTCTCTAATTATCTTTATTTTCTGTTTATTTGTGTAATGAGATGGTAGGATTTCGGATGATAAATAGTTTGCTATATCTGCAAACCATGGAGTTTTGATAGTTATAGCAAATAGATTTTCATCTAGAAAATTACCTGAAATTGGATTTGGATCACCAGGTGAATGAAGTATTGATAGAAAGTCTGCTACTTGATTATCCTTACCTGGTCGATATTTTACATTGATGTTAAATTCTTGCATCAATAACAACCATCTAGTTACTCTGCCATTTGAAATTGATTTTTTCATTAAATATCTTCTACCTGAATGATTAATGTGGATGAGTACTTGATAACCTGTTGTGTAATGTCTAAATTTATTAACTACATGTACTACAACTAACATTTCTTTCTCTATAACATTATATTTCAATTCTGTCGGTGTTAAGTTTTTCCTTATGAAGTATATGGCATAATTAATATGGTTCTCTTTCTGTCCAAGTGATGCTCCTATAGCAGTGTCAGATGCATAAGTTGATATATGAAATGGTAATGACCTATTAGGTCCTTGAAGAATGGTTGTAATTGAAAATTTTTCTTTTAATTTTTCAAATGCATTTTGACAATTATTTGTCCATTGGAATTCCACATCTTTCACGAGTAACTTGAATAAAGGAAAAACTATTTTACTGATATTTTCAATAAATCTCCTATAATAGCTTGCATAACCCAAGAAAATTATTACTTCTTTTTGTGTTGTGGGTGGCATTAAATTCACAATGACTTGAATTTTTGTTGGGTCCACCTTAATTCCTAAAGAAGAAATATGGTGTCCCAACACTATTCCCTTAGTTAACATCATAAAGAATTTTTCATTACTGAGTGATAGATTTGTCTCTATTAATATTTTCAAAAAAATTTCAAGATTTTGTAAACAATCATCAAAAGTTCCGCCATACACAGTTAAATCATCCATGTAGACCTGTACACACTCATGGATCAAATCAACAAATATTGCAAGGAATGCTCTCTGAAAAGTAGCAGGTGCATTGCATAAACCAAAGGGTAAAAAAATATATGAATATGTTCCCCATGGGAATGTAAATGTTGTCTTATCTTGGTCTTCCAATGCTATCTTTATCTAATTGTACCCACTAAATCCATAAAGAAATGAAAATAATTTCTTCCTAGCTAATGAATCTAATACTTGACCAATAAATGGTAAAGGAAAATGATCTTCTAATGTAGCTTTATTGAGCTCTCTGTAATCTACACAAACTCTCCACTTTCCATTTTTCTTAGGCACCACAACTAAGGGTGAAACCCATTGACTATTAGAAATAGGATAGATAAATATGACTTGTAACAGTTTCTGCAATTATTCTTAAACTATTTCCTTCATCATAGGATTGATTCTTCTTTGTGGTTGCCTTACAATTTTGATTTGATCATCAGTGTAAATGTGATGGATACATGTCTTTGGATGAATACCCTGCATGTCTATGTAAGCCCAGGTAAAATATTTTGAGTATTTATGTAACGATGCTATTACCTCTCGCTCTTGTGATGATTGTAAGTTATTACCGATATTAAAATTTCTCCTAGGACTAATCTCGATGATTTTACTCTTTGAATTGGTAATTGAGTTAACAGGAACAATAGTTTCAAATGTATTTTGCAGTGATTGTATAGTACAGTTTTCCTAGAAAAACTATTTAAAATGTGACTTGTAGCTTCATATTGTGTTATTTTAAGCTTCTTCGAAATGTTTGGTTCTGAGATGAAAATATCTAATAAATCCTCATTGTGTTCCTCTTCTCTAAAATTATAGACTTGATTAATACTAAGAATAGTTTGAAGTTCTTCTCCATCAAGCCATGATAATAAAGAAGGAGTTTGAGATGGAGGATATAATGTAACATGTTTTCTTTCATATCCATGTGAAATAATCATACTTCCTAACTTGCATCCAATGTAGGCATCTGTAGTGGCTAACCATGTTCTGCCTAAAATTAATGGATGCCCTACTAAATTTGTTTATGGCTGCAAAATTAGGAATTCTATAGGATACTCCTATGAATCCAGTGAGACAATGATATTTTCAATTATACCTTTTGGTACAACTTTAGATCTATCTGCAAGTTCTAAAACTGTAGTAGTAGGTCTAATGTTGTTCAAGTTCAAATGTTTCAGTCTCTGTAGTCATAACATTTATAGCTGCTCACAAGTCTAATAAAGTGTTTGGTACTGAAAATTTGTTGATCGAAATGGTAACCATAGGAATCCCTGGATTGACATATTTTTCAATGGTTGTATTTGTAGACAAGAGACTAGCTAAACTTCCAATTACTTGGATTGTAGGTGGATCTCTTTTTCTTCTACTAGATTTCTTGATGCATAATTCCTTTATTGTTTTTTTCATATATTGGAATGTATTTAATTGCGTACAACAAAGGAATTTTGACATATGTGTTCTTGAATTCATCCAAAATATCAAATTTAGGTAGAGATATTGGGATTTTCTATTGTACTAACCTCTTTGGATATGGTGGAGTCCGAGTCATAATAGATTCACCCTTCTGAATTTGTTGCTCTAGCTGAGATTTTTGACTTTGTTCTCCTTGGTCAGGTTTTTCTTCTATTATTAGACGAGAATATTTATGTAACACCTTCCCAGACCTTAAGTGGACATCTTTTATGGGAGGAATGGAATATGTAGGGTAATATGTTGCCTATTTCACATTTTATGCTAGTCTATCCACTTTGTTACTTGGATTATCTACTTGCTGAGCTGACAATTATGTTGGTCTAGGAGGTGGTTGGTTAGTAGGCAGCTGAAGCTGCTGAGGTTGAGTTAACATTGGTTGATTTTGGGGTGGAAATGACATTGGTTGATGTTGCTGGAATTGTTGGTATTGAGGGTATGGTTGTGGAGGGTATGGTTTTTGATATTGATATTGTTGAGGGTACATATGATGAATTGGTTGGTTTCCATAACCATATCCCCTCCAACCTCGTGCAGGTTGGTTTTGATATTTTTGTGGAAGTCAAGCCTATCATGCCATTGTAGTGTTCCATGAATTCTGAGGACATTGAAAATTCTGGGGTTTTTTTTAAAGGAACTGTTGAGACGTCCTTGGTTGCTAAGGTTTCCTTGGTGCCATATAGTAGAGAGAGTTTACCCATTTCACTTCTTCCGTTTGCAACTCTTTTAATTTAGGACAGTTTTTTGTTGCATGATTTTCAGTGCAAAGTTCACACACTTATATACCTTGAAAAGGGCATTCCCTAACTGGATGTTTTTTCCTACATTTTGGACAAAATATTGCTAAGATTTCATCTTATTCTTCCTTATTTTTCTTGGATTTTAAGACATCTGCTTGTGTTCCCAAAGCGCTTAAGGGATCTATTTTGAAATTTTCTAGTAAACTTCCTATTTATGATCTTGTTACTGCACTTGTTGTATGTTTGGAAGCTATTGATGTAATATCTCTCTTTCCACTCTTTGCTCTTCCCCTAGAATATTTCTGACAAAGTTCAACAATTTCTTCAAATGGTAGATTGGATATATCTCCTTTTCCCATCACATTAAGGATATATAAATATTCATGTCTGATACCCTTAAGAAATATTGTATGAATGGTATCAGGATTTAGAGAATGTTGTTTGTATTTATCCAAATTTTAAATAAATCTTTCTAAATACTACTCCAAAATTTCATCTTCTTGTTATGTCATTCTAAAAATGTCTTCTTTTGAGTCTCTATCCCTACAGTAAGCTTGATACTTTTTAACAAAAAATTTCTTCATATCATCCCAAGAAGCTATTGTATGTTCTCCTAAACCCATAAACCATTTTAATGCTTATTCTTTCAGAGTAGAAGGAAAGAGTTGAAGCTTGTGTGTATCAGCCGTGTATCCATAAGTTCTACATAAGATATAAAACTTGAACATAAATGAATCAGGATATTCTATTGAAATTGCATAAAAGTTAGGCAATACATAAGGTGGAATGTTTTTCATTTTTACTTCTTCTCCTAATATTTCTCTTGCATCTAATATTGGAAAGCCAAAAGTGGCTTCCTGATCATTGTTATTTTCTTGTTCATTATCATGTAGTCTTATGTTTTTATATTGTCTGCTTGCATCTTCTTCTATCTTTCTTAGTGCTTCCGTTCTTCTATCTTCTTCTCTCTTTCTTTCTTCCTCAAATTTCCTTTCTTCCTCTCTTTTTATTCTCCATTCCCTTTGTTGTATCTCATATTCAATTTTATGTTCAGGAGTTAGAAGTGGAATATTGGATCCTTCTCCTTCTTCAGCCATTTCTTGTTCAAATTTTCAATCTGAGGTTGATTTGGTGTTTATTCAACCACTTTGATTTGTTTAAGGACATGTTGCTCTAATTTTTCAAAAACTAGTTTTCTTGTTTCCTTTTGTTTTCATAAGGAAAGAGTTTCTTTTGGTGAATGTTTTCTTCTTACCTCCAAGGCTAACAATATCTCTCTTTCAACTACAGTTAATATTTGTCCTGATCTCTGTTTTTCCTCTAACTCCACTATAGTAGGTCTTCCAGAAACTGGTGTTGTTAGTCGTGTGGATGGATGAATTGTTGGGGGGTTTTGTTTCACGAATCTACCCTTCTGATCTCTATCTCTAGGCATAGAGAAACATAAATTAAAAGAAAAAATATATTTTTGTTGTTTTTGATGTATTTTTATTTATTTATTTACTTTTTTGTTTCCTTTTTTTTTAAATCCCTAATTGACCACTTCGAAATATGCTTCCCCGGAAATGACGCCAAAAATGTTGGGTTTTTTACTGGGTAAACTAACACAAGTATTTTTTATGAATCTGGGCTAATAGGACTTAGAAGCATCTCCAAGATATATGGGTTTCAACTATATTCAAGTTTAGAAGATGAATTATTAATAATAAGGGAAATGCATATTACAAATATAAATCTAAAGTAAGTAATTTTTAAATTCAATTATGTAATCAACAGTAGAAGAAGCTCCTAATTTAGAAGAACTTGTTTGTCCTTCTCTTACAAAAATACTTCATTAATTAGAAACCAAAAACCACTAATGAACAATAGATCAAGATGCATGAAAGAATAACTAAAGAGGATCTTAACTAAAGAGATCCTGGTTTTCCTTCATTACATATTCATTCATCATTAATACCATTGTTAGAAAATAGAAACTTCAGAAAATCAATTGAAAACATGAAAGATGAATTCTAACTCTAGCTCTTGATCAGATAGAAGGAATGTTTAACTTAAACATTGGATTTCCACTTCATATGCAGAATATAAATTAGAATTAGATTCATTATCAATCATAAAACATCAGCATACATCTAATTAATATATTAAGCATACAAAAAAACTAGTTCAGAAATTGCAACTAAAATAACCAGAAAGTGCACTTAGCTCGGTGTGGGGGGCCTCCACCCTTGCCTCGCACACTGTAAGTGCTTTCAGATACTAAAACTCAGTCAAGAATTCACCAAATATAACAACAGTAAAGTAAATATAACAATTCTTTCAATTAGCTCTCCAAGTTTCATAAATATCAGAGTTAAGTTATACAAATCTTACATATGAATGCCTTCAATGTCTTAGGCTTAAATAGATAAAGTATGAAAAAAAATCATCTAAAATGTCTCCTACAACCATGGCTATCCTTATCCTATATATTTAGGTCGAGCTCATCCATCTAGTCCCTCAAAATCTAGAAAATCCCATAAAATAATAAAGTTGACCTATTTCCTAGGGATCTCCATAAAAACAGGTCATGTTTGACCGCCTTTGACTGGGCCTATTTAAGCTCGGTTTTACTGAACCAATAGGTGTACATCCAATATTAGTTCCCAAGCTTTCTAGAAATGTATCTAGATCAAGCCCAATTTTCCTGCAAATATGACATCCATGAAGCCATTACGGGATTTTTTTGGTCTGGTCTAAAAATGCCCTTAAAATTCAATTTTTATAAAAAATTCTAAAAATTTCATAAATTAATTTAAATACCTGGATATGAATTAATTGGATAAAATAGAGTGAATATGATTGTGTATGTATGGATATCATGGTAATAAAGTGTATTTTATTAAACAAAATTAGATAAAAAATGAGGGCCAACAATTACCATCCCCTCCTCCTCCAATTTCTATCAATATCATTACTACCAATAGTGAACAATGGCTTCACCTAGGATGGTTTGATAAACCTCAAAGTGAAATATGCACAAGAAATCACATAGAGAGAATCACTTTACCAAATATCACAGAGCATATCAACATGTAAAATCACCTATATTAAAGTCCCTATATCGTCTTCATCATCTGTGCCTCGGATGCAAATGAAAATTCTCGTAAATACATCCTCAGAGTGATTCTAAAGTAGGTACTAAACAATCTTTTCTCACTTCTCTTCTAAATGTCGAACTGTTTTTTTTTCTAAAATTGGGTTTAATGGGTTTATCTTCCCCATTTCTTCTTGGAGGCTGAATCCTGGGAGGAATTTATCAAGGGTATAAGAAGTACGTATAATGATGTAGAGTTTATTTGTGAGGCCCATATCTCTAAGGCTGAAGAAGAAATCCCAACAGAGGTAACCATAAATCAATCTTTTGGCTTCGTATCTATCCATACCAAACTAGAGAGGGTTCTCTCCATAATTTCACATCCAAGAGGGCTAGATGAATTAGGGTTTTAGGCTAGGTATGAGTACATGGGTTTGATTTGTTTGAATTAGGTAGCTGGGTGGGTGAATTAGGTCAAAGAGGCTAGGTCAAGGCAAATAGGATTAGGGTTGTAGAGATTTAATGGGGAAAAGTAGGTATAAAACCTAACACTTTAGGGTTTCTTGAGTGGGATGGATTAGATAGGTGAGGAGCTAGAAAGAGTAAGGCTAAGCATGAATTCTTTCTAAATTGAAGAATATGGAAAAACTATGAAGGTTTTCCCAAAACAGAGCATGAGAGATGTATTCATTTTAGCAAATTAAAAACTAGCATTTCATAGAAATGAAATGGATCATGAAATAAAACATTCATACATAATGATACATAAGAAAAACAATGATAAACTTTCATACCATAGGTATCCCAAAGAAATAGCTGCAACCTTTTCATTAATTTCCTGCCAAAATGATTACACTAGAGTCTCTAATCAATGCATCAACATCCAACCTATGAAATGAGTAAAAAAGTACATGATATAGACCTCAAAACAACTGCTCCCATCCTTAGGGGTTGAATCCATGAGAGGAGGAGCGGTTCCACCAAAAATTGAGCTGAATAACTAGAGTGTAGGGAGGTCAAACTGACTCATCCCTCACTTTTTTCAAATTGATTCATTACATGTCATCAAAACTTTTCACCTAATCTATTTACCCTAGGTAAGTGTAAAAACACCATAATTACATTTATTTACATCAATTACATAAGTAAAAACATGATTTCTCAAGGTGAAAATCAAAATTGCAGAGAAAAATCAGAAAAATCAGACACTGGTCAGGTGTGCAATGCCAGTGTCAGGTGCGCAGCACCAGTGTTAGGTGTGCCCTCCATCTTGCAACTGAGTTTTAAATGGGTTGCATGTGTCCAAATTGAGCTCAGGATAGCTTATTGGAAAGCTTATCTAGTATAATTTCCAAATATGTGCTTGGTTTACATATATGGATTGATTTGACTTATGAAAAGGAGATTCTCCCAAGATTTCTCAGGTGCGCAACACCAAGGTGAAAAAGGAGGCATAAATGTGTTTTTTCGAATGTTTTTTGACTTTTTCACCTGCTAGTTTGACCAAAAAAGCCTAGAAAAGTGGTTTTATTTCATTCTTTCTCTATTATAAATCCAATGGTGTTCTCCTTTTGACCAAAATATGCCTCAACCAAGTGCACAGTGCCTAAGGCACCGCACACCTAACATTCCAACTGTCACATGACTGTCTAGGAATGCTCAAAAACTTCAAAAATTTGCAAAAATATATTAAAATTTGCTGAATGGTGGCTGATGATGAAGATTAGTCATGAAGTGAGGCATCAAAAAGGATACCAAGCCTTATTTTCTTTTCTTGCATGGTCAAGGTTTCAATTTTTTAATTGGCATGTATAAGTTTTGACCTTACAATTTTGTGTTTCTTGGCAAGGTGCTTTACCATTATTCTCTGAATATAATTTTCCTTGTCTGATTTCTCTAGGAGCTTTTCAAGATGTTGGTTAACCTTGTCAAGCCATTGCTCCTGGTTATCATTGATTACCACTGCAAATTTCTCATTAAGAGTGACCTCATATGCTAGTTCTCTTTCTTTCTTCCTTTCTAGTTCTAGGGCTCTCTTCAAACCTCTAGTCCTTGGCCTTCTTCTTAGCACTTGTTATTCTGGTTCATCTAGCACACCATATTTTTCTAGTGTATCTTCAAGCAAGACTTTAGTTTTTTCTACCTCTCTTTGAGGTTTTATGAATTTCACTTTATCAATGAAGTGTTTTGTCTTTAGCCTTTGGCTCTCCTGCTCAAGAAAGGTAATGAAAAATTTAGATCTATCAAGATTAGTTTGTGGCTCTTTAATCTTGGCTTCTTTTTCCTTGATGACTGTGCTAGTGATATTAGAATCATCTTGCTGATTCAAGTCAACAAGGTCAAACTCCATTACTATCTCATGAAGATTTCCCTCCTCATGCCTAATCTCTTTCTGAATATCTACCTCTGTCATTTTTTTCTTTCCTTTGTCTACCTTCTTTACCGATGAAGAAGGAAAGGCCCCTTACAAAAACTATGGAGCAAACACTTTCCTATGACCTCTCTGATATGTTTTGGCCAATGTCTCTATCTCAACCACTTTGGTATTTTCAAGCTCACTGATCTTATCTCTGCTAGATGACCCAATCTAAGTGTGAAATGGTGATGATGGTGGTGAAATGGGTGAAGTAGTTTGAGCTGACAAAGAAGTAGGTATTGTGGGATGAGATGGAGGAATATATGTGGAAGGGTGAGATGGTGGAGGCATAGCTTGGGCATGTTGAATTGGTGGACTAGTATAGATGTCATTAGCTATGAAAGTGTCCCATGAGATGTTCAATTGATCAAAGTGATGGAGGACAATGATCTTGATGAGAGAGTGGTGAAAAATACTTCTCATTTGGTGGTCATAATCTCTCTTTTGAATAATGTATGCCATTTTTTCAATGTTCCTAAAGAGATAATAAGGTATGTTGAGTTTTTTGACCCTTGTGAAGTTCATTAATAACATGATATGGTAGGTGTAGAGTATAAAGAACCGTCCTTCACAAGAAAAGTACTTCATGATGATTTTCATGATGGGGGAATACCTATCCAGGAGGTAAGCGAAAGGAAAGAACATTTTTCCTTCATTCATGTACCTTGGCTTGATATATGGCTCATAGTAATGATTCTCCAAGTCTTTTTCCTTGTACCATTTTTCACCAACATTTGGAATTCTAGTGGCATATGCTATGATGCCTATGGATATTGTGAAAGTGACACCAGCAAGGGTTACTTAGTTTTCATGGAGATTAGAGATGAAAAGCATGTTGAAGTTTGCAACAAGAAACAGTGAAATTGGCATTCAAAAACAACAACCAGCACGTAAACTAAGTGTGGGACTAGGAGGTCCAAGCAGCACCTACACTAAGTGTGGGACGAGGAGGTCCAAGTAGCACCTAAACTAGTGTGGGCTAAATTTGGTGCATGTCTATTTTAGTTATCTTTTAATTAAGATGGACAATAAAATGTAATATAATATCAAAATAGCTTGTAATAGTTAATTGAGTGTGATAAACTTAGTTAAATCATGAATTTCGATTTGAGGGTAGTTGGTGAGGCATGCAGAGTAATTCTAGTTGTAACAGAGTTTGAGGTGTAGTGGCGCATTATTTAATTCAGGTTGTAATCAGTTTAACTTAGTTAAGTGAGTTAAACTCAATTATGCTAGTTGTAACTGTTTGATACACTAGTGAGAGATCAAGTGAATTAAATATTATTTAATTCAAAACCAGTAATCTCACATGCAACTAAGGATTTACTATTATTAATTTCATGCATGTCAGATCCAGTGGAGACCTAGTTGAGATCTGGGTGAAAGGGAAGTGTAACTATCAGTTGTGATATTAACAGGCTACCCAGGTGTAGTTAAAACACCACAGGATTCCCATGATAATCATCACAGTGTAGGAAGGTTGGAATTACTTGTGAATATGGATTGCATTCCTCATGAATTGTGGGAGAAAGATAGGCTGAAGATAGGCTGAGAATTGGCTGAGTATTGGAACGATTTTGTCTCGATCAATGTGAGACAATTGGCTGAATATAGGAGGGCCCTTGTGAGAAGAGTTGTATGTAATAATTTCATGATTCCTTGTGGAATATAAAATAGAAGATAGTGGGGTTTTGAGCAACAAGCTTTCCCTGGGAAATTATCTGTGTTGTGTGTGATTTGATTCTTCTTTGTTTCATGTGATTAGCGATTGTGTTTTTAATTTCGCAAAATATTTGTAGAAGCGATTCAGTATTTCACTTTATTACATTTTTAGACCGGGTGAATCCAAGATATATATGTAGTTTTTATAATTTCTACTTGGTATCGGAGTTGTGTTATAACTTTTCTACATGGTATGGGAGCAGGAATAATTTGGGTGCGTGAGTTTGCAGAGAATATATGAAAAATTTGATGCAAAATCTTAGAAACAAATAGCATGTTTGGATTTCTTGCGACAAAATACCTGGTCAAATTGGAGCTCAGATGAGGGAGATATCATTGATTTAAAATCATCTCTTTTGTTAGAAAATTTTGTGATGGCGGGAAAATTACAATGTGTGCGAGTCAGAAAAGAAAAGGTGTTCCTTAAACACATATCCATGGGGCAAGCCAAGAATATTGTGATTCATGTGAAGAATATCTATAGACTTGATGGAGATGTGATTTCTACAGAGCTTCAAACAATTGGGAAGTGTGAGAAAGCCATGCAATTGACCCTTGAGAGGGAGCTGGATTTGCATGCACATGAGGAAATCTTGGTTCCAAAGAATTAACCTCAAGATGTGGAGCAACCACAAGATGAGGATCATGGAGTGGAAGAAAACAATCATGCAGAGAAATTTCGAGCCAGATGGGGAGAGACAGTACATGTAGCTATACCTCTAGGTGTGAGGTGGGGCGACATGCAAGAATAATCCAAATATAAAATTTAGGTAGGGTCCTAGAGATGGTTCTTATCATGGATCATACCTAGATACGAGGAGTCCATAGAGAAGAAATAGAAGGATTGGTTATATTGATGCAATCAGATGTCAGGAAGACAAAAATTGGAGTGACATGTGTTGTATACTGGAGTCCTGAACAGAGTTGGCAGCAGCGCAGAGTGCACGGATGCAGATTTCAATAGTGCAGAGAGTCAAGTAGACATGTGTAGTAGGTACCAACAGTCAGAAGAATTTGATGACAGATACATTATATCGATTCAATTTTTTGGAGGCTATTCAGTTTTGGAAGTGCTGCATGCAAAGGTTGCATGTGCGAGAAACACTAGAGAAGTGTTGCATGCAAAGTTTTCATGTGCGAGAAACACTAGATAAGTGTTGAATACAAGAGTTGCCTGTCACATGCAAGGGTTTCCTGTCACATGCAAGGGTTGCATGTCCCATGCAATAGGTGCATGTCCCATGCAAGGAAATTCCTTTCTTTTTGAGAGGGAGTGTTGAAGTTTGCAACAAGAAACAGTGAAATTGGCTTCCAGAAACAATAAGCAGCATCTACACTAAGTGTGGGACCAGGAGGTCCACCCAACACCTACAGTAAGTGTGGGATTAGGAGGTCCAAGAAGCACCTACACTGGTGTGGGATAAATTTAGTGCATGTCTATTTTATTTATCCCTTAATTAAGATGGACAATAAAATGTAATCTAATCTCAAAATAACTTGTAATTGTTAACTGTGTGTGATAAGCTTAATTAACTCATGAATTTCGAGTTGAGGGTAGTTGGTGAGGCATGCATAGTAATTATAGTTGTAACATAGTTCGAAGTGCAGTGGTGCATTAGTTAATGCAAGTTATAATCAGTTTAACTCAGTTAAGTGAGTTAAAATCAATTGTGCTAGTTGAAACTGTTTGATACACTAGTAAGAGATCAAGTGAATTAAACGTTATTTAATTCACAATAAATGATCTCACATACAACTTAGGATTTACTATTATTAGTTGCATGCATGTCAAATCCAGTGGAGACCCAGTTGAGATCTAGGTGAAAGGGAAGTGTAACTATGAGTTGTGATATTAGCAGGATACCCAGGTGTAGTTAAAACACCACAGAATTCCCATGATACTCAGTGTAGTGTAGGAAATATGGAATTCCTTGTGAATAGGGATTTCATTCCTCATGAATTGCGTGAGCAAGACAGGCTGAAGACAGGATGAGAATTGGCTGAGTATTGGCCCGATTTTGTCTGGATCAGTGTGAGATAATTAGCTGAATACGAGAGGGCTCTTACGAGAAGATTTGTATGTAATTCTTTCATCATTCCTTGTGGAATATACAATATAATATAGTGGGGTTTTGAGCAGCAAGCTTTCCCCAGGAAATTATCTGTGTTGTGTGTGATTTGATTCTTCTTTGCTTCATGTGATTAGCAATTGTGTTTTTAATTCTGAAAAATATTTGTAGAAGTGATTTATTGAGATTCAATAAGAAATTTTTTGGCACCCATGATCCTAGTGAAAATTAAGCACCTACACTAGGGTGGGGCCCACATGTTATTTTTAGGTGCATGTCTATTTTTATTATCCCTTAATTTAGATGGACATTAAACTGTAATCTATTCTCATTGAGAACCTAAAAATAGTTAATTGAAGTGGAAAATAAGTTAGCTATGCAAATTTTGAGTTAAGAGGTTGGCTGGTGGGACATGCAGGTTGACTTTAGTTGTAATTGAGTGATTCCAGTTGTAATTGAGTGATTTTGGTTGTAACAGAGTTGGAAGTGCAGTGGTTCATGAGTTGGTGCAAGTTGTAAATATTTTAACTTAGTTAAGTGAGTTAAAATCACTTGTGCTAGTTGTAACTGAAGAGATCAAGAGAATTAATTATTAATTAATTCACGATCAATGGTCTCACATGAAACTGAAGATTTACTATTATTAGCTACATGGATGTCAGATCCAGTGGAGACCCAATTGAGTTCTCGGTGAAAGGGAAGTAAACTATCAGTTGTGACATTATCCACTTGCACACATGCAAGCACACACACATTAGATGTGCCCATGATACTTGTGCAGTCAAGACAAGCAAGAAGGCATCAATTCAGGGATTGATTTCAATAATTATTGTGAAGTGAAGGCAGACTGTCTAGAGAGAGTAAATTGGCTAAGGGATTTGCCAATTTTTGTATGACAATGTGAGAAAATTAGCTAATGTACTGAGAGCTCTTGTGATTAGAGTTTTGTATGTAATTATTTCATGATCCATGATATAATATACAATATAATGTATTAGGGTTTTCAGTTGTAATATTTCCTTGAGAAATTATATGTGTTGTGTGTGATTGATATTTCTTCATGCTTATGTAATTGGTGATTGTGTTTTTAATTCTAAAAAGATTTGTAGAAGCGATTTAGTATTTAACTTTAGCATAGTTTTAGATCAGATGAATCCAATATATAAATGCATATTATATAATTTCTACATGGTATCAAAGCACAGGAAATTGCAGAAGTGTAGCAGGAGCTGAGTTTGTGGTTGGATAGAATTCGAATTTGCAGAAATACTTTCTTTGTGCTACAACTGATTCAAGATTGAAATGGATTTCAATGGATTGAGGTTAGAGTATTCAATTGAGGGAAACTCGAACTACATTGCTTGGAAGGACAGGATGGAGGCGGTTCTCAAAGACAATGGCTTGAAGGAATTCATTGAAAAAGATGTGCCTAAGCCAGATGTTGCAGATGCTACCAATCTTGATGCATGGAAAAAGAAAGTGGAAAAGGCGAGGAGTATCCTGTTGGAGGGAGTATGAGACCACATTGTCTGAAGCCTCCATGAGAAATCCATGCCATATGCTATGTGGAAGGCTTTGACAGATCTATTCCAAAGCAGCAACAACCATAGGAAATTGGCGCTCAAAGATAAACTCAGGAAGATCAAGATGGAAAAGGGTGACACCATTCCAAAGTAGTGACTCACAAAGTTTGTCCAATGTCGAGATGAACTGGGGAGTGTGGGAATAATAGTCGCTGATCATGATTTGGTGAGTTTGGCTCTCCCAGGACTTCCTAAGCATTGGCATAGTTATGAAGACTCTATCAACAGACTGGAAAAATTTCTGGATTAGGAACAACTGTGGTCGGATCTAGTGCAGGAGGAGTTCAGGTGGAACACCAGAGATGGCTCTTCATCAAAGCATGATGATGAAGAGAATTTTACTTTGGCTGCCAAGGTGAAGAAGGGAAAGGGGAAGAAATTCATTTCTAAATCCAAGTCTAAAGGAAAGAAGCAGGACATGTCCAAGGTGAAGTGTTTTCACTATCACGAACATGGGCATTTTGCTACTAACTGTCCACAAAAGAAGAAGAACAAGAAGGCTGCTGGATCTACAGCTGCTGAGGCCCTTTCCTCGCAATTTGAGCTTGACTTCTCCTTGATTTCATGTATGGTTTCAAGTGCATTGGGATCAGTGTGGTATTTTGATAGTGGCGCTTCCTTTCACATGACGGGAGACAAGGAACTTTTCAGTGACCTAGAGGATAAATATCTCCAGATGAATATTGAGATGGGAAATGACAGACGATACAGTGCTACCAAGATTGGTACCATTACCTTTCAAAGGGAGTTAGTTAAACCATTTCAATTAAAATATGTGATGCATGTACCAGGTCTAAAGAAAAATTTGGTCTTAGTTGCAATGTTGGAGAACAGAGGCTATGACATTGTTTTTAGTGATGGAAAATATTTCCTGCGACATAAAACAATGGGTCAAGCTAAGAGGATAGGGATTTGAGTTAAGAATCTCTACCGGCTGAAGGTAGATGGTTGTACTGCCATGGTGGGAAAGGCAAAGAAAATGGTGAGCCAGGATGAGGGCAACTTATGACATAGACAATTGGGACATCTTCATTATGGAGCCTTGAAAGTCATGCAACAAATATCTACTAGACTTCTAATGGGAACACTTGCTCAGTTATATCAGTGCAAGGGTTGCACCATGGGGAAGTATGTAAAGTCCACCTTTCATGAGAAGGAGAACCGTGCTTCGAGGATCCTTGAGAGAGTTCACACAGACATCTTTGGACCATTCTCGGTTGCTTCAACAACAAAACATAAGTACTATGTAATATTTGTTAATGAATTTTCTTGTAAACGCTGGATCTTCTTCATGCATAAGAAAGATCAAACATTCTCTAAGTTTTGTGAGTTTAAGGCATTGGTGGAGAAAGAGTCGGGAAGAAAGTGAAGGCTCTTAGAAGTGATAATGGTGGAGAATACATCTCTAACGAATTCAAGAACTTCCACAAAAAATAAGGAATTTGAAGAGAACTCATAGCACCTCATAACCCACAATAGAGTGAGGTTGCAGAGAGGAAGAATAGAACGATCATGGGTGCAACATGAGCGATGTTTCATGATCAGAGCCTACCAATACATTTGTGGGCGAAAGCATGCAACACTGCGGTTTATGTGCAAAACCATTTTCCTCATAGAGTACTTGGCATGAGTACACCTGAAGAAGCTTTAAATGGTAAAAAATCGGATGTTTCACACTTTAAGGTTTTTGGCTTATATGTTTATGTGCATGTGATCAAGGACACCAGGAAGAAGCTGAAGCTGATTGCTAAAGTTGGGATTTTTGTGGGGTACACAGAAACACCCCATAATTATCGTGTGTACTTTCCAAACAACAGAATGACTTTTGTGTGACAGGATATAAAATTCGATGAGGGGAAAGCCATGCGGTTGTCGCTTGAGAGGGAGCTAGAATTTCATGTGGAGGAGGAACTGCGGGTTCGCAAAGATGAGTCTCTAGATGTGGATCAACCATAGGAGGAGGTTCATGGAGTGGAGGAGTCCACTCATGTAGAGACAACCATTAGAACTCACAAAAGGCGTACCATGAAAGCTGATAGGCTGAGACTTGATGTTGCACATAATGTACGAGCCCCTACTTCATAGCGTAGACAAAGACAATCTCCTGACCGATTTACGGGATACATGGCTCCCATGATAAAATGTATTTTGACTGAACCATATTCCTTTTAGGAAGCAGTGTAGGAGCCCACATGGGTAGATGCAATGGCGGAGGAGTATGACTCCATTGTCAAAAACAGTGCTTGGGAAATTGTTCCAAGGCCAGTTGATAAATAAGTGGTAGGTTCGAGATGGATCTACAAGGTAAAGAAAGCTCCTAATGGGAGTGTGGAGAAATACAAGGCTAGATTTGTGGCTCGAGGCTTCTCACAGATCGAGGGGATAGATTATGAAGAGACCTTTGCACCTATCGCAAGGTATTATTCCATAAGGACCATCCTTGCTCTCTCAGCGAAGATGAGCTGGTGCATTCATCAGATGGATGTTAAAAATGCATTTCTCAATGGGATCATTGAGGAAGAGGTGTACATAGAGCAGCTTGAAAGTTTCGAGATCTTCAAAAGCGAGTTGCATGTGTGCCGACTCAAAAGAGTGTTGTATGGGCTGAAGCAAGCACCTCGTGCTTGGTACACTCGGATAGACAACTATTTCACCAGACTGGGCTTCACCAAAAGTGAAGTAGATGCAAACCTATACCAAATTAACACTGTTACCAATGAAATAGGTAACTGCACTGTTACCTAATTTTTTTTGGTAGCATAAAAAGCACCCAATTTTGAAAAGTGGTGATGCAGAATCACCTTTTTTTTTAGCACATTTTTGACACTCTAATATTTTTATTTATGAAGTATGAATATTTGTTTTAAAATGTTAGTGATTTTCATGCTAATTTTCAAACGTATTGATGCAGCATCAACTTTTTTTTTTTAGAGCGGTGATTTTCATGCTAATTTTGAAACGTATTGATGGAGCATCAACCTTTTTTTTCAGAGTGGTGATTTTCATGTTGGTAATAAAACGCAAAACTTAGATAAAAAATATATATATAAAAACAATAAAAAAAAACCAATAAAAATGTAAAAAAAAACAAAATTAACTCGTAAAAATAAAAAATTTAAACAAAAATAAATAAATAAAACAAAAAGATTCGAAAATTATATCAAAAGAAATGACAAAATTTGAAAAAAAAACACATAATTTAAAGAAAAAAACAAAAATTAACCAAAAAAAAAAAAAAAAACATCAAAAACATTTTTTCTAAGTTATTAAAAAAAACCATATAATTAAAAAAAAAATTAAAATAGAAAATTTAAAAATAATTTAAATTACAAAATTAAAATTTAGATAAAAAAAATAAAATACAAAAAAGAAAAAATTAAATTTAAAAATTTAAATTAAAAAAATAATAATAATAACAAAAAAAAATACAAATTTTAAAATTAACAAAAAAAACAAATTAAAAAAAAAAACAAAATTTAAAATTGAAAAAAAAAAATTAAAATGAAAGAATTAAAATTAAAAAAAAACTATCGATGGATTGTTGATTTCTGTGGTGTAGATTTTTAGAATCGCAGCTCGGAATCTCCACAGTTCTCATTTTTAAGTCAAATGAGAACTGTGGAGATTCGGAGCTGTGATTCTAAAAAAACTATCATTAAAAAACGAAAAAAATGAGAAAAACCACGTGCAAATAATTAAAAAGACAAATATCCATAAATTTACTGTTTTTTTTTTTAAATGAAACAATTTATAAATTTTAAAAATGAAAGATTAAAAAAACTAAAAGATTAAAAAAATAAATAAATAAATTAAAATTTAATAAATTTAATAAATAAATTTTAAATTTTAAAAAATAATTAATCTAAAATATTAAATTTAAAAAAAGACAAAAAAAAATTAAAACAAATTAAATTTAAAATAAAAAATTTGAATTAAAAAATAATAATTTAAATTTTTTGAATTTAAAAAAAAAAATTAAAAAAAAAATATTAAAAATTGAAAAAAAAAAAAAGAATTTTTTGATCGTGGTGCCGCCGCCAATCGGCCTCCCCGCGGGAGGGCGATTCCCGGAATTGGCCTCCCGCCGTGGGAGGGCGATTCCCGGAATCGGCCTCCCGCGGCGAGAGGGCGATTCTCGGAATCGGCCTTAGGGCAATTCCTGGAATCAGCCTCCTGCGCGGGAGGGAGATTCCCGGAATCAGCCTCTCGCTGTGGGAGGTGGATTCTTGGAATCGACCTCCCGCCCAGCAGCCGGCCTCCGCCTCCACCTGGGTGGGAGGCCGAATGGCGGCGCCACCACGATCAAAAAAAAAATTTAATTTTTTTTTTTAATATTTTTTTTTAATTTGATTTTTTTTTTTTTTAAATTTTATTTTTATATTTGAAATTTATTTTTTTTTTAATTTTTTTTTGCTTTTTTTAATTTTATTCATTTTTTTTTTCTAAATTTTGTTAATAATTTTTATTAAGTTTTGTATTTTTTTTATTTAATTGATTTTTTTTAATTATTAAATTTTATGTTTAGTTTTTTCATTTAATTTTTTAAAATTTAGTAAATTTTGTATTTTTTTTATAATTTATTTGAATTCAATACTTTTTTTAAAATTTTTTATTTTTTTATTATTATTTTTTTAATTACATAAAATTTTTATATATATTTTTTTCGATTAAAATTGTGTACTTAAAATTAGATTTTTTTTTTTTTTTTTAAATTAAACTTAAAATTTTCAAATTAATTTGTTTTTTATTTTATTTTTTATTTAATTTATTTTTTTCAGTTTTTCAATTTTAATTGACTTTTAAGGTTTTTAAACTTTTTATTATAACAATGTTTTTTTTTCTTTATATTTAAAATTTATTTGTTTATTCATTTATTTATTAAAATTTAATATTTTTGTTTTTAAATTTATTTTTTTATTTTAATATTAACATTTTCTTTTAAATTTAATAAAATAAAATATATATATTTTTAATTTAAGTTCATATATATATATAATTTAAATTAAATTTATTTTTTTAAATCTATTTGTTTTTTTAATATATATATTTTTAAATTTAATATTTTTATTGTATTTTATTTTTTATTTTTTATTTTTAATTAATTTTTCATTTTTTTACTTGTAATTTCAATAATGTTTTTTTTTTTTTTTTTTTTAATTTTTGTTTTAAAGTTTTAAATTTATTAAAATTTAATATATTTCTTTAAATTTAATTTTTTATTTTAAAATTTAATTTTTTATTTTTTTAATTTAATAAACATTTTCTTTTTCTTTTTTAAATTGAATTTTTATATTTAATTTTTTATAATTTCCTTTTTTTTTAACTTGTTTTTTTTTTTAATTTAATATTTTTAGTTTGTTTTTTTTTTAATTTTTTTATTTCTATATATTTTGAAATTTAATCTTCAATAATTTTTATTTTTTTTCTTAAATTTTAGGTTTTTTTAAATGTTTGAATTAAAATTTTTATTTGTTTTTTTTTTATTCCTATATATTTTTTAATTTTAAGCTTTAAAATGTTTTTATTTTTAAAATTTATTTTTTTTCTTAAATTTAAGGTTTTTTTTTAATGTTTAAATTTTAAAAATTAAAAAATGTTATTTCTATTTTTAAAAATGTCAAAAATATGACACAATTTTTTTTTTGTTATTCCAACATCAACTGGTTTTGTTTTGAGGGTGTTTTTTCAATCCTTTTTTCAAGAAACAATTTTGTTTTTAGCATAATTTTATAAAATGTTGAAATTTGACCTTCAAAAAAAACCAAGTGTGTTCTGGAATACACTTTTTTTGTTTTTGGGGTGTTTTTTCTTGTTTTTTGAGTCTTTTTGGGCTAGAGTCCCTGTTTTGAGGTCAGGTTACCTATTTCATCGGTAACCGTGTTAATTGTGGTGGAGGGTAAGATTTTACTCATTTTTCTTTATGTTGGTGATTTAATTTTGACTGGTGATGAGCAGCTGATACACTCATGCAAGGAGGATCTTGCAAGGGAGTTCAAAATGAAGGATATGGGCCTCCTTCATTATTTCCTTGGATTGGAAATATGGCAGCGACATGGTGAAATTTTTTTGTGTCAAGGCAAGTATGCAAAGGAGATACTGGGTAAGTTTAACATGGAGAGCTACAAACCCATGGATACGCCTCTTCCATGAAACTAGAGGAAAGAGGATGCTACTTCTGGAGAGGTAGTGGATGCTACTATCTATCAACAGTTAGTGGGTTCGCTAATGTATCTAGTGAACACGAGACCAAACATTTTTTATGCATTTAACAATCTGAGTCAAGCTATGGTTAAGCCTAAAAAGATCTTTTGGAATTCAGGGAAGCATGTCTTGAGATACTTGAGGGGCACATCAAAGTATGGTCTATGGAACATAAGAACAGATGGAGTGAAGTTGCATGGTTTCATGGATGCAGATTGGGTTGGCAGTCCATCGGACAGAAAGAGTACATCAGGGGGGATCTTTACTATCGGGTATACAATTGCTTCTTGGTACAACAGGAAGCAGAGATCTGTGGCACTTAGTTCAGTGGAAGTGGAATACATGGAAGCAAGTCAAGCTGCATGTGAGGCTATCTAGATAAGAAAGATCTTGGAGGTTTGTTTGGTTCTCATATGGATCTGATAATGACTCATTGTGATAATCAGAGTTGCATTAAACTCTCGATTAATCCTATGTTTCATGATAGGTCCAAGAATATAGATATCCAATACCATCATCTCAGAGATTGTGTGCAGAGGAGAATTATGTTGCTTCAGTACATTCCCATGGAAGATCAGGATGTAGATATTCTAATGAAGGCTCTCTCTAGGAGAAAAATTGAATACCATAGAGATAGGATCAGAGTGAAGGATAATCCCTTTCTTGTTGAGAGGGAGTGTTGAGATTCAACAAGAAATTTTTTGGCACACATGATCCTAGTGAAAATTAAGCACCTACACTAGGGTGGGGCCCATTGGATATTTTTGGGTGCATGTCTATTTTTATTATCTCTTAATTTAGATGGAAATTAAACTGTAATCTATTCTCAATGAGAACTTGAAAATAGTTAACTGAAGTGGAAAATTAGTTAGCTAAGTGAATTTATAGTTAAGAGGTTGGTTGGTGGGACATGCAAGTTGAATTTAGTTGTAACTGCGTGATTCTAGTTATAACAGAGTTGGAAGTGTAGTGGTGCATGAGTTGGTGCAAGTTGTAAATATTTTAAATCAGTTAACTGAGTTGAAATTAGTTGTGCTAGTTGTAACTAAAGATACACTACTGAGAGATCAATTGAATTAATTATTAATTAATTCACAATTAGTGGTCTCACATGCAACTGAAGATTTACTATTATTAGCTGCATGCATGTTAGATCCAGTGGAGACCCAGTTGAATTCTTGGTGAAAGGGAAGTAAACTATAGTCCTGACATTATTCGCTTGCACAAATGCAAGAACACAAACATTAAGTCTGCCCATGGTACTTGTGCAGTCAAGGCAAGAAAGAAGACATCAATTCATGGATTTCTTTCAACAGGGATTGCGCAGCGAAGGTAGGTTGTCTGGAGACAGTAAATTGGCTAAGGGATTTGCCAATTTTTGTATGAAAGTGTGAGAGAATTAGCTGATGTACTAAGAGCTCTTGTGATTAGAGTTTTGTATGTAATATTTTCATGATCCATGATATAATATAAAATAGAATATAGTGGGGTTTTTAGCTATAACCTTTCCCTGGGAAATTATCTGTGTTGTGTGTGATTGATCTTTCTTCATGCTTATGTAATTGGCAATTGTGTTTTTAATTCCAAAAATATTTGTAGAAGTGATTCAGTATTTAACTTTAGCATATTGTTAGATCAGGTGAAGCCAATATATACATGCATATTGTATAATTTATACACGATTCAATATTTAAATTTAGTACATTTTTATATCAGGTGAATCCAATATATACATGCATGTTGTTTAATTTCTACAAAGCCTACTCAAAACAGGGTGATTTTAGACCTTTTGTATTTTTTCACAAAAGTCAAAACATCCTACATATTGAAACATGTTATAGCCATGGGAGAGGCCATGAGTTCTCTGGTTTTTGTAGGTTCAAGTCTAAGGATATTCCCTCCTTTGTGTGGCCTCCTCTCTTCCCTTTCTTCTTCCTCACTGAATTCTCTGTTTTCTTCTTCCATAGTGTCTTGGCTAGAAAACCTAGGGAGATGAATTGGGAGTGAAATGTAGATTTAGGGAGTGGGGAATGGGATGGAAAAAATTAGGGAGATGGGGGGAGGGATTGTTAAATTGAGGGAGGTGACAGGGAGTAGAAATGTTGTGGGATTTGGGAATGGGAATTTTATTACAGGTATGGGGATTTGGGAGCCTAGGAATTTGAAATACCTAGGTCTTAGGGTTTAGAGGATAAAGGGCTTTGGGATATGGATTTAATGATATAGGGGTAGGGATAGGATTTATTATGACGTGGGAAGGGTAAAATGGTCTTCAGGGATCAAATTTTCGATTAGGAAGTGAAACTAGGGTTTCTATCTTGAAAAAACTAGAGATTTCTCATGAAAATCTTGACACCATGAAATTTGCACTTAAGAAATGAAAGGAGGGCATAATGATGTCTTACTTACTTTCTAGGAAGTGGAGAAACCCTTTGCTAGATGTTTGGAGGACTTGGACCATAGGGGCTTCACTGCGGGAGCAATACCATAGCAGGAGGGTTCATATTGGGGGATATATAATGAGGAAAAAATGACATAATATATTGGGGGTGAAGGGTTTTTATATTGGCGGGTATAAACAATGGAGCTCAAAGTTAATGAAAAAATATAAATGGGTATAAAAAATTTTAATGAAAAAAAGGAGACTTACAATATATAGTGAAAGTCAGGTTTTTCTAAAATTGGGAAGGTGTATTGGGTTTATGTTGTTAGGGGGTTAAATAATGTGATTTTTAGAGGCATTTTCCAATATGTACTCAAATTAAGGGCATTGTTTAATATGATATGATCGCAGGTGATATGTTATAAGTTCATTGGGTGAAGCTCCCGTGACCTGGACGAAGTTTGGAATCTTGCAAGTGAAATTGGGCAGGTGCACGATGCCTTTGGTGCATGCGCAACACCTATATGCCAGGTGCACAACACCTTTTCTCTATGCACAACACTTGTCCCATGTGAGCAACACCTTGTTCTAGGTGAGCAATGCATCCCAAAAATTTAACCTTTCACCTTTCAAATTCGATTTTTTGAGTTGTGTCAGTGATGGCTTGATGGCATAAAGAGAAAATAAATTCCTTTTGATCTTTGGATGGGCTTTATGCTTGATGGATTGGATGTTTTTAGCTTTGGGACCCACTTTTCCTATGTTCAAATTCACCTTTAAACTTCACAATTAAACCCTTTCACTTTGATTTATTTCCTTTGATAATTGATCATTTTGATGGACTAGGAGCTCTTTGCACTTTGATATTTGCTTTGTTGGCATGTGGATATATGATTTGACATCTTGGGAACCTTGTACTTATTACATATTAAATGACATAAACTTACAAAATAAAAATAAAAGTTACATCTTTTTGGAATAAAAATTACATTCTAGGATAAAAATCACAACTTTGGAATCAGAATTACATCTTTGCAAATCATATTTTCATGGTAAAGAGATGTTATTTTGTTCACTCTCTTACTTTGTTGGTTTTATGCAATGAAAATTATGTGTTTATTAGACCTTGGAAAAAACCCTAGAAAGCTAATGAAACCTTGAAAAAAACCCTAAAGACCTAATGAGACTTTGAAAGAGTGGTTTTCATGATGATATTAGCTTTATGGATGATGTACAGTCAGCAAGGTATGAAATTTAGCCAACAAGTAATGGAAATTTAGACAAAGTGAATGTTTTTTTTACTTAGGGCTACCATCAGTGAGTAAATTTTTGCATGACCTAGTGGAATGAATAAAATTTTCTGAGTGGGACTCCTAAAATGATATGAAAAGAGGATTTTGATCACTATTGGCAGGATGCAAATATTGACACTAATATTGGCCTTATTGGGGATGATATATTTGAAATATGTGTCAAGAACCACAAAAATATGGATTTTATAGATCAATGCCTTATCCATTAGGCCAATACGGTAAAAAACTCAAACTAATAACATGACTAAAAACTAATAACTCAGAAAAATAAAATGACTCAATACAAAATCAAATGAATGAAACTTGACTCAATATCGAATTATTTGATTGACAACTGAACTTTTGAAAATGAAAGAAAATCAGTGAAGCTCCATGTCCTTCACTTCGGGCTCCGAAGTCCAGTGATTCTCTACTTCACACTTGCAGAAAATGTAACCGATATTTACAATGAAATTCAAAATTGATCGAGAAATGTATTTCAGAAAAGATAGTGTTTTAGGAGCCTACCATTGAATGGTCCTCCTAAAAACTCTTGTCCATTCATCTCTTCAAGAAAATAAGCATTTTTTCCCCGAAAAGCTGAAATCTGATATGGCACTTTCCATAAATTCTCAAATTTACCATGCTTACCCTTATCTTCATTTTTGGCATCCCAGTGGAGTACCACATCTCCAACCTTGAAGTTTTCTTCCTTTGTCTTCCAGTCATAGATCTTCTTTATCCTGTCATGTATTTTTGAAGTATTCTGGAATACTTCATCTCTTGTCTATTGAAGGCGTATCATTTGATTAATATGGCGTTGTATTGTTGGGTGTGGAGCCTAATTATCTTCTTTATTTTGTATCGTTGCGTTGGACCCCTTGTTCTAAACAGGGTGGCAACACCACCCATAATTAAACGATACCTAGGAGGTCCAGTGGGGGCAGCTACGAATTTATGGAGCCCTCCCCTGGCAGAGTGTTTCAGGGGCAGCGCCCTCGAAGCTAAAAGCAAATGCAAAATTTCCTTGTAAAAGTATTGTAATTTCTAGTCAATCTAGGCCATTCATTAGGCAGATGATCCAACGATAGAAGTAATGTTTAATTTAGGGTTTTTTTCGCTAGAATTCAACCCCTTGTTTTGTATGAGGGTATTGTATTACAACTGTGTATTGTATGTGTATTCTCAGAGCGATAAACAAATAGGGAGATTGTGAGAGAGAACATAGGATATTACAACAGATCTGCTGTAGGTTGTGTCTCTTCATTTTGTTGGATAATAGAAAGGAATGACTGGTTGTTTGGTGTGGATGTAGCCCAAACTAGGTGAACCACGTATATCTGTGTCTATCTGGTTTCATGTGTTTTGTGTGTTTGTGTTTTCTGCATCTTTAATGTGTTGCATTTCCCTGTAATATATAATTTTCTAACATGTATGTCATTTTCCTCAATCCCTGATTCTTGTAGAAATTTCATTACCGGGACTGCTAATGATGAAGGAAACACAATATCAACACCACACAACTTGAAAAGGAGACATACCAATTGAATTCTTATTACTCGCCCGGTTTTCCCACAATGCATTGATGAGCTTCTTATGCCAATTCTTTTTATTCACCTCTAACATTTTCTTATTGATACTGATCAAGGATTTATTAGAGGACTCTACCAATCCATTACCTTAGGGGTAGTAGGTTGTAGAGTGTCCCAAATTAATGTTATATCTATCACAAAACTCGATCATGTTCTTAGACTTGAATGTTGTTACATTATCTGTGATAATATTAGTAGGACAACCAAAACGGGACAAAATATTACTTTCTAAAAATTGAATGATGACAGAATCTGTTGTTTTCTTGGTCGAGATCACTTCGATCCACTTTTTAAAGTAATATGTGGCTATTAATATCCACTTGTGTTGTGTGGATGACGCTGGGTGAATCTCACCTATGAAATCTAGGCCCCATAGCTGAAATGGTGCATGTACTGAAATAGGTTGAAGAGGTAATGGCAGAATCTTTCTCTTACCCTGAAAATCTTGACATTCGTGGAAAATCATTACTGATTTGTAGACATCTGCAAAATGTGTCGGCTAATAATATCCCACTCTCAATATTTTAGTGGTAGTGATCTTCCAATATAAGTTCCCCCCACAATCTCCTTTGTGGAAGTCATTCATCACTTCCTTAGATTCTTCTTCGACCAAACAGTTCAGTAACACACCTCTGGGATCCTTCCAGTAAAGTGAACTGGCCAGTATGAAATAATTTTAAGCTTTGAGTTTCAAATATCTGCCTTGACTCTTAGTCATGCCTACAAGAGGGTTTAAGTGTTGCAAAAAATAAACAATATCAGAATATCATGGCATTGACAAAAATATATCAGATACCTGAATTAGACTCACTTCTTCATTTTCGAACAAGGCTGAAATTAAGTTGATGTCAAGAGCATGAAGGTTTGACTCAGCCATGAGCTTGGCTAAGCCTTGACCTTTGATCAACTTGATAGGCTTGATCTCAAGGTCATATTCTAGTAAAGTTGCTATCCATCTCCCTCTCCTACCTTCTGGGTCTGTCTGCATGAGAACTTCTTTTATAGCTGCATTAGGTACATATGCAAGAGTATGTGAATGTAATATGTAAAATCTGAAATCTTTCAGCGCTTTTACCAAAGCTAGAGCCTATTTCTCTATAATGTTGTAGCGAAGGGCTGCATCTACGATATTGTGACTGAAAAATTCAATTGGTAGCTCTCTTTTATCCCTTTAATACATCAAGACTACTGCCATGGTGTGCTCAGAAGGAAATGAGAATATTGTGAAATCAATAGTATAATCGAGGCTTATCAAGACCGGGGCAATAGTCAAGGAAAACTTAACTAAGTTAAAGGATTTTCAAGCATCTTCAGACCATTTCACATCATTATCTTTCTTCAACATATTTGTAAATTCTCTAAGATGATTTTCCAAATTACGAATGAACCTACATAAAAAATTCATCCTACCATTGAATGCTTGTATTTCCTTTTTGCTATGAGGGAAATCAATCTGTTGAATTGCTTGAACACGAGAAGGATAAATCAGGATCCCATCCTTGGAGATGATGTGACCAAGAATTTTGCCCTCCTCCATGGAAAAAAGGTTTTTCTTTGGGTTGAGAGATATTCCTAACTTCCTACATATCTTGAACACAATTCTTAAATAGTGAAAATGTTTGTCATCAGAATGTGAAAACACTATGAAATCATCTAAATAAAAAACCAAGAAAACATCTTTTTCATTGGCGAATTCTATGTCCATGGCCCGCTGAAATGTGGCCCCTGCATTTTTCAAACCAAATGGAATTTTTTCATATTTCAACATGCCCCAAGGTGTAGTAAATTTTTTCTTGTCCTGATCATCCTTGTGCACCAAAATTTGGTTGTACCCTGAATAGCCATCCAACAGTGACATCTGGGAAGAACCGACAACGCTTTGAAGTATATGGTCCATTTTTGAAGTGGATAGTTGTTCTTGAGGGACACTTTGTTCAAGTTTCTAAAATCTATGTTTATTTTACTGGGACCAAATTTGAAATTGAATCAGAGAATCTGATTGGGACAATAATAACGGACATGAAAAGTCCGTTTACCTCTTTTTAAATTGATGGAAGCAATTTGGGATTTATCCTTCTCAACTTTTTCCGAAAGGGATTTTGATTGGACTTGATAGGAATAGTGTACTAAATGATGTTCTTGTCATACACATTTAAATATGCATATTCCCATGAAAAAACATCAGAAAATTCAGAAAGTAATATAACATATTCAACCTTTACCTCGGGAGATAAGGACTTGGATAGTTTAATGATATTTTGTTTCTTTGTTGTCCCAACGTTTACATTTTCAAAACCCTTGTCCCTAGGAACCAATGTAGGTTTTCTTGCTACGTCATCTTGGTCAAACAATTCTTCCAAAGGTATGAGACCTTTTGGAATATTGTTTTCTTTCAGCTGTAGTATATCCATATGAGTTGCTTCTATATCGTGGTCATATTTATCACAAATTTCATCTATGGAACAATTCTCAAATTCTTCTTCACCTTGGAGAAAGTTATTTACCTGCTTATCATCCCATAAAACTTTCCACTACTGCAAGTTATTGGGAACAATGGGCCGGTGTTTCACATGAATCTCAAACTTCCTGTTTGAAAAGATGGGGATCATAAAATTTCTTGCAGGTTTAGCCAATGAATCTGCCATGAGATTTTGATTCCTTGGAACCACTATAAGTATACACTCCTGAAACATTTCCAAAATATCTAGTACAACATTCCTATATTGTCTCATTCGAGGATGGTTAGCTTGATATTCACCTTTAACTTGCTTGATCGCAAGTTCTGAATCACCATACACAACAATCCTTCTTACTCCCAGTTTCTTCAAGGTCTTTAGGCCAGTAACCAATGCTTCATACTTCGCTTCATTGTTAGTGCAATCAAAAGCTAACTTATAAGAGCACAATATAACGTTCATAGGGACCTTATTTTGCTGATGAAAAGGACTGTGGACCCAAATTCCACTGTTTGCCTCGTATTTCCCTAGAGAACCTTCAAAGTCCTTGGACCATAGAACATTTTCATCCTCCAAGTGCTCAAACTCTGATTTCTATTTTGGCTCGATTTTATTAACTATCTCTTCATGATTTTCCAGACTTTCTTCCAATTTATCCAATGGTTGTTCTGAATTTTTCACTGCTTCATCTGATTGTTGTTATGATGAGCTAGGAAAATTCTCTTTTTCTTTTTATATAACTTATCTAGTGAAATTATGAATCTCTGGAACATATTCTACATCTACTAGCTGACTATCTACATCATTTAAGCCACTATCATTAAAAAAAGTGAATGAATCTTAATCTATATGTATAACATTATTAGATGATTGTTAGGATTTTCTTTGCTTGTCATCATATATTACATCTTAGTTTCATGGTACAATTTTATCAATTTCCTGAAAACCAAGATAGTTCCATACGAAAATTCTAATTGTAATGTGCCTTGTAATCCCCCCCCTTGAGATGTTTACAACAACATGCCAAACCGTGGCGTTACGTCAGCTGCCACCACATCTATTAGAGCATTATTTTTTGAAATCTGCTCTAGGGAGACTACCAAATCTTTAAGAAGCCCAATAAAACAGAATCTACCTGAATCAGAGGAGTATAAGTATGGTAGGGAAGAGTGATGTCAAGGCCCAAATTTTCCATAATGGTTTTTGACATTAGATTATGAGAGGCTCCAGAGTCTAACATGGAATTATGTAAAATGCATTGGTAGATTCTTAGACTCAATTAAAAATGATGAACCTCGATATCTTCTAATTGACCATCAATAGTAGGACCAAAAATGAGTTTGGGCTGAGAATCTTCGACATTGACCATGCTAGACAAAGGATCTTTAAGCATCTTGGCAACATGGGACATATACTAGTTATTCTTAATAAGATCAGTTAAAGGAATAACACTTTTAACTTTTAAATTTCTATTTCTAGGCTAAAGGGAGTGGTTTTATCTACCTCTTTAATGATGATGTCTCATTTTACAACATGGTCCTTTGATGGAACTTATTTCTTCTGATTGTCCTTTTCCTTATTCGCTGAAGTTTTGGATGGTTGATTTACCTTGTTTTTATTTGTGACTGCAGGATATTTTCCCTTACTCTAATTGCTTGGAGGACTCTGCCTTGTTTGAGTGTCTTTCTACTGAGATGTTCTCTTCTGAATGGGATTAACCGGCACATCTTTTCTCCTCAATGACATCTGACTATTTTGTGAACTAATTGCATTCAAGTATCCTCGCTGATAATAATTTGATTGAGTCTCCAATTCATGATCATTTGAAAGGATAAAATCTTCATATTTAGGCTGATTTTTCTTTTCAAAATACTCCTCATCTTTAGTCAAAAACATAGGCAGATCATCAACTTTGAAAATGATATTTTCCTCAATGATGTGTCTTCATATTATTCTTCTCCTTGAGCATAGTTCTGCTATAAGGGTGTCCTAATTTGCTATTGTTGTTGTGGTGGTTTCTCAGGAGCCCGCCGTTCTCTCTACTTAATCCTTAACTAAGGCTATTGTTGATCTCTGTAGTTAGGATTTCTGACCTTTGGCTGTCTCTCAGTGATGGAAATCATGTCAGCCATCCTTTCAATAGTTCTTATCATTGTATCCATCTTAGTATTGAAAGATGAGGTGGATGGTTCATCTTTAATAGTAACTCTTCTCTCATTTCTAGCTTTAGCTCTCTTCATCAGCAAATTTTCTTCGACGCTCACCGCATTCTTTTGCATATCCTCCAGTGTAGCTGGATTTATTTCCCTTAGTTGGTAAGCCATGTTAGGATCAAATGCATCTGGATAACGTATGAGAGCTAAGCCTGAAGAAGGCTTGATCTCAATGGGAATTGCATTATAAATTCTATTGAAGCGAGTATTGAAATCTTGGATTGTTTCATTGAGATTTATTTTAATGTTGTCATACTCAGTAAGCAACTGTAAATGATTTTTATTTACTTCCCATCAAGCTATAAATAAATTAATGAGTTGGTCTAGACTGGCAATGGAATTAGAAGTCAAGGACCTAAACCAAACTTTGAAATTTCCGGAGAAGCTTTGGGTTATAATCCTCATTTTTTCATTGTCAACATAAAATTCCTCCAAATATATGAAGTCAGTGACCTTAAAAATGTGTTGTCTTGTAGATATGGTAGAATTTTCATCAACCAAGAAGTGTCTTTGGCCATAACCCTGAGGTAAATCATTCAATAGGGTTGGAAAGATAAGTGGGGAAAACCTTGCCATGATTCCTGTTGAGTGAAGTGCTGGATTGACAACAGGAGGGATTGGTTGAATAGGTAGTGGAACAACATTTGTAGGTACTGAAGAAGTGAGTATGAATGATGAGGTCGAAGGTGTAGATGAAAAAAACTACAATTGATTGAGTTTTAGGTTGAGTTGAGACAAGAATTTCCTCTCGATGGTAGAATCGGATCCAATATTTGATGTCAAGGTCAAATTCGGGTTTAATCTCTTCAAAAAACCAATCTTTCAGAGGACTAAGGTCTAATTCAGATAATTACTTGACCTTAGATAGTCTTAAAGGATCGAAGACTATGTCAGATAAAGAGGTTTTAGACTTATATTTAAACAATGACAACTCAAATTTCAGATCATGCGATATATCTTCAAGAGAAAGTAGTTTAGCAAGTAGAGAAAAATATCTTACCAATGGAACTGGGCCTGATTGAATGTTTGTAGTTTGATATCTACGCCTTCAGAAAATATTCTCTGGAGCATCTACTAGATCGGGATCGGGATTTTCTCTAGTATATCTTCTCGAAGCCAGCTCTACAATATTAGCACTGCAATTATTCAATCAACCTTTCTGAAACTTAACCCTATCATTCAAAGGATAAAATTCCAAAGTTTCTTGTCGAACATCCAGGGAAAATAAATCTTTTATTCCCCAACAATGACGCTAGTATGTTATCACTCTGCCAGATCTCAAAGGCTGAATAAGAAAACCTAATAGAGGTAACCACATACCAATATTTTTGCTTGGTATCTAGCCCTACCAAACCGGAGAGGGATATCTCCACAATGTCACAGCCAAGAGGGCTGGATGAATTAGGGTTTTAAGCTAGGTATGAGTACAAGGGTTTGATTTGTTTGAATTGGGTTGCTAGATGGGTGAATTAGGTCAAAGAGATTAGGTTAGGGTAGATAGGATTAGGGTTGCAGAGATTGAATGGGGAAAGGTAGGTAGAAAACATAACACTTTAGGGTTTTTTGATTAGGATGGATCAGACAGGTGAGGAGCTAGAAAGAGCAAGGCTAAGCATGAATTCTTTCTAATCTGAAGAAGATGGACAAACTATGAATTTTTTCCTAAAACAAAGCATGAGAGATGTATTTTTTTTATCAACTTAAAAACCAAAATATCATAGAAACGAAATGGATCATGAAAAAAAAAATCATACATAATGAGACATAAGAAGAACAATGCTAAATTTCCATACCACAGGTATCACAAAGAAATAGTTGCAACATTTTCATTAATTTTCTGCCAAAATGATTACACTAGAGTCTCTGATCAATGCATCAACATCCAACTTGTGAAATGAGTAAAAAATTACATGATATATACCTCAAAACAACTCCTCCCATCCTTAGGGGTCGAATCCATGAGAGGAGGAGCATTTCCACCAAAAACGGAGCTGAACACCTAGATTGTAGGGGGGTCAAACTTACTCATCTCTCACTTTTTGCAAACTGATTCATTACATGTCATCAAAACTTTTCACCTAATGTATTTACCCTAGGTAAGTGTAAAAAAACCATAATTACATTTAATTCCATAAATTACATAAGTAAACACATGTTTTATCAAGGTGAAAATTAAAGTTGCAGAGAAAACTCAGAAAAATCAGACAATGGTCAGGTGCACAACGCTCGTATTAGGTGCACCCTCCATCTTGCAGCTGAGTTTTGGATGGGTTGCAGGTTTCCAAACTGAGCTCAGGATAGCTAATTGGAAAGCTCATCCAATCTAATTTTAAAATCCATGCTTGGTTTTCAAATTTGACTTGATTTGACCTCCCAAAAAGTGATTCTCCCAAGACTGCTCTGGTTTGCAGCACCAAGGTCAAAAAGGAGGCAGAACTGTGATTTTTTGAAGGTTTTTTTACTTTTTTCACCTGCTATTTTGACCAAACAAGGCTAGTAAAGTGATTTTCTTGCATGTTTTCTCTATTATAAATCCAATGGGTGTATCATTTTGACCAAAATATGCCTAAAAAATGTGTGCAATGCCTAGGGCATTGTGCACCTTACAGTCCAACCGTCACATGACTGCCAAGGAATGCACAAAAACATCAAAAATTTGGAAAAATGTATCAAAACTTGAAAAAAATTGTTGAATGGTGGTTGATGATGAGGATTAGGCATGAAGTGAGGCTTCAGTAAGGATATCAAGCTTTCTTTTCTCTTCTTGCATGGTCAAGGTTTCAATTTTTGCATTGGCTTATTTAAGTTTTGACCTTGCAATTTTGTTTCTCTTGGCATAGTGCTTCTCCATCCTTCTCTGAATATCATTGTCCTTGTTTGATTTCTCCAAGAGATTTTAAAGATGTTTGTTAGCCCTATCAAGCCATTGCTCCCTGTTCTCATTTATTACCACTGGAAATTGCTCATTAAGAGTGACCTCATCCGCTAGTTATCTTTCTTTCTACCTTCCTAGTTCTAGGGCTCTCTTCAAACCTCTAGTCCTTGGCCTTCTTCTAGGCACTTTTTTTTCTGTTTCATATAGCACACCATATTTTTATAGTGTCTCTTCAAGAAATAATTTAGCTTTTTCTTCTCTCTTTGAGCTTTGATGAATTTGACTTCATCAATGAAGTGTTTGGTCTTTAGTTGCTGGTTCTCCTACTCAAGAAAGGTAATGAAAAATTTAGATATATCAAGATTAGTTTTTAGCTCTTTAATATTGGCTTATTTTTTCTTGATGACTGTGATAGTGATCTCATAATCATCTTGCTAATCCAAGTCAACAAATTCAAACTCCATTTTTATCTCATGAATATTTCCCTCCTCATGCCTGATCTCTTCCTGAATATCTGCCTCTATCATCTTTTGCTTTCCTTTATCTACCTGCTTTGCCGATGAATAAGGAAAGGCCCCTTCCACAATATGTGGAGCAAACACTTTCATATGACCTCTATGATATGTTTTTTCCAATGTATCTATCCCAACCACTTTGGTCTTTTGAAGCTCACTGATCTTAGCTCTGCTAGATGGCCCAATCTGAATGTGAAATGGTGATGATGGTGGTGAAATGGGTGAATTAGTTTGAGCTGATGAAGAAGTAGGTACTGTGGGCTGAGATGGAGGAAGGGATGTGGAAGGATGAGATGGTGGAGGCACATCTTGAGCATGTTGAATTGGTGGAGCAGTAAAGATGTCATTAGCTATGAAAGTGTCCCATGGCATGTTCAATTGATCGAGGTGATGGAGGAAAATGATCTTGATGAAAGAGCGGTGAAAAATAATTCTCATTTGGTGGTCATAATCTCTCTTTTGAACATTGTATTCCATTTTTTCAATGTTCCTGAAGAGATAATAAGGTATGTTGAGCATTTTGACCCTTGTGAAGTGCATTAATAACTTGATATGGTAGGTGTAGAGTCTAGAGAACCTTCCTTCACAAGAAAAGTACTTCATGGTGATTTTCATCATGGGGGCATACCTATCTAAGAGGTAAGAGAAAGGAAAGAACCCTTTTCCTTCATTCTTGTACCTTGGGTTGATATATGGCTCATAGTAATGATTCTCCAAGTCTTTTGCCTTGTACCACTTTCCACCAACAATTTGAATTCCAGTGGCATCTGTTATGATGGCCGTGGATACTGTGAAAGTGACACCAACAAGGGTTACTTGGTTGTCATGAAGATTAGAGATGAAAAGCCTGCTCAAAACAGGGTGATGTTGGACCTTTTTTATTTTTTCACAAAAGTCAAAACATCCTACATACTTGAAACATGTCACATCCATGGGAGAGGCCATGAGTTCTCTGATGTTTGTAGGTTCAAGTTTGAGGATATTCCCTCCTTTGTGTGGCCTCCTCTCCTCCCTTTCTTCTTCCTAATTGAATTCTCTGTTTTCTTCTTCCATAGTGTCTTGGCTAGAAACCCTAGGGAGATGAATTTGGAGTGAAATGTAGATTTAGGGTGTAATATTCCCAATTATATTTTAGCTAGTTGGAATATTATATGTTGCTACTATTCATAGCTTAGATGAATAAGTGGGGTAAAGAGACCCTTAAATCTCTTTAGTAGGAATAAAACCACTTCTAGTGTGAATGTGGATCAGTTTCGCTATCTGAAATAAAGCAACCCTTGGTGTGAAAGGGGTCAATGCATGTAGACTGGGTCAAGGTTGACAAAATCAACAATGCTACCATAGGAGAGAGTGGAGCTAGTGGGGACAACACAGTTTTGGAGGAGGAGTCTTTGCATGGAAGTAGCATCATAAATGAGTGAGGCAAAGGGTGAGGAAGCTTATCAAGCATATAATGAAGGGGATGGCATCCATGAGAGGTATTCATAATATTTTTTATGTTTGGGTCTTATGACTTCTTGCATGCTTCAGCTGTTTAGTGGAGTTTGTTGTATTGTTTAGTACAAGGGTGTTTCCAGGCAGAAATCCCACACTCTACCTCGGGGGACTTTGAGTGCCCAATCAAGGGAGATATTATGAGCTTCATTTACACCATTTGGAATTGGTCCAAGCAGCTACCTTCAACCACAATGTATTCTCCTTGAGGAACTGCATTATTTTGTAGGGTGTGGTAGTGGAGGGTTGAGAAACCTTGTTTATGAGCTAGTTTCTTAGTTAGAGGAGCAACCCTTCACCTGGAAAGCTAGAGAGGAGAAGTTACAACCATTTTCTTGTTATACAAACCATATTTCAGTAGAGCTCCAGTGATATATTGTGATTTATCCACAGAGTTGCAATCTTCACTTTTTTCATCTTGTGTATTTGAAGAAAGCCTTTTTGGGTTGTTCTGGGATTGTGTTTGAGAGAATAGTTCTCCATTTTCAGCTCCTTTTGAGCATCATATCAGTAGATCCACTTGTTTCCATTTCCGAGCTGCAGTAACCCTCACTGGGACTGCATTTTCATGTACTCCGACATTTCTGTATAGCAGCATCATTTGTGGTTTTAGTGTATTTGGGAATTGGAGGCTTGTTTGCCTAGTTTGAGTGATTTGTTCCTCAACACATTGTATATTTTGTTGCTGTGATACATAATATAACGGATCTATGATTTTATCATGTGTTTGTCTTAATATTTTATGTACATTCAAATTTGTGTTCAATATTATTGCTTTTTCTAATTTGGAATATTACAGGGGTATTAGAGCATAATCTTGGCTCAACACACAGGATGGAGGCTGATTTTTGTAGAGAGGACATAGAGTGGGCAGTATAACTACATATGTCAGAAGCAGGGGGCAAGGGTGCACCAATACACCTGGATGTACAGTCTATCTTGGACTGCTATTCTACAGTATTTGGAGATATTCCACATGGGAGACCACCTGATCGAGGATTTGAGCACACTATTGAGTTGGAGCAGGGGATCTAATGAGTGATCACCACACCCTGTAGGCATCCCAAAGCCTACAAGGGTGATATTGAAAAATCCATTTCGGAGCTCTTGGATTTAGGACATATCCGACCTAGCACCAGTCCTTTTGCTTCTTCAGTAGTTTTGGTGAAGAAAAAGGACAACACATTGAGGATGTGCATTGACTATAGGGCCTTGAATAAGAAGAAAATGAAGAACCGGTATCCAATTCATAGTTTCGATGAGTTGATGGATGAGCTAAGGGGATCCAAATGCTTTTCAAAGATTGATTTGAGGTCGGGGTACCATCAAATCAAGGTGAGGGACCAAGATATCCCCAAGATCGCATTTAGATGCCACTATGGCCATTTTGAGTTCTTGGTGATTCCTTTTGGGTGAACCAATGCTTTGGAAACCTTCTAGTCTTACATGAACCACATTTTTCATGGCCACTTAAGGAATTGTGTATTGGTCTTCTTTGATGACATTCTTATTTACAACCGCACATGGGAGGAGCATCTACATAATATTGAGGCAGTATTACACATTCTTGAGGAGCATCAATTCTATGCTAAGATATCCAAGTGTGAGATTGGACTCACAAAGATGCTATATTTGGGCCACATCATTAGAGTAGATGGTGTGAGATTTCATGAAGAGAAGATCTGTGCTATTAGGGATTGGCCCGAGCCAAAGAATGTCACAGAATTTTGGGGGTTTGTAGGCATTTGTACCTAATACTAGAAGTTTGTTAAAAGGTTTTCTCAACTAGCAGCGCCCCTTACAGATTTGAATAAGAAGGGAGATTTCAATTGGATAGCCACAATGTAGAGAGCCTTTGATAGGTTCAAGGAGGTGATGAGTAGTTGTCTGGTGTTGGTTTTACTAGATTTCACCCTGCCCTTTGTGCTGGAATGTGATGCTTCAGGGGAGGGCATTAGAGTAGTGTTGATGCAAGGGGGACACCCCATAGCTTTTGAGAGCCGAAATTTGCTGCCACATGAGAGATTGTATCCTATATATGATAAGGAGATGTTGGCTATCATGCATGCCTTAGCCAAGCTCTGAAAATATTTGGTGGGTAATAGATTCCGAGTGAAGGCTGATCACAATAGTCTTTGATTCTTTCTTGAGAAGAAACAACTATAGGAGAGGCATCAGAAATGGGTGAGAAAGATCCAAGCATATGAATTTGACATTTAATATGTCAAGGGGAAGAGTAATGTAGTAGCATATGCTCTATCTCGGAAGCCAACAACGTTGTCCTTGATGAGTATGGATACATATTGGAAGGCCCAGTTTCTAGTAGAGTATTCCGAAGACCTCTTTGCATGTGAGATACTAGATGGTGAAGTGACTGATGTTAGGTATAGAGTGATGGATGAGGTCATCTATTACCGAGACCGGGTATTATTGGCTAGAGATTCTAGACTCAAGAATAATATTTTGCAGGCATCACATGATTCACCACTTTACAGACATAAAGGATTCACAAAGACATACCGGGCTATTTGGGAGAGATTGTCATGGAAGGGTCTCAAGGAGGATGTGCTCCAACACATCAAGGAGTGCAGAGTTTTCCAGCAGAACAAAGGGGAACACAACCATCCTGCAGGATTGTTGCAGCCACTCCCTATTCAGAAAGGGAAATGGGAGAGTATTTCGGTGGACTTCATCACTGGTCTACCTATAGTTTAGGGTAAGGATTGTATCTTTGTATTTGTTGATCACTTACAAAGTATTCACATTTCTTTGCTATTTCTGCATGATATATTGCTTCACAGGTGGCCGATCTCTTCTTTAGAGATGTATTTAGACTCCATGGTCTTCCAAAGATCATAGTTAGCGATCGTGATAGCCGCTTCATGGGTGGCTTTTGGCAGGTGATTTTTGGTTAGTGGGTATTGAGTTAACCCCGAGTACTAGTTATCTCCCACAGACCGATGGAAAGACAGACATAGTAAACAAGTCACTAGAAGGCAACTTGCGAAACTATGTTTTGGGCAGCAAAGGGCATGGCTGTGGTGGCTCCATTTGGGGGAGTATTGCTACAACACAACTTTTCACATGTTCATCGGCATGACCCCATTTCATTCTCTTTGTGGGTATGATGCTCTGTCATTTGCTGATGTGATGTTTGGGGCAAGCAAGGTTCCTAGAGAAAATGAGTGGATTCAGGAGAGTCAAGATATAATCCAGGCCCTCAAGCACAACAATGCTACAACACAAAACCAACATAAGTTATATGTAGACTGTGGTGGGATAGAGAGACAGTTTGAGGTTGATGATTTGGTCTATCTCCGTATTTAGCCATATAGAAAATCTACACTAAAGGAGAAGGGGTTGAGAATCTTAAGCCTCAGTTCTATTGGCCATACAGGGTTATCCGTCATGTTGGGGAAGTAGCATATGAGTTGGAGCTTCCCATTGGAAGCAAGATCTATAACATTTTTCATGTATCATTTCTTAAGAAGGCCATTGGACAACATGTGGTTGCCACCATGGATATTCCACCTCTGGATGATGAGGGCCATCTTGTTTTACAACCATAGGCTATCTTGGATACCCGGGAGAGGCAGCTAAGAAACAGGGTGATTAGAGAATATATGATTCGATGGAGGAATCTACCTGATGAGGATGTCACTTGGGAAGGAGAGAAGATTTTATAGCATCCTTATTTACTGTTTCTTGAGGACAAGAAAAATTTGGGAGGGGAGGATTGTAATATTCCCAATTAACTTTTGTGTAGTTGGAATATTATATGTTGCTTCTATTCATAGCTTAGATGAATAAGTGGGGTAAAGAGACCCTTAAATCTCTTTAGTAAGAATAAAAACACTTCTAGTGTGAATGTGGATCAGTTTATCTAGCTGAAATAAAGCAACCCTTGGTGTGAAAGTGGTCAATGGCTACCATAGGAGAGAGTGGAGCTAGTGGGGACAACACAGTTTTGGAGGAGGAGTATTTTCATGGAAGTAGCATCATAAATGTGTGGGCCAAGGGTGAGGAAGCTCACCAAGCATATAAGGAAGGTGATGGTAGCCAGAGAGGTATTAAGAATATTGTTTATGTTTGGGTTTTATGACTTCTTGCATGCTCCAACTATTTAGCAGAGTTTGTTGTACTATTTAGTATAAGGGTATTTCCAAGCAAAAATCCCACACTCTACCTCGGGGGACTTCGAGTGCCCACTCAGGAGAGATATTATGAGCTTCATTTCCACCATCCAACATTGTGCCAAGTAGCTACCTTCAGCCACAGTGCAATCTCCTTGAGGAACTGCGTTATTTTGCAGGGTGTTGCAGTGGAGGGTTGAGAAAACCTGTTTATGAGCTAGTTTATTAGTGAGGGGAGAAACCCTTCACCTGGAAAGCCAGAGAGGAAAAGTTACAGTCATTTTATTGTTATATTAGCCATATTTCAATATACCTCTAGTGATACAGTGTGATTCAGCCATAGAGTTGTAGTCTGCATTTTTGCATCTTGTATATTTCAAGAAACCTTTTCCGGGTTGTTTTGGGATTGCGTTTTGAGAGAGTAGTTCTCCATTTTTAGCTCCTTTTGAGCATCATATCAGTAGATCCATTTGTTTCCATTTCTGAGGTGCACTAACCGTCACTGGGACTGCGCTGTCATGTACTTTGGCATTTCTGTATAGCAGCAATATTTGTGGTTTTAGTGTATTTGGGCATTGGAGGCTTGTTTTCCTAGTTTGAGTGATTTGTTCCTCAACAGATTGTATATTTTTCTATTGTGATACATAATATAATGAATCTATGATTTTCTCATGTGTTTTTTTTAATATTTGTTGTACATTCTAGTTCGTGTTCAATATTACTGCTTTTACTAATTTCGAATATTACATGGGGAGTGGGGAATGGGATGGAAAAAATTAGGGAGATGGGGGAAGGGATTATTAAATTGAGGGAGGTGACACAGAGTAGAAATATTTTGGGATTTGGGAATAGGAATTTTATTACAGGTATGGGGATTTGGGACCCTAGGAATTTGAAATACCTAGGTCTTAGGGTTTAGGGGACAAAGGGCTTTGGGATATGGATTTAATAATATACAGGTAGGGATAGGATTTATCGTGATGTGGGAAGGGTAAAAGGGTCTTTAGGGATCAAATGTGGGATTAGGAAGTGAAACTAGGGTTTCTATCTTGAAAAAACTAGAGATTTCTCATGAAAATCTTGACACCAAGAAATTTTCACTTAAGAAATACAAGGAGGGCATAATGATGTCTTACTTACTTGCTAGGAAGTGGAGAAACCCTTTTTTGAATCTTTGGAGGACCTGCGCGAAGTTTGGAAGCTGGCAAGTGAAATTGGGCAGGGGCGTAACGCCTTTGGTGCCTACGTAGCGCCTATCTTCCATGTGCACAACACCTTTTCTCTATGCAGAACGCTTGTCCCAGGTGAGCAGTGCCTTGTTCCAGGTGAGCAACGCCTCCCAAAAATTCGGCCTTTCACCTTTCAAATTTGATTTTTTGAGCTGTGTGAGTGATGTCTTGATGGCACAGAGAGAAAATAAATGTCTTTTGATCTTTGGATGGGCTTTATGTTTGATGGATTGGATGTTTTGAGCTTTGGACCCAATTTTCCTATCTTCAAATTCACCTTTAAACTTCAAAATTAAACCCTTTCACTTTGATTTCTTTCTTTTGACAATTGATCATTTTGATGGACTAGGAACTCTTTGCGCTTTGATATTTTCTTTTTTGGCATGTGGAACTCTGAGTTGGCAGCTTGGAAACCTCATACTTATTACATATTAAATGACATAAAATTACAAAATAAAAATAAAAGTTGCATCTTTTCTGAATAAAGATTACATTCTAAGATGAAAATCAAAACTTTGGAATCAGAATTACATCTTTGCAAATCATCTTTACATGGTAAATAGATGTTATTTTTTTCACTCTCTTACTTTTCTGGCTTTATGCAATGGCAATGGTGTGTTTATTTGACCTTGGAAAAAACCCTAGAAACCTAATGAAACCTTGAAAAAAACCCTAAAGACGTAATGAGACTTTGAAAGAGTGGTTTTCATGATGAAATTAGCTTTATGAGTGATGTACAATGAGCAAGGTATGAAATTTAGCCAGCAAGTAATGGAAATTTAGAAAAAGTGATTTTTTTTTACTTAGGGCTACCATGAGTGAGTAAAATTTTCTGAGTGAGACTCCTAAAATGATATGAAAAGAGGATTTTGATCACTGATGGTAGGATGCAAATACTAACACTAACAAGGCCCATCAATGAGACCTCAAACAATATAGTCACACCACACATGTGCATAGCTTATGCCCATATGACTCCAATGAAAATTCCCTATTAATTAACTTCTCTTTTCCATATGTTGGTTTGGGAAAAAATGAAGTTCACTTGAATCAAGTGTGATTTGTTTTTTTTATCTTTTCTGCTGGGAAGTTACTGGCTCAGTTCTTCCAATTACTTTTTTGTATTTATGACATACTATATCAATGGGATACCAATTTACATTTACTAGAGAAAGGTAAACAAACAAGAAAAAATAGATTCTATTAATCAAAACATATAACATACTGGTGAGAACATAATTATAAGAAAAATAGACAAAAATGAAACTACCTGTTAAGATACTATAATTTTATTAATTTCCACAAATGAACAAGTTCATTGGGACTCTCCTATAATCTAAGGATAGGAAAGAGGGAGTCTGCCCCAGGTAAAAATATGCAAGTTGTCTTATGTTGAGTCCATTAAATGAGAGGGTATTATAGATCTTGGCCAAAGACATTAATTTTCCCAAAGGAGGAAACAACATATCTATGATAGGGTTTAAATTTTTTGGAATGGAAACTTTCCTCATTTCAGCTTTAATCACAAAGATACCTCATTGTCCTTCTGCCATGAAATATCACCAGTTCCTTTTTATGATTCTTATATTTTTAGGATGTAATCATTTTTTTGGTTCTCCTCGGATTAGAATTATGTTGTCTCAACGATACTTTGTCAACAATCCGTAGTTCTGCTATTATTCTCTATAGACATTGATCATATATGGTTGATCCCTATCTGAACTCGTTTGAGAGTACATTATTGAGAGTTTTTTTCCAACTTTTCTGGCACATCATCCTGATTCCTGTGTCATGTCAATTGTGTCACTCATCTACTGCTGAATTGCAATGTTTTCCATCCAATCCACCATCCGGTTGGCTTATTTACTAACATGAATGACTTCAATATTCTGTAATGTTTTCTTCTACTTCTGCACCATTCTGCATAACTCCCACGTCTTGCTTTAATCCTATTCATTCATGAAATTATTTAGGAACTTCGAATTTCATTCTGTGATAACTTTGGCTTCTTTCATTTTATTTAACACACTTTATTCTTTTGATCAGGCCCTGGATCTCGACCTTATGTTTACACTGGTAGAAATTTCCTAACAGTTTAATGAGTTATATTTGATAAATCCACCCATACTAGAGATTCTTTGATTTCCTTTAGAATCATTGTCGAAATTAACTTTTATGAGTACTAAGGTTAATGATTTCTAAGGAAAATTTACTCATTAAAATACTTATTTTTTCCTATTTTATTCGTAATGGAGATTTATTTCTGAACTAAAAGTTTCACATTAGTTGGGATTATGGTTAGGGAGCTTTTGAAATTAGCTTTGGATGTCTCTACTATCATTTTCTTGACCTGAAACCAAATATGTTAGGGGAGAAGATCCCACCATTTCTAGCATTTTGAATAAATCAGATTTCAAATCCTGGGATGATTTCCCAAGGACAAACTATTTTAAAAATGAGAGATTTCGAGGGAGGTTTCTCTCATTTGTTTTCTGAGAGATAGTCCAGTAGGCTAAACCTCAAAATAATTTGTTTGCACCAGTCTCAATAAAGTTCCAGAATTGATTTGCAATTTCGCATTTCAGTAGTAGAAGTTGGTTGCATTCAACATCTCTCATGCGCTTGCTTCACCTTGTTGGCCCAATCCGCCCCCTCTCCTCAACTTCAGAGTCTATTATGTCAGGAATTTTTCTGTTTATAACCAATATGAGTTGCGTTATCTTATAAGTTAGTCAAAATACTGGGAACGCAAATCTCTTTCCGAAGTTTGGTTTACTGGAGATCCGTGGATTCGAGATCGCTTTGTAATCTTCTCTGATGTTATAACTCTCTGTCCCATCCTTGTTTGATCTAATTGAACCAGTATCTTCTGTTATCAGAATTATTCTCTGATACAAGCTTTTATCCAAAATTAGTTTTTCCTCCTCACTGGCTGCAACATCCCAATCTCCGGTCTTCTTCCATCCTTGAAAAGGTACCAATAATATGTGGGATCTTTCTAGTAACTTTCATCCATCCTTGATTAATCATTGCTTCGTTGATTCTTTTTGATCCTTCAATTTCTTTAAAGGTGCTATGTTATTTCCAAGCTTTATCCAAAATGACATGTCCTCTCCTTCTCCAATCTCCTAAAATAATTTATCTATTATTCACCAAAATACTTTGGCAATGATGATCTAGATTGAGGATCCCTTTGGAATATCGTATACTGTGGAATCTCATGATTGAGGATCCCTTTGGAATATCGTATACTGTGGAATCTCATAAGTACTTTTGTTTTTAAGATATTTTGTTCGCATTATTGCATTCCATAAAGTATTTGGTTAAGATGGGACCCTCTAGAAGAGTTTGGCGCTAGGAGCCTTGGTTAAATTTATTTTTGATAGTTCAATTTTATTATTTAGGAGTTACTTTGAAATTTGAATGGTGTATTGGAAATAGTGCTTTAATAAAGAGGAATGTTGTTAATTTTAAATAATAATGGTATGTTCTATGCTTAAGAGTAATTTAACTCAATTTTCCTTATTAGCCCAATATCAATTTCTAGATTAGCAATCACATTAACTTCATCACATTGATAGTAAATGCAGATAGAACAAGATGGCACAATATTTGGCGGATGCCAGGGAAAAACCCCAATGTGGGGAAATCCCTTTGATCAAATTCTTCTTATTATTCTTCAATAGTTTACTAGAGAGACATAGTACAAATATAAAAATAGTTTGCTCAAACAAATCCTGTCAAAATCAACAATCAACAACAGTCACCTGCAACCCTAACCATAAAGTCAATGTTTGTCAAAGGGGCTCTAAAATTTCCTCCAAACAGCTCGATCAACAACAAACAAATTAGGCCTTCCAAGAGAGAGAAAATCAACCCAGAATAGTCAAGTCAAACCTGGTCAACGCTGCTGTAAAATATGCGATCAAACTTGAAGTCAACGCTTAAGTCATCCTCGGTCAAACTACTCCAAATTCTTCAAAATCTGTGCCAATCAATGTAGCCTCCTAAAATTGTATTTTCTACCTAAAAACCTCAGTAAAAGATGAAGGGTTGACCCTGAATCAAAGCTGGTCAACCTTGTTCAGAATTTTGAAATCTGACCTGTACTTTGACCCTAAAAACTTTGGCCTCCTGCCACATGTGTGAAGAGAAGGAGAGCTGCTCCAAGTGTTGTACAAACCAATGAGGAGAGGAGAGAGAAAGATGTGATGAGTGAGTGATGTCGAAAATGAGGAAAAGGGTCACTCTTATTTATAAAATTTGCTGAGGGTGTGGAGACACATCTGTTGGGCTTCATGAGCCTACATTTGATGCTGGCTGACCTTGAAAATTTACACATGTGAATAATAAATTCAAAATCACACTTCTACTTGTCCAAACAAGATGCTATTTAGATCAATCTTGCAGCTGTCAAAAATAGGAATCCAATAAAAATATCATCTCCATTATATGACTTGTCCAAGTTGGAGATTGGCCCTAGCTGCAAATTTTAACAAATGACCATTGTCACTGATTATATTAGTAGTCACCAAGAGAGAACTAGATAAACGATATTGTGCCATTAGAAATTCCTATTAGAACTTTCAAGAATAGGAAATTAAAAAAATAGTAGCTTTAGAAATGGAATGATACCTTTCTGAAAAACATCAGATAGGTACACAAATCTGTAACCAATGGCTAAAAATAGTAATCCTTTAACAATAGAAGCTTTTAAAAAATAGTAAATGTGAAAATAGGAATCCCTTTTGAAAAAATCACGCTCCCATTCATGTTACAAGTCTTGCATGTCACATGAATTCATGGGACCCCTGAAAAAAGTAAGACTAAAGTCTGAACTGAAATCTCACGCAGAGGCAATGATTATGGTGTATTCCATGTCAATATGAAAATATCTGAAAATAAAACTTGACTTGGAACTAGATGACACAACTAAAAATTATAGTGAAATTGAACACTAAATATGCCTAGGGAAAATTCAATGTTAATGGGGCTTAAGAAGAAGACAAAGCGATCGAAGGGGATAAAATTGTATAATATAATAGTATGAGGCAGTGATGGAGGACCTTGGGACCTCATACTTGGTTGGGAACCAAGCCTAAAAAAACAAGGATTCCTAGTGGATCAATATTCTACTTTTGTGGTGATGAGAAGCATTGCTAATGGAAGCATGGGAAAAATATGATTTGAAAACCGAGAAGGTTTGGATGCGGATTAAATGGTTTCATTCATGTCTTTAGATAATACTGGATCGTTGCATATTCGATGCTAAGTAGAAGGAAGGTATTAGAAGAGAGAAAATGATGTTTATTGGAGAAGTGGACAAAATTGATGACTCCTATAAGAAATGGAAACATTGAGGCTTGTTGACGGGAAAATCTGTCCGATAGCGGCGAGGGGATCTCCGGTAAAAGGTCCCAATTAGACCTTGAGCTAGTTTGGATTAGGGATCCGTCAGGGTGTGGAATCGAGCTACCACGGTTGTCCTTTGCTTTGGGTATCGCTTAAACTCTATAAAATATGAATACACCTAATCGAGTAATCCTGAAGACATATGTGATGCATTAAATGTACATCGCTCTCAGTAGCAAGAGAAAATAATAAAGCATGAAAATTTGAGATGTGTTGTTAGCAACACTTCATTAAGGATTCAATGACATGTGATACGACCATGAAGTAAACGAGTTCCTCATGTGAACACCCTTCACATTTGTATAGAGGCTTAAATTTCATCAAATTGTAGAGTAAGGGACTTTGATTGGTAGCTTGTTTTTGGTTCTCTTAATTAGTTCAGGTGTAGATTTCCTCTGTAATTCACATTGGGATAGTTTAGTACACCACATGAACAAGGGAGAATGAGTGTGAAATCGTGCTCAACACCTCCTAAAGATGATGAAACAATTGCTAGATCAATTAATGATGGGATTCTAAGCATGTATAATATACAATTCCACTTTATACAATTCTTCTATTAGGTATTATGCCCAAAGAAGTGGGACATGCCTGTGGAATCTCACAGTGTTGATGGATTTAGTTGTTAAGTGGTGGATAATGCAGAAGGAAAGGATGAGGTAAAATCGTGAGGAGGTCATGATGGGTATATCATAGTTGATAGGGTTATGTTATGAGGCATCATTCCTAAATAAGTGGTATATTCCTATGGGATCACACTATTAACAAATTTTGAGGCTAAGCGGCGGAGAATGAAATGAGGCGGTGGTGGGGGAAAAAGGGAGAAGTCATGATAGACATCAATAAGAGAGGAGTATGGAGGTTTACCCACTAGAGGAGAAATATGTTTCATGGAAACCCTCATCTCATGAAAAATTAGTGGACGCTAATTAGGATAACGGGGAAGTATAAATTAGAAGCATATCGTGGCATAGGAAGTGAAAAATTGGAAGACCTCCAATATGAGGAAGAAAATGCAAAGGACAATGAAACTAAGCTAACAATTTTGAAGAAGAGTTCCAATGTGAAAAGAGAAGAAATAATGGAATTTTATTGAGATAGGGATTACAATGATTCCATTTTCAAATATAATGAAGAAGATTCAGTGCCAACAATGCTAACTCTTTATTTGCAACCTCTACAGGAAAGCCTCGTGTCAGTCGATTCATGAACAATAACATCTATAATTGAAACAAATGATGATTTATAAGAGAGGAGTAAGTGGATGAAAAAATATATGGTTTTAAGGGGTGTTGTACATTTCATGTATATTCATGAGTCAAGCAATAGTTGAACGACTTTCAAGGAAGCAACTTAGCATAGTGTTAAAAAAACTGGAGGATGCATTGGATAAACCAAATATTTGAAAAACAAGAAAGGAATTATTGATATATAAGATGCCAAAATCGCATAAGAGGCAACAATATTAAAGATCCAATGTGAGAGTTAATATTTATGTTGTTGGTGATCATGCATAAAGTTTTGCAAAGTACTTTAAATATGATCATTATTTGTAAAATAATTAGTTGCTTGATATAGCATGAGGACTGGTAATTATAGTGACGGGGAACACTTGGAAATCGAGAAAGTAGGATGTAATTTTAGATTGTCTAAAAAAATAATTGAAGAAAGGGAAGGTTAGGGAGGAGCACATCAAGGAATAATGGATCAAGAAGGTTGATATTTGAGGATTCGACAGAGGTGAGATTTATAAAAGAGCGAGTCAATCAATCTAGTGCTTATTTATAAACATAATTAAAATATGAGGTGGGGAATCCAATGAAAGTTCAAGAATGCTATTACAAGTAAATACCACTAATATAATCAAGATTTTGGCACGATCATTTTCATCTCTATAAATGAAAATGCTTGAAGTACCTCAAAAGGAATAAATTGGAAAATAATTATCTCTAAATTTTTCAAAAGTTAGACTTACCATGGCTTTCCATTCAGTGTCCTTTGTTCTAGTAGCATTGTTGTTTAAGGCGCGGTCATAATAAGTTGGCCAAGAATTTCTTTTAAGCCTTGCACATGGAAAGTGCATGGGGTTACATTTGAACCCTAGGCTTTCTTGGCTGAAAATTAAAAAATCAATGCATGGGTAACCTATGTGATTATAAACTTCCTTTTTTAAAATCGGGTATCATTATGAGTGTTGGACATTATTCCTTCCGTTTTTTTGGTAACTTTATATCCAAAACTCATTGTTATGCTACATTAATAATAACAATACTTTTATGTTTTGGTGCTCTTGTAGTTCTTTCTTTACACACTCTCTGGTTTGTTCAATTTTAATGTTCATGTGCATTGTGTACAAGATAATATATTTGAATGTATTTCTAGATGCACATCATGGTAAAATGTATGCTTAAAACAACTTTGTAATTCAATAATAATGTATTTTTCCACGATTAGTAATTTTTTTCATTTCATGGATAATATGATGGGTTCAAGTTGAAGAGAAACATGGCTCTAAATTTCTTGAATGACACATTGAACTATATAGAGCCCATGAGACTAAAGGAGTGCCCTGCCTTCCTAATTAATTTGTGCATCAATTCCCCTACCCAATGTGGAGTTCATGATGAATGGATATCCTGTAAAAGACATCTTGGGTTATGAATTTGTATATCTAATATATGTTTCTATGTTAAAATGTTCTATTTGTGAAACATAAAGATTTCTTTTTGTAGAATGTTTTACTGTGGCTATTGTAGTATTGGAAAATCATTTCACTACATGCGAAACATTGTTGCAATATATTTAAGTTATGTATATATAAAGTTCATAGAAATAGAACAGATTCCGATAAGTGAGGATGTGGACATTTTACAAGGGAAGAAAATAAAAGACCAATATGAGTTGCTACTAGCTACTTTTATCTTAGGTTCAAATTCAAGATTTAATTCATAATTCAATCTATAAATCCAATAACTATAAAATTTGCCCATAATTTAGAGCAGTGATAAGAAACTATAGAATGCTAACCATCCATATCTATTTCCTAGTTGCTAATGTTTCTTTCTGTTTTTCATCGTGTGAGAGATTTTAGCCCACCCATTTAAAGTGAATGCTTTATTCATCACCAAGGAATGAAAATTTTGAAATGCATCAAGAATATAAAATTATGCCATTCCATTTATGTTGATTAATGAACTTCTAAACTTTGAAGTTGACATGGCATGTGCACTTTTACCTCATTATTTCATTTCTTAAATTACACCCAAACATCTGGAAAATGGATTTGGCTTTAGAATTAATTTTTCCATTGCAACCACTTGACCCTATTGATTGGAAAAAATAAGTCCAGTGACTACAAAAAATGTTGTTACCCATTTTATAACCACTATCATTCCATTTGTGTTCATTAATGAACATAAGAAATTTGAAGTTAAAATAAATTGCATGTGCAATTTGACCTTGGAATTCGCCTTTTAAATTGCACCCAAACATATGAAAAATGGATTGAGATTCAAAAGTATTTTTCCCATTGCAATCACTTGATTCTATTTATTCGAAAACATAAGTTGAAGTGACAACGAAAAAATGTTGGAATCTGTTTGATAACAACAATCCTATGGACAATATGCCAAGAAATGGCCACTTCTAATGACCTTTTTATTTAGATTAGCTCAGTGATGGGGAATTTTATTTTATATAATATTAATATTCACATGTAAAAATATAGCAGTGTGGGAATATTTACTAGTTATAATATTTGTGCAGAATATTTGGTTACTATGGCTGCTACTAGTTATCTACTTTTTTCTTCCTTTAGGATGTGTCGAATAAGAATAAAAAAATCATATGGAAATTTCAAGTGCAAAGATGCCTATGGTTTTCGATTATTAGATTAGGGATTATAAGAAAACAAATGGTATAATCATCTATGATGGATGGTAGTGAATGTGTTATGTGAATGTTGCTGGTGAAATAGAAAACATCATTTTAGTTGATTTACAGACACAAGTTGTAAAATTTAATCCTTCGCGCATAATTTTAAAATTTAGACTTGAGATAAGAAGTATTTAGGGACCATTGGGACAATTTTGGTGATTTAGGGATAAGACATTGGTTTCGATGATTAATTCATCCAAACTTGAGGTGATACATCAATCTTATTCTCATTTAGATACAACATTTCTGACTTCTTATGTTTGTAATTTTGGATATTACTACCAATAACTATGTTGAAGTCAATAGTATTATCTTATCAACATGACTTGTCTATTGGTTAACTTGTTAAGTTATACTAAGAGTACTCTGAAGGGAAAACTTGTTTAAGAGTACCCGAAGTTAGGATTTATTTTTCTTGGGAATTCAAATCAACTTTTCAAGAAACATGACATCCTCCATATATCCTTCATTTCCATCAACTGTTGGAAATACTAGTGGGAGGGGGGGGAGTAAGAATCCTAATATTTATTTTATGTTTACCTTACCAAATTTTACCACTCTCATAACCAGTGATGTAAAAAAATGAGAAATATAAAATAAATGATTTTATTAATTAGAAATAATGAGTAATTCAATCCTCTTCTTTATAACCAATTAGATACAATAATGTTTATGAAGACACCAATAACCAATCCACTAGGCTCCAACCTATAATTTTCCAAGCATTGACTTGGACTTCACGAGGCTCCAACCTCTAGGGTTCCAACCCTATCTTCCCAAGGCTCCAACCTTGTCTCTATGAGGCACCAACCTCTAGGGCTCCAACCCTATCAGTGGTATAGGCTCCAACCTAGTCTTCTTGAGGATTCCTATCTTCTAGGTCTCCAACCCTATGCTTCAATAAAAGTTCAATGGTTCTTCAAGGCTCCCAATATCTTCTGTAACATGACTTGAAAATATCTTCACCTTAAACAATGCTCTTAATCTATCTCCAAAGTACCTAGCTCATCACTAACAACTTTATCTTCTCAAAAGGTGTCTCCACAATTCTTCATGTCACTTTTTTGCAGAGGTATACTTCTTCAAATGCTATTCCATGAGGCCTTCAAGATAAAAAATATTGTCTCCAATATCTAATTTCACAAGTGTTGTCAACAAATTCTTTCTAAAATGATTCAACAATATTCCAATTCCTTAGTGGCAATTTCAAAGGATCTACAAAATATTCTCCAAATCTTCTTCAAGGATAAAGGTGAGCTTGAACAATGTTAGTAGGATTATCCAATGCTCTTGATGTCATGTAAATATTTTACAAAAGGATTACTCCATTACGCCTTCAATATATTCTTCAAGATGTGATATTAATGTAGCTTCAACAAGACAAGTGTTGGTCTCCAAGACATCTTCTAGAGGTGTCTTCAAGATGCTTCAAATATTTTTCAAAGTACCACACAAGTGAATAACTACAGGTCTATAATTCTGATCCTAAATCCTCCAAAAGATACTTTTCATATATATTTCTGAGCTCCACAACCACTAATCTGAATTGCAATGGTGACTGTAACTCCAGATCACAGGTTCAAGGCTTGTTTCTTGTTACCACATTTTTACCAAAGGTCTGACCCTCCACAAGGATTATCCTAGGTTTGAGTGAGCTATAAGGGTATTCAATTATGATAATATAAATTTTTGTCTTCACAAACTAATCCTAACTATCATATATGTATTCCTCCACAGGTGGCTAGACAGAAATATAGCAAAACAATAATCAAAAGTCTTCACTATTGACTGATATTAAGGTATACCACTATTCAGAGCTTCATTGAGCCTTTAACAAGTCTGTATGAGCCTAAAACTAGGACCTTGAGCCTCCAACATGCCTATCCCTCAAGTTTTGAACCTTCCTTTTCAAAATATTCTAGTCTGCAGCAAAGTGGTCACATGTTCGAGCCTCCATGTCTGCAATCTGAGCCTTCCAAATTTGATTGTTCACTGGTCCGAGGTATCACTAGATTATAATCTAAGTTTTCCACTGAGATATAAGTCCGAGCTGTAATGTAACTCTTCCATAGGTTTTTTCTATAGTCCTGAGCTCCACAAACAATTTTCCAACCACCTCTTCACTATTCTAGTAGTCCGAGCTAGAAAGATAACATAAATTTTCCCTAAAATGTAATATTTTATGTCCTCCTTGGCCTTTGTCTTCTCATCTGAGTTATGCAGTGAATTGGATGCTTAAAATTATGAATTTAAACTTATGCTTATACAATTTTTTACCTTCAACGAAAATTCATGTCCCTTTGAGGAGGATCCGACTTGCACAAGTAGGCTAATGTTGGGTAGGTTCATAAATTATTATATTCCAAATTGTAAAATATTTTTCTCTCAGCCTATGTGGGGTTAGAAGGAGTGTAATAACTTGTTGGAAAGAGCTCAATGTCTTCTATGAGCCTATACCAATTCCATCTAGAAATTAGGTCATTTTTTCATTAAAAAAATATATTGTTTGAATTTTCATCACTATTTTATCCTTGGAAATCTAGGTTTCATCATATATTTTTCCATGCTATATTTTAGGTTTTTATCATTATGTTTTGGATGATGTTATGGTATTCAAGGATATGTTACATGGGTTCTTCATTTGTAAGGGTTATGGAATTTTCACTAAGGATAGAACATCATATCGAGTTACGGCTACATGATGAACTTTAGGCATCCATAATCTAGAGCTATCCATTGTTTAGATAGAGATAGGGTTTCATGAAAATTTTATCAAGGCGAGGGAAACATGAAGCTAGGGCTTGTCAACAAGGTTTTCTTCAACTTTATTAATTTCCATAGGGTTTGCTTCATTAATGGCTTGACACTATATTGACTTAAGTGATTCTAGGGTTAGAGTATCATGGACATATGCACATAGGAATTTCTCCTAGGGTTTGCATAAAGAGAGACTTCAATGATGTTAGGACAACATCACAAAAGGTTTATTCATTCATTACAAAGGTTAGGAAATTTTCTATCTCCATATTGACATCAATTACAAATTTTACCGACATCAACAATGTGACTAACACCATTTCGGATTACATGTGGACATACATGTTCTAACTTTTTGGTTGCTTCAACAAAATAATTTTTCTTTGCACCAGCTTATGCATACTAGATTGATAAATTACCACTTCATGTGCCTACATCCAAAATAATCTTGCCTTCAAAGTGGTGCATGTTCTCAAATATAGTTGTTTAATAAGAATACACCCTCACATGTCACATTTGGGAAAATAGTTGTAGGGAATCTCCACAATTCCCTCGCTTCCCATGTCTTTCCTTGTACCAAATTAGTAACATTTGTTCATATGATTTACTAAATATTAGATATTTTCTCTCTTCAAAATCTCATAATTATAATGAAAAATTGCCTCAAGATGTTGTTTATCAACAAAATTTTCCTCCTGAGAAGGTGTCTCATCTCAAGGATAAATTTTCTCATCAACAAATCATTTTGAGGGAATTTATAAAGAGGATGATAGAATAAATGTCAGAGAGATAGTTAAAGATGACTTCATATTTACCTTGTTTTGTAGGTTAGTTGGTAATGAGGCACTGATGGATACAATATCAAAGGAAAAACTATAAACAATTTTTCACTATTTCCGAAAGGATAAGAAACCTCAACCAATTAGTAGGACAATCGAATTCCTTTAGGGGTTCTATGAATTCCTTAAAATAGACCAACTAAGAATTGTTGAAAAATTTAAATACACAGGCAATATTTGGGAGATTTCGATTCAACATTTTAGGCTTTAATCCCTCCCCCCCACCATTCAAACCAACTTGCCATCGATCCCCAAAAATTGGTGACTATTGGTGCCATGAGGTTCCCCCCCATGAGATCCCATTGATCCCCTAATTGAATATATTTTCCTGCTAGAATGTTTCAGAAGGAGGGGTTACCTCCCCCCTCCACCTTAACACTAATCCTTGAAACAAAATAAAATATAAAATGAAAACTAGCATAGCAGTATCTGCTACCGAGCAAACCAGAGTAATCCTAGGCCCCCCTCTGTAAGGTCTCCGTCGCCTCAATTCTCCATCGCCCATTTCTCCATCCCCTGAATAGTTCCCAGAAGCCTATAACCCATGTTGACATGTTAATACAAACATTAATCTTAAATATACTACTTATTTAAGATATTATTGTTCAGGATTTATGGATTCATAATCCTTTTCCATAAAAAAATCCTAATTATCGATCAAATGATTTATTGAAGATACTAATTATTAGTAGGAATCTACTTATTTTATAATCCTTTCTAAAAAAATACCAAGAAAAATTAGAAATATATATGCTTCTTTTATTATATAAATTAAATCATACCAATTACATAAATGATGTAAAATTGATTAATATAACTTTGTAATAATTTGTATTAGAAATAATTTATTTTTTATTATATTATAAAAATTGAATTATATCAATTATATAAATGGTGTAAAATTTATTTTTGTAAACTTTGTAATAGTTAGTTTTTATAATAATGGGAATGCTGGAAGCTTGATAATACTTAGGCAGGGTTGGGAAAGTGGTCAATCAATATTGTATGGATGGATCAAAAGTTTACCAATAATCACCAATATATTAGTAGGACAATATAATTATAGATATAGACATATGCATAACCAAATAAACCATCAACGAGATAAACAACAAGGAACATAAGACAACATCACACACGAGACACCAGATGTAAGGTGGAAACTCTTCTAAGAGAAAAAATACCATTTGCTTCTGCTCTACTTTGTCTTCTTTCCATTAATATTTTTTTTTCTTTTACATTATCATGTCACTAGACACCTCTAGTGTGCAAACCACAACTTGTGATCATGCAAGAAACTACTTGGTTGATTCCGCTACCTGCCAGAAGCCACCACTTCCTGAACTCTGCAGACCGCCACTTGTTGGAAGCCACTACTCCCACAATTATGCATACCACCACCTACTATATTCCCCAACACCCAATTCTCTCCAGCCTCCACTGGATGAAAGTCACTACTCATAAGTTCTCAGGCCACTACCCACAAGCCACCACTTGCCCCACTAAAGTCCCCAACCTTCAAGCTCTAATGTGTAACATGTTTCATAATGTTTCATAATGTATCCACCTAACTCAACAAAAAAAACCATGGGTTTGGTTTCATCCAATTTTCAAACTGAACCCACAATGACTCTTTCGCTCAACAATTGAACACAAACCCAACTAACTCAAACACACTCCAAAATCACACTCAATTTCTTATCTCATACAATCTAAGTAGAAAACTATCAAGACACCTCTAATTCAAATCAGTCACACACCACAACATCAAACCTTAATAAAACTCCTCAGCACTCTAGCTTAGCCATACATATATAAGTCTTGGCACAAGAAAATTATTCCTATTACAACAAGCCATATACATAAATAAACTTTGATTCATATTCTACCCTCTCAGTACAAAAACAACATACAACACAAGAGTCTATGACTAGCACAATGCAATACACCCATACATAGACTCTATCTCAAACTTGAAGTAGTAATTCTCTCACTAAGACTACCCACATACAACAACTATACCATTACAAGGATTCTGACATATAGTAGTAGCAATGTAATTAAAATCTAAAGAAGCCCCTGCATAATAAACAATTTCAACTATAAAACAACACAACACTTGACCATTCACACCAACTACCTTCAATATCTCACCAACACATTGTACCAACACTAACTCTAATATAGCTCTGACTCATCACATTAAATCTCTACATATGTTGATATGCTACAAGAATCAATCTCGTATCCCAAAACATTGTCTAAAACAAAAATCCATTGAAATCAAAACACAAGTCCTCTACTAAGCATTCTCGATCATGAATAGATAAGGAGATATGCACTCTATCCATACTCATATCGAACACAAACGTGGTATCATATACACTTATTCAACATCATTGTTCCTATGTCAATGTGAACAATGTATTTCACACTTTTACAAAGGCATACTGCACATTGGCTCTCTCCATCCTATGCTACATCCATCACATTAGATTGTACTCTACTTCTACGCCACATAGGCATCAAAAAATATGCTACACATGCATAAATGTGCATTGGTATATCTCATTTACACTACTTATCATACTGTCTAAACTTGCTCTATCTTTCACATGGAATTTTTAACTTTATTGTTTAATCACGTTCCAACAATCCAATCATTAATCAACACTTCCTATGAAATGGAATAAATCATGAACCAAATAAATAGAGTGTCGAAAAAATAATGTGCTTGACCTCTTAGACCAGATCACTGATTATTTCAATGGTAAATGTTTCTTACACTATGATAGGACCATATCAAATGATTAATCCATGCCACAAAAAAATTATTTAATGCATTCCATGTTGCCTTCGTGACCGATTCAAACCATAAAACCATGACCACATAATCAATGTGTTCCACTTGCCTCATGAGATTAGATAAATCAATGACTGTATATACCGAATCAATTTTGCACTTGTATGAACAAATCAAATCAAATGAATTATGGTATAAAACATAGATAGTCTGGTAACTAGAATATATTCTGGTAACTAGAGTCCTATAGTGCATACATTCCAGTATCTCAAGTCCTGTAGTGCAACATTTTAGTAACTGAGGTCCTGTAGCGTAGACAATTTGGTGACTTAGGTGTTGTAGTACTGTGTGCATACATACTCTTGTATTGGATACACACTGCTGCTGCTAGTGCAAATAGGATTCAATCAATTTTTCAATCACATATAGACCTACAAAACACTTAAACACATCAATTAAACCTTGTTGACATGCATGCCAACATAACTATCAGACTAAATGATTTTTTCCTTCATACTGTTTGTAATATTCGTTCCATGGACAGCACAGGGTAGTTATCCTTGTCCGAGGCGTGATTGATATTTTGGAAATCAACACATAAATGGATTTCCCTAGAATTCTTTCTAACTCGGACCAATTTTGACACCCATGTGGAGTGTTGCACTTTATATATGATTCAAGCATCCAAAAAATTCCTTAACTCTTTCTAAATAATATGCTCAAGAGTCAAATGAACTTTTCTCATCTTATGGTGAAATGGCTTGACCCCTTCTTTGATCGGTATTACATGCTGGATGATTCATTTTTCATAAGTTTTAATCTCATTGTATGTTCATGTGAACACCTCTCGATACTTCTCGAATAAGAGGATAAAGGCTTATTTCTCTTATGGTGTGCAATAAGTACGAGGATTGACATAATTCGGATCCTTTTATGTTCCCAAGTTAATTTTATCGTGCAACAACGTGGAACTCTGGTTTTTATGATTAACAGGTCTGTATAAGTGATTCTGTAGGTCATACAACTTATCAAAAGATACCAAACCCTTTGGGATGAAATTCCATTTACTCGTATTGGTTGCAACCTACAAATATTTTCGTCCTCATCCTCTTTGATCGCTGCATATTTAAACACATATGTGTTCACCATAAAGCATGGTATCTGTTGGTCATCATCAAAAACACGTAAATTATGATATTATCGAGGACTAATGGTTTATAAAGAATTTCTATAGAAAACCCTATCCCTCAATCGTGACAACCTAGCATCAACATTTGTTAATGTATCTGTAGTTGCGTTACACATTCTTGAAACAAAAATAATATTAAAATCTTGGAAATATGAAATTAAATGCCATAGCTCTTGTTGATAACTCTTAAGACAAGGTGACACACAATTTATGGTATCACGTACTTGTCATACCACAATTGTTTAATCACCTGCTAATTTTAGGTACACAACATTGAGGTCGATGGATATTTGTAAGCCCAAGACGAGTGCCTCATATTTTGCAGTGTTTTTTGTGCACTCAAATTCCAAGCAACTCGAATCAAGTGTTTTCTCCACAATGGGTCTATTAAAATACAAATAGCTCCAGAGCCCTCCTGCATTTTAGAACCATCAAAGTATAGAGTCCATATGTCATATGTACCACAATTATGCACTACACTAGTAATATTACTACTACTACTACTAACTGTACAAATCTCATTTCCACCAATTGGACTAGGAAGGATATGCAACTATGTTTTCGGTGGGACTGGGGATGGCTCTGCAAGATAACACCCCAGTTGAATTTCCGGGAATCAATCGCCAAAAATGAGTTCTACGAAAGCCACTAGTTCATTGTGTCCATTCAAGGGAGTAACATTATGTATCATGTATCTTTCTGAGTTCACTCAAATCTAGTTATTTATGTCATCATACAAAAGCCATAGGTGTGACCAATTTGTAAAAAAGTATCCTTGTAACTTACTTGACCAATATTTTCTTAAAAATACTCTGTATGCCTCTGATATATCCATAATAACTATTTCTATACATTAGCGAAATTACTCGTCGGATGATAAGTGGATAATAATGTCTTTGAGTTCACCAAATGCATGGACAAGGGTCCTGTCCAGCTGAATAATTTGTGCATATGTGTTATTCCATTTTGCATTATTTTTGTTTGAGACAGCTAACGGAATTACATTTACTGATGCACCAAAATTAACTAATCAATTGTGTACATTGAAATTGAAATTTACAAATGTTAACAAAAAGAGAGGGTAGAGTGTATTTTCTTCCAAGGTTAAAGCGTTAAGTACTGAATCGAGGGAACCATAAGACGTACTTGATCCCTTGTCTGAAGGGGCACTGTTACAAGTGGAAGACTTCCCAAGTGCTTGTAAGAGAATTTCCCACTGGATCATGATATTTGTTAACTCAAACATTGAAATGTTTGCATGAAGCTTCTTCATGTAATCAACTATACTGTAGTCCACAGTGGGAAGAATGACCAAAGTTTTTGGGGAAGGTACTTGTTTTTTGACTTCCAGAGTGATGGTTTTTTCCTTACTACTTGCAAAATTACTTTTCATTGAGAATGATTTCCCAAACTTTCTCTGGGTGTCCTGTACTGAGTTGACGAATGGACTAATTTTCCTTACTAAGCCTTATTTGAGCCTATGCTTTGTAAACTCTATTGTAGTGGCCAACCCTTCGATTCTCAAATTGTATCAGTTGGTCAGATTCTAGGATGGAGGGTTGTTCGGGGGAGGCTTCTTAGTTGTGCTCTTTTGGGATGTGAGTATGCAATTAAACATGTTTGTTGTGTGCCTGATACCTAGAGTTTTGTCGGTTGCAACAACTTCTTCCTTTTCTTCCTCAGCTTCAATATGCTCATCCACAAGCACTAAATCGCAAATATGCGTAGTAAGAACATTCATGGCGTGATTCCACTGTGGGTATGTTTTCTAGAAATGATAGGCTTGATGATATGAAAAATATCTATCCATGGCCACACCATTGAGATTCAACATGACGTTTGAAATTTTCACAGACTTTGCTGGTTGGTTACTGCTGCCACCCAAATTCATAGTCCTTCTAAGGAGTTTGAATCTGGGAATATTTTTGCTAACGGTGGTCTCAATTAACCTTTTCTTGAGCTTTTCCATCTAGTTTTATATATTCTTGACAAGGCAGGTAAATATTTCAAGATTGTAGGGTTCTTTCTCTTTGGCCTTTCTTACGGAGGCTCGAGACCTTTTACTTGTGTCACTAGAGACAGTTGTTGGTTCATCATCTGAGATGACTCCAATTGTGCACAAGTCCTTCTCAACCTCGATATCATATTCATAATTTTACATTAATGCTTGTTTCACAGTTCGCTTCATAAATTGTGCAATGCTTGTCGGCAAGGAAAAAGTGTAGTAATTTATTGGGATAGAGTCATGAGGTTTCGTTTCTTCTGGAAATTTATTCAAGATGTGGTTGAACCTCTAGTTTAAATTCATCACTTTGTATTTTTTCTCCATATTTATATTACCCAGCTCTTATGGCATGGGTCTTATCATCAGAAAATTTTTCAAGGAATATTTTCTTAAACCCCCTCTAATTCCGGTTGGAATTCAGAGGAAGGCTATGATACCATACAACTACTCTACCATCCAAGGTACATGGAAAAAATATACATGCAACATCATCATGACATACCTCAAGTTTTTTCAAATGTAGGTAAAAGTTGTCTAGATGGTCTTCAACCTTCACTATTTTATCAAGGTCATACTTCGTTAAGAGCTTCTCTTAATGCTTTGGCATCTTGTGTAAAACACATCGAAGTGAAAGTGGGACATGAGTCATCCAATCCAAATCTTGGTCTGCCATGTCTTCTTCTTCACTCTCCTCCTCTTCTTTGTCAGAATCAACTGACTCTTCTTCTTCTTCATGACCTCCTAACCCCCAAAAATATGTGTCTGAGAGTACAACATTATCTTTGTCACCACCGTGAAAAATTGGAGGCTCTTCTTCGTTCTCCAAAGAGTCTTCTAATTATTAAAGGGTGGAAATAACCAGATATTTAAGAGTAAAAACTAGTATCCCTATACGGGTGGTTTTGTTATTATTTTGAGAATATAGAAGACTAAGTACTCCCAGGATCAATCCAACAACTTTTTGAAATTGACGGGTTATAGGACGGATGGCCTGAATCTGATCATATGGAATTTCACAAGTCTGTTCGGGCTTGGGTTGGGAAGAGTAACCAAATTTAGAAACATGAGTAGGAGAGGTTCAATGAACATTGCTTCCTTGACCAAAATATGAGGTGTTGGGGTCGATGGGGTTATCAGCCATAAAACACTCGTTTCCCTCCTTCTAGCACCAGAAATGTTGACGGTGACAACATTCAGGGGCTCTCCTCAGTATGAAGTCCCAATTAGACCTCACACCATTTGGTGTAGGAGTCTCATCTGGAATAAATTAGGAATGATTGCCAAATTTTAAAGATTTTCCTTGGCTCTAGTTTTCAGTAGGAGAGAGGAGTGCATATGTACTTTCGCAAAGCAATGGGTGTGTGCCTAGTGAGTGTTCACGTGTAGGTGTGTCAAGCTTCTTCTACTGCAAGGAGAGAAAGGAGTGCGCCTCTAAGAGAGAGGCAATAGTACCACCCAAGAAGAGACACACTTGAGCCAAAAGGGCTTGTCTAACATCTAGTGGAATAGTCCACAAGGGATGCGATGATCATTAAAACCAAAAAATATGAAAGATCTGCCTAACGTATTGTGGAATAGTCTACAAGGATGGGCCAACAATAGCAACCATTACAACACATTCTCAATAAGATAAGTACTAAAATAACCGAAATAGTTCAACTATCTTAGCACATGTGAAAGAAAACATGAAATACAAACATATGAAGAATAGTCTGAGAAAAATCATAATGCATGCATGAATAATGTGTTGGCCTTAAGGATTATGTTATTAAGTAAAAGTTCCAAGAAACATATATACAATGAACATCAGTAGCTCCAATAGTGAAGCATTGGAGCCACTCATTTCTCCGCAAAAGAACTAGATTATCTCTCTAATGCTTCACTGATGGAGCCAAGATGAAAAGTTCTTTTCTCATAAAATAAGGGAGTATATACAACCAAGGGGTGATTCCTCATCCTTGTGTCTCTTTGAATACCGTCATGACTGTTTTACTTCCTATGAATTTTCAACTTGCATGACTTGACTCATCATATTCCATCTGTGTCCTTCAAACTTCCACTTTACATTACATTTTTAATGCAATATACATGATCCACAATAGTGATATGGAATATGACCACATATCACATGACATTACTTGCCACTGCTGACATGGAATTCTTGATGATGGGGAAATTTCAAGCCATTGTTGTTGTTGAGTTTTGGATTCCTTCTTGAAGAAGCTTTTCTTTCACCTCTGCATGTCATGGTGATATGGAGTCTTGAATGGTCTCAATTATTGGATGGTAGTCGCAAACTAGTGTCCTTTCACTTTCTCCTAATTGATCAACTTGTAATTTTATCTGCAATATTTTCTTTGAGAATTATTCCCTCATTCTTCTCTTTCTCAATCATCTTGCCATGAAAAAATAGGGTACCTATTCCTACAATTCACTCATGATAAGACACCATAAATATGAAAACCCATACTAGCCCAAGATGATGCATTCTGATCCATAAAATGAGCCCGAAACAAGTTATAGGATAGGAAAAGGGACTCAGTGACTGTGCATTTGCATAGTTCAGGCAAGAAATAGGAAGCCTTTAGCCTTGAGACTACACAGTGTGCAATTCAGGAAGGGTTCATGAACAATACTATGTAGTTGCTAGATCTAATGGGACATGGTGAGGGGATGGACACCAGGAGAGCTTACTTCGTAGTTATAGGAGTCAAAGGAGCTTGGGCTACTAAGTAACTGTGTAGTTCAAGGGCTCATGGAATGATATTTAGGCTTGTGATTGCAAAGTGCACAGTTCAAGCCGAGTTGGGGACATGAATGCACAATTCTAGAGGTCAAGGTTGAGGCTTGCTCACAGAAATTGAAATGCAATAATCCTGGGAGGTAGGATTTTCCCAGTGCTGAGAAAAAAGGTCATATCTAGAGGACTGATACTGTGTTGTGCACAGCTCAAGGAAGGTCGGGTGAAGCTAGGTTTGTTGGTCAGGAAGTTTTTCCAAAAACGGTTAAGTGCAGGATCAGTGAGATTGTTGTGAATGGTGATGAAACTTTGACTTTGATGACACAATTAGAATATTTTTATTTTTCAAACAACATTTGTCACCCATGACATTCAAACAAAGAATTTCCCTCCATGCAAAATCTTTACGACTGGTTATGAAAAGTGCGACACCAAAGGTAGAGTTTACGATGACACTTGTACGACAGTGTTCAAAACTTTGGAAATGAGTGCAATAGGTACTTACAATGTTAGAAAAAATCATTTGCACAAAGGTGACATTTAGGAACCACTATAAAAATCTCATATGTACAATGCGGCAAACAACATGCCAAAAGATGACACTTTGTCCAACTTGCGAAAGGGAACAAAAAATTGTAAGAAAGAAAATGAAATGAGTTTCAAAGTTTGCGATAATAATGAACAATACCAAGGAAGGCTCTGAAATTTGGTATAGGCCAAAATTTTGAAGGGGGGTTGTAGCAACTACAAAAGAACCTTTCCCTTGCGAGATAGGAAATAAAAGAAAAAGGGAAGGTTAAAAAGAATATAAATGGAGAGATGGCTTCTTAGTCTAGGAAGAATATGGATGTAACCAAAATAAAGTGTTATGTGTGCCAAAATAGTGGGAAATATGCCTCACAATTTCGTAAATGGAAGAAGGGAAAGGGAAAGTCAAAGTAGGTAGAATTGGTATCTTGCATTTTTGGAAAAGTTTCCAGGGGTTCTTAGTTCATAGACAATGGTTCTTCTCATTACATGATGGGATCATAAGAGGCATTCACCAAATTTTCAAAGAGGGACTTAGATCTTCATGTGGAACTTGGAAACAAAGTCATGAATGATGTATATGGATTTAGATCCATTTTGGTGAAGTATTTTTTGTATGTTTAGTTGCTACCAAATAATTTACCCTCATCACCCACCATGGAGGAAAGAGGTTATGTCATCTAATTTTAGGATGGAAAATTTCTTATTTGGTCGAGAGATTATAGCCTTGATAAAAGATGAGTCACTAGAGATAGAGGGAGTAATATGTATATGTGGAAGGCTTAATTTATACAAGTACTTGATCATAACAATGACAACTTGTGCAAAATTTTGCATGGGAGGATGGGTTGCATCATAGATAATTTCCCATACTAATCAATATTGTTAAAGGTATCTTGATGTTCTACATGGAGAAGTAGGGAGTGTGCAATGGATGTTCAAATGGAAAATAGGGAAAGTTTTCTTTTCCAACCAACAAAAATAGGTCCATGGGATATTCAGATCTAGTACATATAAATGTGTTTGTTGAAGGGACTTGGTTACTATGTGATCTTCATTGATGATTTCTCTAGGAGGATATGGGTTTAATTCATGAGGACCAAGTATGAGGTCTTTAGACAATTTTAGGAATTGAGGCTCTCGAGGCTAATGCGACAAGATGGTAAGTTCAAAGTCATGAGGTTGGATAATGGGGGAAATTACACTTCTAATGAATTCAAATATTTATGAGGCAAGGATCATGAGGGAGTTTAAAATACCTGACAAAACACAATATAATAGTATCACCGAGGAAGAATTGGGCAATAGTTAGAGTTTTCAAGGTGATGATTCAATACGAGGATCTACCCATGTTTCTTTGGGTGGAGGTATGCAATATGAAAGTGCCTGTGACCACTAGGAGTCCTCATAATGTCTTACACGATATGAACTCTAGAGGAGGCTTTCTTTAGAGTGAGTTAGAGATTGGTCACTTTCACATTTTGGTTTTCCAATATATGTTGTAACACTAGAAAATATGATAAATTACTTAGTAGAGAAGGGAATGTTTTGTGGAATAATAATAATTCAAATTCTTACATCGTCTTCATTCTAGGGTATAGGAACACTAGAGTGAGATTTTTTTTTAATGTGAGGTATGAAGAGAGATTGCCATCGAGTAAGTCTCATGAGTCTACTGAGATGACACCAGTCGTGACAAAGGACATGGAGTAGAATTCTATTTTAGGGAGTCAATGTTTAGGTGGGTAGGAGTTATTACCTCCCCCGATTGGTTTGAGTATACATTGAGGGATGCTTAACCACATGTGGAGGATACTAGAATCTCATTTAGGGAGAGAATTCTTGGAACACGCTTCCAAACTACATGGAACTTAAAACCAACATCCTTGAAGAGGTAGTAGATGTGGAGGTTTGGAGGAGAGCCATGTTGGATGCTGATACATGGGATATTGTACCAAGAGAAGAGAGGAAGTGAGTTGCAAGTTCCTCATCATGAAGTACCTATCTCATTAATAGGGAGTGTTGATATTTGTAGGGAAGGTACTTTTACACATGCCTAAATTTCTAGGCATGAAAAAACATCAAACTTATCTTTAGGATACTTGATCCATTATTAAGTTACTTTTTTGATTTAGGCTAAGTCTAACTTATGAAAAACACATAATTAATTATGTTGCCTATTGGGCTAAAAAATATAAAGAAAAGTAAATTATTAAATTATGGTTAATCTAAATAGTTGATCTCATGTGCTTTAGGATTTAATGTAATATTCCCAATTAGCTCAAGGGGAAGTTACTACAAAGAGCATACAAAGAGTTCTGTTTCAGCCATATGTACTCCATGGATATCTACAACATCATCATGAGAAGCTTTGATTGGGAAGGTTTGAAAGAAGAACTACATCAGCATTTTCAAAAATGCATGAGCTATGTGGAGTTGGGGCAGCCATGTGACTCTATGCAAGAGTTATCTCAGCCATCTCTTCCTTATTTTGAAGGAGGAGAAAGATCCATGCACAACTCCATGTGTATGAGAGGCATTGTTGGTGAAGAATCTAATCATGTAAAGAAAATTTCATTTTCTGATTTTACATATTATTTCACCATGTTTATGTAGGCCATGACTCCAAGGAGGAGTGATGTATCATGTAAATATCATGGAAAACATTGGGCCACTAAAATTTCTGAATTTGGCCACTCCCTTGTTGTGCAAAGGGAGACTTTCTTTCATGATGGATGCTTCCCAAAGGCACCAAACATATCTCACACTTTCAGCGATGGTGAGATGACATGTGCAACAAGTAAGTGGTGGGGAAACCACTTACCATCCCTTGATCTGATGCAGGCAGGAGATGCACTGCGCTGGTATCATATGTGGGACTATGACCCACCTCCTCATGCTCAAATTTCTGTTTGTATATATGTTGTTTTGCTTCTATACCTTCAAGATATAGTTGTACTTTTTATGGGTATGTATGGAGGGAGGATGGGAAGCTTGTATGTACCACATGGGATGGAGACTCTCGATGTACCTTATGCTACATGTTTCAGGGAGAGTATTGGTTCAGCCATGTTTGTTTCATTTGAGTTCTTGACTCCTTGTGGGATGGACTATGCACATATCATAATGACTTGGGAGGAACAGATCATGGAGGGTTGGATTGGTGAAAACTTATTTTATGAAGGAATATTAACTCATGATGGTGTCACCAATGGAGGAGGAGAAGTGTTGCATCACTCACCTTATCAGTTGCTTGAGGACAAGAAACATTTTGGAGGGGAGGACTGTAATATTCCCAATTAGACCAAGCTAATGGGAATATACAATTTTGTTTCATTTTCCCGTTGCATGAATAAATGTGTAAAGGAGGACAATAAAAACTCCGAAAAAGAGTGAATAAATCAATGCCCCATGTGAACAAGGCTAAATATAGGCTATCTAAATAAACACCTTCATGTGTGAAAGGGATTGGACCATTTGATTGAGTCAACCATGACAAAATCAACACCGTTGTCTAGAAGAAGTGATCCTCATTGATGCACAATGCAGTCTTAGTGGGAGGTGGCACATGTGAAAAAAGCTAAATCATTGAGATGGTTTAGGCTTTTGCAAGATATCTATCTTATAAAAGGAAGAGGAGGACAGCATGATAAGGTTATTGATTGTATTATATTTATGTATATATTTTCTGTTTAGACATGTATCATTCTCTTGGCTGTTTAACAGAGAATAGTGTTGTTTAGCACTGGGTGTTCCTGATCAAGAATCCCACCTATTTCCTTGAGAGGCCTCCTGGAAGAGTCTTGCATATCTTGTCCACTATCAGGCTTTTGGCCAAGCTTCATCTTCCAACTACAACGCAGATCCTATTGAGGGTTTGGTTGTCCTTGTAAGTTGTAGCAAGTGGAGGCTAGATCTACTCAGATTTAGGCCATTCTTGTGCCTCTTTTTAGTGGGAGAGTCTTCTATCCCATTGGCAAGAGTGTATTGGACCTTTGGAGCTGCATTTTTAGATCTTGGCATCAGGCCAAACTTGCACTAAAGCCTACAATGTAGTTTCCCTTCCAGATCTGTGTTTTTCTTGTAGGTACTATTGTAAGGTGTTTTAGCACACCATTTGGGGAGCTGGGCTTCAAGTGTTGGGGATCTGCCCATCAAATTTTGAGATCTATTGGAGAGGATCTAAGTCATGTTCATATCAGATATGATCTGCATACTGCTGTACATTTCTGAATCAATGCATATTTTTGCATATCTGTAACTTAGATCTTAGATATACATCATGTACATGGTGTTTTTCTCAAAACTTCTAGGGGGATTGAAAGAGGAGCCTCTATAGTGTATGAACCTATCATAGATCTGATGTTTCATGCACATATATGCTCTAGATCTAAAGTGTAATCTTCAGCTGCTTTATGCTCTATACAATAATGTTGTCAAGCCTTTGGAGTGAATACATGTGATCACAACACCTCTTTTTGAGGGATTTCTTCTATTTAAGTCTTCTATTTCCTATTATACCTTGTATGGGCCTCATTGTAAATCTGATTTGCTGATATATATGTAAATATTGAGCCTCCATATTGGCCTCCTACTTTTATTTGGGCTGAACTGTGTTATTTCCTGCAGTATTGTTTAATATTGTTGCTTGTTCCCATTTTGTGATATTACATTTAATCTTAGCCATTCATTTCTTTAGATATTATCATTATGCATTTATCTCAATGAAAATTATGAAATAAATGCTAAGGAGAGGAGAAGAAAGAAAACATAATAGAGTGACCACAATACATGGGTGCAGAAGTAGTTTCATCCAATTGTGTCAAGTTTGAGGAAGGTGCAAGAGTGCAACAAAAGAGATCTAGATCAACCAAATAGATCTAAGGATAGATCTAGGGCTTGATCAACTCGATTAGATACAAGGTATGTTGTATTCGTGAATTCCTAACAGGGTCCTTTTCTTAAGGGAGCCTTAGTAGGTTGTAATATTATTTTAATGAATACCTATCTGATTGGGAAAAATATGTATGTAATGTGTGATTAACATTGGTTTTCATTTTTATATTTATGTTATGATTGGGAAAAATATGTATGTAACGTGTGATTAACATTGGTTTTCATTTTTTATATTCATGTTAAGACACTAAATGTGCTTTCTTTAAATAGATTTATAAATGTGTTATCCCATAGATGATGAGTTCAAGGAAAATTTAACACTATACTCATTTACATTTTGGTAAGTTAGATATGGAAGTCAAAATTATCACATTAAAGCAATATACATAATGGTATTATCTACATAGAATATCTCTTCCCTATTGTTATTTTTTTAATAGAGGTTTAGCATGAAAGATCATCAACATGGACTTACAATCACACTTTTGGGGTATTTGGTACTAGATTGTTTTATGGAAGTCTATGAATATGGATGGGTCAATGAATATGGATTTAAAAATAAAAATTAGACTTTTAAAATTTAAATGATTATGACAAATTTTGTTAAGGTATTGGATTTGGAGGGTTTTAATATGAATGAAGTTTCAAAACTTATAATAATTGAGAAGCCAATGAATATGGATTTAAAGATATTTTTATATTTTTAATATTTAAGCAATTTTGTCAAATTTTATTAAGTGATTAGATTTGAAAGGTTTTAGTTTTGATCAAAGTTCAAAGCTTGTAGTGATTGAGAAAAGACACCAAAAAAAATCTAATCATCTAAATATCACTAGAATTACATAGAATTCTAAATCAATTTCTTAAACCACAAACTAATTGTTATAGCTAATAAACACTTAAAGCACCCAAACAACCTAAATAACCCTCACTAAAAATTCCATCATCAACAGGGACATAAGGTCACAATGTTCGTCTTGAAATTTGAATAATGACCCTCAATATAGATTATTATTATCTCCAACTTTATATTAAGTGAATTCTAACTTGAAAATTACCATTTCCCCATTATCATTTCGCATGTATTACTTTTAAGAATATTGACACTTATTGGACGATAAAATGCATTCTGGCTAAGGTGCTTATGAGTATATAGGAAATTGGAGGTGAACCAAAAGTTGCTTCTGCTCTGCAAGATATTAAACAGGTGATTTAAGAAATACGGGTATCCCAGCAACATGGAGTAGTTTGTCTGGGCAATATAGATCATGAACTGCAATCCATGCAACAGGTGGATATGCCTGGCTCAAGCGTAAAAGATCAGACTCCAATAGAATCTTTGGATGATTGACATAGTATTTCCTTTGGTTTTGTTATATGTATTTTGCGGATAACATTTACTATTTGCAATTAGAGTATGTTAGAGATAGTAAACTAGACATCATTGATAGTAGAAGACTCAATTTGTTTCAATAATGGATGACTTTTAACTCTTTAAGATAGCCAATAAACCTAGTTTCCTTGGAAGGCCAATAAGTTTTGATACACAGAAACCTGTTTTTTATAATAGAAAATAAAAAGGCATACTAAACTCACCAAAAACAAAAAAAAATCAACGGAATATGATCCTTGATTGGAGGACTAAACAATACTGCAACATTGTACTTGTACTACTTTGAATTTTATCTCGGAGGCAACTATTTCTCCCATCTCATCACTATTTCAATTTTCAAGTAAGTTGACGGTAGGCAAAGTGAAAGCCATCAACCAAACTAATCCCTAATTCAACCGTTATCTTTAATACTCCGCGTAGTCGTCACATTATTATCACGGAACATGATCTTTGGTCTTTGATTTAGATTTATTGTGCACCACTAACTAGAACGATTTTGACGTAGCCAGGGCTCCATGTCACGATCCTTGATATCTGAATAGTTGTAGGTATGCAATTTTTTCAAAGGTAGTTTGAGAAATCAAGCTAAAGTCAATCACATGAATGGAAATGTTGAAAAAAAGAAAAAAACGCGTTGTGCTGATATGAACTATTTAAATATCAAGAATATTGATAACATATTGTTTGATTCTCTGTCTCCATTGACAATCAAGTAGGGTTCAACATCCAGCCAAATCCAACGGTATTTTTTTAGGGTATTGTCTAATTCAGTGGCCTGGATTCATTAAGGCATTTGTGTGGACATGGAGGAAGCATTATTATCTAGAGAGGATTTAGATGAATGACAGTCACAACTGTTTTACAAGTTTCAAGATCAATTTGATTATGCTTTCAAAGTGATAATAATAATTTTTGAATAACTATATTTTATACAGCGTTGCCCTAAATAGTATTAAATAAAATTTAATTAGATGTAAATTTATATATTAGATTATTAATATCATTAAGTAGAGTTGTCAAGACCATCATTATTTATATTATAGATTTTAGAAATATTCTAAAATCAAATAAAATCAAATAAACAATAATCGGCATTCAAAAATATTTCCAAAATGTACAATAAGATAAATTATTCAATCTATTAGTGCTCACGTTATTATATCTCTACTATTTGGTTTTAGTTTTTTCATGTGACTATCAGGGTTTCAAGTCACGAGTTTGACCTAAGAAAGTCAAGCATTAGTGATAATGAAGACTTCGTAACCTGGCCCGTAATAAATGAATGGAAATAGATCCGCATTTATACTAAACGCAAAGCGAAGCTACAGTCACTTGTATATTTATTTTGATGTGTAGGATTTAATTCCAAGGAGATTAGCCATCGAGCATAGAGGAGTTAAAGAGTTGACTCATTACAGTCAACTGTGAAATGAAAAATTTCTCAAGAAGCTTCTAAACCTAAAAGAAATTTAATACAATTCTCATCACAATATCGTAACATTAATACACAACTAAACAATTTACAATATATATGTATAAAAGTTTATCATGCCAATGAGACGACAGGAGCCCAAGAAAAAGACGTCCTTCAACAATACCTTGTCTAATGGAATTATCTTAAATATAAAATTTAAGACAAAAGGAGTTTGAAAAAAATAATATTTTAAGACTAAACTTTATCTTGAAGATAAAAATAGTTTGAGACAAAATTATTTTAAGACAAATTTTTATATTTAAGTCAAAACATTATATATTTTAAGACAAAAACAAAAACAATTTAAGACAAAAATATTTTAAGGCAACTTTATATTTAAGACAAAAACAACTTGAGACAAAAATATTTTAAGACGAAACTTTATATTAAGACAATGACAATTAAGGCAAAATTCATTTAAGGCAATTAACAATTAAGACAAAACCATATCAATTGAAGACAATATAATCTAACATGACTTGCAAAATTGACTCTCATAATGCACCCTAAGTCTGCTAGCGTGCAGGCTACTACTGTCTCACACCTATATTGAGCTTGCTATTTCACTTATGATTCACGTTATCTTATATAAAGACAAAAATTTGTTGGAGTCTTCGTTTTGGTGGCATAGCTAACTCTAAAGAATGCGAAAAAATTTCGTGACAAGATTTCTTAGACAACAATCCCTCTTATGTCCCTTCGATCTCTATTTATACGATTAGAGACAACTTGTATGTTGTTGCATTCGACACTACTACATGGAGGGGATTTTAAGACAAAATAAATATCTTTTCTTAAAATCCCCCTCCATGTAGTAGTGTCGAATGCAACGACATGCAAGTTGTCTCTAATCATATAAATAGAGATCGAAGGGACATAAGAGGGATTGTTGTCTAAGAAATCTTGTCACGAAATTTTTGATACGAGGTGCTAGTATAAAAGGAAAAAGTAAATGATTAGGGGATTGTCTTTATGTTGTTAATGGGTTCTTTAGGAAGCAGAGCTATGGAGGCCGAAAACAATTGATGGGATTTAGGGCAGTTGAGGCCGACAATAGATGTTCTTGGTGAGAGGAGTGATGGAGGCACTTTCGCTGAACATGGATATGCAGTAACATAGTTGGAGTACTTTTCAAGGTCTCCATCGATAATGTTTTAATTTGTGTTTTTTGGCTATTTCATTTATTTTGGACGCTACTTGTATCTGTTGGTTGCTGCTATCAGTACATTGTTGTGCTGAAACTTTTGACAGTCATCGACAATGTGGATTAGATTCACTTAAGGAATGGTGGAGAAAAATTATAGAATATCCGCTGGTAGACAATATGTATACTTCAAAATCTCTGTGATAACTTTTACGACAAACAGACATCGAGGATAAAAGATAGGATTGTGGAAGCATTACTCACAAAATTCACAAGGGCGGTAGTTTTGGTTGTAAGTGTGGAGGTAGATGGATTAAATGTAGAAATTACTGGTGCAATTACTGGTGTTTTTTGGTGCAATGTGCCTAAGAATAATTATTTGAGCTAGATTCAATTTTTATCTTGATTCTAAATGATGTCAAGGATATCTACCAGTTCTTTTGTTTTCAGGTACACTAATAAAAATTTATTTTCCACTCTAGTTATTGGTATACTTTTTGATCTATCTGAGACGCACTAGTTGGTTGTTTACATTGTCTTTCTTCTGAACATTTTCTCTTGTGGATCTTCCTGCTCCTTCACTGGTTTGGGAATGGTCAATTAGGGGATTTTCGAGGATCTTAGCTGCTACTTGCTGTTCTTCTCTATGGTCTATCTGAGGCACATTGGCTGGTTGTTTTACATCGTATTTCTTATGAACCTTTGCTCATTTGGATCTTATCACTCCTCTCCGGGTTGGGATTGGTCAATAGGAGGGTCTTTGAGGATTTTACTGCTACGTAAGTGCATTAATTTTGATTAGTGGAGTTGGTAACATATTTCAGTTTTGAATTCGATCATGAAGGATTCTCTTGGGGTTATTAATTGGTCTTGGGGGATATTTGTTTTCCAAGTTGGCCATTGATTATATGAGGGACAATCCATTAATGGTTTGCATCGTCATTGAAGTTCTTTTTCAATTTTTTTCTTGATTAGATTTTATGAAGGAAATTGGTCGATGGTGATTGATAGTCTATTTTATTTGAAGGGGTTTCCTAGTGGATTGTGTTGGTGACAACCTACATCGAGTGGTGTCAATAATTGATAAGTGACATTAATTTACCTTGTCTAAATATTTTATTGAGGATTTTTCAGGCACTACTACATAAGGTATTTTTTAGTAATGGTCTCTACTTTGTTGCACATATAGGCGGGATTTCAGAGTGTTGGTGGTGTCCGTTGTAAAATTGGCCTTTAAATCTATCGGCAGGATTTCAATTGATACGAAAGGAAACTAGGGCAGTGATGTGCCATTACTCGATGTGTTGATACATGCGACTATTGAGGCAGAGAGTTGCGGCTACCCCAAGTCTGGAGTCTATCCCTTCGGGACATCTCTTGCACATGAAACTATACACGTGGATTCGAATGTTTCATTATCCCCACTGGTTGTTGAACCCAATGTCGTAATCCACAGAAAATGTTTTTCCATCATTCATGGAAAATGAAGGAAGTTAATTAATGTTGATCTGGATTATCAGAAACTCGTTTCTGATTCTGATGTTTTTTGGCACCGGGTGGTAGGATTACAACAACGAGATTTAGTGGGTAAGTGGTTTTCTATGCAAATGGATGGCTCCCAGATGGCGTCGTGGGTTAAAGAAAATTGGTACCCCATTCTTAAGTACTCTCCTCTTTTCAACATTTTATACAATCATTGGTTACACTTCCACTTTATTAATGATGGAAATGCTGCGAAGATTTTGGGATCATATTGGGTTCATGTTTGTAGTTTCCTCTCTTTAAATCACTGACATGTGGGATTTGATCCATACCTACAATTTCCATGAAATAAATTGGTTTCAAGCTAAACTCCCTGGTTTATCGCTCGTATTCTCGTCATTTGTGTTAGGGTCACAAGTTTTATTGTCAAATGTTTTTCCTTATCCTTTAATCTTCAGTTTTGAGTAGTTGAGCCTATGACAATGGAGCCTATGACTACTACCATTGTCATAGGCTCTGGATAATTTTCTGACATCTTTGATTTTCTTACATGAAGGGTTCATTCAAGCTTTGAAAGGTTGTCAAGTTAATGTGAGTCATGGTCGCACATGTTTTTGTCATGTCAAGTCAAAGGGGATTTAGTCATTTTTCTATAAAAATTGTCTAAATTGAGCTCATTTGTAGTATGAGTTATGATGGTTACAAGGTATGGTCATTTGAAACATCCTACAATTTTATCCCTCATTATTATTTACCCTATACTTATCCATTTCACCTCCTATTTCCCAATTTAAACATTTAACTTCCATTCATTCCCCTTCATATAAATTTACATCATACACCCTTCCCATATACCATTAACCAATCATGATATTACATTCACTTTATTCCCCCCTTTCATTCTAAACCATTCCCTATATTAACATTACCATTTCCCATACTCATATCATATAACCCTAATGCATAATACCCCATTCTAATTTATAAAACCCCCATAACAAAGGGATATCATACCCATTATACTTAATCATTACCTATGCTCTGATTCACATGCCAAGTCAGGTGGAGTGGTCCAAAACATCAAGTCAAAGCATCATAATGCTACATATATTTTCTTGTTGCACAGCACTACGCATACTATGTTTTTTACACCCTTTTGAAATGAAAATTCCGACCACATAAATGCTAATTATGGAAAACAAAGAGAGGTTTTTCTTCAAGATATGCCAAAGTAAAAAAAATCTTCCCGTTTTCACACAGGTGTCACATATCAGGCGTTATGAATGCATCTTTAAAGCTCATTTTTCGTAGTTTGTAAATTTCTTGTTTTGAGCCATGGTTTTGCAGAGCCTTTTGTGAAAATATGGGGAAGAATTTGGAGAAACAGAGAAAGGTGTTTCTTAAAAGAACTATCATATAAAATAACCTCCTTCAGTTTTGAAAAATATGTTACGGTTTAGGAGATATACCCAAAAAAAAGTGTGCTACATAGGTGTTGCACAGATGCTACGTAGGTGTTGCACAGGCGTTGCGTACGTGTTGCAAAACCCTTGCTTACTGAGTCTCACTCATGTTTTTGAGCTGCTAGTTGTTAGAGATTTGAGAGGTCAAATTTCTTTACACCTGAATTCCATCTCAGCCCAACTTTCATTAAACAGGTGTCAGGCATAAAGGAAAGATGACTTTGTGCTACCTAATCACTGCGTAGAGCTCTTAGTTCAATGGAAGCTTTTCTATGATTTTTTGTTGTTTCTATTTCTTTACTCAGGATGGATGATATTTAAAGATAAACATGGTTGAAATATGTTAGTTCTTAAGGGTGAAGTTAATTATTTTAGGATTTAATTTGTTATTTTCGAAAAAGATGTAAACTATAATGTTTCTATTTTCTAGTTATGGCGTTTCTACTTTTCCAGTTGGTGTTGATCCTATCCATGGATCGAACATGTTTTGTATGCAACTGCCTATTACACTATGATATTTTTCCTATATAATGAAGAGAAGTAAATGAAGAAAGAGTTGGTTTGGAAAAAGAATTTGTAAGAGTGTTACTGTGTGATTGTGTTGTGGCTTGAATTTTTGTGCATGGAGCTTGTGTATCAGTTGATTCACTAATATTATGGCAAATATACTCATGGTATGGGATATCAATTTTTCTTTTCTCCTGTAAAATATTTGTTCTTCTCTTGTAAAATTTGATGTTTTCTCTCTTCTGCTAAAATTATGTCTATTTTCCTGTCATAAGTACAAGTTGAGGCTATTTGGAATTCAATTTAACATTGCTCCAAATTATGTGTTACAACTTGGTTCAATTGCAATGATCGTGCTTATATATTTGTTTAATTTATTCCAAAATACTTATTTCCTATGAGTGCAGTATCTGAATTTCTCATGCTATTTCATTTTAAATGAGTATTTACTCTATCACGTTCCCCTATGCTACAATTTCTGAATGGTTGAGATGTTATATTTATTGAGCCTTTTTTAGAATGAGTGGTTGTTTAAGCATAAGCCATGATTTGTGCAGGGTTTTTGAATTGTAAACATTCTCTTTAGATAAATCTTTACCTACCCCAAAAATAATGAATTGTGAAATAGCTACAGCGGAACTGGTCTCTATGGGTTTATAATTGTCAAATCTATAGTTTCTTTAAGTGAGGGAGCCCCCTCAAGTTAGGAAAGACCAGTACCTCGACCAAAAGTGGTAGTGGTTACCTTCTTGAGTCTATTTCCAACCTAGTAGATATCAAGGAGTGCTAACATATTGGCATCGTTGCTGGGGACCGAATGATCACATTTTCCCTGGGTATGAACGACAAAGATCAAATCTAATTGTTGATGGTGAAAAAAAGTTGGACATGTGAGATGAATCCAATTGTGTGCAAGTCCTTCTCAACTACAATAGCCTCTTCATAATTTTACATTGATGTTTTTCTCACAGTTTGCTTCACAAATTTCACAATGCATGCCGGAAAGGAAAAAGTGTAGTAATATATCATGATGGAGTCATAAGGATTCATGTCTTCTGGAAATTTATTCAAGATGTGGTTGAACCAATGATTGAAATCTTTCACTTTATCTTTTTTTTTTCCATATTTAGATTACCTAGATCTTTCAATAACATGGCAGGGGTCTTATAATCAAAAAAAATTTCAAGGAATATTTTCTTAAACCACCTCCAATTCTGGATGAATTTTAGAGGAAGGTTGTGATACCATACAACTGCTCTACCGTCCAAGGTACATGGAAAAATACTACATGCAACATAGTCATGACGTACCTCAAGTTTTTGTAGATGTAGTTAAAATTTGTCGAGATGGTATTCAACCTTCACTGTTTTATCAAGGTCATACTTCATTAAGAGCTTCCCTGAATGCTTTTCCATCTTGTTTAAAACACCTTGAAGTGCAAGTGGGACCTGCGTCATCGAATCCAGATCTTGGTCTCCCATGCATTATTCTTTGATCTCCTCCTCTTCTTTGTTATAATCAGATGGATCATCTTCTTCTTCCTCCTCACCGCCTAACCTATGGAAATTTGTGTCTTAGAGTACAACGTTATCTCTGTCACCACCATGAAAAAGTGGAGGCTCTTTTGTATTCTCCATAGAGTCTTCTAATTCTTCATGGGTGGAAATAAGAAAATATTCAAGAGTAGAAACCAATATTCCTGTAGGGGTGGTTTTTTCTTCTCCGGAGAATATGTAAGGTTGATAACTCCAAGGATAAATCCAACAATTTTTTCAAATTGATGGGTTATAGGACAGGTGGCCCAAATCCAATCGTATGAGATTTTACAAGCATGTTCAAGCATGGGTTGAGAAGAACCACCAACTTTAGAAACATGATTAAGGGAGGTGAACTAAATGTTGTTTCCTTTACCAGAAGATGAGGTGTTGGGGTTGGTGGGGTTATCATCCATAAAACACTGGCTGCCCTCTTTCTAGCGCCAGAAATGTTGACGATGTTGGACCTACCAACATTTATGGGATATCCCTGGTATAAAGCCCCAATTAGACCTCACGGTGTTTGGTATAGGAGTCCCATTCAGAATAAAGGAATGCTTGCTGAATTTAAAGATCTACCTTGACTCTAGTTGCAAGCAGGAGAGCAGTGGAGATGTAATTTCATAAATCGAGGGGTGTGTGCATGGTGAGTGTTCAAGTGTAAGTGTGTCAAGGTTCTTATACTGCAGGGAGAGAAAAAATTGCACCTATAACAGAGAGGTAATAGTACCACCCAAGAAGAGACACACTTGAACCGAAAGGTCATGTCTAAAATCCACTGGAATAGTCCACAAGAGATGTGATGGTCATTACAACCAAAAAATATGAAATATCTTCCTAATGTCTTGAAAAATGGTCCGCTAGAAAAGGAAAACAATAACAACCATTACAACACATTATCAATAAGATAAGTACTAAAATAACTGAAATAGTTCAACTATATTAATACATGTGAAAGTAAACATGAAATACAAACATCCACATAATAGTCTTAAGAACATTCATAATCCATGCATGAAGAATGTGCTAGCCTTGAAGGCTTTTGTTATGAAATAAAAATTATAGGACACATACATACAATGAACATCACTAGATCTAGTAGTGGATCGTTGGAAGCCACTCCTTGCTCCACAAAACAACTAGCTTATTTCTTTGATGCTTCGTTAGTGGAGCCAAGATTTAAAGTCCTTTGCTCATACAATGAGGGAGTATATATAACCAAGGGGTGATGCCCTTGTGACTCTTTGAATACCCCCGTGAATTTTTTACTTCTTATGAATTTTAAACATACATGACTCTTCATATTCCATGTGTGTCCTTCGGACTTCCAATTTACAATACATTTTGAAAAAAATATACATGATCCAAAATAACGTTGTGGCATCTTAACACTCATCACATGACATGACATGACATTGCTGGCATGGACTACTTAATGATGTGGAAATGTCAAGCCATTGAAGCTGCTGAGTGTTGGATGTATTCTTGAAGAATATTTTCTTTTACCTCTACATGTCGTGGTGATAGGGAGTCTTAAATGGTCTCAAGTCTTGAATGTTGGTCACAAACTAGTGTCCTTTCACTTTCTCCTAATTGATCACCTTGTAAGTTTAGTTTCAAGAGTATCTTTGAGCATGCTTCCATCCTTCTTCTCCTTCTCCATCTTATTTAGATGATAAAATATGGTACATGTTCCTGTAATTCACTCATCATAAGAAGACATTAATTTGAAAACCCATAAGCTAAGTTGATGCATTCTAATCCATAAATTCAGCCCAAAAAAAGAGAAAGGTTGTGAAGAGGGGCTCAATGATTGAAAATTTGTGTAGTTCAAGAATGAAATGGGAAGCCTTGAGCCTTGAGACTTCACAATGCGTAGTTCAGGCAGGGCTGAGAAACAATACTCTACAGTTTCTGGATCCAGTGGGACAGGGGGAGGGGATGGACACTAGGAGAGCTTACCCCACAGTTCTAGGAGTCAAATGAGGTTAGGCTACTGAGTAGATGCATAGTTAAAGTGCTCATAGAATGAGCTTGAGGCTTGTGGTTGCCAAGTGCGCAATTCAAGCCGAGCTGGGGACATGACTGTGCAATTCCAGAGGTCAAGGTTGAGGCTTGGTCATATAAATTGTGCAATGCAATAGTCCTGAAGGCAGGACCTATGAACTATGCAGTTCCAAGCAGCAAGGTCATATCTATAGGACTGATACTATGTAGCTCATAGCTCTAGGAAGATCGGGTGAATCTAGGTTTCTTAGTCAGGAAGTTTTTCAAAAAATGGTTAACTGTGGGATTGGTGAGATTGTTGTGAATGGTGATGAGACTTTAAATATGATCACACACTTAGAATACTTTGACATCTCAATCAACATATATCATCCATGAAATTCAAACAAATCATTTCCCTCCGTGCAAAAGCTTTACGAGTGGTTATGAAAAGTGTAACACCAAAGGTACAATTTACGACAATTGTGATGACCCTTGTGAGATAGTGTTCAAAAGTTTTTAAATTAGTGTGTGATATGAATCTAAATGTTAGTTTTTCTATGCTAATTTCATCTTTAGAATTATAAAAAAAAATTCTAATATTTTTCTTTATGTGCATAGGTTTCTTGAGGTGTTTGTGAGTGTTAAACATGTAAATGAGTTTAGTTTCATGTTAAATTCATGAGAATTTTAAACATTAAAACATAATGTTTAAAAACAGTAATAAAATGTGCAACAAACCATAAAATGATCGATTAACATAGTGTTTTGATGAAGGAGTTCACCCCTCTTGGGCTACATCTTCTTGGTCCAGCTTCCATGGCTTGGGCCTCTGTATTAGCTCAGATGTGAAAGAACTTGTTGTTTACAATCATCTACTACTCTTGAAACCTACTTCAATGTGTTCAGAATGTCCAAATCATCCAAAATAGACTCTTCTTGAGCCTAATTTGTTTAAATTGCAAAAAATATGGCCTCCCCAATTCTCGCCTAGGAAACCCCACTAAATCTGGAGATAACACCAGTTATGGCCACTAAATTTGGGGGCAACACCAAATTGGGGGGCTCTTCCATTTTAAACTCCATATTAAAATGTAGTTTAATTAATTTAAGTGGGAGTTAAATGTGGTTTAGGTACTAATCGTTCTCTAACCCAATTTGAATTAAGGATATGGATTAGCGCAGTTAAATATTAGTTAAGGGTAATTCACCCACTTTTAAAACCTTAAACTACGCCAATATGGATATGCCATTATTAATAATATATATCTAGACCTTTGGTATTATATAGTTTTCACCATATAATAAAAAAAAATGTGCCATACATATAAAATTCGACATTTGACAATATAAAATATTTAAATTTGGAAATTCGGACCATAGTTAAAATTTGAACCTTGGAAGGGGGCACGTGGGGGCCTCCAGGCTAGTCATGTGTCCTCATGCCATTGGTTCTCTCCCAAACCAATCATAATGAAACTATTCAACCACTTAGACAACCAACCACAGATTGACACTTGGAATAGTGTCATTGGGAGAAATTGAAGGAATATTCCAAGAATATCCTTTTTTCCTCATTAGGCTGCCATGTCACCATTTTGTCCTGTTTTGCAATTCTTTTAGCTGTTTAGGAAAACGAAATGTAGGCTCTATATTCCTCATCTGGAGTCAGTTTTAGATGAAATGAATTGCGCCAAATTCCTAGTGACAATATCTTTGATGTCGTTCAATTTCCAATTGATTCTGAGCACTTCCATTTTTGAGATTAACACTGAGCGCCTAATCATTCCTCCCCACTAGAAGCCTTTTGGACCCCAAAATATCTTTGATTACTAAACATGTGGATGAGGACACAATCCCCTCACGCTTCCAATCTTAATCCATTGAAATTTTCCCATTTTCATCAACTTGAGATTTTCACAATAACAAAGCTTTTTCCTTGACTCTTGCGACCCTCTATTGCTGTTGTAGACACTGTCATGCTGCAATTTCCATTAATTTGTAGATAAGCAAGCTTTTATTGCAGAAACAAATTTGTGCCCACCCCAGTCATCAATCAAAGGAAAGTTAAAAACTGTCTTACCTTGTACACCATCGTCATGGTGATTCTTAGCTGCTCTTGCTTTATACTTATGTCAACTTTTGACCAAGAATTTTATCCATTCCCATGTACCCTTTGGAAACAAAAAACAAGCACTTGTGGAACCTATGCCTTCTTTATCAGTTTTCTTTGGTGCTTTCTCTTTTACCTTTTCACTCTCTTGCATTGGCATCTTGTTTCCAACACTGCTCAACATCTATGTTGACTACGACAAATATTTCACATCTTGTTTACCTCCTTGCAAAGGCAACCTGTTAGAGTCCTGAAACATATCATTATGAGCATAAGAAACTTTAATGAAATCAACTTGTTCATTCGATGCATCTTTTTGAAAGGCCTCATTCAAAACATCTCTATATTTGATCATTAACGAAGTCAATTTTTGACTTGAATTCACTAGTCTCTTCATTTATCCTACATGTATAAGAGACAAGCTTGTCTTCTTCTTATGCGCTCTAACTCTGTACTCAATACCATATTTAAACAAATGATACTTATTCTCATGGAAATGAAATACTGCTTTCCTATCATAAATATAAGGACTTCCCAAAACAATACCTACAAGTGACCTGAAATATCAAGCAGTACTACGTCAAGTTCAATTTCATCAAGAAAGTTTGAATTGATGGAAAGCCTTAGTATGCACTTCCTTGTTACCTGCAATTTTCATTCTTGCATATCCACCCTAAAGGATAAGCTCTTGGATGTATAAGAGTTTCAAGGTTTAAATTCTTAACTAAGTCTTTAGAAATCACATTAGCTTGAGAACCACTATTAAATAGTGTTTCTATCTTGATATGTTTAGAAATGACTCTAATATGGAAAAGTTAAATTCTTGTATATTTATCTTGAGTTACATTGGAACAACTTGAAGAACTAGTGCTTGCTATGTTCTTACCTTTCAAACTCATTGTTGTAATATTTGTTTCATCTCCTGAATTTGAATCTATGTCATGTTCAATGATAGCAATAATTTTTCCCTTTTATTTGGCTTTCAGTTTGTTTGGCTTCAACTCTAGATGAAGATGCCAACAATGGTATTCATCATGGCCATTCTTCGAACAATTTTTACCTGCGAGTTTCTCTTTCTCTCTTTTGATAGTGCAATTTCTCTTTCCTCTTCCATTAAAATTTCCCTTGCCTTTACCCTCATACTCAAGGAAACTATCACTTTTCTCATCCACACTCTATTTCCCTCTTTCTTCTAAATGTGTGGCTTGAATGAAAATCTCATATAATTTTGTGGGATTGAACATGAGAATAGTGTGCCTAAGGTAACTGTGCAAAACCCCAATATACTTTAATAAAGTTTTTTGAGAATAAAAATTATTACCCAAAATACTAGCTCTTCTCCTAAATTCATGAGTATAATATTGCACATTTTTCCCTTTCAATTGTCGAAAATTATGCTAGTCTATATTGGATTTTTGCATGTAAGCTAGAGGATAAAATTTCCTTTTAATGAAAACAATAAAACTTGACCAAGACATTGAGATCTTACTGTAGTTTTTAATCTCTTCTTGAGTCCTCGCTTCCCACCATACAAGTGATGATCCTTCCATCCTCAAGGAAGCCAATTGAATATTTATGTCATCTTCATGAAGGTTCTGAATTCTGCAATAAAACTCCAATTGATGAATCTAATTATCCAACCTCTCTGCATTTAACTCACCATTATGCATTGGAAGCTAAAATTTGACATCAAGTTTGAGTAAGGGAGTTTTTCCTTTTGTGGTTTTTGAGTGAGAATGGGTGGTTTTGGCCATGGAAGTGGAATATGATGCTGATGGTGATGATGAGGATGATGATGAAGATGATGGAGATGGAGGAGGCTTTCCTCCACTTCCTTTTGGATCCCTCTCTTCATCCTTCTTGTCTTATAAGGTTCCATCGCCATGTGGAGACTTAGAATTCTCTCCAACCATCCTCGTGTCCCTCTCTTCAAAGAGGATCCCAACCCTTTTAGTTGGTTCATAGAAATTTTTCTTGTATGCTTCCTCTTCTGAAATACCTTTACTCTCTCCAAAAACTGACATGATGGCTATGGATTCAAGCTCAGATTCTGGTGCAATTTGTACGTCCGCAATCTCAACTATAGATAAAAATTGAAGTGCTTCAAGTGCAGCTATGAGTGAAACTTTGGGTGAAGTTGGTGTCCTTGTGGCTCTCCTTCTTCTGGTCCTAACCTCAGGACTAGCACCCAATAGTTTCCCTTATCCTCTCTACAACTTCAACCTTATAAGCATCACAAATTTGCAACCACTAAAATAAAGTAAATAACCTTTCAAATTTTTCTTTGATGCCACAATCTCAATCCAAATTTTATTTTCTTTGTGCTAATTTCATCTTCAGAATTATAAACAATTTGGTGATATTTTTCTTCATGTGTATAGGTTCCTTAAGGTGTTTGTGAGTGTTAAATAAGTAAATGAGTTGAGTTTCATGTTAAATTCATGAGCATTTTAAACATTAAAACACAATTATGAACAATAGTAATAAAATTTATAACAAACCATTAAATGATCCATTAACACAATGTTTTGATGACAGATTTCACCCCTCCTCAGCTACATCTCCTTGGTTCAATTTCCATGGCTTGGGCCTCTCTATTAAAGCTAAAATGTGAAAAACGTGTTGTTTACAATAATCTACTACTCCTAAAACCTGATTCATTGTGTTTATAATGTCCAAATCATCCATAATAGACTCTTCTTGAGCCCAATTTGGTCGAATTCTGCAAACATTATGGCCTCCCAAATTCTAGCCTAGGAAACCCCACTAAATTTGAAGATAACTCCAGTTAGGGCCGCTAAATTTGGAGGCTCTGTAGTTCTAACCACCATATTAAACTAGATTTTAATTCAATTAAATGGGAGTTAAATGTGGTTTAGGTGCTACTCGCACTCAAACCAAATCCGAGTTAAGGATATGGATTAGCGTGGTTGAATATTAGTTAAGGGTAATTAACCTGCTTTTAAAACCTCAACCTCTGTCATTATCAATACACTTCACTCCTGATTATAACGTAAAGTTCTTGTGGTGAGGGGGCTGGCCCCCTCTTTACCCCCGTCGTTCATACCATATGAATTAAAATGAAACCCGCGAGCATAGAGGTTAAGAACCGAAGTCGTGGTATAGTGGTAACTTGGTGCACTCACTTGGGGCATGCCGTGGGGTCGAGCCCCGAGCTCTGCCCTTCTTCCCATATACATTTTGCACCATAGAATAAAATATAACCTAGCTTTTGGTATTATATAGTTTTCACCATATAATAAAAAAAATCCTACCATACATGTAAAATTTGACATTTGACCATACAAAATATTTCAATTCGGACCATAGTTAAAAGTTGAACCTTAGAAGGGGGCACATGGTGGCCTTCAGGCTAGCCACACGTCCTCATGCCATTGGTTCTCTCCCAAACCAATCAAAATGCAACAATTCAACCACTTAGACAACCAACCATAGATTGACACTTGGCATAGTTTCATTGGACGAAATTGAAGGAATATTCCAAGAATATCTTTTTTTTTTTACTAGGTTGCCATGCCACCATTCTATTCTGTTGTGCAATTTTTTTAGCTGTTTAGGAAAAAGAAAAATAGGCTCTATCTTCCTCATCCAGAGTCGGTTTTCAATGAAACAAATTATGTCAGATTCGTGGTGATGTTATCTTTGTTATCATTCAATTTTCAATCAATTATGAGAACTTCCATTTTGAGATAAACACTGAGTGCCTGATCAATGTGATGGCTAATTGCAATGTTAAAAAAACTCATTTGCATAAAGGTGACCTCTAGAAGCCACTAGAATAGGTTCATACATACAATGCGACAACCAACATGCCAAAAGATGAAACTTTTCCCAACTTGCAAAAGGGAACACAATATTGTAAGAAAACAAATGAAATGAGTTTCAAAGTTTGCGAAAATAACGAATACGACCAAGACTCTGAAATTTGGTATAGGCAAACATTTCAGAGGGGGGTTGTAGCAGCTACAATAGGACCTTTCCCTTACACGATAGGTATGAAAGGAAAAAGAGAAGGTTAAAAAGAATATAAGTTTAGAGAGGGCTTCTTAGTCTAGGAAGAAGAAGGAAGTAACCAAAATAAAGTGTTTTGTGCGCTACAATAGTGGGCATTATGCCTCATAATTTCCTAAATGGAAGAAGGGAAAGGGAAAGTCAAAGTAGGTAGAAAAATGTGTGATTTTTCTACAAAATTCAAGGAGTTCTCATTGGTATCTTGCATTTTTGGAAAATTTTCCAAGGGTTCTTAGTTCATAAACAATGGTGCTTTTCATTACATGATGGGATCATAAGAGACATTCACCATTTTTTCAAGGAGGGACTTAGATATTCATGTGGAACTTGGAAACAAAGTCATGAATGATGTAGATGTATTTAGATCCATTCTAGTAAAGTATTTTTTGTATGTTTAGGTCCTACCAAATAATTTATCGTCATCATCCACCATGAAGGAAAATCGTTATTTCATCTAATTTTAGGATGGACAAGTTCTTAATGATCTAGATATCATAGCATTTATAGAAGAGGAGTCACTGGAGATAGAGAGAGTAATATGTATATGTGGAAGAGTTAATTTATATGATCCCTTGTTAATAACAATGACAACCTATGCAAAATTTTGGATGGGAGTATGGGTTGCATCATAGAGAATCTCCCATACTGATAAACATTATTAAAGGTATCTTGAAGTTCAACATGGAGCAATAGGGAGTGTGAAATGAATTTTTAATTGGAAAATAGGGCAAGGTTTCTTTTCCAACCAACAAAAGCAAGTCCATGGGGAATTTGGAGCTAGTGCATATGAATGTGTTTATTGAAGGGACTTGGTTACTATGAGATCTTCATTGATGATTTCTCTAGGAGGACATAGATTTAATTCATGAGAATGATGGATGAGGTATTTAGTCAATTTTGGGAGTTAAGGCTCTCGTGGTGAATGAGACAAGATGGTAAGTTCAAAGTCATGAGGTTGGATAATGGGGAAAAGTACACTTCTAATGAATTCAAAACCTTATGAGAAAATTATCAAGAGGGAGTTTACAATACCTTACAACCCACAATAGAATAACATTATTGAGAGGAAGAATTGGGCCATAGTTAGAGTTTTCAAGGTGATGATTCAAGATGAGGATCTACCAATGTTTCTTTGGTTGGAGGTATGCAATATGAAAGTTTCTGTGACAAATAGGAGTCCTCATAAGGTCTTACATGACAAGACACTAGAGGAGGCACTCTTTATAGTGAGTTAGAGATTGGTCACTTTCACATTTTTCATAGTCCAATATATGTTGTACCACTAGACAATAGGTTAAATTCCTTAGTAGAGAAGGGATTTTTTTTGTGGAATAGTAGGCATTCAAATGCATATATAGCCTTCATTTTAGGGTTGAGGAGCACTAAAGTGAGTAGGAATGTTAATATTAGGTATAAGGAGAGATTGTCATCGAGTAAATCTCATGAGTCTCATGAGATTCCACTAGCAGTGACAAAGAATAAGGAGTAGACTTCTATACTCCACATTTTGGTAAGTTAGATATGGAAGTTGAAATTATCACATTAAAACAATACACATGATGGTATTAGCTACATAGAATATATCTTCCCTATTGTTATTTTTCCAATACAGGTTTAGCATGAAAGACCATCAACATTGACTTACAATCACACTTTTGGGGTATTTGGTACTAGATTGTTTTATGGAAGTCTATGAATATGGATGGGATCCATGAATATGGATTTAAAAAACATTGTTTAAATTTTTAAGATTTAAATGATTGTGAAAAAATTGTTTAAGGTATTGGATTGGGAGGGTTTTAATATGGATGAAGGTTCAAAACTTATAATAATTGAGAAGTCAATGAATATGGATTTAAAAGCATTTCTAGATTTTTAATATTTAAGTGATTTTATCAAATTTTATTAACTGATTTAAAAAGTTTTAGATTTGATCAAACTTCAAAAAATTTGTAACAATTGAAAAGGGACAACAAAAAAATCCAATCATCTTAAATATTAGTATAGTGTAACCAGAATTAGAACTAAAGCACCCAAAAAAGCCTAAAGAACCCTCACACCAAAAAATTACATCATCAACACGGACATAAAGGCACAATTTTCATCTTCAAATTTGAATAATTACGCTCAATATAGATCATTATTATTTCTAACTTTATATTAAGTGACTTTAACTTGAACATTAGCATTTCCAAATCATCATTTCACACGTAGTACTTTTAAGAATATCAACGGAATATGATACTTGATTAGAGGCCTAAACAATACTGCAACATTGTGCTTGTACTACTTTGAATTTTGTCTCCGAGGCAACTATTTCTCCCATTTCATCACTATTTCAATTTTCAAGTAAGTTGACAATAGGCAAAGTGAAAGCCATCAACCAAAATTATCCCTAATTCAACGGTTATCTTTAATACTCCGCGTAGTCGTCACATTATCATTAGGGAGCATGATCTCTGGTCTTTGATTTAGATTTATTGTGTACCACTAACTAGAACGAGTTTGACGTAGCCAGGGTTTCATGGCACGACCCTTGATATCTGAATAGTTGTCGATATGCAATTTTTTCAAAGTTAGTTTGAGAAATCAAGCTAAAGTCAATCACATGAATGGAAATGTTGAAAAAATGAAAAAATGCGTTAGGCTGATATGAACTATTAAAATATCAACAATATTGATAACAATATATATATATATTTTAGATAGATAGAAAATCTTTTGGATTAATCATATCATTGACTAAATCTTAATGATGATGTGATCAAATTTTAATGATATGATTAATCTGAAAATTTTTCTATCTATTTAAATTATGGATCAGAAAAGTCTTAAATATAAGAATATATATATATTGTTTGATTAATGTCTCTATTAACAATTAAGTAGGGTTCAACATCCAGCCAAAACCAACGGTATAATTTTAGGGTATTGTCTAGTTCAGTGGCCTGGATTCATATCGTTTTCATTATTGCGAATAAAAGACAGATAAGGCATTTGTGTGGACATGGAGGAAGCATCATTATCTAGAGAGGATTTAGATAAATGACAGTCAAAACTTATAATAATTGAGAAGTCAATGAATATGGATTTAAAAGCATTTTTAATTTTTTAATATTTAAGTGATTTTATCAAATTTTAATAAAGTGATTTGATTTAGAAAGTTCTAGTTTTGATCAAAGTTCAAAAAATTTGTAACAATAGGAACAACAATAAAAAAACCAATCATCTTAAATAACAGTATAATGTAACCAGAATTACAACTAAAGCACCCCAAAAAAAAAAGCCTAAAGAACCCTCACACCAAAAATTACATCATCAACACGGACATAAAGGCACAATTTTCATCTTCAAATTTGAATAATGACTCTCAATATGGATCATTATTATTTCTAACTTTATATTAACTGACTTTAACTTGAACATTACCATTTCCAAATTATCATTTCACACGTAGTGCTTTTAAGAATATCAACGGAATATGATACTTGATTGGAGGCCGAAACAATACTGCAACATTGTGCCTGTACTACTTTGAATTTTGTCTCCGAGGCAACTATTTCTCTCATCTCATCACTATTTCAATTTTCAATTAAGTTGACAGTAGCAACCAAATTCAACGGTTATCTTTAATACTCCGCGTAGTCGTCGCATTATCTTTAATACGCCGCGTAGTCGTCACGTTATCTTTGGCCTTTGATTTAGATTTATTGTGTACCACTAACTAGAACGACTTCGACGTAACCAGGGCTTCATGGCACGACCCTTGATATCTGAGTAGTTGTAGGTATGTAATTTTTTCAAAGTTAGTTTGACAAATCAAGCTAAAAAATGAAAAAAAGCGTTATGCTAATATGAATTATTAAAATATCAAAAATATTGATAACAATATATATTTTAGATAGATAGAATTTTTTTTGGATTAATTACATTATTGATCAAATTTTAATGATGATGTGACTAAATCTTAATGATGTGATTGATCCTAAATTTTTTTATCTATCCACATTATGAATCATAAAAATTTTAGATCTAACAATATATTGTTTAATTAATTCAATTAATTCAGTGTCTCCATTAACAATCAAGGAGGGTTCAACATCCAGCCAAATCCAATGATATAATTTTAGGATATTGTCTATATATTGTTTGATTCAGTGTCTCCATTGACAATCAAGTAGGGTTCAACATCCAGCCAAATCCAACGGTATAATTTTAGGGTATTGTCTAGTTCGGTGGCCTGGGTTCATATCGTTTTCATTATTGCGAATAAAAAACAAATAAGGCATTTGTGTGGACATGGAGGAAGCATCGTTATCTAGAGAGGATTTGGATAAATGACAGTCACAACTGTTTTACAAGTTTCAAGATCAATTTGATTAGGCTTTCATAGTGCTAATAATAATTTTTCAATATCTGTATTTTATACAGCGTTATGCTAATATGAACTATTAAAATATCAAAAATATTGATTATTAAAATATCAAAAATATTGATAACAATATATATATTTTAGATAGATAGAATTTTTTTTGGATTAATCACATTATTGAGCAAATTTTAATGATGATGTGACCAAATCTTAATGATGTGATTGATCAGAAAGATTTTTTATCTATCCACATTATGGATCACAAAAATCTTAGATCTAACAATATATATTGTTTAATTCAATGTCTCTATTAACAATCATATAGGGTTCAACATCCAGCCAAATAATCCAATGATATAATTTTAGGATATATATTGTTTGATTAGTGTCTCCATTGACAATCAAGTAGGGTTCAACATCCAGCCAAATCCAACGGTATAATTTTAGGGTATTGTCTAGTTCGGTGGCTTGGGTTCATATCGTTTTCATTATCGCGAATAAAAAACAGATAAGGCATTTGTGTGGACATGGAGGAAGCATCGTTATCTAGAGAGGATTTGGATAAATGACAGTCACAACTGTTTTACAAGTTTCAAGATCAATTTGATTATGCTTTCATAGTGATAATAATAATTTTTCAATATCTGTATTTTATACAGCTTTGCCTTAAACAGTATTAAACTAAAGTTAATTTAATGTAAATTTGTAATTTTTGAATAACTGTATTTTATACCGCTTTGCCTTAAATAGTATTAAACTAAAGTTAATTTAATGTAAATTTGTATATGCATAAGCTTTTTCCTAATATTTAGATGGTATATGAGTGGTCAAGACTATCATTATTTAGATGGTATATTTCTGAATATCCTAAAATGAAATAGACAATAATTAACATTCAAAAATATTTCCAAAATCTTGAGATTATGAGATTATTTAATCTAGTGTTCACATTATTATCTTCACAGCACATGATCTCTATTAGTTGGTTTTACTTTTTTTCATGTGACTATTAGGGTTTCAAGTCACTAAAGGTGACGACTTTGACCAAACAAAGTCGAGTATTAGTGATAATGAAGACTTCGTAAGACTTTCGTAAATGAATGGAAATGGATGCTTAACTTTCCCAAATGCAGTCCCGTGATAAATCACGGTAAAGTCAGTCGAGTATTAGTGATAATGAAGACTTTCGTAAATGAATGGAAATGGATGCTTAACTTTCCCAAATGCAGTCCCGTGATAAATCAAGGTAAAGTCAGTCGAGTATTAGTGATAATGAAGACTTTCGTAAATGAATGGAAATGGATGCTTAACTTTCCCAAATGCAGTCCCGTGATAAATCAAGGTAAAGTCAGTAAAATGAATGACAAAGTTGAAAAACAGGTGTTAAGTGAATAGACAACAGAAGAATATCAAGACTATGTATCAAATCTTTTGGTTAAAATCATAATAGAGAAATTTGTGTCGAGGCATTTGGAACCAGCCAGTGTGGTTCATCATCAGGACCTGATGATGAACCACACTGGCTGGTTAGAAAAGCGTTGACACAAATTTCTCTATTGTGATTTTTACCAAAAGATTTGATACATAATTTATGGATCACAGAAGTCAAATTCCTAATATCAAGACTATTGATTACATATATTTTGATTCAATGTCACCTGTGAAAATCGAGTAGGAATTTATACATCCAACCAAATGCAAAGCGAAGCTACAGCCTAGTTTCTTATGTCCAAATATCATTTTCATGATTGAGAAACAAAGACAGAAGGCATTTGGGTGGACATGGCGGGAGCATCATTATCTTCAAAGGATTCAGATGAAAGACAGGAGCAAGGATTCGCCTATTAGTTTCAAAATTAATTTGTTTGGTCTTCCTAACCTGATTTATTTTTATTTTTATTATTATCACTCGTATTTTCTATTACAGAGTTTTTTTTGTTGTTTTAGAGGTTTATTTTTCTGTTTGGTTTGTAAAAAATAAAGAAAGAATGGTTGGAAAGTTTTGAACTCTCTACAATACTAATGTTCATATGGTCAAAATTGAATTTTAAATAAAGAAAAAAAAAAAAAATCCCATCATCGAGCATACGGTAATTAAGAACTACACTCAACTGTAAAATGTCTCAAGAAGCTTCGAAACCTAAAAGGAATTTAATACAATTCTCATAACAATATCCTAGACATTAATACACAACTAAACCATTTACAATATATATGTATAAATGTCTATCCTGCTTACTGACCATCAGACGACATGAGCCCAAGAAAAAGACGTCCACAATCGACTTAGATACTACCATGTCTAATTGGCCAAATATACAATCCCGTTCGTTGACGAGTTGTGCATGTTCACGTTATTTAATATGTTTAATAGCACATCCATAAATGATATTTACAAGATATTTACTTATGTATAGATGATTTCTATTTACTTATGTATATATAATTTTTAAAATTATTAGACTAAATATATGCCTCTATTTGAAGAATAACTACACAAATTTGCATAAATTAAAAAAGAAAATTGGAATAGAGAATTTTATTACTCAATATTGATTTGGTAATCAATATATAAAGCAACTAAGTTAAACTCAGTTGTACATGCAATAACTAAGTATAATTAGAGCTAGTATTCTTTATGTTTTGTTAATTTGAGCAAACACTAGAGTCAACTAACTAAAGACAAGTGCACACGACATGCAAACACTTGAGTTAACTAACTAAAGATAAGTGCACACCACAAGCACTACATTTAATTAACTTTAACTAAGTGCACATCACATGCAAGAATTAGAGTTGAAATAAAGCTAATTAAGGCTAAGTAAGTGCATGTACACCAAGACCCCCCATAAGCATAACTGAGGTGAGTGTGATGCAAAATGAATGGGTCCAAGCAATAAGGAAAGTTTAGGTACCCACATAAAGTGCGTGAAAAGAGAAAACCCCTCTCCAAAAACTAATGCAAAAAGTAGATAAAAGACAAGTGCTAGGGAGTCGTGTCCTTCACCGAGAAATGATTTGGGATAAATTGAAACTTATGCTGAGTGAATGTGTTCGTGAAGATGTGAACAGTATGCTCATAAATGGGATAGTATTGCAGATCGATGATGCCATCATGAATCAGTTCTCTAATGAAGTGCATGTGGATCTCGATATGTTTGGTCCACTGTCGTTGCACTCGATCTCTATAAAACCTTACTGTAGTATGATTATCACACCATATGACAGTCGATCAATGGACAATGATACCAAGCTCAGAAAGAAAATTTTGTAGAAAAATGGTCTAAACAATGGCATTGACTGCTCCTCTGTACTCGACCTCTATTGATTATAAATCAATGAAATCTTGTTTATTGGATGAACAAAAAATTGGGTCAGATCCCAAACTAAGTATGTGATCTGGTTAAAAAATTGAAATGGAATTTGAAGGGGGGACCCCCAAGTTCTGAAAAATTGAATTTTCAAAAGAAAAAAGAGGACACACAGTAAACAAAACCACAAAGATTTTTTTTTATTAAGATAAAGAATAAGTCTAAAAGTTACATTATGGTGGACAACCTATCCTTTTACAAAATGTGACTTGTTATTTATAGTCTTTTTTAGTTACAGTACCACGAGTAAATTCCATGGGTAGGTAAATACCATGGGTGAATGAATACCATAGGTAGATGTCACTTACAATACCATGGATGGATAAATACCATGGGTGGATGGCACTTATAATACCATGGGTAGATTCCATGGGTAGATGAATATCATGGGTGGATAAATACCATGGGTGAATGAATACCCATGGGAAGATGCCAATTTCCATTTAGATCATTCCTCCCTACTTAACAAGCAATGTTCATCATTGTGTGAAGTTACCTCGTGAGAATGATGTGTAGAATATGAAGAGCCATTGAAGAGAAAATTTTTTTGTGGTTAACCCATAACCGTGATGAACTAAGATCTGATGATAGAGATACTCTGTAATGCTTGCGAATAACTCTTATACTAATAGTGTGCAACCTAGAAAATGAAATTCGATGAAGTGTGGGTTTGTGGATGACCCATAACCATGACAAACGAAAAATTGAGGATAGAGATACCCTGTAATGATTTTGACGAACTGTGATACTAATAGTGTGAGACCTAGCAAATGGACTTCGATGAAAAATATTTTGTGCGGTTGACCCATAACTGTGATGCTGACTGTTGATGAAATAGTAGATGCCTACATAAACTAGGGTGGGAGGGAACGTCTCCAAAGAAACTAAGCCTAAATATGTTATTATGAAAGTGATGAATGTGAAGCATGTGGCTAATAAAGCAGGGTGGGAGGGCATGTCTCCAAAGGGAAGCTGCTCTGAATGTTGCTCCAAATTTAAAATGAGCATAACTCAGTCAATATAACTTAGAATATTATTATAACCTATTTTTGGAAATTGAATAATCATTCTGCATCTTTCCATGTTATTGAAATCCATATCTAGACACTCTGGAAACTCAGTTTCCAGCTGCAACTATCTCGTAGTCACAAAATTCTTAAAAAAATAACTGATTTTAAATTAGAAATATCTTCCTCATCTGAACTATAATTCGACCAAAGGTTTTTTTGAAATTGGGTAATTTTTCAAGAGGAGCTCATATCTGCAATTATTTTTTCTGAAATTCTGCTTTAAAACAGTTAAAAATAATAGAAGATTCATCATCCATGAATTCTCATTAGAAACAATTCTGCAACACAACTCCTTTTAAATCAGCGATATCTCCCTCATCTGGACTCTGATTCGGCCGATTGTTTTTTTGAATTTGAGTATTTTTTTGTAATGAATCTAGATCTGTTATTTTTTTTGTAAAAATTTGCACCAAAATGTTTAGATATGCTCTGTAAACTCTCTGCCCAAAAAAATCTTGCAAAAAAATGAAAAAAAATCTTCTCGCTTTACCCAAGAAAGTGTGTTGTGGAGATCATAGCATGTGCATGAACTTTGTTGAATATTTCTGCAAAAAAATTGAAACTGAAATATGTGTCAAACCCTAATTCCCATAGACTCATAACTTGGCTCTCACACCACTGATCCGAATCTTGGGGGGAGGGCCCCAAGAACTAAAAAATTGAAATTGAATTTGGGGTGGGAGACCCCCAAGATCTCAAAAATTGAAACTCCAAAAGAAAAGAGAGGACACATAGTAAGAAAACCCATAATTTGGTTTTTCTATTAAAATAAAGAATAAATTTAAAAGCTACATTATGGTGGATAACCCATCCTTTTACAAAATGTGACTTGTTACTTATAGTATTTTTTTAGTTAAAATACCAAGGGTAAATTCCATGGGTGGGTAAATACCATGGGTGAATGAATACCATGGGTATATGTCACTTAAAATACCATAGGTGGATTCCACTTACAATACCATGGGTAGATTCCAAGGGTGGATGAATATTATGGGTGGATAAATACCACGGGTGAATGAATACCATCGGTAGATTCCAATATCCATTTGGATTAGTACATAACCGAGGTGGACTTTCGATCAAGGTTGTCACCATCCCAATCTGAATCTATGAATCAAATCAGATCCAAAGAACAATTTGTTTCATAATGAATCCCATAGGTGATTTTCCTCTAGACATATTGAAGGATTCACTTTTCATCTTTCTAGTGTAACTCATGTGGCTCCTACATGTATCTGGAAACTGCTTCTACAACATATGAGATATCATGACGAGAGTGAGTGAGATAAATAAGACTCCCCACAATATGACGGTACAATGTGCAATCAACCAATGGTGTGTATTTTCCATTCTTAAGCTTTATCCATGATAAGAAAGATGTGGCTACTAACTTGCAATCACTCATGTGAAATCGCGCCAACATATCTCTCACATTTGGTTGAGAAATGGTAGTCCGAGAACCACTGTGATTGATCTCTAGTCCAAGGAATTTTTTTGTCAAGCCCATATTTGTCATAGAAAATCACTTATGCAATGCAGTTTTAATCTCAACAATGGTATAAGTTAAACTTTTTGGTATCAAAATATCATCTACATAGAGTACTATGATAAAAAATGAGTCAATTTTCTTCAACAAATAAACATTGGAATCATATTTACTATGTACAAAAATTTGAGATAAAAAATAGGAATCCATATTTGGATACCACACTCTAGGTTTCTTCTTGAGGCCATGGAGAGACTTTTTAGTTTTCATATCAGAGATGCATTTTCCATGTATCCTTGTGACTGCTTCATGTAGATCTCCTCCTCAATATCACCATGAAGAAAAGCATTCTTCCCATCCATATGATGCACCTCCTGACATATTTTTGTTGCAATGGAGAGAGCTAGCAGAATGTAATCCATTTTTTCCACTGGAACAAAAGTCACATCATAGTTAACACCATGTACACGTTGAAAACGTTTTTCCACCAACCATGCCTCATATCGAGTAACTTGTGCATCAACTACTTTCTTGGTTCGATAAACCCACTTGCACCTGACAAGTTTACAATTGGAAGGTAGTAGAACTAGGTCCCATGTCTGGTTGTCAATGAGAGAGTTGTATTCCTCATCCAGATTTTCTTCCCATTCAGGATGCTAAACTACTTCTGCATGAGTCTGTGGGTGAGATGCATGCATCATATAAGCATAAATGGTTCCATAGCTAAGATTTCTTGTGGAGCTTCCTCAAAATGATGTATATTTGTAAGATCATCAAAGAGATCACTTGTGCTGCACCTTTTTTGTGCTAAAGGTGGTCGATAATATTACAAACTGCATGAGGAAGTATTATATTGATGTTCAACAACTAGTGGTATAATAGGTGTCATAGGAAATGACTCATCTAAATAGAAATTTTGATCTGAAGAATCATCTACATACTCATCAATTACTGGTGAGGATAACTTTGTAACAGGTTCATTTGGTGTTGCATGCAAAGAATATTCTTCAAACTTGACACTCCTTTAGATAAAGATCTCTTTAATATTGATATCAAGCAATATATACCCTTTAACTTCATGATAATATCTAACAAACATGCATGCCTTGGTATGAGGCTCCAAAGCCTTTCTCTTCTCTGTAGGAATATGGGCCCAAGCTCGAGATCCAAAAATGTAGAAATGACTGACTTCAAGCTGCATGTCAGTCCAAGCATCGAAAGGTGATTTTATAGTAAAATATTTATGAGGAGATATATTATAGATTTATGAGACACAATTTATAACTTCATACAATAATTTTGATCGAAGATATATTGCCTACAACATGCAACTGGCCATCTCTTTCAAATATCTATTCTTCCTATCAACCACCCTATTTTGTTGTGGAGTGTATGGAACTATATCCCACAAATGCGTTATAGCTCAATTTGGGCACCATTCCCAATGACCTAGTTAAAATATACATCATCCATAGAACCAATGAATAGGGTCTATCGTCCCCTATCATTTCAGTTTCGACATGCCCTAAGACAAAGAACAAGAACACATCATCCATGACTTCCATTGTAAGGTTTCCAAGATTTGAATTACATGTCATATCACCTATGAGCTCACCAACATAGTCTCTCAATAGATTAATTTATTTGCATATGAAGCTACCTCTATTCCAGGGTGCTATGCGAAGCACTTCCTAACACTCAAGGGTGAGTTGGTTAACTGGGGACAAAATTCTCATTGTTTCGGAATCTCCACATGGCCAGTGCCTTCTAGAAGAGTGCATATGTGTCAAAATTTGAATCCATGTGTCCATTCAACACATCTGAGTTTGAAAACATGTATTGCCTATTATTATAAAGTCATTGATTGTGAAACTACCTTCAACTCATCTATAAATTAAGCACAGATCCGAGTGCTTGAGGAGGAATAAATTTGGTAGAGAAATGTTGTTGGAATCTCAATTGAGGGTTTGATTTGAGTGATATGCTGCTAGAAAGATGTTCATAATAATGAGGCTAGGATGATGCTGGAGTTGGTGACATCAAATCAATTAGTGGTTGTAACCTCCCCTTCTATCCATTAGTAAATATTGTTGCTTACTTTCCCACATATTTATTTGTATAAGTTTCTCTATTTCCTATTATGAATTCTTATCTGATGTATATGTTTCATGTTTCATTGATTTAAATGATTAAAGTGAATAGCCATATGTATATTGCAATCTCTCTATTGTTTAGTGCTTGTATTTGCAGGAACTAGTCTGGCGATCAAGCTTAGATTGAAAGCTACAAAAAGAGAGACAAAAGGAGAATATGAAGCACTTGGACTCCAAGTAAGTTTCTTAATCTATTCTGTGTTTCTATTTACTGTTAGGAAAAGTATCTACAAAGTCTTTGACCTATTTTTCTAAATGCATTACACCACATTTAGGGAATGTGTTTGATTCGTAATCCATAATTCTGCTTAACAAATTGGTGACTCCGCTGGGGAGTTTAACTTCATCCTTGGTGTATTTTTCCTCTTCTTATCCACCCAGTAGGATCTACTCTCAATTATTAGGATTTTGAAAAAATAATTGTATTAGAAGTGCATCAGTAGCTTGAGTTTTTTATTCTCTGCTGTGCCCAATGCATTGTTGGTCAAGACACAGTGTTTTGCATAGCACTGTCTCCCACTCAGGCATGCTTTGCAATGCACTGTCTCCCCTTAGAGACTGCATTGCCCCATAAACCAACCAAATTCCCTTTGAATTTTTCATTGCCATCACTTTCAGCCTTTTGTTTGCTTTTTTTTCAACTGTCTGACGCCTCATAGAGACCAGTGAATCTACCTGGATCTTCCTCCTTTGAAAAGTAAGTTTTTTCAATGTCTCTTTAAGTGTTTTTATTTATCATTGAAAAATCAAATTCAAAGTATTTTATTTCAACATTAGATCCATTTGTTTTCGTAAAGGAAATTGTCATTAAATTCTTTGTTTCCTGTAGGAAATATTGTAGTTCCATTCTTCATTTTTCCTAAAAGAGAAATTATTGTTATATTCATCGTTTCTCAAAGAGGAAAGCATTTGTTTTTTTTATATTTAATTCATATAGTTTCCTTTTTTTCATTCACATTATGGGGAGTGAACAGAAAAACCTGCATTTGCATATATTGGATTGTGTGTTTTGCATAGGAACAATTAGGAAAGTTGCATATTAGTTTGTGCTCTTTGTTGTTTGCTCACAAAACTGATTGCTCTTTCCCTTTAGTAGCTAAGACTTTCATTGAAAAATCTAAAAGTGAAAAGTTTGCTTATCATTTTAGTTTGCATTTTAGTAATTTCCATTACATCATCCTGGTGAACATTGAAAGGAAAATTGATAAACAATATTAACTTAAAATTTACATCAATTTACCTAAAGAATCATTGGAAGCATAAGGATAACCTTTAGAAGGTCTAGGCGAGAGATGTGTTCTAGTGTCGTAAAACATAGTAGCTATCATTATTTTTCTACAATACATTCTGAGTGTGATACCTCACTCCACGTACGTAATTATATCATATCTCATCCACGTAATTTCGGGTATATCCAGCAGTGTTATAGTACGAAAAGTATAAAGGGGTGTTCTAACTGTGCGATTTCACATCAGACAATGCTAATACGGACTTGGGCCTCAACTTACCTTCGGGTATATTTTGGAGGAAAACTTTAGGTTTCTATCCATTCATAGTGAACCGAGTCAACTACCTTGTAAATTGTGATACACCGAATACAACATTCAGGGAGATTGTCTGCCCGTACTTCTTGGTTCGCCATGAGTTATTCTGCAGTTCACAATTTCTTGGTAAACCTTTTTCCTAGCATTACCCTTTTATTTTCTTTGTTTGTTTTTGGTCATAAAATAAATAAGTCATCGTGGAAGAAGAAAATCCCTTTCCCTGTCATTATCGCAGACTTGCCTTGAAACCACTTTTACCAATGGAAGTCTCTTCTAGGCAAGGAAGGCGAAATCGCTCTACTGAAACTAGTACCATCAATACCTCTGGTGAAGCATCATCTTCACATATACTAGAGACAACACAAGTTATTTCTACAAATCCTGGTTCATCTATTGTTGCCGAGACAGAGTCCTCACAGCTACCCATGGTCATGATCCATCCATTCTGGGACACCATACCTCCCGAACCCAATGTTGTTCAATTGGAAGTTGATCCGGATCCTGTCTCTTTTTTTCCAGAACATCTACCTCCCGAAGTCGAACTACTGGAATTTGTTCCTATATTGGTCACCCCACACTCTATTGTAGCCATTGAGTCTCCCATATCATGTAGTCAACCTCCTAAAAGTACTTTGGGCTTGACGATGAAATCCTTCAACCTAGTTTAATTTCGATTGAAGTAATCCTACAAGACGAGACACTAAATCCAACCCATTTTGGGGAGAATATTTACTTGTACGAGTCTTTTCCTCAATCACCATCCTCTGCTTTTTTTTATCCTAATCCTATTCAAATTCTTGTCGATTCAAAAGGGTATACATTTGGTCAAGTAACCATGCCTGAACCAACATCTTTGGTTGGACCATTTGTTCCAATTTCCACAGCACATGATTTTGCTACACCTTCAATGTTCACGACTTCACCAGAGTCATATTTTCATGGTGGCCCTTTGGTCCCAACAGGTTATAAATATTTATCTAGAATTTTCTCTGGTGCATCTTCAAACCCATGGCCTTTGCCAATGTTATTGTCTGGTATTCTAACTGGTAAAACTATAGTGAGTACTTAATGACTTGATTCTTTATACACATCATTAGTGCAATATCAAATTGGTCCTTATGGGTCTATTCCATCCAGTACCATATCATCTAGACTCCGTACATTTGGAGAAAAATATTTTCTGTCTTATTGTCCTCCTCATGCCGTGGGGCAATCTTTGGTCACCCACTTTGACAGTACTCTGTCATTTTTTGGTCAACCCTAATGTCGAAATGAATTTTTGTCAATGGTAGCCCACTTTGCCTATCCAACCACAAATGGTTGTACGCTTGTATCAATTGGTTCAACCTATTGTACCCACATAAATTCCACTTGTTAATACATTTTTACCCCTGTTACAATCTCAAAATGTTGTTCAAAAACCATTTCAGGTGGGTCCTTCAACTCAATACCCTCAATTATTGGGCCCACATAGTCTAACTCCTGCTAATTTACAATAAAAACCTGTACATAGGATCATTTATTCACAAGTTGGTTTACCATATTATGGGATGTCACAACCACATCCAGGTTATACCTATCCTAAACCGAATCCAAGTTATCCTAATTTGGGTTATAGCATCGGTGGACAGACCCCTTAGTAGCCTCAAGCACAAATGCCTCAACCTTCATTTCAACAAGTACCATATCCAGGTTTTGGTCAACGAAATCCTCAAGAATTTTCTTTTCGAAAAAATACCTACCTAGGTTAATACCAGCAATAGATTCCTTATACTGGTGCTCGAAGGCTTGTTTCATAAGAAATTCCATCATACCCTGGCTATGCTCAACCTGACCTTAATAGATAGTTTCCCTTTGTTGCATCTTTAGAGTTACCCGATTTAAATTGGCTTACCAATGATCCTATAAACTATGCTCCTTGGTGGTCGGTGATACCTCATAAATTACCCTCAGATATTCCTAATTTCAATGGAAACCCCAGGGAAGACCCCTTGACTCATGTTATGACTTATCATTTGTGGTGTTCATCAAAATCCATGAATGATGACTCTGTTCGACTACCTCTTTTCCAGCGTATGCTCACTGGTCTAGCTGCAAAATGGTACATTGAGTTACCTAGAGCTTCTTTTGATAATTTTACTGACCTAACTATTGTATTTTTTACTCACTTCCAGTTACCCATATGATATGAAACCGGAATGGAATTCTTGACTAATTTTAAACAGACTAATGCTACTCAGATTTATGATCATATTCATGAGTGGCATCGTCGTTGTAGAATGGTTAAGACATTTGTTCCTGATCATATCCTTGTTGAGTGGTTCATTAAGCCCATGTTACCATCTATGACTGAGGATGTGGCTAAGGGTGGTGTCGTCACTGAAGAGAAGGTCATTTCTTGTGCCCAATATTTAGACTTGATTTTTACTCAGCCTAGAACTCTCTACGAGAAAATTCCTAACATGCCGCGATCCAATTTTACTATTCCTCATTCATCAAAGGACTGTCATGCCAAAGACAGTATGATTGGTATTGCAAGCACACATCATGCTACTGCATCTGATCTTGCACCTTCTTCCGAAATAAATTCTGTGTCATTTGACAAAAATAAATGTGACAATCAACCCGAAAGTAAGAAAAAAGGGAAATCAAAGAAAAAGAAAACTTCTAACCTACAGGAAATATCATCTAATCAGTCGTATGGAAATAGGATACCTTGGTATCCATGCATAAACTATAATGAGGAACATTTTGTTCGAGATTTTCCTCACCATGCTGATGTCTCAAAAATGATTAAGACTTCACATGTGTTAGCTATGTTGACAGATATGTTTCCAAATACGAACAGAAATTTGGTTGCTATAGATCCAGCTTCTAGTTCCCAAGTGCTTATGTTATCTATCACAAAGCCATCAACAGATATTTTGGTGTGAACCTATAATAAATATTATGGTATTCAGGCCACTGATCAACCTACTACCTTGACCATGAATCTATGTATGGAATCAGTACCACCTACTGCTATTCCTGAATTGACAATCAAGCCACCAAATCGAGCTGTTCATAAATCGACATATAATCCTCGAGCAAGAGATGATAAAAATTATAATATAGTTTAAGATTTGGCTCAATCCCCTTCAGCTATGTCAGCTCTTGAGGTATTACAAAATTTCCCCTTTGAGAAACATGCTTTATTTTTGGCTATTGGTGGAATTGATCCAACTGATTCTAATCTTGTAGTCTTTAATCATATAGGCTATGTGCCACAATTACCAGCAGAATTGGCATTCTCCATCCAAGTAAATTTTCTCAATCACCTTGTTCATCGTAATATTATTGATGAGTGAGCATCTACATGCATTATGTCTGTAAACTATTGGAAGTCACTTAGCCCGTCGTTATTATCTCAATCATCAACGACGTTGAAGGTTTTTCATGGACGTGCATATAAGCCTTGTGGTATTATCAATAACTTGCATGTTGAGCTAGGGGGGAAACAATGAATGTTGACATTGAGGTCGTTGACGAACCCCTTGACTACAATATTTTACTGGGAAGGCCATGGGTATATGCTATGACTGCAATTGTTTCTAAATATTTTAGAATGATCGCCTTTTCCCATAAAGGTGTTATCATAGTCATTAATCAAATATCTTTCTTTTCCTTTGCTTCACAGGTAATTGGAATTTTTTTGTTCATTCATGCACCCCAACTCGCACTTCATAATATTGGTGTAGGACTCTTAAAGGATTTCACTCTCATGGGAACCTTTTCATTACCGCCACCTGCGACGTCGGCATAAATTACAAGTGTAGATACCTGCTACATGATCTCTTCCACTTCGTATGGCTTAAGGAAGACTATGGGCGATTCTAAAATTGTTATGTTGGATGAGGTTTTTCCGCCCAACCCTATTGAGATGGCATAACAATCAATCTATATGGCTTGGGTGGCGCATCCGAAATTAGTGTCACCAGTTGTTTGGGTTGATCTTTCATTAGATTTTGGTACTCCATCTGATCCTTTTTCCTGAAATTTCTTAACAGATGAAAATATTTTGGAAACCATGTTGTGGGAAGGAGAAAGATGGGAGGATTATCATCATAATTCCCATCTTCTTGATTATGAGGAAAATAATCTTAGTGAACTATATCACCCATCAATCAAAAATTTCTTTTCGAATTCTTTTCCAATTAATGCAATCGATTCTGAGCGAAAATTTTCAAATATTGAAGAAACTATTTCTATCGATATTTCGACCAAAACTAGTGTTGTAGAAAATATTCATGTCATCGTATCTTGTTCAAATCAGAACTTGAAACATATCAATCTCTATTTTGTGAATTCCATGATGTATTTTCTTGGTCTTACAAGGAAATTCCAGGCATATATAATAGTATTATTGAACACACTATTATTATGTACATTGATGTCAAGCTGGTAGGTCAACGCCTTCGTCCTGTTCATCCGAAGAAGATCGCTACTATTAAAGCAGAATTTGAAATTTTTTTCGTGGTGGTTTAATTTACCCTATTCCACTAACTCAGTGGGTTTCCAACATCATTCATGTCATGAAAAATAAGGAACCATTACAGTGTGCGTCGATTATCGGGATGTCAATATTGCTTGTCCAAAAGACAACTATCCTACTCCCTTTATCGACCAGATTATTGACGATTGTGCTAGATGCAAAATATTTTCATTGATGGATGGATTTTCCAGCTACAATCAAATCAATATCTGCCCAGAGGATCAATACAAGACAACATTCATCTATCCCTAGGTCACATTCGCATATAGGAAACCACCATTTGGTTTAAAGAACACTGGGGCCACTTTTCAGAGAGCAACGGACTATGATTTCAATGAAATCAAGCACAGTGTTCAAGCTTATCTATATAATTTAACTGCGCATTCACGAAAGAGAACTGATCACCCGACGCATTTGAGAGCCATCTTTTTATGCCGTCGATGCTACAAAATACACCTCAATTCACATAAATGTGTATTTTGTGTTGGTTCTACTCATTTGCTTGGATTCATTGTCTCAAAAGAAGGAATTTGAATTGACCCATTGAAGGCTAAGACATTCTTGATTTTTTTGTGCCATCGGGTTTACTTCAGATACATAAACTTCAAGGACAGGCTAACTTCCTAAGGAGTTTCATACAAAACTGCGCTGAAATGGCTAAAGGATTTACTCAGCTCTTGAAAAAGGGGATTCAATTCCATTGGGACCAAGTTGTGCAAGCTTATTTTGATGCTGTCAAGGATACTCTTGTCTGGGCATCATTAATGTATCCCCCTAATTATTAGAGTGATTATTTATTATATATCTCCGCGGATGATACGACCATTTCTATGGTATTGGTCCAAGTAGAAATGGGATAGAACATCCGATCTAGTATTTGAGTCATAATCTCAATGATACGAAAGGAAAGTATTCGTACGTAGAAAATCTTGCCTTGGAAGTTGTTCACGCTGTCCAAAGATTTTGCTGTTATCTCCTGATCTAAAATACCATTGTCATTTTGGCTTGCAACCCCATGAATTATATCTTATCACGTTAATTTATGGGGGGGAATATTCAAAATGGATTGTCATTTTACAGGAATTTGATTTGGAATTCATCAAATCCAAGTCAAAGAAGTCTTTAGGTTTGGTTGAGCTTCTCTGTGACCTTCCCTCTGATAGTATTGCTACTACGTCGAAACCATGTATTCCTGACAAGTCTCTGTTAGTATGAATCCTTTGTCAAAGTGTACGAAAAAGGAACACTTTAGCTACGCATAACTAATAGCCCTAACAACAAAAGTGGCTACCAATATCTTCAGATCTGCGGTTAGTTGAACAAGAAAAGAGCTGCAAAAAACCAGATCTATGCATGGAAAGACATTAAGCAGTAAAAACAAGGGTTTGCTCCATATACCAATAGACAAGACAAGAACAATTTTTGAAAGAATTTTTGTATTAATTGGGCACCTGGGAGAAAAACAAGAAGGCGTATCCAATTCTCCTCAGTGGGATGGGTTCTTGGAAGTCCTCAGCACTTCAGATCTAAGATTTCTCTCTCTTGTTGGTGTAGAAAACCCAATGCAAAAAATAGAGCTCAAAGGGAGCTCACACAGCAAATAATGGAAAAATGTGACCAAGTGTATAGATCCAGAGTGATCTAATAGGCAACAAAAGGTGAAGAATGGTAGGAAAAACCCTCCTATTTATAACAAAATATTGGGTCATTCTAGATCTTGGTGCATGATTAAAATAATGTTAACTAAATCTAGATCCACCTTTTATGGAATATTTTATTATATTTGTTGGAGGGAAAAAGTATTTGACTTGGGTCAAATCCCTTTATTTGTCAAAAATAAATAAATAAATGATTTATTTATCTTTTTAAGGAAGTGGTTGAGAGATAATCAAATAAATAATGATTTATTTAATTATTTGTGGGTGATTTGGTCATATTTAACAAGGAATATTATCTAAATAAGATTTAAATAATTATTCCTAGAAAATAATAAGATAAATAAAGGTTTATCTAATTAATTTCTTTGTTTTTGGGTTAAACATGACAGGGAATAATAATTAAATTATGGTTTAATTAATTATTCCATGAGGAAAATCAAACAAATATAGGTTTGTTTAATATTTCCTTTTGGGGTTTTCTGTTTAGACCATAAACAACCTAATAAATGTGGTTTATTAAGTTATTTTACATAGTGAAAGCAATTTTACTTAGGGTAAAATTGGTCTTACATGGTGTACTTGGTTCCATCTAATGATAATAGGTTAGATGACCAAAAAATGGTGTAACAGATTGCCCCCCAGCGTGCGAGTGTCAGGAGCAAATCGTATGACCGAAGTACGTTGTAAGAACTCAATCACTAGACAACAAAAGGGAAGTCAAAGAGAGAAATGCAAGGTAGATAGTGTGCTGAAGAACTAGACCCTGAGGAGACGAGACTCGCAGGTGCAACAAGTCTCTTTTTATGAGAGGGTACCTGTGCTGAAGGCGGTGGGGGAGGCATACCTATGCCCGCCGAGACAAAGTACAAAAGAATAGTGTGTCCAGTAAACAAGGGACCAAACCATAAAGTAAAGCCGGCATAATCATGAGCTAGATAAAAATATAATGAGGAATCCCACATACATGTTGTGCCTGGGATAACAGCCAGGACTGATACAATAATATCTGAGTACATGAGATACAAATACAACCCAAATTCCCCCTGTAAATGGGGAAGGGCTCGCAAAATCTGACTGATACATGCAAATTAAATAGGTGCTGCAAGTGGCTAAGGCCAACATCATCAAATATCTGGAGCTGCATAGAAGGATGCAAGGAGGAGGTCATCCGGGCATATGGGGGGCTACCTGCAGGGCCACCCCCTCATGAGGGTTGATACATCTCACACACACCCGGGAATCATCAAGAGCTGCTGCTGTATCACTGAACCATCAAGTATATAGATCTCGGTCATGCTGAAAGGAGCTGGAGTGGAGAAACAATCAAGTCAAAGGGAAATGAGAGAGCCCTTTGCCTGATCCGAGGCACCGAACAAGAGTGGAAGCTGGAACCAAGGTACACCGCCCTCTAGACCTGGCTTCTGGAATGAATGAGCTGATGTCGACAGAAGGAGGTCCGCCATAGGTGAGGCAATGAGGGGTCCTCAACTAAGGCACGAGAGAAAATAGTAGAGCGACGGACAAACTGACACTAATGATGATAGTGGAATGGAAAGGAATGAGTAGCGAATGGACGACTTCCCTTGTTAGAGCATAAAGGGCATGAATGACATGGCAGCGAATGACACAATATCATAAGGGATAGGGGATAGTGGGGTTGAAGGTCATAATGTACGACACACTAGAGAGACCAAGCAATGAAGGATGGAGGGCTATAACGGGGTACAAATGGACTCGGGATATACTCCATGAATGCGATGATGACTCAACTTGGATGCTCTAAACAAGGGCGACTCGATGGTGCTGCCACACAGTAAAGGCCCAACGGGGGACCATGAAATCACGAGTACAAGATGGTAACTCATGACGAAAATCGACATGAAAAAAGACAAGTAAGGAGGCAAAATGGTGCCCTAAGTACAAGTTTCGTAAGTGAGGAAATTCGATTTTAAGGAGAGGTGAAGTGACCCTTCTTGGAAAAAATGTGTCCTAGTGAAGTATCAAATCACAAAAAACTAACAGATACCATTTGAGGGCTCGGTGAGAGCTTTCCAACGGTGCAGACAGTTTGTTAAACGGGGCTACGGTATGGTCGCAGCAGTCGAAAGAAGAAACAGGGGTTCTCTTTTAATAAGGCAGTTTTCCCTCCAAATTCACTCATTTGCTATTGTTGTTGTGGTGAATGTAGAGAGGAGAGAAGGCCCTCAATCTTGCGGCGAGCGTAGTGGACAAACCGACCGTTGGAATCGAGATCCGTCAGTTGCAGGTAAGAGGCCTAACCTTACTCTTTCATTTTGATGGATTGAAAGTTCAGTTTAGGGCCCAAAATCTCAGAAACAGACCCTCCTTCATCTCTACGGCCGGGTCGCACTTTTTGGGCCAAAAAGAGCGACCTGGGAAGCAGGGTTCAGAGCAAAAAGTGCGACCTATCCCAGAATTGGGCAGAAAACTACGACCTGGGAGATGAAGGGGTTTCAGTGCTGTTTTATGGCTGAGAGTTGGGTTTTTATGTTTGGTTAGGGTATTCCCGATCTGTATGCTGAAAAAGATGGTGTTTTTGTGCAGGTATGGCAGATTTACGGGTTAACTGGAGAGAGAGAGACCTGGGTACATTACGGGCAGAGATCTAGGTGGATCAGGGTGTCCGTCATGTGTTGGCCAGGTTTGGGGTTCTAAAGTTTTTGGAGAACCCTTTGATGAGAGCAGGAGAGCCTTTGTTGGCCCGAATTATCAGTTACTGGGATCCAGAGCATGAGGTCTTTGTAGGGCAGGGGCACAGGATCGAACTGACGGTCCAGGATGTGTATTTTCTGACGGGTCTCCCGCCACTGGGGATGGTGGGAAACACGCAGCCAGTATTACCGTGTGGGCGGCATATCATGGAGTTTGTGGAGTGACATTGTCGACCGGGTCTCCAAGTCAAGGGGACTCGGATACCGATCGGGGACCTAGAGAGATTAGAGACCCGTGCAGTGGCCGCAGCAGTGCTGCGTATCCTGGGCAACCAGGCGCTCCATCACATCATTGGGGGTAGATGATGATTGTGGAGAGTGTGTTGAGTGGGACCTACTATGGGTGGGCCCAAATGATGCTGGTGTCGCTAAAGCGACAGTTGTCGCTCTGCAAGCGGAAAGTGAACCATGATTTCTCGTATGGGACTTTATTTTGCGCCTTCTTCTTTGAGAAGATCCCGACCTTGCGGCCTCGTATACAGCTCCCAGATCGGGGCCCGAGAGAGCCCAGGATGCGCCAGTGGGGGCGGCTACTGTGCAGAGGAGGAGGAGGGGCGGTCAGTCGAGTGTTTCAACCTGAGTTATTTGCCCATTGGGATCATATGCGTTATACATAGACGACTATCCCTATAGTGGGATGAGTTATTGTGGGGATCCGGACCTACCACTTCTGCCTGGTCGAGTATGGGGGCCCGATGGTAAGTGATAAGTAACTATTCTTGTATGGGCATGTTAAAGTTATTGAATAGTAGATATGGTACTGATTCATGTACTTTTGGTATGCAGATATAGCTCCGGTAAAACCGGCCGGATATATGGGACACCCGGCAGCCTCTGGAGCTGCAGGGCCGAGTGGGTCGAGAGCAGCGTGCAATGAGGATGCGGCCGCCCTTCTAGAGGACATCCGTTGTAGATGCGAGACGTTGCTGACCGGAGTTTCAGAGCGCGGGTGGCAAGACTTAGACGACCAGTACGTGGAGGCATGCATTGGTCTTCCCTCGGAATGGCGAGGTGTCATGCGGCGCATGGCGATGGCCGGTCAAGGCATACGTGATCTATGGGCTGCAGGGGCAGAGCCATTGGCTCGGGATCCGCTAGATAGTGAGTAGGTGTGGGGCATGTGGTGCCCCCTAGTGTGTATGTAGGGGCAGGTGGTGCCCCCATTTTTGAGTTTTTTGTAACATGCTATGGGCATGTCATATGTATCAGAGTAGATGGAATCTAAACACATGTTTTGCGACACATATTATGGATATGCATCGTTTTTAATGATTATGAATGTTATTGTCTTGTATGAAATGCGTGTGATAAATTCCAATCTAGAACATGGTTTGCAATACTATCTACATAGTGATTTTGGTCTCGAGGTACATGGTTGAAAGTTATGGTTTCAAATTCACGTATCAAGAGTTTCACTCGTAAATATCGTCTAAACAGCACAGGGTTATGCACACGATAAACACCATTTAGTTGCATGACAAGAAGGAGGGAATCCAAACGAACGTGCAGATGGAGGATGCGATGAAAGAGGGCATTGGCTAAGAGACCACGAACTGCATCATATTCGGCCTAATTGTTGGTGGCAGTACCAATGCAGACCCCGTTAGAGAGGACAAGGGCATGAAAGTGGGTGAAAATGGCCCAACTTGCCGAGGCTAGATTCCGGGAGTAACGACTTGCACCATCGGCGTAACCGATAAAGGGTGAGGACGGGAGGCCCTGCACAATGGTGTCACAACACAACAAAAGGGGGGAGGAGATACCATGACGGTAGCGTGAGTGGACAGAAGACATCGAGCGGCAACTGCGGGAGGGAGTGCAAGGGGCAGGATGACTATGACTCATATACACACTAGAGGGTGGTATATGAGGGCTATCGGAAGTGTGGTGAGGACTTGGGCTGTGGAGGTAAACAGAGATACAGGTGGAGTGATCTCGTGTAGGGGTAGAAAAGAGGGGTTCAGGCGAAACAACAGGGGAGGATGCAGGGGGACTGGGCTCCAAGGGTCGCGCAGAGGCAGATAAGTAAAGAATGGTCGTAGTAGACTCCGTCATCTGAACATCAGGGGGGGGAATGTTGATGGCAGTGGGGGGATCCTCAGGCTGGCCCGAAGCATACTGCGCGAGTATGGGAGAGGCAGATTGATTTTGTTCAACCTCATACTCTCGGACTACTTCTAAAGAGGCACGGTAATGCGTCAGGTGAGGACAATGGTGGGAGTAATGGCCATGGACACTGCACAAAGCACAGGGTTTGTTGGTTACGGACGAAGAAGGAATGGAGGCCTCAGGGACCGTAGACTCGGGGAACGCGACTTTAACCATGGGTTGAATACGGGGCAATTCAGGACAAGCATGAGTGGCATGGCCGACGACATCACACAAGGCGCAGGGCTTTGCAGGTGGAGGAGGGGCCGGGTCAGTCGGGGTGGTCTTGTCTTTGGGTGCCCCCTTGCGAGCTTTTCCTTTCTTCCCGGGAGCTGTCACGACAGGAGAATGGTCCTGTGGAGGTGCTGGAGGCACAGTGGCAATGGAGGAAGTGAGGGGGACCGGTTGAACCGGTGTCAAAGCCATGTAGGGTTTGGAGTGACCAGGAGGGGTAGCGGCTGGAGGGTCAAGGTACCAGACGGGTATACCCAAGGTCAGGTTAGGGAGAGAGAGGGTGGCCATGACGGGGACAGAATAGACTCCGGGAGGGGGAGCCAGGAAAGGTATCTGACCAGCAGGGTAATGACCAGGAGGGGCGGTTCCGAGATGGTTAAGGCCTGGGGGAACCGATCCAGGAGGATAAAGGGGCTCAGGGATACCAGCTATAGGGGGAGGGCTAGGAGAAGGAGTTTCGGCTGGCTGAGATGAATGGCTAGGAGCGGGTTGCGGAGGGCGAGGTGGAGGTTGCTGACTAGCCGAAGCAGGCTGCTTAAGAGCAGCCTGAGACGATTGCATCATTCAAACATTCGATAAGCTGGGATCAGTGATAGGAGGAGGAAGACCAGGGAAGGTTCCGAGCAAAGAAGAATCTTTGTAGATGTCGGGGGAGACACTGGTCAAGGAGTCGGCGGTTTGCTTGTTGGCTACAGAAGAGATGGTCGTCTCAGGTGAGGTCTGAGATTTTGGCTCATGATATGTCAACTAGTCAATGGTGACTATCTTTCCATTATGGGGGAAAGAAATCTTGTGGAAAACCACGGATGGGACAGCAGACATAGCATAGGTGTAGCTTCGCCCCAATAGAATGTTGTAGTCTAGCGGGGCGTCTATGACTTCGATGTCAATGCAAACAGTCTTACCGGCGAGGGTGATAGGACAATTACGAAACAGGCTAATGCGCTGGGAGGCATGGCTGTCCCACGCTCGAAGGGTGATTGTGGAAGGGGCCAACTCAGGGGATCCGAGTTGCTTCCAAACCGAAGTGGACATCACGCAGGTGGATGCCCCCTCATCAATTATACACTGGGAAACGTTGGCATTCCGGATTTTGATTGGGATTTGGAAGGCGACGGAAGGAGGGAGAGGAGGATGGTCCGATTGAGTGGCGTCGAAAACAATCATTTGGTAATCAGCAGGATCTACAGCGCCCACAGCAGATAGTAGGGCCTTCTTTTGGGAAGGGCATGACTGGAGGAGTTCCAGGGTGGAAATGGCAGCAGGAGATTGCGCCAAATCATCTACTATGCTATACGAATGAGCAGCTCGACCGGAAGCAGAGTTTCGACGTAAGGGTCCCTTAGGAATCTTGGTATGAACCTCAACTTTTGGTTGAGGGATATGTAAGGGGCCACTGGATGTCGAAAGAGGCTCTGTAGAACCTAAAGAAGGAGGCTCGGGGGCAGACTGAGCAGGAGGCTTGGGGTACTAGCGAGACCGAGTTTGGAGGTGAAGGTCAATGGTTGGGGATGGATCAGAGGTCATCATGAGGATCTAGTAATCGGAGGAACCAGAAATGGAGGGTGGAGTGGAGACCTGCTCGTCAGGTGGTTGGGTAGCCACGAATCCTTGCTGAGGGAAAGGATCAGTAAACACAGCTGGTTGAGTAGTGGCCACATTAGGGGGAGTGTGAGGGGAGGCATGTTGTCCGCGCAATGTGTCTTGAGACTCCCACATCCGCCGCATCTGTGGTAAAAGGGGACAATCATGGGTGTAATGACCATAAACACCGCAACACGAACAAGGCTTGTTGGTACGAAGAGGCTTGTCCGGCTTGGGTTGAGTGTTAGGGTCAAAACCTTGAGGATTGGGTCCACGAGTACCAGGGGCAGATTGATTTGGATTGCCTCTCTGCCTTCTTTGAGAAGAAGGGGGATTAGTCGCACCCTGCTGTGCAAATACTTGCCTTGAAGGGGGCTGTAGGTGCTGCTGCTGGGGTTGAGGAGGCAAGGGAGGTGGAAGTGCATATGCTGGAGGAGCTGGCACACCAGGCTGTGGATAAGGGTAAGGGTGAGGTTGGGCAACATTGAGGTAAGCAGGAGGTTGGGAAAAAGGAGGAGGCATGCCATATCCTGGGTACATGCTACCGGGAGGGGGAAGAGTGCTAGAGGTCCAAGGCCCCTCCGTGAGGGAGGCCGTAGCCCATAGGAGGTTGAGCATACGGATGGGAAAGGGCTCCAACGATACCATCGGCGGAATGAGATGCCCTCGGGGCGTTAGTGCCACTGGGCCTGGGGAGGTCAGGAAGGACGGTATAAACATAACCAGACTGGGCGTAGATCAGGTCAGATTTCAAGGCTATTTGGAGGGCTGCTTCTTCGGTTTGAGGGAAATGGGAGGCGACATCTTTGCCGATGGGAGCTAGGAGAGAGCAAAGGAACCAGTCCATATAGATCCGATCTTCGAAGGGCGGAGCTCGACATAAGCTGCGTCTACGTCGCCATTCTTGAACATGGGTGGAAAGGCGGGTCGAAGATGTTTCCTTAAAGGAAGTCAAGAGATCCGTACCAGTATTGTATCGGAGAGGGAGATGGAAGTAAGATAAAAAGGCTTGGGCAATGGTCGCAAAGGTGGTATGGGAAGAGGTGGCTTGGTCGACATACCATTTAGAAGCTTCGCCGGTAAGCGTGCGTTGGAACAAACGAAGATGGATGTAGTCATCGGTAATGGAATTGGAGGAACACTACATGTGGAAAGATCAGACATGATTGGTTGGATCTTCTCCAGCAAGGCCTTCGAACTTAGGGATGTCGGAGTGGAGCTTGGTTGGCATAGCAGGCCAACCAACATCATGGCGGATAGGGTCATTGATCAACTGATTGAAATCGGGGAGGCTGAGGCCTACAATGTACGACAGCGAGGGTATGGCCGAGGTAGTTCTTGTGGCGGTTCCGCTAGTAGTGGTTCCGGCATTAGGGCCTGGAGCACCGCTAACGTTAGGCCCTGGACCAGACATAGTGAAGGTGACAGGGGGAGAACCAGGAGGAGAAGGATAACCCAATGAATTAGAAGAGGAGTCGGAGTGTGGACTCGGAGGAGGACTGGCTCGACGACGGTGGGACGGAGCAGGTCGATCGACCGGAAACTGAGGGTGAAGGCCAATAACTCTCCGGGAAAGGCACCTTGGGGGCGCAATGATGAAGGGAAGAAGGAAACTGACAAGGGAAAAAAGGGACAGAATCAAGTGAGGTCAAGGGCAGAAAATGTGCAGTGACAATTGATTTTAAAGTCTTTTCCAGGCGGTGTTAACCAGGCGCTTCTTCACTTAGGGTCAGTGTGTGGCGTGCGTTAATTTGAATTTTTAAAACCCTTTCCGTTTTGAGAGAAAAAAAAAAAAATGTGCTGCGTAACTGAAAAAAAATCTGCAGAGAACAGTAGATAATGCTGAAATAACAGAAAATTAACAGCTACTTTTGCATCTATCTAACCCAAGAAGGCGGGTCTCTCAAAACTAGTCTAAAAAAGGGGAAAAAATCTAGTCAAAACACACGGAAAAGAGGCCAATAGATCTAAGGTCAAAAGGGACAGGGATCTAAAGGATAAAGCTGCTGAAAAGAGGTGCAGATCACAACCAAGAGACAGAGGCAAGGTAGCTGGAAAAGGGGAGGAAATCAGCAAAAAGCAGAAAGGACAGGGGGGAGGTCCTAAAGAGAGGTCCAAACAAAATGACAAGAGGTGATTTGAAAGGAAGAAAGGCTAATTTAAAGGGATCTGAGAACGAGGTTTCAGATCTGAAAAAGGGAAGGCTGAAACTCTGAAAAACAGACGGCTAAAACAGCTAAAACTCTTCCACAAAAAGTGGAGGGTACTAAAGCCCTAGGGGGCTAGGTTACCACTTAGATGAGTAAAAACATATCAAAACTAGGTCAAAGCGGGCTGAGACAGAGGCTGGAAAACCCTGACAGAAGCTTCAGCAAAACCTAGAAAAATTGCAGAAAAACCACTGAAAAATTGGCAGGTCGCAAGTTCTGACCTGTTTTCAGTGCAGGTCGCAGAAAAGAGGCTGAAAAGTGCGACCTGGAGGTCCAGGTCGTAGTTTTTAGGCTGAAAAGTGCGACCTCCCGTTCCGGTTGTCTCGGCGGCAGATTTTCGGAAAAGTTGTCGTCTCAGTTGCGGCTGATGTCGCTTACCTGCGCAATAGGGCCAGAAACACACGGAAGTTAAAAATTTTAATGTTTTAGGGTTTTATGTGAGAAAAACAACATAAAAATAGGAAAAATAAACAGCTGAAAAGAAACCCTAGGGTCTGAAGTAGCTGGATATGCAGGAATATGAAAAACGACAGCGGTCGTAATTTAAAACCCATGTGGAGTCGCCATTTGTTAGTGTGAATCCTTTGTCGAAGTGTACGAAAAAGGACCACTTTAGCTACGCATAACTAATAGCCCTAACAACAAAAGTGGCTGCCAATATCTTCAGATCTGCGGTTAGTTGAACATAAAAGAGCTGCAAAAACCAGATCTATGCATGGGAAGACATTAAGCAGAAAAAACAAGGGTTTGCTCCATATACCAATAGACAAGACAAGAACAATTTTTGAAAGAATTTTTATATTAATTGGGCACCTGGGAGGAAAACAAGAAGGCATATCCAATTCTCCTCAGTGGGATGGGTTCTTGGAAGTCCTCAACACTTCAGATCTAAGATTTCTCTCTCTTGTTGGTGTAGAAAACCCACACAAAGAATGGAACTCAAAGGGAGCTCACACAACAAATGGCAGAAAATGGTGACCAAGTGTATAGATCCAGAGTGATCTAATAGGCAACAAAAGGCGAAGAATGGTAGGAAAAACCCTCCTATTTATAACAAAATATTGGGTCATTCTAGATCTTGGTGCATGATTAAAATAATGTTAACCAAATCTAGATCCACCTTTTATGGAATATTTTATTATATTTGTTGGGGGGGGAAAGTATTTGACTTGGGTCAAATCCCTTTATTTGTTAATAATAAATAAATAAATGATTTATTTATCTTTTTAAGGAAGTGGCTGAAGGATAATTAAATAAATAATGATTTATTTAATTATTTGTGGGTGATTTGGTCATATTTAACAAGGAATATTATCTAAATAAGATTTAAATAATTATTCCTAGAAAATAATAAGATAGATAAAGGTTTATCTAATTAATTTCTTTGTTTTTGGGTTAAACATGACTGGGAATAATAATTAAACTATGGTTTAATTAATTATTCCATGAGGAAAATCAAACAAATATAGGTTTGTTTAATATTTCCTTTTGGGGTTTCCTGTTTAGACCATAAACAACCTAATAAATGTGGTTTATTAAGTTATTTAACATAGTGAAGGCAATCTTACTTAGGGTAAAATTGGTCTTACATGGTGTACTTGGGTCCATCTAATGATAATAGGTTAGATGACCAAAAAATGGTGTAACAGTCTCTATTTTTGATTGTATCATATGATCCTTGGTATGGGGATTTTATCATTTATTTCCATACCCAGAATTTCGGCCTTATACCTCTTGCTCTGACGAACAACATATTAGATACCAAGCCAAATATTATCTTATCGTTGGTGATATACGTTATCGTCATGGTGTCGATGTAATTTTAAGAAGGTGCCTCACTCATGAGGAGGCAGAAAAGGTTTTAAATGATTGTCATGCTGGGGATTGTGGTGGAAATTTTTCTGCATATTCTACCGTGCAGAAGATACTCCGTAGAAGTTACTTTTGGCCTACCATATTTCGAGACTACATCCTTGTGTTTAGAAGTTTTCATGTGTGCCAAATATTTGATCCTAAATTCCGCAAACCTCCAGCGCCAATGCATCTTGTTGTCTCTGTGGGACCATTTCCGAAATGGGGCATTGACTTCATGACTTGTAACCCTCGTTCGTTTGGGGGGCATGGTTACATTATTGTCGTAGTAGACTACTTTACCAAATGGGTCAAAGCAATGCCTACATTCAACAACACAGGACAAATAGATGCATTATTTTTCTTTAATCATGTTATTGCATGGTTTGGGGTCCCATAGGCTATAGTTAGAGATCATGGGAAGAATTTTTACAACCACATGATGACTGAATTGACTGCCAAGTTAGGATTTTCACATGATAATTCTACTCCTTATTATCCACAATCAAATAAAAAAGTTGTGCCTATCAACAATATTCTTAAATGTATGCTTCAACGAATGATAGGAGTTTGTAAAAGAAACTAGTATTTGATCCTGTACTTGACCTTATGGGCATACCAAACCTTGGTGAGAAATGAAACCGGATTTACTCCCTTTCAATTGGTGTATGGTCTGGAAGCTATCTTGCCAATCCAATGTGAAATATCGTTGTTAAAAATCACAAGAGACTTGTTACTTGACACCTCAGAAGAAGAAGCATGTCTTTTTAACCTCATCCATCTTGATGAAATGTGTCGTGAAGCAAAATTGGCTAATGAAGTGCATAAGAGATGTATAAAGGCGCAATAAGACAAAAATGTCCAACCTCGAATTTTATTAGAGGGTTACTTGGTCCTTATTTATGATCAGGAATCTGATGTAATAGATATAGAGAAATTTGAGCCATTATGGCATGACCCCTATATTGTCAAAATATATCTTGTTAAGGGTGTCTACGAGTTAGTTTATTAGGATGGGATTCCATTGGTGAAACCTCGAAATGGGTTGTACTTGAAACATTACTATGCTTAATCATAAGTGTAGTAATTGTTTGTATTATATTTTATATATATGTTGTTGATTTTCATTCACTGTCTTAGTTTGTTTTTTAGAGTTTTCTTGATGTTAGTAATCCACTTTACATTTCATCGTAGATGTTTGAATCTTTGGAACCATTTGCTGGATATGTTGATGGTGCTAGTCGTAGTATGCAGAATCTATCCTCTACAGCGTGGGCCATTTTCACTCCAAACAATGAGTTAGTGAGTTTTCAAGGGATTTGTATCGATAGATCGACAAATAATTGTTGGAAATACTGAGGAGGGGGGGGGGGGTGAATCAATATTTCTTTCAATTATAGCATTAGTTAATATTCAATTATTATCAATGTTTGTACAATGATAGCAACAAACAAGAGGAACACAAATGCACACACTTTGTAAGGTGGAAACCCAATCCGGGACAAAAACCACCTAATTCTTTTCTAATAATTCTTTTCAACTCCAATTGAAAATAAAGCTCCAACTTCCTAGAATCTAGAAAAGCATTCTTCTCCAGCTCCCACTGGATGGAAGCTCCAACGCCTGATATTATTCAGTAGTCATTGAACGGATGCCCCAACACCCAATGAGCTACAACTCACCCTAGCACCACCCTACAACCCTATAGAAGAATAAAAGAAGAATGGACTCTCGTACCAAGGAAAATGGTGCACTTTACAATAATATAGAATGATGTAGAAGAAGAATATATACTAGACCATAACCCCAACTTTGACACAACCACCTAATGATGATCCTAGACCTCCCAACACTTCCTCTTCAACCCTTGGTAGATAGATACTAGTACAATTTGTGCAATAGTGAATTTACAATGACTAAGTACAATGATACCTTTACAATGATTGTATGCAATGTTGCACATTTGAAGACTTCATATGATGAACTTCTTACTGCTATTATGCACCTTAGTTGCTGCTCTTTTCATGCTACCCTCTGCTGCACCTTTCTTTGCTTTTTTGCCATAGAAAGTCTGGTCCTTTCCAACCCTTAACAACACACGATCTAGCTTTTTCTTGCCTTCTAGGAGCTTGATATTGAATCTGGTGTATCTCTGTCATTTCAGATCCTCAATATCTGATTTTTGGTCTTGTAGAACTCCTCTCAGTCGTATTTCCAATGCCATAGGTCTGACACAATTTGGATTCTTGAAGAGAGATTTATACCCAATCTCTCACAATGCCCTAATTATGGACTGTTTCAGCAGAGCACACTTGTACAGCGTGCCACGTGTCACTGTTTATTATTTTGTTTCTGAAATTGATAGAGAAAAACGTACAAAGTGTGCACTATTTTTCACTTTTTATGAAATTCCAATCCGATACTCAGAGAGAGAGTTATGACAATTTTACCAAGGTCACTTCTTTGAGATGAATTTCAGGAGCCTGCAAAATCCCTTACTTCCACAGATCATATCTCCAAAAATGTTGCATAACTTGATCTGAAATTTTTACTGCAGCTTGCTCAGGATTTCGGCTTCACCTCATAAAAATTTCAGCTTCTGAGACTTTGCATAAAAATATTTAGAGCGAAAATTCCACGATGACCTGTTTTAGATGGCTGAATCCCTTGCCTGAGGAGGAAATGAAGATCACAATATATAGGAATGCTTCAGTTGAGAGGGGCTTCAACAAGTGAAACCATAAAAAGCATTAATGACCCAGAATATATTAATTTTTTAAGTCAAAATTCCCATGAAATATTGGGTTAGCTCCTGGTGCTACTTGGGTTGACATCAATGATAACCGCTGATCAAAAATATCCCCCTTTGGCATCGATGGCAACACAAGTACTCCCCCTGCGATCATGACACCTCTTCCTACAACATTCTCTCCCACTTTGACATCAATGGAAAAGGGTAACTACCCCTGAAACACAACCATCCTGTGGACCTGTACACACTTCCACTCTTGCTGACACACAATCATCCTGCAGACCTGTACACACTTCCACTCCCGCTGACACACAATCATCCTGCAGACCTATACACACTTCCACTCTCGCTTTATATTCTTGAAAAGGGAAAATATAATGAGAACTTGGGAGAATCCCAAGATTTTTACAAATATATTCAAATTCTTCACGAGGTAAAGGTTTAGTTAAGATACCAGCAATTTGTTCTTTTGTACAAACATACTCAAGTTTGATATTCTTTTCAGCGACTTGTTCTCTAACAAAATGATATTTGATCGGAATGTGTTTTTTTTTTTAATGCATGACAGGATTCTTGGAGATGCTGATGGCACTAGTGTTGTCACAGAATATGGGAATAGGCTCACTGAATTGTACTTGAAGATATTGCAAAGTTTGTTTCATCCAAAGAACTTGAGTACAACACGATGTTGCTGCAATGTATTATGCTTCCACTGTAGATAACGAGATTGAAGTTTTCTTTCTGCTCAACCATGATACGAGACAACCACCTAGATAGAATGTTGCTCCACTAGTACTCTTATGATCATCAACGCTTCCTGCCCAATCTGCATTTGTAAAGGCTTGAATAATGAGATTTTTACCCTTGGGATACCACAAGCCATATTATTCTGTGCCCTTTAGATATCGAAGAATTCTTTTGACGGCAATAATATGTGATTCTTTTGGTGCTGCTTGGAATCTTGCTACTTGTCCAACTGCTTGCATAACATCTGGCCGAGAGGTTGTTACATATAGAAGAATACCAATCATAGATCTGTACAAATTTTGATCCACATCCTTAGATGAGTCGTCTATGCTCAATTTGCAACCTATTACCATTGGAGTAAGGATGGTTTTGCAATCTTCCATTTTGAATTTATTGAGCATTTCCTTGATGTACTCGGCTTGACATATAAATATTCCTTTCTCTTGCTGAGATATTTGAAGCCCTAAGAAGTATGTTAGCTCACCAAGTAAAGACATCTCAAACTCACTTTGCATCTTTGTAGAAAATTTCTTACTTAGTCGATCATCATTGCTACCAAATATTATATCATCCACATATACCTCAACAATTGTTAAATTATCTTTATCTATTTGTACATAAAGATTGCTATCAAAAGTACCTTTCTTGAACCCTTGTTGACGTAGATATCCATCAAGACGAGCATACCATGCTCTAGGAGCCTGCTTGAGACCATATAGAGCCTTCTTTAACCTGCAGACATAGTCTTCTTTTTGTGATAGTAGAAAACCTTCAGGTTGTTTGATGTAAACTTCTTCTTCTAATTCTCCATTCAGAAATGCTGACTTAACATCCATTTGGTAGAATTTGATTTTTCTTGAACATGCATAGGCGAGAAACATTCAGATGGCTTCCATTCTGGCAACTGGTGCAAATGTTTCATCAAAATCAATTCCTTCCACTTGTGCATAGCCTTTGCAAACCAATCTTGCTTTGTTTCTGGTAACCTGTCCATCTTCATTCAATTTGTTCCTGAACACCCATTTAGTCCTAATGACATTTTTATCTTTTGGTCGTGGAACTAATTCCCAGGTGTTATTCTTCTCAATTTGATCCAATTCTTCATTCATAGCTGCTACCCAATGTTCATTCTGGCTGGCTTCCTCAAAACTACTAGGCTCAAAGGTTGCTAGAAAAGCAACGTGAGCTTGTTGTGATGAACGAAGCTATCGACCTTCATTTATGTCACCAATGATTTGATTTGATGGATGGTTCTTTTGAATCCACTCTTTTGTTCTCCTTGGAGGAGCTTCTTGTTGTTGTTCTGGTATATCTTGATGATCATTGTTTACTTATTCCTCGTTGATAGTTTCTTCTTGTTCTACAATTTTATCTGTGTCTTTTTCAGCCTCTGTCTCAAGTTTCAAAGATTCTAGATCTTCATCATTACTCACTAGAACACCATCTTCGTCAAATGTAACATTTATGCTCTCCACTATCTGTTTTTGTCTTAGATTATAGCATTTATAGGCTTTTCTTTTGCGTGAGTAACCAAAAAAGATACCTTCATCAACACGTGATTCAAAATTACCCAAATTTTGATCTTCTCTTTTGATATAACATTTTCTTCCGAAGATTCTGAAATATTTTACATTAGCTAGTTTTCCTTTCCATAGTTCATATGAATTCTTGTTGCAACTATTTCTGAGAAGACTTCGGTTGATAATGAAGACTACCGTATCAATTTCTTGAACCAATAATTTTTCATCCAATTTTGAGTCCTTCAACATTGTTCTACCCATTTCCTCTACAGTTCTATTCTTTCTTTCAGCAACTCTATTTTGCTGAGGTGTTCGTGCTATTGAAAATTTCCTTTTTATTCAATTTTCATCACAGTATTTCTGAAATAATTTAGAAGTGAATTCTCCACCATTATCTGATCTTAAACACTTTATTTTCAAATCAGTTTCATTTTCAACCAACTCCTTGTATATCTTAAAGCAATCAAATGCTTCAGATTTTTTCTTTAGGAAACTGACGGCTGTTATCCTGGTGTAGTCATCTATCATTAACATGAAATATAATTCTCCATCTAAGCCTTTTGTTCTCATAGGACCACATAGATCACTATGTATCAATTCCAATGGATGTGATGAAAAGTGTTCTTTTGTTTTAAATTGGACTTTTGTATGCTTGCCATGCTGACATGCCTCACATAGTGTGTTGGAAGGTTTTGAGATTTTCAACATTTCTTGTACTGCTTCCTTTTTTCTTATCCTGACAAGATTGTCAAAGTTTATGTGACCCATTCGTTTGTGCCATAACCAACTTTCATCTTTTTTAGCTAGTAGACATGCTTTAGTTGCTTCATCCAAAACATATATATCATTTGGAGCTCAACTTGCTATAGCCACAATTTTAGCATAACTGCCTTTCCTGATTTCACATTTTGTGGAGTTGAATAGCATTGTGTGTCCTTGATCACACATTTGTCCAACATTGAGCAGATTGTGATTCATGTTTTCGACCAATAGAACATTCTTGGCTATAACATCTTTGCTTCTGAGAGTGATGGTACCTGATCCTATAACATTTGAAGATCCATCATTTCCAAAGGATATGGTTCCATCCTTATTCTCTTTCAGAGATACCAATTTCCTTCTATCTCCAGTCATATGCTTTGAGCAACCGCTATCAACATACCACAGATATTTCCTTTTTTGAGCCTTGAGAGTGAGAGCACAATTATCAGTCTTCTTCTTCTTCCATGTTCATTCATTCTGTGGCTTCGAAGATTCTTCTGGAGGATTTTTCAAGTCTGCAGTCTTTGGCTATGTGTCCAAAGTTCTGACATTTGTAACATTCCAAATTATTTCTTAAATTTTCAAATCTATTGATGTTTTGTTGAGCCTTGGGAGGTTCATATTTGAAGAATCTCTTGGAATTGTATTGGTTCATAGGGTACGTGCGACATTCTACAGCTTTATGACCAAATTTTCCACATGAATAACAATAGCCATGAAAAATATGTTGGTACCTGGATGAAAATATTCGTCGAGGAATCTTCTTCCAAGGAAGTGCTTGCGAATCTTGTCGAATGAAGTCTTCATGTATGTCAGATCTCATAGGTTCATTGTATTTTGTTGTAGAAGGTCCTGCTTCTTCTTCTTTGTAACCGAGACAAGTTCTGTCATTGTAAGATTGTTGATTTTTGATGAGTTCTTCCAATTCCCTTGAGCTGTTGGCATATTTTTGGATAGTTTTTCCCTTCTTCACTTCCTTACGTACTAGCGAGACTACTTCGGCTTCTAATGCTTCCCTTTCTTGCTTGCTTTCTTCCAACTTCTTTTGAAGTGACTCTTCAATACATTTGTGTTCTTCAACCTCAATTTTGAGACCTTGAACTTGTTCTTCAAGAGTGTTGGAACGGATCTTCTCAGCATTGAGCTCTTTTATAAGCTTGATTGTTTCCTCATAAAATTATTCTATGGTCAACCCTTCTTCTTCATTATTTGATACTTCTTTTTTATTGTGCTTGGCCATAGACAATACTTTCTCATTGGCTTCTTCTTTGCTGTCACTTTCTTCATTGGATGAGGAGCTATCTTCTTTAGAGAGAAAGTTCCTTTTGGATCCTTTATTTTTGCCTTGCTTGTTTAATTTATTAAATCATTTCTTTCCTTTTGAGTTTCCATCACTTTTGTTCGGACATTTTGCTACGAAATTCCCAACCTCACCACAACCGAAACATATCAATGGAAGTTTACCTTTGAATTTTCCCTTACCAGGTTTTAGTTTTCTCGTAAAGTTAGCATATTCTTCATCTGAAAGACCTTCTCCATCATCTCCCTTTTATTCACACTTGCAGGTGCATGTCATTTCAATTGAAGGTTGTTTGTCCTTATTGGTTGGCTTAGATGCAATTAACGCAATTTCTAGATCTGTAGTACCCTTTTCTTCATCAAGTCTCATTTCATATGCTATGAGAACTCCATGTAATTCTTCCTTGCTGAGTTTGTCCAAATTTTCACTGTATTCTAAGACCGATACCTTTGGGTTGAATATCCCTGGTAACGTTCTAAGAATCTTTCGTATAATAGTCTTCTCGTCAACTGGCTCTCCCAATATTTCTAGAGTATTGGTTATTTCATCAACGTCTTGCAAGTATGTAGCAATGTTGCAATCTTCTTTCATTCTGAGTTGCTCAAATTTTTCTCTATAGATTTGAAGCTTTGCTTCTTTGACATTTGAGTTACCTGCATATATATTCTCAAGCTTGTCCCATACATTTTTGGCGGTTTTACAACCCAAAACCTTATGATAAGCAGATTCAATAAGTCCACTGATAATAATATTCTTTTCTTTTTCATCATTTACCAAATTCTTCTTACTTTGTTCATCCATGGTTGATGTAAATCCATTTTGAACAGTGTCCCATACTTCGTAACCTTGCACCAAGAGATAGACCTCCATTCTTCCTTTCCATAGAGCATAATTATTTTCATTGAATAGAGGTACACCATTCTTGGTATGCTCCATGACCTCCTTCCAGTTGTTAAACTGCTATTGAAGGAACCAAGCTCTGAAACCAATTGTTGGAAATAGTGACAGGGGGGGGGGCATGAATCAATATTTCTTTCAATTAGAGCATTAGTTAATCTTCAATTATTATCAATGTTTGTACAATGATAGCAACAAACAAGAGGAACACAAATGCACACAGTTTTTAAGGTGAAACACAATCCCGGACAAAAACCACCTAATTCTTTTCTAATAATTCTTTTCAAATCCAATTGAAAATAAAGCTCCAACTTCCTAGAATCTAGAAAAGCATTCTTCTCCAGCTCCCACTGGATGGACGCTCCAACGCCCGAGATTATTCAGTAGTCATTGAATGGATGCCACAACACCCAATGAGCTACAACTCACCCTAGCACCACCCTACCACCCTATAGAAGAATAAAAGAAGAATGGACTCCCGTACCAGAGAAAATGGTCCACTTTACAATGATATAGAATGATGTAGAAGAAGAAGATATACTAGACCATAACCCCAACTTTGACACAACCACCTAATGATGATCCTAGACCTCCCAACACTGCCTCTTTAACCCTTGGCAGATAGATACTAGTACAATTTGTACAATAATGAATTTACAATGACTAAGTACAATGATACCTTTACAATGATTGTATGCGGTGCTGCCCACTTAAAGACTTCATATGATGAACCTCTTGCTGCTGTTATGCACCTTAGTTGCTGCTCTTGTCATGCTACCCTCTGCTGCACCTTGCTTTGCTTTTCTTCCGTAGAAATTCTGGTCCTTTGCAACCCTTGACAACACATGATCTAGCTTTTTATTGCCTTCTAGGAGCTTGATATTGAATCTGGTGTATCTCTGTCATTTCTGATCCTCAATATCTAATTTTCAGTCCTGTAGTAGTCCTCTAAGTCATATTTCCAATGCCATAGGTCTGACCCAATTTGGATTCTTGAAGAGATAGTTAGACCGAATCTCTCACAATGCCCTAATTATGGACTGTTTCAACAGAGCGCACTTGTACGACATGCCACATGTCACTGTTTATTCATTTTTTTATAAAATTAATAAATATAAAATTAAATACTGTGCACTATCTGTCACTTTTTACAAAATTCCAATCCGATGCTCAGAGAGAGAGTTACGACGATTTTACCAAGGTCACTTCTTTGAGATGAATTTCAGGAGCCTGCAAAAACCCTTACTTCCACAGATCATATCTCCAAAAATATTGTACAACTTGATCTGAAATGTCTACTGCAGCTTCCTCAGGATTTTGGCTTCCCCTCATAAAAATTTCAGCTTCTGATCCTTCGTAAAAAAAGAGTTAGAGTGAAAATGCCACGATGACCTGTTTTAGATGGCCGAATCCCTTGCCTAAGGAGGAAATGAATATCAAAATATATATGAATGCTTAAGTTCATAGGGGCTTCAACAAGTGAACGTGGGAGGGATCTTAGGAGCTTAAAAAAATATTAATTATGACTTTTCAATGACCCATGCCCCAACCCCATGGGGTTTTAGCCCACTAACTGGGGTACAAACTTCAAACATGAATATCTCTCAAACCGTGAATAATTACATGGTGTGCCATATATCAATAGAAACATATCGACAAGTAGAAACCATCAAAAGAATTAATGACCCATAATATATTAATTTGGGAAGTCAAGTTTCCCATGCAATATTGGGTTTGCCCCTGGTGCTGCTTGGGTTGACATCAATGACTATCGCTGATGAAGAATAATATCACTGAGTATAGCGCATTGAGTGAACTTCTCTGTGATGCCATTTCATTTGGTATTAACCACATCATTAGAAGGTTAGACTCACAACTTGTGGTATTACAAATTACTAGGGTTTACACTGTTAGAAATCCAACATTGCATCATTTTTTCCTAAGAGTTCGTCTTTTGGAAAGACACTTTACTTTTATTCAATATCAACACATTTATAGAAACTTGAACACATTGACAAATTCTTTAGCTAATCATGTTTTAGATAGAAATTTGCAACACATGTAAATATACATTCACATAATTGAATAGGATTCCGAAATAAACATATGAAAACACTGAAATTGAATAGATAGATAATTATTGATTTTTATAAAAATTTGTGCCCAAGACACATTGGTCATCTGACCTCAAAATGTATGTAACATATCAAAAGTAAACTAGTGATTCTCATGGTAACATGCTATAGATCTAGCTATCTTACACAGTAACCGCATCCAACAGATAGTAATGCATATAGTGTGGCACTACAGTCGCATGGGTAACTCTTCGATCTGAAAATACGGAATCCTAAAGGTCAATCCATATATGTGCTGTCGAAGCTTAGGCAGAGTCTTAGCCATGTCTAGATCCTGAAGGACTGCTCTCCTGATAGCCCTCTCTGCTGGCTCATCTGCTCCATGCTCTGGTTCCTCTACCAGTTGAACTCGACCAACATCTGGATTATATTAAAAGTTTAGTTTAGTCTTGGGAAAACATAAAAATACAAAAAAAATTGTATAATCCTTATAAAAATAAAAAAAACATGGTCAAAACATTCTTACCTATTGCACCCCACTAAGCGCTTTCTGGTAATGCTAAGTCCAGATCTCCTCGAAAATCGATGCCTGCGCATGCATACTCATCGATGGCAATAACCTGTCTCCTGAACCAGGCAAAGAATGTATTCAAGAATGCAATGAACAATTGGCCTACATGCCTAGCCATTATTTCTACCCATCTTTGCATCCTCAGATCTCTAGGGTTATACACAGCCAATGTCACATGATGTGGCTGCATCAGTGGAATCGATTCTAAGGAAAATTAAATGAGGATAGAACCATAACTGAAGTTTTTCTTCCTTCCTCCCTTTGCCTTGTTCAATTGTTCTTTTATTTGAGAAAACAAAGCTTCAGACCAATTGAAGACTGTTTGTTCCATGCACTCTAGCGCATATTGCATATATGATATATTCGCTACATGTAGTGTAACGACGTCGACAAGTTTTGTGATCGTGAAAAGAATGGTTCTCAAAGGCAAATCTCGAATGTCATGGATGTTTATTTTCCCATCCTGGCTTAGCTCTGCCCCTGGATAGCAATATTGCAAAACATAATCTCTCACAGTCTCTCCTCTGAGAGCAGACCCTGAGAGGGAAATAGGCAAGCCTCTCCTCGACAAGCCTCTCCTTGACAAGCCTGTAAGAAATTATACATCCTCCATTGTAATAGGAACCACTTTGTTCCTAATGTGAAATGCCTTGATAACTCGATCACGTGCTCAAACTAAGAAATCCAAGAGTTATATTTGTTGCGTCATTCATGAAAAGCATAATTACTTTAAAAAACCGCAATCTTGTAGGGCTCTTACTGTACCTGGATCATTTAGGGAAATCATATTTCATTCTTAATTCTCTCTTTCTCTCCAAGTAATAGTCATTCTAGTCCGATGGAATCCTGAAACATAACCATAAGACTCATTGGACTCCTTTTCATTCAAAAAATGAGGTAAATTTTGCGTACATTACAAGAATAAAGAATGTGAGTTGTGCCCAACGCAGTCTTGAACAAGGGATAGTGCATTGCATATGCACCTAGGCTTCAATTTAGGTGCTCCACAACGCAATTTTCGATGCTCAAGTGTGCGTTCCCCTCTTTGGAAAATGAAATTACCCTAAGGGGCCCAAATCCCTAAAAAATTGTAATAAAAGGAAATGAATTGACTACTGAAAGAAAGAGAGGGTTTATGGCACCAAAATGGATCAAAAAATGATGAAAACCATCCACAGAATCAATCGAAATCAACGACTGAAGTTCGGGGGAAAAAACAGGTTCATAGCTCCAAAATGCAAATGGTAACTTTCAAATGGTAAAAATTAGTAGTAAAACTCCTTTAATTAGTCATTTGATTATTTGCAAATAATACTTATTGTTTTGACTATGGTTTTATTATATTTCTATCATGAAATAGGTATTTTTAATCCATTTGATGTTGTTCTGAATAGGTTTTACAACTGATGAACAGATTAGGCATGCAAATTTATTTCAAGAATGATTTGAACACAAAGAATAATTTTATCCTTATTTTTCAAGCTTTGTTAAAAATGAAAAAGGAATTGAAGTGCACTTTTATCTCGTTTTTGAGCTTCAATAACAGTGAAAAAATAACCCCTGGAGTCTTCTTTTAACTCTTTTCAGACTCCGATAATGTGAAAATATTGCCGAGAACTTGTCTTTTCGAGCTCATAAAAGTAAATGAATTGATATATACTCAGTATAATTTTAACCCTTTTCTGTACTAAGATAGATTATTTATGAAAAAGGAATGCCTTAGTCGAACATGGCTAGGAGGTTCTCTCAGATATTATTTTACACTTTTTTCAAATCTAAGCGACAACTATACGAAAAAGTACTTATGGAGTTTTCTTTCGTCCTCTTTTTCACACTCTCTAAATATGAAAAAATATTGGGTTGTCACTGTCATTAGGTTCGTTAAAACATAAAATAACGATGGGTTTGCTGATCGTGGTAAGAATTGAGTTTCATTCATTTCTAGGCTCATTAAATTATTAAATAGCGATACATTATTTGCCCGAAGGGTTGAATTATAGATCAATAATATGTTATCCTCCTCAAGCTTGTTAAAAAATAAAGAGGTACTGGTCAAAAAATGACCAGGGAAAATTTGGGAAAGTGAATAGAAATTTTTACGATAGCAGGTCACTCTTGAGCATGACACTTCACTCCATCATCGTGACTATTTGGGCTGGGCAATATTATTGACGTTTCATTCATACATATGGTTCATTATACCTTCACTTTGGTTTTGGGTCAATGTTTCCAAGTCATCTCAATGTCGCTGATATTTTCAAGGGAAGTCATCCAGTGAATACTCATCCTTCTGAAATATTCATAAACCTTCATTCTCATGACATTCATCCTTGAAAATTTCTATATCAAGTCATACTTTGTCTTTGAAATCAGTAACTCCCATTTCACAATAAAGTAGCTTCCTGTCGATGACAAATCCCCATCCAGGAAGTTTAATTAGAAACTTCATATTCCAGTACCATGAGGCTTGTTACAACATCGACAAGATCCTTGCTTTCAGACTTTTGACTAAAATATTTTGTTTGGCGTTCAACATCAAATCATCTATTCATGCATTACGAAATGTACTGCAGTACCTTGAGGGCCATTGAAATTAATGATGGTTCCCTCACATTTTTTAACAACTCACATCATTGGCTAGTAATTAAATGATGTCTTACCATGTTCAACTACAAATCATATATTCGCATGGCTAAAATTGTACCCGAACGATTGAGTGAGCGAGATAAGAAGACCCCATATCTAGTTTCAGCCATCTAGGCTGCGATTTTAGGATTTTTGTACACATCATCTGTATGGTGATCTTACATACAGATCGTCATCTGAACATGGGCCCATATCTGTAGGCATGTCTATATTCGGCAACATTCCAATGTAGATGACTTTCTGCATTATGTACATGTTATTAGATAGTTTATGTGCTAAGCATGGGAATGCCTTACCTCAGAAATTCATGATCAAGAGGACATATCATGATGTAATGTATTGTAATATTGATGTAGGTTTCCAATCCACTTCAGTTCCAACCCATCACAATGTAAAGCATCTCATTCAAAAAATATTTTTATTATTATTTTGACTTCATGCTTTAGGGGGAAATCTGTTATAGGTCAATTTGGGCACCATTCCCAGTGACCTAGTTAACTGGACATCATCCCAAAAATCAATGAATAGGGTCTATCATCCCCTATCATTTCAGTTTCTACATGCCCTAAGACAAAGAACAAGAACAAATCATCCATGACTTCCATTGCAAGGTTTCCATGATTGTAACTGCATGTTATATCACCTATGAGCTCACCAATGTAGTCTCTCAAGGGAAAAACTACTTTTCATATGCAACTACTTGCATTCTAGGGTGCTCTGCAAAGCACTTCCCAATACTCAAGGGTGCGTTGGTAAATTGGGAGTGAAATTATCATTGTTCTGAAATATCCACATGGCCAGTTCCTTCTAGAAGAGTGCATATGTGTCAAACTTCGAATCCATGTGTCCATTCAACACCTATGAGCTGGGAAAGATGTATTTCCTATTATTATAAATTCATTGATTGTGAAACTACCTTCAGCTCATCTACAAATTGAGCACAAATCCTAGTGTTTGAGGAGGAAGAAATTTGGTAGAGAAATGTTGTTGGAATCTCAATTGAGGGTTTAATTTGAGTGATATGCTGTTGGAGATATGTTCATTGTGATGAGGTTGGGATGATGCTGGAGTTGCTGACATCAAATCAATCGTTGGTTGTAACCTCCCCTTCTATCCATTAATAAATATTGTTGCTTACTTGCCCACATATGTATCTGTATAAGCTTTTGTCTTTCATATTATGAATTCTTATCTGATGTATATGTTTCATATTTCATTGATTTAACTGATTAAAGTAAATATCCATCTGTATATTGAAATATCTCTATTGTTTAGTGTTTGTATTTGCAAGAACTATTCTGGCGATCAAGCTTATATTGAAAGCTACAACAAGAGTGACAGAAGGAGACTAGGAAGTGCTTGGACTCCAAGTAAGTTTCTTAATCTATTATGTGTGTCTACTTACTATTAGGAAAAGTATCTGAAAAATATTTGACTTGATGTTCTAAAAGCATTACACCACATTTAGGGAATGTGTTTTATCCGTAATCCATAATTATTCTTATGTTAGGTCCCTATATTACTAGTATAGTCCCTTATTGTTGTTACTGTAACCCCCTTATTTTTATTATTGTAACCCTGTAACCCCCATATTTTTATTATTGTGCCCTTAAATTATTATTGTTAGGTCGCCTAGGATTACATTGTGGCCCCATGGACTCCTATATATAGAAAGGAGGTTTTGTAATTTGTATCATCCAAGAATTTTTCATTCATGTAATGTATTGGAGGTTTCCCCCTTGAAGTGGCTTATTTCTAAGGTGTTGATATCTCTTTTCTTCTATTTTTGGAGCTGGTTTCCCAACATTTAGTATCAGAGCTTTGGATTATAGGGTTTTGCTACTCCAAACAGGTCATCGTGGCATTTTCACTATAATGTTTTTTTTACAAAGGTTTAGAAGCTAAAATTTTTAGAGTGCGAAGCATAAATCTTGAGGAACATCGTCGCAAAAATTTAGAGCTATTTTTGCAATAATTTCGGCGATACAATCTGTGGAAGTTAGGGATTTTTGTAGGCTCCTAAATTTCACTTAAAAAGGGCATCATGGAATGTTCTCTATAAAATGTTTTCTACGAAGGTTCAGAAGCTGAAATGTTTATAACATGAAGCTGAAATCCTGAGGAACATTGTTGAAAAATTTCAGAGCTTGGTTCCCAATATTTTCGAAGATATGATCTGTGGAATTTAGGTCTTTTTCAGGCTCCCGAATTTCATATCAAATAGGTGATCGTGGGAAAATCTTCATAACTCTCTCTCTGAGCATCAGATTGGAATTCTGTAAAAAGTGACTAAAAGTATAGAGACTTTAGTTTCCTGTATATAAATTTCAGAGCCAAAGGAGAAAACAGTGACACATGGCAAGTCGTACAAGTTTGCTCTACTGAGCCAGTCCATAATTAGGTCATTTTGGGATACTGGACATAAATTTGTCTTGAATAATCCAAATCAAGTCAGACCTGTGGCATTTTAAAGAATATTTAGAGGAATACTACAGGGCCAAATTTCACATATTGAGGATCTTCAAGTATAGAAATAAGTCAATTTCAGTATTAAGCTCCTCAAAAGAAAGTAAAAGGTATGTATTTTTTTTTCAAATTGCATAAGTCTTGTTTGAAGAATCAATTTGAATTGATTCCAAGGGCATATTTTAGAATAGATATTAGTATGGATTCTAAAATGGCCCCTAAAAAGAATTCAACACCCATTAAGCCTTAAGAAGGCTCTACTATGACTCATGAAGATGAAGAATGGCAACGTGACATATAAAAATTACAAGGGCAAGTGCAACAAATTTCTCTCTCCCAAAGAGAAACAAAAAATGACATGGAAGTTTTGAAGAAAGGCATGGAAACTAAGATGGATGGTTTGAAGAAAGGTGTGGAATCTAAGATGGATGGTTTGAATAATGGCATGTGTTAGCCACCAATAAAATTTGTCATATCAAATGGTGGCTAAAATTTTTTTGGAGCCTTCGAGAAAAATATTTTATTGCTAAAAATGTTATCTCTTGAAGACTCATGAAGAAATCATGCCCTTTGATTAAATCTTCACTGCTGTTTCCATTTTAAACTCTGAAATTCTGTTGATTTCATAGAGAAAAGACTACTGCAAAACACCATTTTTCCCTTCCTTTCACTTCAAACTAACCATGATTTTTTACCCCTTTTTCTCCATAGAATTCCTCTATTTTCCATTTTTCTCCATTTCCCCTTCATAAGATCCATTTTACAAAGTTTAAAACTCACTTTTGAACTTTGCTGAAACCCCCAAATCCATCAAAAAACATTGAAAATTTCATAAAAAATATATATATATTTTTTTATGGACTTAAGCCCCTTTGGGCTAGGTCCTAACCACTTCCCCACCATATGCCTTGGTGCTGGAACCAAGCACTAAGCCCATTTGGCGCTTATCGCATCAGGTCTATTTCTTATGGTGAATCATCTGATGCAATTAGCCCTTTGTTTATAAACCCCTGATCTTATTACTGCGTTATATAAACAAAAGGCCCGCAATCAGGCGCTTAACTCTTCATATAAGCCTTCCCAATCCCTTTTTCCCTTTGTAAAACATAAAAAACCACTTTTCCTAAGTTTTGGTCTAAACCCGCCAGAGAAATGTGTTTTAATGAAAATGGGTGGATTGAAAGTCCCGCACCATTGTTCCGATGCGATTGAGCCCTGTTGTATAAACCCCTACCCTTCACTTCTCTCCATATAAACCTACTCCCGGGACCAAGAGTTAAAGTCCCAAAGCGCTAATCGCATCAGAGAATTTCCAATGGGTAGATTGAAAGACCAGCACCATGCCTCCGATGCCGATTGGCCCTTATACATATAAGCCCTAGGCCTTTTTCTTTTCATATAAACCAGCGGCCCCGTAATTGGGCGCCAAGTATTTTATATATAACCCTCTACCGACAAGCCCGACCCCTATGGGTCCTACCTCCCTCCAAATTTAATCTCAGCCGTTCAATCCTTGATCCAACGGCTCAGATTGAAACCGCTCCCCCTACTTCCACCCATGCATCTATCCGATTTCGTGTTCACTCTCCACCGCTAGATCTAAGACCCTAGATATAATGGCTAGTGCACATTTTCACGCAGATTCAAGCGCGAACATTAATTTCCAAAGGATTTCGCGATATGGAAGGTTTTCAATCTCCACGTGTCACCCTTTGGCACATATCACGTTCCAAAAGTGAAAAATGCCTATCTACTTTTTCCCCACACGATACTGTCGGTTTCTCCACCCAAAACCACTTTCCCTCTTTTCCATTGTGTTTCATCGTGCGCCTCCTTAGCCGTTGATCCTTAAGATCCAATCTCATTCGACGGCTCAAATTCTTCCCGAAACCCATTTGATTTTTAATTCATTTTTTCCTTCGCCAAAGGTTTTTAACCCATTTCCTTTGCATTTTCTCCCATTTCATTGTAGAGTAGCCTTTCTACATTATATTTCCCGGGTTGCTCCCGACCGTTGATCTCTGCAAGATCAACGACTCTGATATAATTTTCCACCGCTTATTCATCAACCACTCTCCTTTTGACTTCTACGCTCGATCTCCACCATTGGATGTTGTCATCCAATGTCCACGCTCCTAACCGCAGCCTCCTAGGAATTTTTACCCAATAATGCAAGATTTCTTAATTATTTTTTGTATTTTGCAGGTTTTAATGGTTTTTTCCATGTTATTAAAAGAAAACCAAAGACTAGGGATGATGATCCCCACGCCTTTGTTCACAAAAGAGAAGCCATCCAAAGGGTTCAATGCCATGTTTCGTCAATGCTTCATGGGCATTAATACTATATGGACCCTATGTATACCTACACATCAACAAGACACAGTGATATTCAAAAGAGTATTAGTGGTGAAGACTTAAACACAGCAGAACAAAGGATTGAAGATTAATTCTATAGTTTGGATGGATTTCGGCTAAGATCGAAATCAAAAGACTAATCCACTAGATTAAAACAAAATAAAAGAAAATCATAAATATTTATCAGACAGAGGACACCTCCACTGACACATCAGAGGTAAATTGATTCCTCTTAGCTACCTAATGCCACCCGTAGCCTCAATGCATTCAAATAGCGACTGTGTTATGATCAGAACATGAGATATTTGCCTCTACGCAGCTGAATAGTTAATTCAGCCAAAGGAACTTAATGCAAAAAATATCAGCTGAGTTACTACAGAGATTACACAGAGCCTTAAAAGTCAACAAAAGCTCCCACCGAGCTTAATTCTTAAATGTAAAACAATTAATACACATAACATATCTGTAAAATTCTCCATTGAGCCCCTCAAAGGCCGAGAAGTATTAATCTGTATTAATTGAACTTGGGAGATATTTTATCCCATCCCACCTCCTCATTTCTTCTATAAATACTTCTATAGGAGATGAAACAATGTTGGTTGTAGAACTTTGAAATATACTTGTGCTTGAATTTTCTACCTGTAAATAGTGTTCAAACGTTGTTGAAGCTCTGCTTATGATAGAATAGTTAGGCTGAGAAGTGAAGATGATTGCTGAACTGAAACATTCGACTTGAAGATTGTAACTGGTTTGACATCAATAACAAGCTGTTTCTTGGGATCCTGGTCTATATCGCTGGTGAAGTGCTCCTTTCTTTTAATTGTTTTCCTTTTTTGTATGCCATATTGTCCATTTATTCTCTGATAAAAAAAAACAAGCACAGAGTTAGGACCTACTGTTTACAATACCCTTCTCTGACTGGTAAGCTTTATCTCAATGTTTTCCTCTAAATTGTTTATTTAAGAATGATTCAATATAGTTTAAGTAGTTAGGAATGCTGGCATTCGCTCGTCCTACTATTTGCTTTAAACATATTTCTTGAATGTTATTTTCACTATTTTCTCAGTAAGGATAGACTAGAAAAGTGATGGTGTGCCCTTTTTTCTAGCTTCTTTCTCCAAAGGTAAATTCTAAAAGTTTCCCTTAGTGTTTGCTGAAAGCAGACCAGGTTTAAAAGTACCTTATCTAATCTTAAGTTGCACTTTGTTTCTCTTATGTGTTTTCATACTTTCTAAAGGTAATTATGCGGATTACTGGATTGTTTGTCAATTGAGTTGATTTAATACGAACTTGCCCAAGAAATTTATGGTGAGCTCTATTTTTGGTTTGTTTTAAACAATTACTTAAGAGGATTTTTCTTGTTTGGACTGACTATAAATCCTTGTTGAAATTATTATCAGTTTCCACCCCTCCAACACTTTTTATTGTTTCCATTCCATCATTTTATCTCAAATGATCTTGTGATATAGATGACTTGCCCCTTGGATCACTCTTGATGTTGTTGCTCAATTAAACCCTCTTATGACTCCATAGCCCAATGGACTAAAAACCAGCGTTATATCTATCTTTTTAGCTAAAATATTGTTCTGATTGCTTGCAACTTCACACCTTTGAAACTCTTTCCATTTAGAACTTTCCACTCAAATAATAATCATGCTCAACCATCCAAAATAAACAAAAATCCTTGGACTTCATAACTAGCCTAATATCATTACCCAAAAGCTTTAAAGATAAATCCATCATTGCATTTATTGGAGAGACCCCTCTCTGGATTCAGTTGGGCTAGATCCTAGAATCCCAAAGTGGTTGAAATAGTGTTCTCTCTGCAGTTTGACTTTTCCAATCTTGCAAATTACAGGGAGCTAACATCTCTGGCGACTCCACTAGGGAATTCTGAGTTATTGAGATTTAAAGAACACCTTAAACGCTCTAGAAAACCCTTCATTCAATGACATTTGTTATATCAGCCAGTTGAGCCGCTAGCAACTAACATCTCTGGTGACTCCGCTGGGGAACTGAGTCGAATTTTCATCTTAGGTTCCCTTAAAAATTCGTACAAACCTCCTGAGTACAGGTAGCCCTCTTCAAGCACTACCAAACACACTGTAATCATGGTAAAACTTGTTTGAATCACTGAAAAACTAGGAAAACCCTAGGATTATCATAAGAGCTTATCTAACCTTGAAGGATCAGCTAGCTTAGCCATAAGAGTAGAATATATTTGTCTCATTACCGTAGCTAAGTTTTGGAACAGATTTAGGAGACTCTTAGAACCAATAGCACTGAAAAATAAATCAGAAAACCCAAAAATATTTTCGATTGGTATTTAATAAACATGATGGTGGACCATAAAACCTTTTACCTCCAAAAGGGCTAAAACCTTCCACTTGGCGACTCCACAATCCTAAACAGACCTTAAGACTCCACTGGGAAGACCCATAATCTTTGTAATATCATTCAAACTCAGTTAGAGGACTGTAGGATTAAAATTTGTGTAAAAAAAATCAGTTAACCTCCTAAAGACTGTCATATCCGGTTAAACTTTTCTTCTTTGCTAGGTTCTACAAAAAACAGCATAGTGGCTCCTAGAAAGATTCATACTAGAGCCTCTCCTGACCCTGACCCACCTGAGATAGTTGGTAACCCTGAAAGTATCCTTAGGAAGTTTCCTAAGATTAAATTTTCAACTATTTTCAGATCACCCTTGAGAGCTAATTCAGTTCCTAAAAATCTTGCAGCTCTACAACAATCACAAGTTGACTTAAGAAACCCATTTAGAACTAGGTCACTTGATGGGTTAGATCAACTAGATTTAGATTCTTCACTTGCATCCCCTGAAACAAGTGAACATCATGGTAGTAGAGAAACAACACCACCTGATTTACATTTCCTTCACAATTTAGGTGTCTCTCATCCAAGATCAGCTCAATAATCTATTCCTAGTCCATCTGCATCTGCTCATCCTACGTCCATTGTCCAAACCACTCCACTTCAGCCCACTTTTCCTCTTGTTAATCCACCTCCACCTCCTAACATGGCAGCATGGTATGATCCCTTAGTCCTTCTTGTACCATTAGTCAATCTTCCGTAGGACTATCAGTCCAAAATACCATTATATGATGCTATTAATGCTACTTCTGCATCACAACATGTTGATAAGATGAATGACTACTTTGACATAAATGAAATTGATGATGAATTTGTCAAGCTTAGATTATTTACTCAGAGTTTGGGGGGAGAAGTAATAAAATAATTTAAAAGCTTAGCCTCCCATAGTATCAATGATGTCCAAGCCTTCCATCAAACATTTTTAAACAAATGGGAAGTGAAGAAGAATCCTCTCCAAATACTTTATGATTACAAGAACCTCCACAGAAACACTAGGGAAAGTGTACAAGCTTACTGCACTAGATTTAATAGTGTGTATAATGCACTTCCCCCAGATCTAAAACCTCCACAAGGCTCAACGTTAAACAAGTTTCCTGAAGGGTTTGACCCTGAAATGGCCTATCAGCTGAGAGAAAGAGATCCTCTAACCCTTGAAGATATGAAAAAAGGGGCTCTTGCTGTGGAAGTTAACTTAATAGAGAAAAGAGCAAGAATTAATAATGAGAAGAGAGTATCCTTCAGAGAGGAATCCATACCTTCTACTTCCAGCTCTAAGATGGAAATAATTATGGAGGATATGATGAAGAAAATGATCATCCTTGAGAGAGCACAAGCAAGTCAAAACCAAACTGCTCCTCAAAACAGAAACCAGAACCAGAATCATAATTTTAGAAGAAATCAACCCCAAAATAGGCCAAGGGAAGATGATCAACAAATCACTCCTCCCTTTCATCAAAACTATGTGAGTGAGTTTGAAGAAACAGATGAGCAAACAGAGGAAGATGATATCAACATGCTGGGAGTAGATAATGATGACTTTGAGGTTTATTATGATAGAAAACAAGGTCTTTACACACCCCATGATGACAAAAGAGATGAGGATGAAGGTTATTATCAAGACATGGAAAATGTTATCATAGAGTCTCAAAAAGAATATGACCTCAGAAGTAAAACCAATCAAGAAACTCCCAAAACCAAAACCTCTGACAAATCTTCACAAAACATAACTGTAAGTAAACCCAAAATTGTAAAACAGAAAGACAAAATAGTGGAAGGAAATTCTGATAAAGGAAAAGAGAAAGGCACTCAAAATAGTCAAAAACAGAATGTAGACCTTAGTAGTGTTAGCACCTCAACTAATACTCCTGTGAAAACAATTTTGTCAAAAGTAAATAGAACAAATCAGCAAATAGATTTTTTTGGCAGAATGGTAGTTAATAAGGCTGAGACAAGCACTTCAAAGAATCAAATTCCTTTCAGTTTGGAGCATGAAATTTAAAGAATTGAAATCTTTGTTCCTCTTACTGAGTTAGCTGCCCAGAATGTATATAGATCTCAAATTTTGAAGGCTTTTAACATAGAAGAGAATAATGATACAGTCAATCTTAACGATGACCAACCATAGCTTATTTTTGGTCCAAATATTGAAGGTAGATATCAAGAGGGACCTGTGCCTCCCTTTCATGTAAGTTTAAACGTTCATGACAAGATTTTGCACAACGTTATGCATGATTCAGGGGCCTCTCATAATTTAATGCCCAAATCTATTATGAAAAGCCTAGGCCTTGAAATTACCTGACCTTACAAATACCTTTACTCCTTCGACTCAAGCAGAGTAAAATGTTTAGGATTAATCAAAGACCTCTGCGTTAACTTAGCTCAGATCTCAGCCAAATGTTTAGTCATGGATATTGTTGTGGATGATGTGCCCCCAAATTATGGAATGTTGTTATCACGGTCTTCGGGAGCTAAGTTACAAGGAACTATGCAGATGGACATGACGTATGTGACCATTGCTATTTTCAATCATATGAGAAGACTTTACAGGGAGTCCCGTATGCAGTACATGGTTACTAGTCCAGACAGACCACAAAATTCTCCTTTGTATTCTGTAAATACAAGCCTTGATTCATTTATCCTGTTTAACGATGAAAGACTTACTTAGCAGATGACTTTAACATAATTAATGGCCAATAGAGAGGAAGAGGTAAACACCACAGAAATGTCAAAACAATTTGCTGCATTTGAAAAATTTAGCAAACTAAACTCGAGTCTTGAGCTACAAATCAGGCGTCCATTGCTTTTAAACCTTGATAGTCATGAAAGTAACCCTCAACGTAGTGAAAAACCTGAGGTGTTAATATAGATTCAAATAAGTACTGATATTCCACAACAATTTGAAAGCACAACGGTTGAAGAGGACAGTGGCCAAGATGAGCTTGAAACTAGTCCTCTATGGAGTATGAACTTTGATGGGTCGTGCACTAGAAGAAATGCTAGTGCAGGTGTCTGGATTTGTAACACTAAGAACAACCACACAGAGAGCCTTTCCTGTAGTTTAAATTTTCAGTGTTCAAATAACATAGCAGAATATGAATCCCTGATTTTAGGCTTGCATCTGTTGAAAAAGTTAGGAGCCAAGAGAATTAAAGTGCATGGGGATTCAGAGTTAATCATTAGGCAAGTCAACGCGGAATACAACACTAACCACCCTAGACTCAGATCCTATTGAAACGATGTCATGGATCTTTTGAAAACTTTTGAGGAGTCCCACTTAATTTTTGTCCCAAGAAAAATAAATATCGCGGCCCACAGACTAGCTTTCGCGGCTAGAACATGCTTAATGCCATACAAAACCAAAGAATGCACAACTCAGTTCAAATTCAGACCAGTCGTTCCTAATAACGAAAAATATTGGCAAGTGTTTGACGGAGACAAACAAATAGAAGACTTCATGCAATTCAAAATTGAATTTGAGCTACACAGTTCAGATTCAAATTATGAAACAGACTGCAATAGTGAAGAAATTTTTCTTGGTGAAGAAGAACAATCTCTTGAGGTTCCCAATATAAATCTATTGTCTCGAAAAATTAAAAACAAAATAGAGATGAATGTAGAGCTAGAAACAGAGGACTTAGAAAACTTTCACTCTAAAGATTAGAGTTTTCCAAAGGGTCTGGCCCCTTTAGAAGAGTTGTTCAATTTTAACGATGTTGCCAAGAAGCCAAAACTAGAGCCTGTAGAGACTAAAGTGGAAGAGTGAAATATAAGCAGTGAACTAAAACCTATGATGATTAAACTGTCTAAAACTTTACTAGCTCACATTAAACTCTGATACATAGAGATGTTTAAATATTTTTCTGATGTTTTTGCGTGGAGTTACGAAGATCTTAAATCTTACGACACTGAAATAATACAACACTCTCAAGGAAAACCAAAATCCATTCAAACAGAAGTTGCGCAGAATAAACCCTGTTCAGCTACCTTTGGTTGAGAAGGAAATCAAGAAAATGTATGAAGCTGGTATTATTGTCTGTATTAGATATTTTGAGTGGGTGTCTAATCTGGTGTCAGTTAGGAAGAAAACAGGAGAGATCAGGCTTTGTATAGACTTTAGAGACTTAAACAAAGCTTCATTGAAAGACAACTACCCTTTACCTAAGATGGATCATATTTTACAAAGGGTCGTAGGGTCTAAAATAATTTCTTTGCTTGATGGCTATTCAGGATACAATCAGATTTTAGTTCATCCTGATGATCAATTAAAGACAGCTTTTACTACACCATGGGGCACTTTCATGTATGTGAAAACGCCTTTTGGTGTAATGAATGTTGGAGCAACATTATAAAGAGCCATGGACATAACATTCTCGGAAGAATTGGGCTACTTCATCATTATCTATCTGGATGATGTCACTGTTTTTTCAAAGATAGATGAAGAGAACTTAGCACATTTGAGAACAGTTTTTGAGAAATGCAGAAAGTTTGGGATATCTTTAAACCCTAAGAAAACACTTTTCAGTCTCCAAGAAGGTAAGCTTCTTGGGCACATCATTTCAGAAAAGGGTATTAAGATATATCCAAAGAGGATTGAGGCCATATTGCAAATCTCTCATCCTCAAAACATCAAGGAATTGCAATATTTCATTGGAAAGATTAATTTCCTAAGAAGGTTTATACCCAACTTGGCTAAGATCCTTAGAAACATTACAAACATGCTGAAAAAGGAGCAAGGGGTGAGATGGACCTTGGAAGCAAAGAATTCCTTTGAGTTGGTGAAATAAGCATTAACAAAAACACCAGTTCTAATAAGTCCTGATTTTTCAAAATATTTTTATATTTTTTCATTTGCATCAGAACATACGATAACTGCTATCCTTTTACAGAAAAATCCACAAGGACAAGAGCAGCCTATTGTATTCTTTATCAAGGCTTTGAGGGATGCCCCTTTGAATTATAACATTATGGAAAAGCAAACCTTTTCTTTGGTTAAGGCTTTAAAAGACTTCAGAGTATACATATTGCACTCACACATCATTGCCTTTGTCCCAAATTCAGTTGTGAAAGACATTCTAACACAAGAACCAGATGGTAAGAGAGGTAAGTGGATTGTTGTTATTCATGAATATGATTTAGAGATAAATCCCACTAAACTCATTAAAGGCCAAGGTCTAGCTGGATTAATGGCTGAATCCAATTTTGAAGTTCTTGATATTAATATGATAAATGCATTGGATGATCAAGAGGAAATCTCAGCTCCCATTGTTGAAGATCATTTTATGAATTCCTCTTGGTACACTGATATTCTTTATGTTTTGCTTAATTTGAACACACCTCCCGATTTGAAAAAAACAAAGGCAAGGTTTCTAGAGTTAAAAGCTGTCAACTATTGCATTATAGATAAAAGTCTTTATTGGAAAAATGCAAGTGGGATATTGATTAAATTTTTTCCTAAGTATGATGCAGAGAAGGTTAAGCATGAGTTCCATGAAGGAGAATGCGGAGGTCACTTATACTAGAAGACAAAAACCAACAAAATCTTGAAGGCTAGTTACTATTGGCCTACTCTTTTTCTTGATGTACACAAGATGATAATTTCCTGTCATAAATGTCAACTTTTTGAATGAAAAAGGAAGCTTCTACCCTTACGTTTGCATCGAATCACTGTTGAAGCTCCTTTTCAACAGTGGGTACTTGACTTGATAGGAGAAATCCATCCACCATCCTCTGCCCAACATAGATGGATTCTCACTATCACAGACTACTTCACCAAACAGATAGAAGCCATCCCTTGTACGCAAGCCAATGATTCTATCATTATAAAATTCATGGAGAATAATATTCTCTCTAGATTTGGATGTCCTACCAAGATCATCACTGATAATGCAGAAACATTTGGATCAAAGAAGATGGTTGAATTCTATCACAAATATCAGATAACATTGGGTAATTCCATGGCCTATTACCCTCAAGGTAATGGACTTGCAGAATCCTCAAAAAAAATTTTGGTGAACATAATCAAGAAGCTGTTGGAGGATAATAAGAAGTCTTGGCACACAAAGCTTTTTCATGCAATTTGGGCTAACAGATTGACATTGAAGAAATCAATTGGGATGTCACCCTACCAGCTTGTGTATGGTACATATGCAATTTTTCCTACCATCCTTGGTGTACCGGTTATGAAGTTGATTCAAGAGGTTTAGTATGAAGACAATGACATGATCAGAAGGATAAATTAGACTATTCACCTTCAGCAGACCAGAGAGGAGGTTTATAACAAAGCATTGCAAAAGTAGGACAACATCAAAAAGCTTTTTGACAGAAGAACAGAGGCCAACAATTTCAATATTGGGAACAAAGTTTTAAAGTGGGACTCAAGGAGAGAAGACAAGGGCAAGCATGCGAAATTTGACAACTTATGGCTTGGCCTTACTTCATCCATTCAACTACTGTTAATAATGCCTTTTTTTTTGCAAGAGTTGAATGGAGCAGAAATGATTGGGGGTTCTGTCAATGGCAGGATGCTCCAACATTACTTCTCTTGATCCATCATGTTCTGAAAGCCTTTTTATATTTTTTCTCATTATAAATATTTCATCCACCATTGCATTCAAAGTTAGAAAAATCAAAATCCCAAAAACAATAGAAGAAAGAAAAGAGGGCAGATTGTAAAAACAATAAAGGTACAGCCCCATACCGAAAAAGAGAAACAAATCTGAAAGTGTGCAAGATTAAATTCCACTCCTGAAGAACGAACTTCTAATTAGTCATACAACCTAATCATGACTAATTAGCTTTAAATTGACTACTAATAGGATAGCGAATTCTATTTTCCAAACTATTTAATCTTGGCTTATCGGTAGATATATTAGGCTAGAAAATAAAGGTTCAAACATGCTCAAAATCTGAACCTAAGTTTTCAAAACAAGAGTGACTCCAATCTGTTTTAATTTCTGAGTCAAAATAGAGGTAAAAATGGTTCTAATCAGCTCAAAATCTGAACCAGATAACAAGCAAAGAACAACTCAAACATAAGAAAAAACAGAGCTGAAAATAGATGAAGGAAGTGCTTTGAACTTTCAGATCCTAAGCCTTCCATTTTGATCTAATTTTCTGTAAAATAATATCTATATGCAACTTGTTTTTTAGGCCATAGATTAGTAACAAGTTAGACTGCTCAATCCTAACTTGTGTGCTTTTGAATTTCTGTTTTAGAAATTAGTGAATAACAATCTGTTAGAATGTTTAATCCTAACATATTAATAGATTAGGTAAGGAAGCATATGAACTCAATTGTTTAATCTGAGTTCATGGAGAAATAAGAAGTAGAATTAGATTAGATTTTATCCTTTCAAAAGAATAAAATAGTTGTACGAGATTTTTCCAATCCAAGTGCACTCTAAAAAGAAGAAAAAATGTTAGATCAGTAGGATTGGGTAGGTAGAAAGCTTCCGTTGATGAAGATCCATTGTTTTTCATGGCTGATAACATTTTTCAGAGAAAAATAAGATCATTCAAGTAAAGAAAGGTAGCCCAATGGATAAGGCACTAATCAGCCTCCCAGAGAATGCAAGTCTAAAGTTCTTGATGCCTTCAAGAAGGCACCATCCCCAAGTGGAGCCACTGTTAGCCACCAATAAAATTTGTCATATCAAATGGTGGCTAAAATTTTTTTGGAGCCTTCAAGAAACAATTTTTATTGCTAAAAAGGTTATCTCTTGAAAGCTCATGAAGACATCATGCCCTTTGTTTAAATCTTCACTGCTGTTTCCATTTTAAACTCTGAAATTCTGTTGATTTCATAGAGAAAAGACTGCTGCAAAACACCATTTTTCCCTTCCTTTCACTTCTAATAAACCTTCATTTTTTACCCCTTTTCCCCATAGAATTCCTCTATTTTCCATTTTTTTCAATTTACCCTTCATAAGATCCATTTTACAAAGTTTAAAACTCACTTTTGAACTTTGCTGAAACCCCCAAATCCATCAAAAGCCATTGAAAATTTCATAAAAAATAAGTTTTTTTTATGGACTTAAGCCCCTTTGGGCTAGGTCCTAACCACTTCCCCACCATATGCCTTGGTGTTGGAACCAAGTTCTAAGCCCATTTGGCACTTATCACATCGGGGAAATTGGACCACGCAAGTCTATTTCTTATGATGAATCCTCCAATGCAATTAGCCCTTTGTTTATAAACCCCTGATCTTATTACTGCTTTATATAACCACAAGGCCTACAATCGGGTGCTTAAATCTTCATATAAACCTTCCCGATCCCTTTTTCCCTTTGTAAAACATAAAAACCCACTTTTCCTAAGTTTTGTTCTAAACCCACCAGAGCAATGTTTTTTAATGAAAATGGGTAGATTGAAAAGTCTCGCACCATTGTTCTGATGCGATTGAGCCCCGTTGTATAAACCCCTGCCCTCTGCTTCTTTCCATATAAACCTACGCCCGGGACCAAGAGTTAAAGTCCCGAAGCGCTAATCACATCATAGAATTTCTAATGGGTAGATTGAAAGACTAGCACCGTGCCTTTGATGCCGATTGGCCCTTACACATATAAGCCCTGGGCCTTTTGCTTTTCATATAAACCAGCGGCCCCGCAATCGGGTGCCGAGTCTTTTATATATAACCTTCCCCCGACAAGCCCGACTCCTGTGGGTCCAGGCTCCCTCCAGATTTAATCTCAGCCATCTAATCCTTGATCCAACGGCTCAAATTGAAACCGCCCCCCTACTTCCGCCCGTGCATCTATCCGATATCGCGTTCACTCTCCACCACTAGATCTGAGACCCTAGATCTAATGGCCAGTGCACATTTTCAAGCAGATTCAAGTGCGAATGTTAATTTCTAGAGGAATGAGCGATATGGGTGGTTTTAAATCTCCACGTGTCACCATATGGCACATATCGCGTTCCAAAAGTGAAAAATGCCTATCCTCTTTTTTCCCGCACGATACTGCCAGTTTCTCCACCCGAAACCACTTTCCCTCATTTCCATTGTGTTTCATCGCGTGCCTCCTTAGCAGTTGATCCTTATGAGCCAATCTCATCTGATGGCTCAAATTCTTCCCGAAACCCATTTGATTTTAAATTCATTTTTTTCCTCCGCCAAAAATTTTTAACCTATTTCCTTTGCATTTTCTCCCATTTCATTGTAGAGTGGCCTTTATCAATTATATTTATGGAGTTGATCCCGACCGTTGATCTCTGTAAGATCAACGACTCTAGTATAATTTTCCAGCGCTTATTCATCAACTACTCTCCTTTTGACTTCTACGCCCGATCTCCACCATTGGATGCCGTCATCCAATGGTCACGCTCCTAACCGCAGCCTCCTAAGAATTTTTACCCAATAATGTAGGATTTCTTAATTATTTTTTGTATTTTGCAGGTTCTAATGGTTTTTTCCATGTTATTAAAAGAAAACCGAAGATTGGGGATGACGATCCCCATGCCTTTGTTCACAAAAGAGAAGCCATCCATAGGGTTCAACGCCATGTTTCGTCAATGCTTCATGGGCATTAATTCTATATGGACCCTATGTATACCTGCACATCAACAAGACATAGTGAAATTCAAAAGAGTATCAGTGGTGAAGACTTAAACACAACACAACAGAGGATTTAAGATTAATTATACAGTTTGGATGGATTTCGGCTAAGATCGAAATCAAAAGCCTAATCCACTGGATTAAAACAAAATCAAAGAAAATCATAAATATTTATCAGACATAGGACGCCTCCACTGACACATCAGAGGAAAATTGATTCCTCTCACCTACCTAATGCCACCTATAGCCTCAATGCATTCAAACAACGGCTGAGTTATTATCTGAACAACAGATATTTTCCTCTATCCAACCGAATAGTTAATTTAGCTAGAGGAACTTAATGCAAAAAATATCTGGTGAGTTACTACGGAGATGACACAGAGCCTTAAAAGTCAACAAAAGCTCCCACCGAGCTTAATTCTTAAATGTAAAACAATTAATATAGACAACATATATATAAACTTCTCCATCGAGCCCCTCAAAGGTCGAGAAGTATTAATATGTATTAATTGAACTTGGGAGATCTTTTATCCTATCCCACCTCCCCATTTCTTCTATAAATACTTCTGTAGGAGATGAAACAATGTTGGTTGTAGAACTTTGAAATATACTCGTGCTCAAATTTTCTACCTGTAAATAGTGTTCAAAGGCTCTTGAAGCTCTGTTTGTGATAGAATAGTTAGGCTGAGAAGTGAATATTATAGTAGAAAAATTGGACCTGAAGATTGTAACTAGTTTGACATCAATAACAAGTTGTTTCTTGGGATCCTGGTCTATATCACTGGTGAAGTGCTCCTTTCTTTGTAATTGTTTTCCTTTTGTGTATGCCATATTGTCCATTTATTCTATGATAAAGAAAAACAAGCATAGAGTTAGGGCCTATTGTTTACAGTATACTTCTCTGACTAATAAGCTTTATCTCAATGTTTTCCTCTAAATTGTTTATTTAAGAATGATTCAATATAGTTTAATCAGTTATGAATGCTGGTGTTCCCTCGTCCTAGTGTTTGATTTAAACATCTTTCTTGAATGTTATTTTCACTATTTTCTTAGTAAGGATAGACTAGAAAAGTGATGGTGTGCCGTGTTTTCTAGCTTCTTTCTCCAAAGGTAAATTCTAAAAATTTCCCTTAGTGTTTGCTGAAAGCAGACTAGGTTTAAAAGTACCTTATCTGATCTTAATTTTCTCTTTGTTTCTTTTATGTGTTTTCATAATTTATGAAGGTAATTATGCGGATTACTAGATTTTTTGTCAATTGAGTTTCTTTAATACGAACTTGCCCAAGAAATTTATGGTGAGCCCTATTCTTGGTTTGTTTTAAATAGCTACTTAAGAGGCTTTTTCTTCTTTGAACTGACTATAAATCCTTGTTGAAACTATTATCAGTTTCCACCCCTCCAACACTTTTTATTGTTTCCCTTCCATCATTTTATCTCAAATTCTCTTGTGATATAGATGACTTTCCCCTTGGATCACTGTTAATGTTGTTTCTCAATTAAACCCTCTTATGACTCCATAGCCCAATGGACTAAAAACCAGCATTATATCTATCTTTTTAGCCAAAAACTTGTTCTGATTGCTTTCAACTTCACACCTTTGAAACTCTTTCCATTTAGAACTTTCCACTCAAATAATAATCATGCTCAACCATCCAAAACAAACAAAAACCCTCAGACTTCATAACTAGCCTAATATCATTACCCAAAATCTTTAAAGATAAATCCATCATTGCATTTATTTGAGAGCTCCCTCTCCGGATTCAGGAGGGCTAGATCCTAGAATCCCAAAGTGGTTGAAATAGTGTTCTCTCTCCAGTTTTACTTTGCCAATCTTGCAAATTACAGGGAGCTAACAACATGGAAGCTAGGATGGATGGCATGGAATCTAAGATGGATGACATGGAAGCTAAGATGGAAAACATGAAGAATGATATAAAAGAAAACATGGAAGGTTTGAAAAAATTGATACAAGAAATGTTTCGTAATGGTGAAAAGATAGTAGAGGAAACTCATGATGAGAACAAAATAAATGTTAATCGTGATTTCATAAACTATAATGTTGGAGGGAAGAACCACCATATTTAAAAAATTGATATGAGGAAGTTTGATGGAAAGGATCCTATAACATGGATATTATAGATGGAGCAATATTTTGATCTCAATAATGTGCAAAACACACAAAAGGTATGCATTGAAACTTTACATTTAGAAAAAAATAAATTTGTATGGTATCGATGGCTTTGCTACCATAAAAAAATTGTCACTTGGTCAAATTTTATGGAGGAAATGATAGCACATTATGAGGATACAAAGGGAAAAACTTTCTTTAGCCAATTGATAAATCTCAAAAAAAAGTGTTCAGTGGGGGAGCACATTAAGGACTTCCAAAAATTGAATATAAGGGTAACTGATATTCCAGAGGAACACATGATTGATCTCTTCATAGGTACTTTAAAGGATAACATCCAACATGGAGTTCGTGTTTTGGAACCTGATTCATTGGAGAAGTAATTCAGGTTGGCAAGAAAAATTGAACGTAAAATTATGGCGACAAGGAAGCCTACCACTCACTTCTATAAAGATGGAAGTGTTGCTACTCCTAGATTTCCACAACCTACAAGGTTGACACCACAACAATTGGAAGAAAAAATAGCAAAAGGGCTTTGCTACAGCTGTGATAACAAATATAGTAAAGGTCATAAGTGTGCTGGGAAGAAATTATTTTACATAGATTGTGAAGAGGAAGAAGAAAATCGACAAGAATCTTCAAAAGAAGAGGATATACACCAAGAACCAACCCTAAAAGAGGAAGAAATTAAGCTGACCATATCATGTAATTCATTGGTAGGAATTACCACTCCTCAAACTCTCAAGATAGAAGGACATATCAAGAAAAAAAAGGTAATACTGTTGATTGATTCAGGTAGCACCCATAATTTTATTCATTGCAAGGTAGCCAAGGAATTGAATTGTTTCTTATACCCAACACCAGAATGTCAAGTGATGGTTGCAAATGAATGAACTATAAATTTCTCTAGAAAATTCCATAATATCAAGCTAACCATGGGGAAATATGTATTGAATATTCCAATGCTTTCCATTCCTATGGGAGGTGTTGATGTTGTACTAGGAGTACAATGGTTACAATCTTTGGGGACGTTAGTTTTTAATTTTCAAGAAATTTTCAAGAAATTTTTTTCATAAGGAAAGGAAGTCGAATTAAGAGGTATTGTAGGGAAGTCAGGAAAGATAATAAGCTCTAATGTCATGACAAAGCTTCTAAAGAAATAACAACGAGGTATAATTGCACAATTATGCTCACTAGAAGTTCCAACATAAAAATCATCTATTTCTGTAGATCTCCAAAAAGTCTTAAACAATCATTCCATGGTGTTTGAAAATCCCAAAGGATTCTGACCTATTCCTTATCATGATCATGCTATTCATTTGATTCTAGGAAGTTTTCCTCCAAACATCAGGCCTTGTAGATATCCTTATGTCCAAAAGAGCAAAATTGAACGTATGATTGCAGAAATGTTAGAGGCGGGTATAATTCAACCTAGTCAAAGTTCTTTCTCTGCTCCTGTAGTATTGGTACACAAGAAGGATGGATCATGGCGCATGTGTTCGTATTATAGGGAGTTCAATAAGCTCACCACTAAAGATAAATTTCACATTCCTGTGATTGATGAATTATTGGATGGATTACATGGAGCAAGCTATTTTACCAAGTTGGATCTTCATTCAGGATATCATCAATTTAGAATGAAGACTGAAGATATTCCGAAAAAAATGTTTCGAACTCATGAGGGTCATTATGAATTTTTGGTCATGCCTTTTGGCCTTACCAATGCACCTTATACATTTCAAGGGTTGATGAATTCCATTTTCAAACCCTTGAATAGAAAATTTGTGCTAGTATTTTTTGATGATGTACTAATCTACACGAGGTCTTGGAAGGATCATGTTCAACATGTTGACAGGCTACTCAAACTATTGCAAGAGAAACAATTATATGAAAAAAAATCCAAATGTTTCTTTGGAGTACAAGAGGTGGAATATCTGGGTCATATTTTATCTCACAAGGGTGTTAAGGTAGACCCTAACAAAATTAAAGCCATTAAGGAAAGGAAAGTCCCCATAACCATAAAGCAGTTGCGAGGATTTCTTTGGTTAACAAGGTATTATCGCAATTTTTTTAAGAACTATGGGAGAATAGCAGCGCCTCTAACAACATTATTGAATAAAGATGCATTTTCATGGACTCTTGAAGCAACTAAGGCCTTTGAACATATTAAAGAGGAAATGTTCCTAGCACCAGTCTTAGTTATGCCAGACTTCACAAAAACCTTTATTGTGGAATGTGATGCCTCAGGAAATGGAATTGGTGTTGTTTAAATGCAAGAAGGAAGACCCATTGCTTTTGAAAGTCATCTAATCAAAGAAAAGTATTTACATAAACCTATTTATGAGAAGGAAATGTTAGCAATACTGCATGCACTAAAGAAATGGAAAACTTACCTAATGGGAAGACACTTCAAGGTAAAAAATGATCATGATAGTCTTAAACACTTTTTGGAACAAAGAATATCTTCAGAAGAGTAGAAAAAATGGGTCACAAATATGTTGGGTTATGAATTTGAAATAATCTACAAAAAAGGGAAGCTAAATGTTTTTGCAAATGCACTCTCAAGAAAGAATGAAGAGGTGGAAGAATTGCTTTGTTCCATTTCTATTATCCAACCAGATTGGATAATCGAAGCAAGGGATGAATGGAAGAAGGATGAAGAATTTTGGACACATTCAAATGTTGCAGCAAGATCCTAGTACATCTGATACATTTAGTTGGAAAAATGATACTTTATGCTACAAAGATCGCTTATATATTTGTATTAATTCCCAACTAAAACAAAATATTGTTTTGGATTTGCACACTTCTCCTTTAGGAGGACACTTAGGATTTTTAAAAGCTTACCACAGAGTGAAGAAAGATTTTTTTTGGGATGGCCTTAAATCTGATATTCAAAAGTTTGTGGTGGAATATTTGGTTTTCCAGCAGAATAATGTTGAGTTAAGACCCCGGGTCTTCTACAACCTTTATCCATTCCAAGTCAACGTTGGGAGGAGATTTCAATGGATTTTATCGCAGGTTTAACTAAGTCCAAAGAAAAGAGTGTCATCATGGTGGTAGTTGATAGACTTACCAAGTATTCACACTTTTGTGCATTATCTCATCCATTTAGAGAAAGTACAGTTTCTACTACATTTATGGACACAATTCAAAAGCTATATGGAAACATAAGGGTTATTGTGAGCGACAAAGATCCCATTTTTACTGGAAAATTTTGGATGGAGTTATTTTCTTGTTTGGGCACTCAATTAGCTCATAGTTCATCTTATCATCCTCAATCTGATGGTCAAACTGAGATAGTAAATAATTGTTTGGAAGGATATCTTCGTTGTTTTGTATCTGATAAAAAAACACAATGGGTCAAGTGGTTACCTCTCGCTGAATGGTGGTCTTACACTTCCTTCGATACTGCAGCAAAAATGACCCCATTTATGGCACTTTATGGATATCATCCACCATCCATCACATCATCTTTAAGAGAAAATTCAAAGGTTCAAGCAGTGGAAGATCACATCGAGCATCAACAAGAAGTTCTCCAACTCTTAAAGGATAACCTGAATTTGACACAAAATCGAATGAAACAACAGGCAGATCAACATCGCAGCGAGAGAAGTTTTGATGTAGGAGACTATGTATTTTTATAGCTGCAACCATACAAAAAAATTTCCCTCAAGCAAGCTAAGAAGGATAATAAATTATTTCCAAAGTACTATGGTCCTTACAAGGTGTTGCAAAATATTAGTACTATGGCATATAAATTGGAGCTCCCTGCTTCTTCACGAGTACATCCAGTTTTCCATGTTTCATGCTTAAATAAGGTTATAGGTGAAAATCTTCTAGTTCAAACAATATTTCCAGAACTTGATGAGGAAGGAAAAACCATATTGGAACCTGAAGCGGTCATGGAAACAAGAACTCGACAGCTACGAAATCGATCAATTTCAAAGTATCTCATTAAGTGGAATAACTTACCCACTAAAGATTCTACATGGGAGGATGAGAATTTTATTCAAAATCACCCAGAGTTACTCAAGCGTTGAGGACAACACTTTTTTGAAGGAGAGGGGCATGTTAGGTACCTATATTACTAGTATAGTCCCTTATTGTTGTTAGTGTAACCCTCTTATTGTTATTATTGTGCCCCTCTAACCCCCATATTCTTATTATTGTTCCCTTAAATTATTATTGTTAGGTCGGCTAGGATTACATTGTGGCCCCACTAGGACTACATTGTGACCCCATGGACTCCTATAGATAGAAAGGAGGTTTTTTAATTTGTATCATCCAAGAATTGTTCATTCCTGTAATGTATTGGAGGTTTCCCCCTTGAAATGGCTTATTTCTAAGGTGTTGATATCTCTTTTCTTCTATTTTTGGAGCTGGCTTCCCAACATCTTAACAAAATGTATTCCTTATTCATTAAAAATATTCTAGACATATTTTTTGACATATTTCTTCCCATTATCTATGTGGAGAACCTTGATGTGTTTTCTAGACTAATTTTTTGCATGCAATTTGAAAACTTTAGATGTTGAAAAAATCCAGACTTGTGTTCCAAAAATTAAACCAAGTAAATATTGTGTAATAATATATAAATGAAAAAACATATCTTGATTTTCTCATTGAAGGTATAGGAAATAGACCCATGATATCACTGTGTATGAGCTCCAAAGGTGAAGAGGCTATCCATGCATGTCCCTTATGAAAATTGTCTTGTATATTCTTTCCAAGAGCACATTCATTACAAACACCATTTGAAAATTTAATGGTTGGAAATCCTTTAACCATCCCTTACTTGATAAGTTGTTGCATATGTCTAAAATTCAGGTGCCAAAATCTCTCATGCCAAATCCTACTTTCTTTATTTGCATGCGTAAGTATAAAAATACAATGTCACTGAGGAACAAAATGAAAAAATCTATATAGACAAGATTGATCATTTAACTTGCTAGATGAAATCTTCAAGTTTTTTTTCATATCATAAATTCCCACAATATCTGGGGTAAATTCCACTTTCCTTTTGGTTCCTGTCTGTTTCATTTGCAAAACTGAAAGAATATTCATAGAAAGCCTTGGAATATGCAAGAGATTAGACTCAAAACATCCATATTCGAATTGTACTCTTCCTTGTCCACTTGATTCAACTATATAAATTCCCCTGTGAGAATAGGAGGACATATTATTGCATGTAGAGAAGAAAAAAACTCCTTTGAATAATCCATATGATGTGAAGCTCTTGAATCAATGATTCATTCTTGCGGTGTATAATGAAGGGAAATCAAAGCATGACCAATACCCCTTGTTTTTTATGGTTTTTCCTCTGTTTTCTTCTTGGCACTCTTTGGAATGTAATGACCAATATTATTTTGCGGAAGAGTATTTTCAATTATATCAATAGTATTTTGCATGAAAGATGATTTAGGATGATAACCATATTAAAATAAGGACACTTTGAGTTTCTTTTCTTTCCCTTCTTACCCTTGCTACTAGAAGAGTAATTCGGAGGTTTTGGATTTCATCCCTTTCTTGGATATAGATTTCTCACCTTTCCTTTTCCTTTGGATTGTTGATTGGGTTTTGAGTTGGAAATTCCTTTCTCATGAATGGAAAGTGCATGTGTATTTGAAAACTTTAATCAACCCATCTTGATGAGCTTCTCCTGCTCATGAATGAGAGTCTAATAAATGCTTGAAGTTTGGGAATTTTCCATTTATCTCCAATTGCAAGTATAGCTATTTGAAATGTAGATATTTGGAACCTAATTTAGACAAAATATAATGATAAATTGACTATTTTTTTGGATTTATCGATCCCACAATCTTGTAATTGTAGAAACACTGATTTTAATTTCAGAAAGAACTCCTACATGTTCTCAAATTTGTTTGGATGTAAGGAATTTTTCTCACTTTTGAGAATATGAGCCCACATATCATTTGTTTCCAAATAAATTCTCCAATTTTCTCCAAATTCCATTCAGAGTGGTCAATGTATTTGCATGGAAACTCAATGTTGGAGATATGGTCAATAATAGAATACTAAAAGCCTCATCCATCATGTTGAAGTATTTGGATTTTTCAATGACGAAATTATGTTCAAAGTACATATTCAAAACTATCTAGTATAAGCCATTTCCTCTAAGGTGAAGGAAAATCTTCGACTTCCATTGGAAGTATTTATATAGAGTAATAATAGTTGAAGATGGGAACTTCATTATTCTACCTTGTAGTTGTAGCAACAATTGTGGTAGTTCTATAATATTCTGATTTGCAAATCAACTCTCTGAAAAATTTCCAATTCTTGATATTCAAACCTACAAAATATTGTTCATGCACATTCTCTAGACCCTTATAGCTATTATACCATGTAAAATTATTAGAGCACATATACAGATCTAGCTGACGAATAATTATATAAACTCGCAAGAATTGAAAAAGAAAATTGGAATAAAGAATGAATTCAGTTGCTCAATATTGATTTGAGAATAAATACGTAAGGCAACTAAGTTAAAATTATTTATACATGGAATAAATAAGGGTAATTAGAGCTAACTGAAGCTAAGTGTGCTTTATGTTCTGTTAATGTGCACATCCACCACATGCAAGGACTGGATCTACCTAAATAAAGCCAAGTGCATACCGCAAGTAAGCACTAGATTTAACTAACGTTAACTACGTGCACATCACTTGCAAGAACTAGAGTTGAAATGAGGCTAACAAAGGCTAAGTAAGTTAATGTACACCAAAAAAAACTAATATAATGATATTTGTGGAAAAATATTACCTTACATATTTACACTTGTACGGTGTATTATGTGCAATGCAAAAAGGGGCGGTAATTTCTTTCAAAGGAAAATGATGGATAGTATTTGCTACAATCATTAGAACCATTTTACTATAGTAATATATATATATATATTTTTTAATATGAAAAATAATTTTAATTTTTAAATATCAATTTAATTTTTTAATTTTTTTGAAATTGTATTCATATGATTTAAGTAATTTTATTAACTACTTGGTTTATAAAAAAATTAATTGTTTAAAAAATTATGTTTTTTTTTCCTTAGCTACACTCCTAGGTGGGGAAACCTTAAGAGGTAGTTTGCGAGCCAACCCCACACTTAGAAGCCTAACTGTTATGGACCCAAGGAGAATTAAACCCATGCCTCATGACATAGGGTCAGTGGCTTGGAATAGGCTACAACTAATTGGGATACCCATCAAGGCTAGTATATATATATATATATATATATATATATATATATATATATATATTATGCTTAGATGTAATGGTTATGTGTTTCCTCTTAAGAGGTCACACCTTCAACTATAACGAGGCTATAATATATATGTCTATGTAGTTATTTTTTGTTTTATCATGGTGAATATGTAACCAGTTGAAGTAACCCAGTAGTTTCCACTCCAAAAGTACATCCAATAGCATGCAATAGATAGTAAGCTAGATATAATAGGAATTTATGACTTAGCAAGGGTTTAGACACAATGAGGGTGGGGATAATACTCATTGAGCCTTATCACAATCCTCCAAAAATGAGAATCCATGACGGTGGTAAGCCTACTCCTTGAGCCTTATCACAATTGACTAAAGATGTCCTGTGGTGGGACTTGAAACTTTATATGTATTTTTTTTTTTTTTACCATGATAAATCTTGAACTCATTTGGGTAGTCTGGGCAAGGCCCATGGTCAAAACCTCTGGTTTCCACTATAACACCAAGAGTGCAACTAACAATGTCCCATTATGCCAACCACTCCATACTCGCATGAAGAGATTGTATGTCTATGCCATTTTTCCTTTTTTCTTTACCACAAAAAATCATAACACATTTGGATAATATAGGGGAGCCCCAAGGTAAAAACTGGTTATGTATTACAATGGTGAATTGGTAACTCATTGGGGTAATCTGGATAAGGCCCAAGAACAAACCTAGTAGCTGCCACTATAAAATCCGTAAAAACCTTTGATTGCCTAGTTATTTTAGTTGTGTTGAAGTTACATTAGAAGATCTGCCAAAACCTCTATTACTAAAAATGGATGTTGTAGAAAATATTTTTTTGACAATTTTGGAAAATATTATAAGACTAAAAGCCTCATTCATAACCTCCGCTAGAGGGTATTTTTCTTATAGTGCAACATACCCTAAGTGAATTTATTTCTTAGCAAGAGAGGATACTCCACAAGGGTGGAGGAGCTTACACTTTAAGTCATATCACAATGGGCCAAAGATGCCCCCCCATGAGATTTCAAACTAGGTGGAGGGGATAACATCCCATTGTCCCACATAGTTGTCCCACTATGTAACTATTTTTTGTTGGCATTATGATAAATGTGTTTTCCTTGATGGAAACCTACTTGACAAGGATGCCAACATAGGGATAACATGATGAGTCTACTGGAAATTATAGATATGACAGTGAGTTTGATAAAAAAATAGTAGTTCAGAGACAAAGGATTAATGAAGGTGATATCTTGAGAAGTACACAGGGGTTCAGTGAAGAAAATATGCGTACATACGTGGGTATGGAGAACAGAAAGCACAAACAATTTCCACACCATGGTATTCTAAATACCAATGTTATTTACAATGGTATTGATCCATGGTATTGAGTGTAACAATGGTTAGTTGATTCCATCGAAGAATACCATCAACATTAGTATGGGTTTGACCCAAGTTATTGGAAAAGGCCTAAGCTATATAAGGAGATTGTGATCAAAGTGTTTAGCGAGTGTTCTATGGGTTATTAATGAACTGTTTGATATGAAATAAGTGTGCAGTTGGGAGTATGAGGATGGTTCAAATCCAAAAGATTTGAAATGACTATACATTGATAAAATGCTTATGGGTTGGTCTGATCAGTGATGATAATATTTTGAAACGTGTTTTTATGACGTTTGTTGAGATATGGGTTTATTTGAAGTTATGTTGTGCACTGAAGATATGAGTTAATAATTACAAAATTGTACACATATTTTATTCATAAAAGGCGTTTACATACATACATGAACTTTTGATTAGTAGTGTATCGATTCTGCAGTATGGAGGATATATACACTGGTATGATTCTTGAAAGGTGAGTATACACGCGAAAGTGTCTTCCAATAAGAACATAAATATGCTAGGGTTTTGTTGAATATGATGTTTGATCATTCCAATTAGTCCTATTATCTTTGTTGTTTTCTGTCAATGAAGTCTTTAACGATGATTTGGGTTCAACAGTGATGATTGAAGTTGAATTAATTGTGGATTGACATGTTGAATATATAATACTATTTGTATGTGGTTCATATATCTATGATGGTTCTGTGATTATTTCAGAATGATTCAGTGATTTTGTCTGTAGTAACTCATAGTTTATTTCATAATGACAATGATTCAATTTCAGGGTTTAGTGTTTTTAGACCTGTACGCGGGTATAATTCATGGAAATCATGTATATACATGAATATACTTAATAATAATATCTTATATAATTTGATATATGGTTGATCAGGGTTTGTAGTGACAAGGGTTATTTTCTGTGAAGAATAGTATGTGGATTGGTATTCTAGTAAATGGATTTACAGTGATCTAACTGTTTTGGGCGTTTGAGAATGAGTTGATTGATTTGGCTCATAATTGGTACAATGATTAAGTTGGTTCAGTGAGTTGATAATGTGATTGGTTTTAGCTTGCTATGTGATATTGGGCTTAAATGATGGTAGTGGGTCGAGTATGAATATTTAATGAAAAATGGTGTGGAGTATTTGATGGTTTACTCAGGTGGATCCAGTATGAAAATTATGAAATGTGTTCCATAGAGGTGCGGAGGGTTGGAGTCTTTAGTGAGGGATTTGAAGCTTCCTTCCAGTGGTAGTTGGTAAATCCTATCGGGGGGTGGGAGCTCCCTCTCGGTGGGTGCTAGTAAAAAAGATTAGGCGGTTGGAGCTCCCTTCCAATGGGTGTTGCTGAATGAGAGAAGGTTGTAGCCTTCTGCAGGTGGGTGCTTGTGTGATCGTACGATTCTAAGTTCGTACAATATTGTAAGATGTTTTCTATATAATAAAAGATGAAGAAAAATACCACAACAATGATGTTTTTCTCCGACATTGGGTTTCCTCCTAAAAATATTGGTGTTAATGTGTGTTGATGTGTTTCTTATGTGTGATGGTTTATTATGTTCTTACAACACATGATTACTGTTTAATTAACCTAATGAAGTATTGATACACTAGTTCAAGTTAAACATATGATGAATTAACTGAAAGAAAAGTTTACTGGATATACACTAGTTGTATGCATAACAGTCACGTACATACGCAGGTTTACTTCAGTATAGTTGCGTACATAAATCAGAATAAAAAAATAAAAGTTAATGACTTTTAAAATACCAATTCACCCCCCCTTCCCCCTACCCCCTACCCCCCCCCCCCTCTCAGTATTTTTCCCAACATTTTGAGGGTGGGGGAGCCTATTCCTTGAGCCATATCACAATGGAACCAAAGATACCCCCCCTTGGGTCTTGAAATTGAGTGGAGGGGATAACGTACCAGTGTATCAACAACTCAGTCATCCCACGAGGAAATGACTATGTCTATGTAACTTTAGCAATCAAATATGTATGGGTCTCTTTTCCTACAAAGAAGGAGCCTTATGCATGAATTTGGTATCTAGCTTTGTCTTGACCTTAACAATTTATTATTATTATTATTATTATTATTATTATATACGATACTTTTACAATTTACATTGTGTAATTTTTCTCACATGAAAAAAATGAAACTAAATTTTATGTTGAAATTGTGACTTTTTTGGAGTTTGAATTATTTTGAATTTTGAATTTTGAATTTTTGGTTGGCTAGCCCACAAGATATTTAAATTCGTGATATATCAGATTTTTTTCACATTAAGAAAAAAGAAACTAAATTTTATATTGAAATTGTGAGATTATTTGGAATTTGAATTATTATTAATATTATTTTGTTAACTAACCCACAAGATATTTGAATTGGTGATATATCATAAAGAGGTGGGTTCCTTGTCTTGGGAATAAGGGGTAATTTATTGCAAGGAATTACTCAAAAATACATCCATTCATTGCCAATTCAAAGTCCAATGGATATTTTACATTTTTATTATTTTAAATTATTTACTTGTAAATAATTTATATATTTAATTAGTAAAAATCATATTAAATATTTGAATGTATTTTCGTATTTTTTAATAATATGTTTATAATATATTATTAAAAAAATATCTTTAAGGAGATAGATATATGTCTATTGGTAACATTATTAACTTGGTTGTTAAGTTCTTTAAGGAATAACTTAATGAAAACAATATATTCAAATATATAATATTTCATTACATCAATAATTTATCATGATTAGAATTATGTAATAATAATAAATTGAATAATTTTATACTATATTATTAGATTATTATTAAATTTATATAGATAATATTCGTTTGGTTTATTATAATTTTTATTATATTAGTATTATGATGTTTAAAAAATTAATGCAACAAATATATTATAGTTTAATATCTATTTGATTTAAGTATATGACTATGCATATATATTTTATTTAATATATGATTATGTATAAAATATTCATGATAATTATGGTTCACTATGGCTAATCATTTTGATAGGCATGTTTATTTTGGAATAGAATTCAAAATGTTTAATTTAATTATAAATAATTATTGAGTTGGGAAGCCCTTTCCAACTCAATATGGTAGAGATTTTGTAATGTAATGTAATTTCATCTAATTTCATGCTTAATCCTAAAAAAAATAATCCTACATGAAAACATTTTTATTAGAGGAAAATGAAATAAAAATATAACGTTAAAATAAAAATAACTTCATGGTATTCACCCATGGTATTGACCCATGTTATGAGAAATCATGGTACTAACACATGGTATTCATGTATAATATATCACATTTAAAAAATGAAATTAAAACAACATAGATCCATCTTAAATGTGGATCTACCAAGAGCTGAGAGAGTGATCAAGTCTCTTGATATGCAAACACCTTTTAGAGTGAAAAGAGATTTGATCCCTCTAGGTGCTTAGTAGATCTAGAGTTAAGATGGATCTAGGCCAATTACATGAATGTTAAAGATTTACCTTCTATGGGATATTGTAGAATATTCTTAATAATAGTCAGATAAAAGGTTGAGATTTATCCCAAAAGGAGTTATGCTATTTCTACCATTTTAATTTAATTAATTGATTAAGAAAAATTTCATATGAACACAACATGAGTTATGGTTTTCAGTGCATGTAGTATTAGTGATCCAAGGCATTGACCCTTGTTATTATAATAAATTATTTTTACACTTTAGGAATTAGATTATAATTTAGTTGATTTTTATGATCCTTTAAAATCTTGCCAGCGTGATTGTAACCATCGGTTTAGTGGAACGAATGGTTAGACTATTTTGTTTAAATGAATTAAGACTGATGTTTATTTCAGTTAGAATATTGGAACAAAATTTAAAATTTATATTGATAAAATTTACTGGGAATTAGTTTCATGAGTAACAATGATGGTAAAAAAAAACAAAAGTAAAAGTAAATCAAGATCTGGTGTTAGTTGGAAAAACAGTTTCCACAGTTACCCACAGAACTCTGGAATAAATAGAAAATCCAGAGGAGAGTTTGGGGTTGGATCTGTGGAGGAAGGAAGAGAAACTCTGTTAAGCTGAAAAAGGTGTTTCAGAGCAGAGGGTGCACTGGGTTGGAGATTGGACCGGTTTGTCCCGTGATCTCCCCAGAACTTCCTGTTTTTCCCTGGACTGGAAGGACCGGATTGTCCTAAGATTCTGTCCAGCGCTCTGAGTAATACAGATACCCAGACTTGTTGCATGGGGGGAGCTGCGTGACGGTTCCTCAGCTCATGGAAGGGAGGCACATTACTACCATCAGTTGAATTCGGAATTCCAGATGAGTAAAGAATAAGAAGTAGAATTTTTGTTGATTTTGTTTTCTTCTATCTTTGTTTTCAAAAATATGCTGTGGACAGGAAAACTGAAATTTGTTATCAAAAAGGGATTAGTCTTAATGTCTGTTAACAAACGGAAGGGTTTGGAGAGTAGGGGTATTATATTCTATTAGACAGTAAAGAAATAAGATTTTACAGTAGACAATAAATAAATAAGTTTTACAGTAGACTGTAGAGTAAACAGTTACTGAGTATTTTCTTTGTTTTTTTTTCCACTATTATATCATATACAGAGACAGGTTAAATTCTGTGGAAGAGGTAATTGGTAGCAACACCTGAAAATTATTTACGGTCATATCTTCTTGGCTAATTATAACAGTTCTGTAGAGTAATTTTAATGGGAAATAAACATAGACAGGGTTATGAGAGAACCGTTAACCCTTTAGGCCAGAGTCCTGGCTAAGGGTTGGTCGTCCTCCACCTGGAAGTAGACACGGACATGAAGGGCGGTCCAGACGCCAGTATTATCCATTTAGGAAAGAACAAACAGAATAAGGAGATACCAAGAACAATAAAAACAAACTCGTTTCGCTCTGGTGACAGCAACACGGAAAATATTAACTCTACGCTCGAGTATAAACTCCCCTAACAGTAGCAAAGGAAAAAGAAGAATACTGCATTTGAAACGAAGAACTAGAACCAAGCAGTGAACAATGAACTGAAATATCAGTATTGCATAACCAACCAAGACTAGTGCAGAGCCACTACAGTCACCATGATAAACGATTATAGAAAAAGTAAATAGCCTTCACGGCAGTCAAACACATGGTATATAAATACAAACGAAGTTTAACTGAGAATGTTGAACCATCTCTGAAATTGTATAATAATTATAACCGGTAGTACAAATTACATTGTGCAAGAAGCTTAGTTCAAATAGAGAAAATAGAGACTGTCAGAAACTGTAAACATAACCACAAGTTCATCTCAGAATAGCTCCACTAGGAGTAGACATAAATTACACAATAGTGGGCTCGAGGCCGCAAATGGCTATAAGAAACCTGAACTAGGAAACTATCCTGCACAGAGTAAATTAACCTATCAGGCAACCCTGAACTGGACCCCAGCCGAACTACCATCTAAAAATTCCGCCAAGAAAAGTTTAAGGGAGTTGACCCTGTTGGAATATTGGAGTACCTGTGAGACGCATGCAGAGATTAACTTCCATTCCGTGTGCAAGCTAGGAAAAAACGACAGGGAACCCAAGCTGGGTAGGGGGTATGGCAATACCTGTCATAGAAAAGATAACATTAGAGATGCGGAAGAAATTTCTAAACAAGAACTAAGAAATTCGTTAACTTGCTGTAGAATGGGTTAGTTCTGGAACAGAGACGAGATTATTTCGTTCAGAAGAAATACCTGTCGTAACCAAACCCTGAGAGTAATCTTTCGCAGCACCGGACCACCGCTGTTCGAAAACCCCAAACAAAAAGATTAAAGTAAAACGAAGAACACCTGAGAGCAACGGCTGAAAAGCAACGCGTGAGCTTCAGGGTAGATTGATAACCAGTTCCGCCATTGAACTCACACAGAAACTCAACCGGCTGCAAGAAAACGTAGGATGAAATAAAGTTTTGTTCGGAAATGGTTACCTAAGACCCGAAGCAAGCCCTGTGGCCGCAGCGACGCCATTATCGCCTCAGAAGACCTAGAAAACCCCAACAAAGAACCATGGCGGAGCACCGCCTCCAGAACTCTCTCGTCGCGAAAAAGAAACAATGAGAACAGAAACGGTTAGAGCGCCGGGGTCATTACAAACCCTAAGCCTCTGAGCCGTTCGATCATGTCACAATCGACGGAGATAGGCAAGCCAAGTGGCGGGCAGATAGGCCATAGATAACGAACCCTTTTTCCAAAGTTGAAATTTGATAATTATGAATGCTGAGTGGATAATCAATCATTCCAGCACTTAATAGTTCTGTGGAACAGCACTTAATAGTTCTGTGGAAACATTAATCATATGTGCTACGATGGATAATGGAAAATCGATCAACAACTTATGTTACACAATCCGTAGTACAGTAGATCACATGATGTAGAACTAAAACTCATAAAAATAAGAACGATGCGTACCATGCAAACATACAAGTCCGGACCATATATGTACTTATGTATAAATGTTGATTGGATTTTCGATAATGATAAAATTTTTTTTAGAATGGTAAGTTTATGGTAAGCTGAATGTTACAAGTGGTATCAGAGCGGGTTACAACTCTGGAGCCCTATTGGGCCAACTAACGTTAAAATTTTTTATGTTACTCCTGCACAGTCAGATAATTAGTTGGAAGTACAGATGAGACGGACACCTACACAATCACAATCGCTACAGCAGAACATCGGAGAGATGCAGCCTCCACCAGAGGGAAACCCCGAAATGTGGGTCCAGTTGGGAATAGAACAGCATCAGAGATCTAACAGATTGATGGAAGAACAACAACATCAGACTCGCATCCTGTTACATACAGTACAACAGTTGCAGGAAGAGATGGAGAGGGTACGGCAGGAAAATGCTAGAATGATGCAGGAGCAAGAAAGGATTTTGAAAAGCCTTTCTGACAAACAGAATCAGAGAAATGAGAATCCCAGTGCTGGCAGAGAATTCCAGGAAAGGGACGATCAGCAAACAGGTGAACAAGATATGAACCAAAGAGAAAGAAGTATATCGCAGCGAAGTAATCCTCACAGGAATTTTAACGAGGCTGAATCTGAAAATGAAAATGAACGGAAAGCCAGTAAAAGGCAGAAGGTGGAGTTACACGGAGAATTCAGAAAGATAAAGCCACCTACGTTCGATGGAGAGAAGGAGGAGGTGGCAGAAGCCTGGCTGATTAACATGAATAAATATTTCCAGGTGTATGATTACGACAGTGGACTTAAAGCACAGCTGGCCATTTATCAGTTAAAAGACAAAGCCACCTTATGGTGGGAAGAAGTGAAGAATTTACGGGGATTTGAGGATCAAGATGTGACATGGGAAAAATTTCAACAGTACTTTAAGGATAAGTACCTAACTGAGCGTTTTTATGATGAAAAAGCCCGAGAATTTCATGACTTAAGGCTGGGACAGCTGACCATGGACGAGTTCATCACCAAGTTTACTGCATTACTGCGCTATGTACCGTACCTAAGAGAAGAGAAGGCCAAGGTTCAAAGATTTCTGAGCAGTCTACCTGTCCATATGAAGGAGCGCATCGAATTTGAGAATCCCAAGACAATGGATGACGCTATCAGGAAAGCAAGGCTGTGCTATCAGCAAGCGAAGAACAAGATGGATTCCGAAAAAGGATGGCAAACAAGGAAGGATAACAGAAACAATGCTGGTTCCAAAAAGGGGAAAACCAGTAATTTCTGAAATACTGCCAGAAATTCAATCAATAAACAATTCGGTAGGAATCATCAGCGGGTTAGATGGCCTGGGGAAGACAAAACGGTGGAAGCTTCAAGTAAACCTGAGCAGCCACAAAATCAGAGGCCACCTCTGCAGTGTTGGGGCTGCGGAGCAGCGCATTACTATTGAGATTGCCCACAGCGTAGTAAAACTGAGGCAGTAAATAACTTGCAAGAAGCCTCTACCGTGGGAGATGTTGCTTGGAGTATACCCAGAATTAATGCTGCACTGGAGGACCGGCAAGCGGATTTTCAACCTACCATGATAGAACTAGAAGGTAAATTGCTATCCCAAACTGTTTCTGTTTTAGTAGACTCGGGGGCAAGTCTAAGTTATATAAGTCCTAAACTAGTGGAAGTTTGTAAACTGCCAAGTCAAAAGTTTAAGAAAACCTGGTTGGTCCAGTTAGCCACAGGAGCTAAAAGAAAGGTTAGTGCCAAGATACCAGAATCCGCATTGCAAATTGGCGGACAGCAGCTGGTAGTAGATTTAAATATTCTGCCTTTGGGGTCCTATGATATTTTATTGGGTATGGATTGGTTGGAGAAGCATTGGACTCTTATAGATTGTAAGGAAAAGATAGTTTACTACAGAGATCATAATGGTACTCGTCAAAAAATTCAAGGCATAAAGAAGCCTGTAAATCTGCGCCCAATTACAGCTTCCCAGATGGGAAAATGTATAAGGAAGGGATGCCAACTGTATGCTATACAAGTTGGATTATCTGAGTCTAAAAATAAAGCGGCTGCATTAGAAAACATACCGGTAGTTCAGGAATTTAAGGATATATTTCCTGAAGAAATACCAGGTTTACCACCAAAAAGAGAAGTTGATTTTACAATAGAGCTGCTGCCAGGAGCCTCGCCAGTCTCACGGACTCCTTACCGTATGAGTGTACCAGAACTGACTGAACTTAAGATGCAGCTTCAGGAATTGCTGGATAAGGGGTATATTCGACCCAGTGTGTCACCCTGGGGAGCACCCGTATTGTTTGTTAAAAATAAGGACGGAACCATGCGCATGTGCATGGATTATCGACAGTTAAATAAGCTGACTGTTAAGAACAGGTATCCTCTATCTCATATTGATGACTTGTTTGATCAGGTGAGAGGGGCCACGGTGTTCTCAAAGATCGATTTGCGATCTGGTTATCACCAGATCTGGATTAAAGATGAAGATATCCACAAAACTGCCTTCCGTACAAGGTATGGCCACTACGAATTCGTGGTATTACCTTTTGGATTAACTAATGCGCCAGCCACCTTTATGAGGCTGATGCATAGTGTATTTCATCCTTATTTGGACAACTTTGTGTTAATTTTTATTGATGATATACTGATCTATTCTAAATATGAGGAAGAACACAAGGCACACTTGCGTTTGGTGCTGGAGATGCTTAGGAAGCACCAACTGTATGCGAAATTCAGCAAGTGTGACTTCTTTAAAAAAGAGATACAGTATCTTAGACACGTAATATCGGAAAAAGGCATAGTTGTAGACCCGGAGAAAATCAAGACTATTATGGAGTGGAAGGTGCCACAGAATGTGGCAGATATACGATCTTTTATGGGTCTCACTGGCTATTACCGGCGATTTATAAAAGGATTCTCAAAGATAGCTTTTTATATTACCTCCTTGCAGAGGAAAGGGAAAATCTTTCAGTGGACCAAAGAATGCCAAGATAGTTTTGAAATATTGAAGCAGTTGCTGACCACAGCACCTGTGTTAAGTGTGGCAGATCCGAGTAAAGAATTCGAGGTTTATACAGATGCATGCAAGGAAGGTGTTGGGGCTGTTTTATCACAAGAGGGAAGGGTAGTTGCGTACGAATCCCGCAAGTTAAAAGATCATGAGCAGCGGTATTCAGCTTATGATCTAGAGCTGACCGCAGTTGTGCACGCACTCAGGGTGTGGAGACATTATTTACTTGGAAATAAATTTGTATTAAAGACGGATCATAGCAGCCTAACCAGCTATTTTAAACAAACTGATTTAAACTCCCGACAAGCAAGGTGGAATGCTTTTTTGAGTGAGTTTGAAATTGATCTGCAGCACGTGAAGGGAAAGGAGAACAGAGTTGCGGATGCATTGAGCAGAAAGGTGCATAGCATTTATGAATTATACGTTAACCAGGTGGAAAAAAGATTTCTAGATCAAATCAGAAAAGAAGCAGACAAAGATCCAGAGTATAAATATTTGTGGCAACAAATCCAAGAATCTAAAGGGCAAGGGGGATATGAAATCAACCAGGACGGGTTGCTGGTTTTTAAGAAGAAGATAGTCATTCTGAATAGAGTGGAATTAAAAACTATGATACTGGATGAATATCACAGAAGCAATTACGCTGGTCATCCGGGATATCAGAAGATGCTGACAGCCATCAGAAAGGATTACTGTTGGCCAGGCATGAGGAAGGAAATAGCAAGCTATTTAACCAAATGTTTGGAATGCCAGCAAGTAAAAGTGGAGCATCGGCATCCAGCTGGATTAATGCAACCTATACCCATTCCTGAGTGGAAATGGGAGGTGATTTCATTAGACTTTATTACCGGGTTACCAAAGTCAAAAAGAGGTAATGATTCCATAATGGTAGTTGTGGATAGATTAAGTAAGTCAGCGCATTTCATACCTGTTCAGTCCACCTATACGACGGTACAAATAGCAGACTTATTTATGCGTGAGATTTTCAGACTCCATGGCATACCTAAGACTGTCATTTCGGACAGGGATGTAAAATTTACATCAGCCTTCTGGAAGACACTGTTTACAGGACTAGGAACTCAAGTACATTTTAGTACTGTATACCACCCGCAAACGGACGGCCAGACAGAGAGGGTGAACTGGGTACTGGAAGACATGCTGAGAATGTATGTCATGCAACAACCAGTTAAGTGGGAAGAGTATCTACACTTGATAGAGTTCGCCTACAATAATGGCTACCAAGAATCATTAAAGATGAGTCCGTTCGAGGCACTGTATGGTCGACAGTGCAGGAATCCCATTAACTGGAGCAGCCCAGAGAATAAACTCATGTTAGGACCAGACATGCTAGTAGAGATGGAAGCTGAGGTGAGAAAAATTCGACAGAATTTGAAGGCAGCACAGGAGAGGCAGAAAGTGTATGCAGATAAGAAAAGGTCTTATCGTGAATATACAGTTGGAGATCATGTATATGTCAGGATTAAACCAAAGAAAAGCACATTAAGATGGGCATCTTGCACAAAATTAGCACCCCGATTCTGTGGTCCTTTCCAAATTCTGGAGAGAGTGGGACCGGTGGCGTATCGTTTAGCCCTTCCTAGTCATATTCGGGTGCATAATGTTTTTCATGTATCGTTACTGAAACGATATGTCCATGATACCAGGCATATTATTCATTGGCAGAACATACAGGTAGTGGATGAGTATGATCGCTAAATAATGATGCGATACTATAGCTTATTTAATTAACATAAGTTTATTTTGTGCAGGTAGAACCAGACGGGGAGTTTCTGGTCGAGCCACACAGTATAATCGACCGGAGGGAAATCATGCTCCGGAAATGAGCCATCACCCAGGTTAAAGTGCAATGGAAGCACTTTGGACCTGAGGAAGCCACCTGGGAAGACGAAAGTTTTGTGCGTGAAGCTTATCCTGAGCTTTTTATTGGACTGGAATAATAACACCGAGGACGGTGTTCTCATCCAGAGGGGGAAAACTGTAACCATCGGTTTAGTGGAACGAATGGTTAGACTATTTTGTTTAAATGAATTAAGACTGATGTTTATTTCAGTTAGAATATTGGAACAAAATTTAAAATTTATATTGATAAAATTTACTGGGAATTAGTTTCATGAGTAACAATGATGGTAAAAAAAAACAAAAGTAAAAGTAAATCAAGATCTGGTGTTAGTTGGAAAAACAGTTCCCACAGTTACCCACAAAACTCTGGAATAAATAGAAAATCCAGAGGAGAGTTTGGGGTTGGATCTGTGGAGGAAGGAAGAGAAACTCTGTTAAGCTGAAAAAGGTGTTTCAGAGCAGAGGGTGCACTGGGTTGGAGATTGGACCGGTTTGTCCCGTGATCTCCCCAGAACTTCCTGTTTTTCCCTGGACTGGAAGGACCGGATTGTCCTAAGATTCTGTCCAGCGCTCTGAGTAATACAGATACCCAGACTTGTTGCATGGGGGGAGCTGCGTGACAGTTCATCAGCTCATGGAAGGGAGGCACATTACTACCATCAGTTGAATTCGGAATTCCAGATGAGTAAAGAATAAGAAGTAGAATGTTTGTTGATTTTGTTTTCTTCTATCTTTGTTTTCAAAAATATGCTGTGGATAGGAAAACTGAAATTTGTTATCAAAAAGGGATTAGTCTTAATGTATGTTAACAAACGGTAGGGTTTGGAGAGTAGGGGTATTATATTCTATTAGACAGTAAAGAAATAATATTTTACAGTAGACAGTAAAGAAATAAGTTTTACAGTAGACAGTAGAGTAAACAGTTACTGAGTATTTTCTTTGTTTTTTTTTCCACTATTATATCATATACAGAGACAGGTTAAATTCTGTGGAAGAGGTAATTGGTAGCAACACCTGAAAATTATTTACGGTCATATCTTCTTGGCTAATTATAACAGTTCTGTAGAGTAATTTTAATGGGAAATAAACATAGACAGGGTTACGGGAGAACCGTTAACCCTTTAGGCCAGAGTCCTGGCTAAGGGTTGGTCGTCCTCCGCCTGGAAGTAGACACGGACATGAAGGGCGGTCCGGACGCCAGTATTATCCATTTAGGAAAGAACAAACAGAATAAGGAGATACCAAGAACAGTAAAAACAAACTCGTTTCGCTCTGGTGACAACAACACGGAAAATATTAACTCTACGCTCGAGTATAAACTCCCCTAACAGTAGCAAAGGAAAAAGAAGAATACTGCATTTGAAACGAAGAACTAGAACCAAGCAGTGAACAATGAACTGAAATATCAGTATTGCATAACCAACCAAGACTAGTGCAGAGCCACTACAGTCACCATGATAAACGATTATAGAAAAAGTAAATAGCCTTCACGGAAGTCAAACACATGGTATATAAATACAAACGAAGTTTAACTGAGAATGTCGAACCATCTCTGAAATTGTATAATAATTATAACCGGTAGTACAAATTACATTGTGCAAGAAGCTTAGTTCAAATAGAGAAAATAGAGGCTGTCAGAAACTGTAAACATAACCACAAGTTCATCTCAGAATAGCTCCACTAGGAGTAGACATAAATTACACAACAGTGGGCTCGAGGCCGCAAATGGCTATAAGAAACCTGAACCAGAAAACTATCCTGCACAGAGTAAATTAACCTATCAGGCAACCCTGAACTGGACCCCAGCCGAACTACCATCTAAAAATTCCACCAAGAAAAGTTTAAGGGAGTTGAACCTGTTGGAATATTGGAGTACCTGTGAGACGCATGCAGAGATTAACTTCCATTCTGTGTGCGAGCTAGGAAAAAATGACAGGGAACCCGAGCTGGGTAGGGGGTATGGCAATACCTGTCATAGAAAAGATAACATTAGAGATGCAGAAGAAATTTCTAAACAAGAACTAAGAAATTCGTTAACTTGCTATAGAATGGGTTAGTTCTAGAACAGAGATGAGATTATTTCGTTCAGAAGAAATACCTATCGTAACCAAACCCTGAGAGTAATCTTTCGCAGCACCGGACCACCGCTGTTCGAAAACCCCAAACAAAAAGATTAAAGTAAAACGAAGAACACCTGAGAGCAACGGCTGAAAAGCAACGCGTGAGCTTCAGGGTAGATTGATAACCAGTTCCTCCATTGAACTCACACAGAAACTCAACCGGCTGCAAGAAAACGCAGGAGGAAATTAAGTTTTGTTCGGAAATGGTTACCTGAGACCCGAAGCAAGCCCTGTGGCCGCAGCGACGCCATTATCACCTCAGAAGACCTAGAAAACCCCAACAAAGAACCATGGCGGAGCACCGCCTCCAGAACTCTCTCGTCGCGAAAAAGAAACAATGAGAACAGAAACGGTTAGAGCGCCGGGGTCATTACAAACCCTAGGCCTCTGAGCCGTTCGATCATGTCACAATCGACGGAGATAGGCAAGCCAAGTGGCGGGCAGATAGGCCATAGATAACTAACCCTTTTTCCAAAGTTGAAATTTGATAATTATGAATGCTGAGTGGATAATCAATCATTCCAGCACTTAATAGTTCTGTGGAACACAATTAATAGTTCTGTGGAACAACACTTAATAGTTCTGTGGAAACATTAATCATATGTGCTACGATGGATAATGGAAAATCGATCAACAACTTATGTTACACAATCCGTAGTACATCAGATCACATGATGTAGAACTGAAACTCATAGAAATAAGAACGATGCGTACAATGCAAACATACAAGTCCGGACCATATATGTACTTATGTATAAATGTTGATTGGATTTTCGATAATGATAATTTTTTTTTTACAATGGTAAGTTTATGGTAAGCTGAATGTTACAGTGATATGTATCATTACGTGAGTGTTTGGATGCCTATCCATGTATACCAACCATTGAATATTTATATGGTTCTGCTATTTAAGTGGATGGTAGAGATTTAACATCCACATAATATTCTATAATATTCTTACTATTAATGAGAAATTAAAGGTTGAGATTTACCTCAAAAGTAGTTATTCTCTTTGTGTCCTTTCAATTAAATTTATTAATTAAAAAAATCCCCTATGAGCACGAGTTATAGTTGTTTGTGCATATGAAATTAGTAATTCATGGTATAAGCCCACAATATTCCATCAAATCCTATTTACATATTACAAATCTACAAGTTAAAAACGGCGTGAATATTGTAATATGTTTTTAAAATGTATATATGTTTAACTGATATATTAGTTCTTTTTAAGGTTAAGAAAAATAATAATAAATAAAAATAAAGTTATAATATTATAATTTTTTATGATTTTGAGTCAAAATTTCCATAAATAAACAAAATAAATAAATAAATAAAAATATTTATTTAGTCCAAACATATTTATTTATAAATAAATAAATTTTTTTATTTAGTCAAAATTATTATTTATTTAGTCAAAACTAAATATTTATTTATTTATTCATTTTCTATCATTTGACCTTGGCCAAATCATTTTTGGACCTTATTGTTTTAGATTAATTATACGTATTATTTTGATTATTTTAGTTTGACCAAAAATCTATTAATTTATTTATTTTTAGACATTTTTATTTAATTATGGATTTATAATTTATTAGAATTTTCCTTTTTATTAAATATCAATTCTTCATTCAAATAAATTGTTATTTTCTAATGGTTAAATTAATTTTATTAAAATATTGTTTCTTAATCATTATTATTATTATTATTATCCAATTTTAACGTCAAAACCAAGCCAAACGCCAAATTGGTGTATGAGACCCCCTTGTTTGTGGGACAACAGACTCACCTCCGCCCAATGATTTGACTGCTAAGTATACGAAGGCATACATACTCTACCCCACTCTGGTTTTAAGCTGGTGACCTCTTAGGAGGAAATACATGCTCATAACCATTAGGCTAAAACTAACTGTTATATTCTAACAATAAAAAATAAATTCTCTACGTCGTTACCCCTATTTAATACGATGCCATGATGTGATTCTACGTCTTGTCATGATGATGAATCACACTAGATGGTTCGAAACACATAGAAGAAATTTTCTTGATGTCATTATTACCAAATATTTCCCAACATTCATAATATGGATCACATAAGCCTGAATTCAAACAATAATATTATAATTTAGTTAATTTTTATAATTTTTAAAAATATTGGCAGTATGAGATGTATCATGAGGTGAGTGTTTTTATGCCTATCCATGTATACCAGTCATTCGATTTTTATATGGTTGTACTAGTTAAGTGGATGGTAAATATTTAACCTCCACATAGTAATATCAAATATTCTTAGTATTAGTAAAAAATTAAAGGTTGGGATTTATCTCAAAAGTAGTTATGCTCTCTGTGTCCTTTTAATTAAATTGATTAATTAAGAAAATGTCATATAAACATGATTTATAGTTTTTTTGTGCATGTGGCATTAGTAATCCATGTCATAGGCCCATGGTCAAAGCCTATTTATAGATTACAAATCTACATGGTAAAATGGGAGCGAATATTGTTATATGTTTTTTTAAATATACATATATATATCTATATATATATATATATATATATATATATATATATATATATATATATATATAACTTGTATACTAATTGTTTCTAAGGTGAATAATGATAATAAATTAAAATCAAGTTATAATTTAGTTATTTTTTATGAATTTTTTAAATATTCACAATGAGATGTATCATGAGGTAAGTTTTTTGATGCTTATATATTTTTAGAAGTCATTTATTTTATATGCTTACACTAGTTATATATACTTAATTATAGTTGAATTGCTAAACCTTCATTAATCATGACTCTTGTTGGTTGATCATGGCTATGGTTGACTATGTTTAAAACCATTTTTTAACAACTTTGTGTAGAATGTTTGAATATGATTGACTATGTTTGGCCAAGTTTAACAACATTTATCATGTTTGACTATGGTTGATGATCATTGGCAATGTTAGAACATGTTCAAACATGGTTGACTATTTTTTTTCATATTTGAATATAGGTAAGCATGGTCTAATCATGATTAATTATATTTAATCTCCATAAATCAAGCTTGTCCATATTTGATTGCAGTTGAAAATGTTTAATTTTAAATCACATCAAATTATTCTTCAAGTATTATGTCACATTGTGACATTAAGAGGTTGTCATAATTATGGTGTCCAATGAGACTAAGAGGTTTATAATATGGTTACATCTACTTTGATTCTTATCTTGGACCATTTTTTGCCATGGATGGATATGTATTTTCTCAAATATGTTTAGAAATGTTTACTTTGGTTGATCATCTAACTACGACCAATTATTATTGGTTGTGTTTGAACATGTTTGACCATAGTTGATTATGGTTCATTGTGTTTGAGTATGGTAAAAAAAATTTCATCATAGTTGATTATATTTAACCATCATTGACCATGGTCGTATCACTACATCTCCTATAACTCCTCCTTAATGTCCATATAGAGAATCTAAGAGTGAAGGTGGGAAATATCAAAAGCATGTTTTAAAATGGGACTTACTAATATAGGTGTGCTTAATTCGATTATAGGAGCATTGAATGTAAATCAAATTTTCATCTTATATTTTTGAATGATTCTAATTCTAACCCCTCAAAAATTAGTTGGGTAATTCTATCTACCCATTTTCCTTTGGGTGGCAAGTTGTATATCTCTCCAACTTGGGGTCCATCTTCTTTTAAATTGTAGTCGAAAAGGAACACAGAAATTTGGTATCTCTATATAATATGATACTCCTCTATGCACATCTTGTTGTACCTATCAAATATCATAAGTTAACAGTCACATACCTTCTTGGTGCTTGGAAAATCACCCACAAAATCCATGGTTATGCTATCCCATGATCTATGAGTATAAGTAATGGATTGTATAAACATTTATTTCTATGATTAGGCTAACCAACACAACAAATTATGAATCCTCTAATTAATTGAGATACATATTCTTTCATTCTGGGCTAATAAATATAACTCCATAAGTTTGTCACTATCTTTCTAACACCAAAACTGTGTACAACTTTGGAGTTGTGAGGCTCTTTGATCAACTACACTATCTCACCTTTAAGAACAAAAATATTATCTATAGAAAAAATATTATGTATATTAGATTTGGCCCTATTTTTACCTTCTTATACACTAATCAAGACTTAGAACTTAAAAAAACCCTCTTTAATAACCTCATTTTCTATGTATGCCTATTTTTATACATCGTGGATAAAATCGTTGATGCATAAAATAGTTAGAAAAAACTATAATAATGGTTTTATGTGGCCTTGAAAGCATGTTTTCCAACTTATTAATGTTTTCTTCTCATGTTTGATGACCAGATGGAATTATTGCAAAAACTAGGTCAATTTTTAGTGTCTAGTTTCTTGGAGATTAATTTGGGCTGAGAAAGACTACAATGGCTAGAAATCAATTTTCATTTCTCATTGGGTATTTCTTCCAATTCTTGAAAATGTGAACCAGTGCATCAAGTTCCCTATCATACATAATTTAGTTCAAGGCTTGATAATGAAATATTTCTAAGTGATAACATATTAGCTTTCTTCCTCACATCAATATCACAGATATAACATATCCACTTGAATCCATACCCAATTAAAACGATTCTACAAATAATGGAACACAAGACCTAATGTTTGGTTGATAATCTACTTCAACTCAGTGAAATATTTCAATTGATTATTCCCTAACTAGAAGATCTAATGGTTAACTATTATGTCATGAGGTGGCATAAATACCACTAAAATGGATATTATAAACTTCCATGGTTACTAAATTTAGTTATTAAAATCCTAACATCAATTTCATTAGTAGGAATTGGACGCTTGAGAATTACCTTTATCTTCATGGGACATATTTTTAGGTCCCTTCCAACAATCACATACCTCAAATACACTAATCACATTTCTTTATCCAATAAAAAATGTTTTTTTAGACTGTCTAAGACCTAAATGAGATTTGATATATGTTTTTCCTAGATAGATTTATAAGCCAATATATCATTTATTATACTATCATAATGAGACTAGAAAGGGAGGAAATACAATATTCATTAAATGTAAAAATGTAGTTGGTGCTTTAAAAATCACCTATATATATGTTTACTTGTCTTGTTGGCAGTATTCCAACTGTCTTCTTATTTAACTCATATCTTGTGCTATATTGATTAGGGATACAACTTGGTGAATTACTTGGTATGTTGTAATTGAGATAACAAATTATTTATCCTAGGTATAGGGTACATATTCTTAAGGGTAATCTTGTTAAAAATTTGTATTCCATACACAATCACCAAGTCACATCCTTCTTTCATACTATGATGGCATGTGCCCCACAAGGTGAGGTTCTTGTTCAAACTAATATATACTCTAGCAACTAATGCAACTATTTCATGACTTCAACTATTTCTAGGACGAATTATCTCTATGACCCAATTGTATTCCATCCTTGATTTCCCTCTTAGGTGGTAACCATTTAAGCTCATAAAGAAATTGTTTATATTCCTATAAAAATTCCTCCAATTGATTTATACTCTTTAGTAGATCTCTCTAGAGACACATTTATTTTTATGGATTAATCGAATAGTTTATTCTCTGTTAATAAAAGTAAGAAAAACTTCCTACGAGAACTGATAAATTTCTTGGATTAGTTATATTTTACAACAGAAAAATTGGATTTACATTTGTGTGAAATAATGATGACATTATTTCCATCCTTTATTAGGCATCACTAGTTTCTATATTCATGAAGATTGCATCCATAACATACATGATAAAAAATACATCATACACATAAATTAGTATTCATCTGCCTCGAACTCATCAATATATCTTTGTCTTATATAAAATTAGATTTTACATGCTTTAGTGACCTTGAAATCTACATCCTTATTCACTTATTCCAACGGATATAGGTTAATATGATCATGAACATCCAATCCAAACTTGCTAACAAGATATTTTGCTATTAGTTTGTCCTATGAACTAAACAAATAGAGCATCCAACTTTGTCTTCCTCACTTGGATGTTAGTGCAGAATATTTTTTTTCCATCCCCTTATATACCTTATGACAAAGGATACTTAGGTTAAACAAATTATACATTCGAATATATAAAATCTTTTCATCTACATCTAATGATCTTTTCCTAGTTTCCTAAATCCATAAATAAAAAAGTTTTTCTTCCTGCCATTTTTCTTATGGACGTTTGGATTTAGAAAAAAATTGAAATTTTTACACTTATATTTGGTGTTACCATCAATATTGAACCATAAAATGTCATAGAAATTCCACTAGAAATTTCATCACAATAGATCTAATAAATTTATACTTAAAAATATGATCTACACTATGAAGGATTTTTTCTCTCTATAGATTTATAGATTTGTAAATAATTATTCAATGTTTATGCATGAAAGTTATAAGTATTTTGGAAAACATAGAATATAAAAATAAATAAATAAAATAGAAACCATGATTGAGACAAGATATAGCCTAGGAAACCCCTTTGGGAGAAAACCCAACTGAAAGTTGAGGCCACTATTCTCTCTTTCTCTAAATAGAAAATAACTACAAGTACAAAGAAGTAAGGAATGTGTCATATGGGTTACTACAGTGCACAAATAATCTCCGCATGCTCTCTCCCTATCCATTTCAGCTACTCTACTTGTCTATGGAACAAATTCACTCTAAAAGAATGAAGCCTCTTCTCCTCCTATTGGCTCAGTTATAACAGAGAATGATAGCCTACTAGTGCTTAGGATTGACTCCTTAAACCATTGAATAGAGTTAAAATGTTGAATATTATTAAGTCTTATTCATCATGACCATGTGCATAGCCCCATTTCCATGAGTAATAAGGATTTGCATGGGATCCTCTCGAATTATGCTGATCAATTTCAATAGGTAAACTTTTGAGAGGCATTAACTTCTCATACGATATGTAATTGAGGATATCCTTGCACCGTTATAAAAGTATCGATGTGTAGATTATTAAATATAGGTACATAGTAAGGTCGAGACCATAAAAAGTGTTCATTTAAGGCCTCAAAATGGATCCTAATATTTTGACCCAAAATTTCCCATACTAGGAACACCGATAAAAATGGTCATGTGCATTGATTCCTCCATAGTATTCACTCTAAAGGAATCAAGATGGATGAAATATAACATTATTATCCAATCTAGATCACACCTGACCATTTTGGAAGGCCTTTATTCCACAAAATTTTCTATTAAATGAGGTGATGAAATTTTCCTCCACCTTCTCTCAGTTGTACCATTTAGCCTCAATTTCCAACTGGGTTTTCTTCTAAAAAGGGTTTTCCAAGTTATATACTATACCAATAATGGATTTCGAGTTTTAATTTATTTTTTATATATTTTTATACATAATTATAATTTTCATACATATGCACTGCATAGTAATTTGTAGATCCCTAAATCTGAAGAGAAGTAAACTCTCATTGTGTATATTTCATATGTTTAATTACAATCTTATCATATATGTTGTGAATAATTGTCTAGTGGATTACCCATGGTAGTTTATGGATCATATTTTTATCGTAGTGGGTTTATTTTGGTATATTGTGGATATTTGTAGGGGATATATATTGACTAAGCTGAAAGTCATAAAACACTGGTCATGGTTGATGAATCTATGAATAAAACTCATGACCCTAAAAAATAGAGGTTTTCATGATAGGAAACACATGTTTTAGGTATAAATCATAACATGAATATCCTCATGGAATACTTGACCAATAATATTTGTTAATCCATAAAATCTGGGGGTTCTGACGTATAGGTCTGATCTCCAAGGAGATTAGGAGATAGGGAAGAAACAAAGAATGAACCAAAGAAAGGACCTAAAATAGATCAATCCTCTTTGAGTACCTTAAAGCTGTTAGATTCCTTATTCAAAATGGAAGTGAAGGTTGATACCAAGTTGTAACAAGGTGGGATTGATGTTTTGAAGCTAAATCAATGATTGTAACAATTAGTTTATTTTAGTGTTCGTCACATAGAGGAAGAATAAAGGATTTAGTTTGAGTTTTTGAAATTAGACGACTATGCCATGACTTGGTGTGAAAATCACGCAGAGACCTTCAGGTTGGAGGGATATCCTACAACAGATAAGTGGGATGAATTTAAAATCCTCACCAAGTCACATTATTACCCTATTGGGCTTGTAAGGGATCAATGGATCCAATGGCATTTCTTTAGGTAGAAGCATGGGAAAGCTCTACATAAGTACACTACAAAATTTAGAAACATGGCCATAATGGTAAGTATTTCCCCAAAGAAACTAGATGTATTCAAGTATATAGGGGGTCTAATCAACCATCTGCAGAAGTAATTGACGATTTTCAATCGCATATCAATGGACAAGGCTTGTATATAGGGAAAATACCTAGACAACATAGGCCCCATGTGGATTTAGCTAGAGGGAGTATTGGGATTATTATAAGGAGAGTAGGAACAAGTAGAAAAGGGGAAAATATTAAAATAAAAATCTATAGCACACCAGTGTAAAAATCCCGTTAACCGCTTTAGCATTGAATCTCATACAAAGGAGATGTATTGGAAGTTGCATCCAGAGATTAACCTGAAGAACAAAAAGAAAGATAATAAAAAAGAAGCATCCCATGAATACTAGTTTAAGAAAAATGGTTGAAACAATATTAGATGTGGATGTGAAGATGACTTGTGCATCAACGTATAAGGAGGTGAATCTATGTAGCCTTCAAAAATAGGAAGAGAATTAAAAGACCAAGTTCTTCTACATAAAGATGCAGATTAGAAAGTAAAATATTGATGCTCTAAATGACCAAGGATTGTAGGTTAATATCATTGCAATAGATCTATTAAAAAAATTGTATTTGAAGTTGGTGATCATCCAAGCCCATATCCTTTGGAATTTTGGATGAGTAAACAAGGATGCATAAATGAAGATAATAAAATAGTGCAAAATTAGATTTTCTATCATTGTTGATTTTATTAATGAAGTAGAACTATATGCAGTTCCCTTTGATTTATGTGGAATGTTGCTTAAAATCCCTTACATGTACATGTAAGATGAAATCTTCATGCAGAGAGTCAACGATTAGCGGATTGTTAAGGATGTCAAAATTTTCACCATCAATGCACACAATGGAAAGATAAATTTTTCACAGAGAAGTATCAACAAAGCTGAGAAATTGATCAATTCTTGAAAGAAGCATGTTTTATTCTTTTTAAGAGAAAATAACTCCATAGAATAATTAGTGATAGAAAATTCATTTCTAGAGGGGTGTACAAATAAAAAGAAACAAAAACTGGATGAGTTACTACATGCATAAAAGGATGTGTTCTAGGAGCTTAAATGGATACGAACAAAGATGGAAGTGGAGAAAAAGATCTTGCTATTGGAAGACTCTTAATTTCCAAATAGTGGGTTTTATAAGAATGTTTTCATAGAATAAAGTGAGGTGAAGAAACTATTGCAACAACTGCTAGAAAAGGGAATCAATGAACCAATTATATCACCATGTCGATCATCCATCATAGTTGTGCTAAAGAAGTATGGTACTTGGTGAATGTGTATCAATTATAGGGCACTAAAAAGAATTACACTCAAGAATAGGTACTGCCTCGCTCGAATATATGATCTACTAGATCAGTTGTCATAAGAAAAATAATTCACCAACCTACACTTAAAATTTGGATATCACCAGGTTTGAGTCAAATAAAAATATACTTGAAAGACCACCTTCAAAACTAGGAAAGGTTCTTATGAACGATTAGTCATGACATTTAGCCTATCCAATGCACTAACTAAATTTATATGGTTAATCAATTATATATTTTACCATTTTATAGATTCATTTGTTATTGTCTATTTGGATGATATACTAGGGTGAAATCCTGAAGTTGGGAAACATTTTTTGGCGGATGGCAAGATTTTGGTTGAAATTTTTAATTTCTCGTTCGAGAAAATCGTCAACTCAATTTCTCGACTGAGATTTTTTAAAACTCTCGTCCGAGAAATTTTTAATGTTTCCCTGAAGAGTTTGATTGGGCTTGACTGGAGTTAAAATAATCTCAAACGAGAGTTAAGTATTTTCTCGTCCGAGAGTTTTATTGAAATAAACTCTCAGGTAAACTCTTGGACAAGAGTTGTAAAACTCTCGGCCTAGAGTTTTTTTAACTCTCGTCCAATATTTTTATTATTATAGAAAAACCACAAAATCCTATCTCCCCTGACATTCTACACTGGAACACTGTCTTTTTCGCTGGAGCACTATCATTTTCAAACCACCATGAGCACGTATATTTTAGCAAGGTAAGTCTCTTTCCATTTCATTTTCCCAATGATCTACATTGCTTGATTCCTATCACACATCATCCTTGTCCGCTAGTGCCGGCCTCCGTCCCTACTCCCTCCCTCCTCTTCGGTGTTCGATCATCAACCTCCATTGCATTAACTCCCAAACTGGACCTCCAACCTCCCCTGCATTAACTCCATCCTCCATCTCCCTTTTCTATTCATGGTCATCAACGAAGAGTCAGAGGGAATAAGTAGTCGCCTGAGAATTCTCGCAAGAAAAAATCTCTATTAGTGCATCCGAGATTTCTGTTCACCACAAATAGCGCTTGCTGTGGGGTTTACTGGCACGCTATTATTCGATGGATGGGGTTATTTATAGGGCCAATGGTGTGTTCCAATGATAGGAGAGAGGGAAGGTGTGGTGGTTCTCGTGAAGTGGACTGGGAATTCCTAGGGTTGGGCATATATTAATTTGCAGGGTAAGGCAGATGTAACAGTTCAGTTTCATAATCCTGATGGTTAGAATCCGATTTCGCGGGGCGGAATTGTGAGATAGGGCTCTGACGGAATGTGCTGAGCCAAGTTTTACACTCTTTTTAGAAATATTCCTAGGGTTTAGTATTCTGTATTGTCAAAGAATGACAGGATTTTGACAGTTACATATTTCTTCCAAGACATGGCACTGCAGGTTCGTTTCTTTTTATTTCTCACTCTTCGCTTCTTTTTTTTCAGTTGAGCCCTGGGGGCATTTTTATTTGCAAAATCCAGTGACATGTCTTTGTAGGGTAGTTAATTTAGGTTTATTTTAGAATGTGCTCGTTTCAAGGCCTCGAACTTGGGTTTATTTCAACAAATTTGATTGAATGACGCAGAGTTAATTACTATCAATGTTGCCACTAAGTTAATTTCCCAATCGCTAATTCAATCAAAGGTTAGGTTAATGAATGTAAATAGATATATGAGGAACCCTGGGGGTTGATGAATGCTATATTTTATGGCAATGGGTTTATAAAGCTAAATTTCATATTTGAGGAAAAAAGAACCACAGATTTCTTTTAGCATGGCAAGCCTATCAGGGAGGTTGCTTTGGAGATAACTTTTTAAAGTCTTTGCTTTCTAGACTCAGGAGGCTCGTCGTTTTTAGGTTGTGAGTTGAGCCTTGGGTTTGGCTATTCCTAGAAATATATTGAATTTTTTTATTGTAATTTGAGAGATCAGGAAATTATTTTACTTGGTGGATTGGTTTGGCTTTACCATGTTGTGTGTTATGGATCCAGAGAAATTTTATTTGCATCTAATTTTAGAAACAAGAGTGTTGTCGTTGTACCAAGTTTCCATCTGATTCAAATGAGAAGTGTTCAATAGGTACATAATTTAAAATTAAGGGACAGGGAGATCATTTTTTTTCGGTGGACTAGATTTTTTTTGCAATATTGTGCGTTGTGAAACTACAGGGAATTTATTTGCATCTACTCTAAAAAATGAGGGCATGACACTGAGTTCAAATTTAATACACTACTCCCCGCCTGCACCATATCCTCAGTATCCCCTATGTCAGCAACCCAGGGCTTTGGAAAACCACACCCAGACGCGGACCACCTGTTTACTCACTAGTCTCCCTCATTCACGCTTTGATTTCCCCTGTTCATGCAGATCCAACAACAGAGTAGGTACGAATCCCTCCTTTTCTCTCCAAAAATGAAGAAATTCTCTGTGCATGGAATTATTTGTTTTATTATTCCAACATTTGTGTCAAAAAACCTGGGTCACTGCAAAGAAATTACAGTGTTGAATTGAAACTAGCCATGCCAACTGTGGAATTTAACCATATAATTCCAAAACTAGCTAGTTAGATTTCTAATTTAATTTGCATGAATTCATAAGGATTAATACCCTAATGCCTTAAGGTTTATCAAACCCTAATGCCAGGAAGCTAGTAGTATAACTTGATTTAAATACTTTGGATGGTGTTGCATAAGACTGCTAATTTTTCCATAAACCAACAATGACAAAAACTAAAAAGTATCGAAAAACAAATTATGCAATTCTTTGTGAGATAGCTAGTTCTGATTTACAGTGTCAACAATTTCAACACCGTATTAAATTAGAAATGTCAACACTGTATTAATCGAAATTGTGAAATTATCTAGTTCTGATTTACACTGTCAACACTACATCCTAAACAAAACTTAGAGTCAGAGAAATGCACCAGTTTCTTCACTCCAAGATCACCCTGCTCTTTAAGCCCGAAGAAGTTACCTTCATTGTGATTGCTGATCCATGTTCTCAGTGATCTACATTATTTTGACCAATCTTGGAAACACCGCATCATGGTTTTACCTCCCTCCTAAGCAGGCATTCTTGACTTCCTACCAAACCAAAAGGGGCCTTATTGAATTTACTTTCCCTGACCAGTGTTAAGACATTGCACTCTACTCTCGGCCACACTAGTTATTATTAAAAATTCATCTGGGTTTCTCACTATGGAAAGGAAATTCAACTGATCAAAAATCCCATTCACCGGGGTATCCTGTTACCACCCATAGAGCCCTGCTGAGATGAGTCAAGAATTAGAAACTACCTCAAAATGTTCATGCTGCGAGATACCACTTGGATCTCAGCCTTCTATGTAACTTGTCTAGAATGTGGTGTAGGAACCTCATATACTTTCTCTTCAACTATTTTTGCTTCATCTTCACTAACTGTCTCTTCAATAAAGACATTCTCAATGAATAATTTCCCCCAAGTCTAGTCATATTTTTGCAACCCATATTCCACTATCTCTTCTCTTCATTCTTGGGTTGTTTTGTAATGTTCTTAGCCATTTTTCTAAGGCTATTCAACCAGTAGTAAGTCATGCTCACACATATCTCTTTCTTAAGATGTTGCAACAGTCCAATGTGTTATAGATATATGACATTGTGCCTACATTTATATGTGATATATTTATGAATCGGGGAAACTAGTCCCTTCCATTGACTCTTCAGCCAAGTTCCTGCTATCCTAGTGGTCCAATTTGGTTTTGGCTTAGAATTGTTTAAGAATGGTGCCCATGTTTTTTCTTATATTTTCTTATTATTAAACCACTTTTCTCTCTATAATTTGTTTTCTAATTTGTTTATGAGGGGCATAAATTTTATTTTATACTATAGAAAAAATGGCATCAGGCGAGCCCTCCAGAGACCCCTCCATGAGAGGAAGATTATCAGGTACATTGGTTGTTTAGTTATGTCATGTTTTCAAGTAGGTTATATTTATTGTTCGTTGTCAAAAATTGATTAATGTAAATTTTTTTTTGTCCTGCATAGATGGATGCACTCATATGACTTGTGTGCCCAGACACCAAATCGAACAAGAGGAGCCCCATAGACATGTTCCCATTCATCCCCAATTTCATAGATCCCATTCTGAGGGGTATATTATACATGGTATAGGTACACATTAGATCAATTTCTAGTTAAAATGTTCAATTTTACGTTATATTCAATGTTGAAAAGTGATTTTTTTTTTCTTCAAATGACATTTGTTTAATATGAAAACATTATGCTCCATAGGTGCAAATGTAGGATTTGAGGTTCACCCTATTTCTGGTGAGGGACAAAGGAGAACAATGTCTCAGACTATGGCAACCATCCCACACTTGGATAGTTCTCGTTAGGTAAAATCTAAAGGAAAATTTATTGTTTGATGTACGTTTAATGTTAAAGTTTTTGTGTGTCTCATGTACTTGTGTTATAAAACAATTTAATGTTTTGTACAGTGGCTATTAGAGACCTTCATTCCTCGGAAGGGAACAATACTAGTATGAGCAAAGAGGATGAGATAGTTTTTCCATGAGGTATTTTCAAATGACCAAACAAGTTTTTTAAATATAAATTTTCCTGATAAATTGTTTAATTTTTAATATGTGCAATATTTTAAGATGTTACAGGTGGTGGTCGTCGCCCTCCTAGGGGGAGAGGTCGTAGGGTTCATGATTTTTTTTGAATTTCGAGCTATGATCCCCTTTACACCCATCCCAGTGATATTCCTGAGTAGATGCCTTGGGAAGATACCATCTCATCACTTACTATTTATGGGATGAGGGATAATTCCATGAGATTTCACAATGAATTGCAAAGTTGCAATCTTTCTGCCCCTAGTCGAGATTGTCTCCAAATTGTTTTGCACAATTTGGAGAGTTTGATGGAGACTTATCGTGGGGTTGGACCATCAACCCAATTTTTTTTTGACATGATGCGTAGGAGGAGAGTGTCAGTGATTGGTATCCACTCCTACAATGAATTTAAAAATATGGTCACTAAAGAAATGGCCTTGCCACTATTTGACTTGCGACCTGAAGCCAAAAAACATCTGAAGATTGCAAGATTTAATGATCCCAATATTGCATCTTATATTTATGAGAAGTTCCTATATGCATATGGGAAGTTCCCAAATAATGATGAGGTGCCACAATATTTTTTTATGATGTTGTATGCTCAATTCCGAGAGCACATGGACCCTAACTATACAGACACAGGGTCCAAATTCTATGGAGATGGAAAAGGTCATACATATGAACAACCTGATGCTATGCAAGATGTTGGTTTTAGGCCTCCAACACCTCGTTTAGCACCTCGACCACCTAGGGTGGTTTCACTTCCAGAGGAGCTAGACCTTATCTCTAGTGCTGCATCAAAGATGAGGGAGAAGATACAAGAACATATTGTAGCTGCTTTTATGTGGTGTGGCTCACATTTATTATCTATCTAGATTTTCACATTAAATTGAAAGTGACTTGAAGATGAATATAATTTTATGTGGTGTGGCACTTAACATTATGTAATTTTCAGGTATGTGCTACACATCAAGGGCTACATGAAGAGATTATTCCTTTTCAGGTTCCAGTCGTGACATAAGTATCGATACTTTTTGTTAAGAATATTTATTATGTTTATTATATTTCTTTTTGCAAAATTTTCTATTAACTTTGGTTTTTACTTTTCAGGCTACAGATAATATTGATATGATGAAAACTGAGGCTCAAGGAGATCGTGTAGGCTTTGGGTTAGAGAGTCTACATTAAACCATGGTAACCTCTTGCCATTTCTTCGTTGCTATCATTTCCACATTATAAACAGGATATCTAGTGAATTTATAGACAGTTTATAGGTTTCTTTATGTATCTAGTGAATGCTAAAACTAATATTTAATTTTTAGTAAAAAAATTGAGCCATAGTCAATTCACTATGTTTCTAATAGTATAGGTGCTTCATTTGGCTTAGAGGAATATGTAAAAGTTGCTGGAGATTTTATGGGATTGTGTACTTTTAGCACATTTGTTTCCTTGACCATCTCAAACACTGGCACAATGTCAATATGTCATTCTTCCTAATTAAGTCCCTAAAAAATAAGGAAGTCTGTGCACAAAAAGTAAACATACCAAGATATTTCATCTCTCACCATGGCCTTATCAGGTTACTCATGGTACAAGCTCTAAACAAAGAAAGAAACTCCTAGGAAGAAGTCATTGCAACTCCAACGGTTGCAAATTCACTAAATGAGCCCAATGTTGTTTGACTCCACCCATTGCAATTGCAAAGGAGAAAGAATATATTGTCATGAGTCCCTTGGCTACAAAGTACATACTAATTCATATTAAGGAAGAAGATACAAATTCTATTACACCATAGAGGGAAAGTGACACTGACGTTGAGATAATTAGTAGCAAACCAACCACCGAGAGAATGAAAGGTCATCAAAATCGCCCCCCCTATGCTACAGGAAAGAAGGGGACATGATACATTCCTATCACCACCCAAACCCCTGCTACTCCAAAAAAAAAAGTAAGGGTAGAAGAAATCCTAGAACACCAGGAAGACACTACCCCTACTGAAACATAAGAACTAGTAGAGTCAGTGACCTAGGGTTGGAATAATTTTTTCTGGTGGCCTTGCTACTCCATAATAACCAACAAGGAGTGCTCTCAGGGAATATTTTTCCACTTTTATGGATGATAATTACATTATGAGGCCATGGATATAGTTTCTTCTAATCTCATGGACATGACAGTTCCTATTCCCGCAAACACAATTGATTCTACTCTCAAGTACATAATTGTTTCCAATCCTATAGGTACACTGATTGACACTTTTATTATTGACCATGAAGAAGAAAGCACTACTTCTCCCATGGGCGCACCTACAACCACTCTTGTAGAGACCATTTTCTAAGAAGTGATTGTTTCCATTCCCAAAAAGCATAAAAGGGTAAGGTGATTGCCCTCTTTACCTCTATATACCTCACTTGTTAGTAAAAATAAGTTACTTAGAATAAAGGTCTAGGAGTTGCAATTCTAGACTAATGGAATGAGGAAAAACTTTCATGAATGGAAATATTTGGTTTGGAATGTATCTTCTTGGATGAAAACGACTAGAGAGGGATTTAAAAGGAGGGAGGACGGAAAGCAATGTGAATAGTGGAAAAGTTTCCTATCCGAACTTTGTGACAACTATAAATTTTGTCACATGAAGAAAAAAGTACAGTCAACATTCATAAAAGGCTTGAATTCAAATCACATTCACATGGGTTTGTACCCCTTTGCCATCCTAGTAATTCTTTGGAGGATTTTGCACAGTTGAATTATTAGGGTCTAGGAGCTTGGGCATTTCATTTTTGCGGTTCTCTTTGGGTTTTCATGGTGGGTTTACAGTTTTCTAATTATTATGAGTATGATTCTATCTAGCTAGGGTTTGGATGTAGTATGAAAATGTAAAAAGTCAAAGCCAACATGGATTTTTGTTATTTTATGGGCAAGAACATGGCCTGATCTAAGGTTTGTGGCTTAGTTCTCATCACTTAAAGCATAATATCTTCTTCAAACCTCAGTGAAAGCTTCTATATAAGTGGCCTTAGTGACATTATCATTAATCCTAGATTCGAGTTCCTACCATCTATTCTATTGTGCCAATATTGGAGTCCTAACTCCCCTATTTTATATTCATCAACTAGGTAATGGTGTTCCATTTTGTTGTTGTTAAAGTAATTGAAAAGCTGGATTGGTGAATGAGGTGTCTAAACTAGTAATTGGAGTTAGGATTTATGTTATTAAACCCATTATGGGCATCAGTGGAGATTCCATTCTATCCACTTGGACCTAGTCAAATTGGATTGGAAGGAAATAACTTAGCCAACACATCATTCATTAGAAATATTTATCAGAACAACAAGCCGATATGCTATTACATGACTCCTTTGTATGTCAGAATCAACCAAAATCCTATACTTGGCAGCCCAAATAAAAAATTACTAATTTAGCAAAAATCAAAGTAAGATCCATTCTGTCGACATACTGACTATCCTACAAGAGGCATTATCAAAATTGACCTATGTAGTGTTAGGTACACTTGCATAATGAATCACAATGAGAATATTTCACTGAAGAAACTGGCTTGAAGGTTTTTTCATAATGAAAAAGTTGTGATCTCATTAAGGACTTAATCCTTCATGCCAATACTTAAACACGGTATGCTCAATCTGGGCACAATTTTACATAGCAAGTTCTTAGTTTCATTTTCCACGGCATGAACAGTGGTAGCCCATTCTATTACCATGCAACCCCCGAGAATATTGATATTTAGTTCTCATCTTTTTTCTCCATCCCATCCATTAAATTTTAAGGGCCAACTTGGCAGATATGTCACAGTGTTGCAAATTGGGATCCTTGTGCTCCATTTTTAGTTCATCAATATATAATAATATCTCCCTATGAGCTTCATTATGCTCTAGTAAGACATTGTTGGGGAGAGATTTCATATTCTAGTATAGCTCAATTATACATAGATATTAGTTTTGGTGCCCTAAATTATGGCCTGAATCAATCACCCACTCAACCATAGAAGCCAAGACCTCCTCATCAACTTGCTCATCATGTTCAAAACAAAATTCAATATCAGCATAGTTGATTTCCTGTTGTATAGGAGTAGGGGTTTGGGAATGATATCTTTGTGCTTCCTTATGAGATTTAAGTGTGCCTTGAGCACTCCCTTCTACTTGAGAAGAGGACCCTTAACAAGATTTGGCTCTTTGTCATGGCATTGGAGTTGTGAAGTGGGGTAGTAATAGAGTATGGGTATGCACAAAGGTGAAGACTTCAAATGGATATAGCCATGTCCAACAGGAAGGAGCTTCAATGGTGTAAACACCAGGTAAGGCTGAGTGTAAATGAATTTAAAGATGGAAAGGAGAAGGTGTAGGTTTGTGGGCACCACCGAAGGAGGTAGGAATAATACTATGGCTCATAGAGACTTCCCAAGGTGTAAGGGGGACCTAAGTATCTGACTGTGTAAGCAAAATCCTGAGTTCACAACTAAATTTCCCTACTTCGACAATTGAAAATTTGATTTATCTAAAATAGACTACAATAGTGGAATAAGCCAACCATGCATTAATGAAATTTTGTAGACGCAATACTAAATTATATCTAAGGGCTCTTAGGATGAATATTTGGGTGTGTGATGGAGACCTTTGGTGCCACCACCTGCGAACCCCTACTTCTTCATGCACTTTCTCCTCGTAGATTGCATGCCTTTGCCACAGGGAAATTCTAACCCCAGAATGAGCATGTAAAATTAAGGAACCTGGGAAGGTTATGGACCTTGGGAGGATATGGTGCAACTTAGGGCAATGAGTGGCCAACCCCTTCAACCAGGTTAGAAACAAGAGACCCAAAGGTGAAACAAAAGTATGGATAACACACAAAAACAGACCAGGAGAGTGGAGAGGTGAGAATAGGTTGAAAGCTCATGGAATAGGAGGGAAGGAGAGGGGAAATGTTGAGCTTGGTAAGAATGGGAAGCTCCTATGGGGATCCTGACCAGTATGAAGTAGACCATGGAATAGAGAGATAGTTTATTTGTTTTTTAGGAGAATTTGTGACCAAAATTAATCCACAGTGGAATTTGTGACCATGAGAGATTCGCAGGAACCATATGAAACTATTGGTGTATGCATGAAAATGATCATTTAAGCAAAATAGAGATAGGGGATTGCTATTTGAGAAATATCACCTTGGTATTGAAAATACTTTGTTGTATGGCCAGTGGCATTTCCAAGGAATTTTGGGCCTTGGTCATTTCCAGTAATGTTTCGGGCACTCTTTTGGAATTTTCCAAGCCCACCTAGGCAGCCAAGATGGGCGTGATATGCAGACCCATAGGAAAATATCACCCTGTGAATGCCAATGACCCTTTAAGAGATCATAATTTGGAGGTGTCTCTTATCTCAATAATTATGTTAGATGCTTTCCTTGCCAAGGTAATTTTGGGAATGAATTGAATTTGTTGTTCAAGTGTTTATCTTTTGAGTATTTTTTGAGAGCATGTAGATTTTTCTGCTTGACAAAAATATTAAATTTGTTTTCGAAGTCATTATCACAGTTAGTTTGACATGGATGCATTTTCTGTGAAATTTACAGAATGATTTTGAGTTTGAAAAATGAGCTTGGCTTATTCTTAGTAAAGATGAATTACCAATTGGTACCAGATTGGTAAGTATGACTGCACACATGCTTCTGTTTTAAAAAATATGGAAAACTCACTATTAAGTAGAAATAATTTTTGTTGGCCTTGATTTTTTTAGTTGTGCAGATTGAATTTGTGTGTGGTTATAGGGAGGAATATTGTATTTGCAAATTTTTCCCTTCAATAAAATGACTTGTAATATGTGTTGTTTTTTCTTGAATTTATTTTCCTATTATGGGGTTTAATCATCCATTTGGTGTTAAATCTACTCTTGCAAACAAATTTATTAACAAAGCCTTGGAGTTCAAGCCAAAGTTGGTCATCCTTATTGTTCCAAAAGAAACACAGAGGTATATTATTTTTCATTATGGAAGGGTATTAAACTGATGAACTCTTTTAATGTAGAACTATAGGTCAATGAAGTTAGGCCATCATACCTCTTGTAATAAACCCTATTACATTTTAAAGCTGAGAATACTACAAAATATATACATCTTGAATCAATTATGTGGCCAATATTTGTTATGTTTCTGTGATATGGAATTTCTTGTTTTGAAACTTTTCTTTAACAGACATGATGAGAAAACCAAATAAATATGATCTTATTTAGGAGGATCCAGAGCTTTTGAGAGGCCAGGTGTTTCTACAGACTTCAATAGAAAAAAAATGGCTTCATTGTGTACATTGATGATAGTTAGGCAGAGATAAATTTGATTCTAATAACTTTCATTAATATATTACACTAGTTTAGACAATTTTGTTTTCATTTGAAATTCATTCCTTAATAATTATTGTGTTTGTTTACAGTAATTTTTTATTCCCAGTTCTATTGATTCTTAGGACAATCTACTAAGCCAGTGCAACTTGGTGGCACCACCGCTTTATCTATGGAGTCAAGAAGATTGGACTAAAACACCCAAGATAATAGAAATTAAATAGGGACATACTTGTAAGGGGACACAAGAGAAAAATATGGTAACATCTCAGAACAATGTTCTAGATACAAAGCCTCCCAATGATGGAGAAGGAAATTATTTTCAGATGTTTGAAGGGAAAGCCACCTCAGAAATGCATTTTGATAAACATCAGCAGGATTATGGCATTTGCATAAAACTTGTTAACCTATATGGGGCTGAAAATAGAGAAAATGAGAGAGAATCAAAACTTGACTCTCTATCCTTTGTACAAAGAGTAGACGAGTTAGAATGGAAAGATGGTTCATCTTTCAAAATTAAAGAGGAACACAAGGAATCCCCCTATAATAGACATATTTCAGAGAAGGAAAAGGACTTTGATGTTTATGATCATGCCAATGATCGCCCAGGTAAACTTCTGGAACAGAATCATGCAAAGAGACATGACAAATGAGGACGTGATGATGAAAGTGGGTGTAAGAAAATTCAAAAGGAAATATCACCATCTAGAGAAAGAATAGATAGAATAGACAAAGAAAAATATTAAAAGGGGAGATATGAGAAAGGTAGGCATGAAACAAAAAAAACGTGATAAATAAAGATCTAAAAATGAGAGGTCTGACAAGGGCCGGTTTGAGAAAGAACGAACTGCTACATCACAACCATCAATGAGAATGGAATTTGGGAGGGTTCAAGATTCATATCATCTTTAAGAGCAGGGTTCTTTACCTATCAATGCCCCGGAGAGTTTTGGGAGGGTATATGAAAGAGGGCCTGGTAATAGGGAAGACATTGTTAAAGGAAATCATATTGGTTGAACTCACTTGGGGTAAGAATTTGTAAGATGTTACCAGGGAGTGCCACCTAATAATTTTGATGAAGGCTATGGTATGGGTTATCGAAGGGTATCTGGTGGCGAGGATGATGCTCTTGGAAGGGGAATGCATAGAGGATTTTCTGAGGAATATGGAAGAGGGTTGCAACTAGGTCATCTTGGTAGTGTTGAAGAGGAATATGCAGCTAGCGAAATAAGTAGAGGTATTCACATGAATTTCCCCAGTAGTTTAGGATCAAAATATTTAGGGTCTACCACAGATTTACAAGTGATGCAGAGTGGCGGAAGAGTATACAACATACAAGTTCAACATGATTTTGATTCTGAATGACCAAGTTTGTCTCAATATGATAGAGGTTCTGAGTGGTTGATGGGTGATACCGCTGAAAGGGGCAGATATTATATTGACCAGGGCTCCCACGTAAACAAAATATACTATAGAAATTTGGATCTCATGCATGATATGCCTCACTCATTAATTCTAGGCCAACAACATGACCATTCCCCTCAACTCCATTCTAGATTGCCATATCATTCTGATGCTTATGAATGCACAGGGCTGACCTCATCTACACTGGACTGTTATGCCCCTCGACTGGATCAACAAATGAACTATACAAGATCAAGTTTGCACCAGAGATGTCAAGCACCTAGGAAAATTTATGGGGCTAGGCAAGTGCATGGATCCCAAAACTTTCCTTTTGATTCACGGGGTTTGCCACCAAGACGAAAAAATCCTTATCCACATTAGAGTTCATCGGGTTGGATTGATGACTAAAATTGGCAGATCCTCAAGGACTTGCATATTTTAATATATTCTTTCTGTGGCTCTTTTGTTGCATGCCTATGTAAAAAATTTTACATTTTGAAGATGCCTAACATTTTCCAAGACATATTTGTAGCCTTAATTTTGAAATGCTTGTAATTTTTTTCTAGTGTATGGGAGACCATAATTCTCTTAGTCACGATAATAGGTTATTATGTTAACTATTCAAAATTCCAAGTCTAATCTTTTTCACCCATAAAATAGTGCGTCGAAATGCCACAAATTTTGAAGCCTCAATTATTTTCTTGTGATGGGAGTGTGCAGATTATGAGGACAAATGATTACATTGTAGAAGTTGTGTTTTTTCACCGACTTGACCGTTGTTCAGTACTGCCCTCTAATATATCTACCATAACTTCATATCAAATTGATGTTATGTTTCTGGTCTTTTCATACTGTTGAAATTCTGGTTATTGGTTTTACATTATCACTTTCTATACTAATGATGTGATTTTCGTCTGTATATTATTGAAAGTCTTGTTATTAGTTTCATGGAAATCATCTAGTTTAGTTAGGCTTTTCTAGGTAATATTAAGGAGTGGTTATATTTGCTATGACCAAAGACCTGCTGGCCTGTTTCTATATGAAATTTTTACCCAATGGTAGTTGTGTAGCTCCCTTGTGGGTTGTATCCCTACCGAGGGTCTTCTTCAATTAGTATTAGCCTAACATTCAAATCAATGACCAAATCAATGACCAAATTAATCACCAAATAAATGACTAAATTAATGATCAAATCAATGACTAAATTAATGACTAAATCAATGACTAAATCAATGACAAAATTAATGACCAAATATACAACTAGGCAACAAAGTTGAGATAACCAATTAATGAATAAGCTAAAAATTACCGAAAGTTGGTTGCGTTATAAAGTATTGTAAATTAGCTACTACTGGTCACTGATCGAAAAATAATCGTTTATATGCAAATTTTAGTCATTTTTTTAGTAACTAATTAGCCATTCTCTACACAGTAATATTTTAATCAGTAGTGACAATTTTCACAAGAAATTACCTCAGAATCCTTTGAAGAACCTCCGATCTGCTTCAGAGTAGGATACAAATTGATAGACTATGAATTCTGTTACAAATCCTCCTAGCACACTATCCACCCAGTGATCTACAGTCTAGGTGATTGTGTTATCAGCATTCTCCAATCGTTGAATCGATTCTGGAGTCCACTGTGTAACCTGATCGTCTTTCCAACAAGTCTGGAATTCTACTAGAATTTCCAGCCACTCCTATAGCTCCTGCGTGGAAGTTACAAAGAAAATTTTATATAATTCTATGAAAATATATTTGTCCCTCCACTTTTCTATCGTTAGATTTGTGCTAGGATTCTCTTTTTTGGAAAACTCCTGAATCTATTTTTCGAACTAGTCTTCGAGCTTCGATTTCTTAAGCCACCAATGGCCTCATGGCATTGCCCGATCTCTCTCTCAAAATCGTCTTGGTATTGGCAACAAAACCATTTGTTGGCTTGAGGGGTCCTGACCAAAGTTTAGATTTAGGGTTTGGCAATAAACCCCTATACTACTGGCCCTTTCGGTAATGACCTACCTTCGCAGTCCAAGGTATCACCCGAAGTAGTATGGGTGGGTGTTGGAACTAGGTTTCCACACCTTGGGAGAAAGTGGGTAATTAAGGCAGTCCTATTGAGATCTATCAGGTTCGCACAAAAGCAATCTTATTACCGAGCCCTTAACAATATAGAGAGTGAAGCTTATAACCTCATAGACAACATGTAAACATAAACAAAGATACTATTAAATATATCTTAGAAACACATTCACATCCACATGTGCATCAATAATTATCATCACAAAATAACACAATTGCAACTAATTCAGATAACATAGACATAATTTTAGCTAATTTACATAGCACAAAGATACTTTAACAATAAACACAACTAGTTCAGGTAAAACATAGATACTTCAATATATTATTCATTCATTTACATCCAAAACCTAGTTACAAACCCAAGTCAGAACCTGTGCACACAGCCAGTAGGGTCCACACACAGCAGGATTGAGGATCTCCACACACACAAGCAATAGGAGTCCTTACATAATACCACCCAAAACAAATCTCAATAGTTTGTACTTATAATCAATCTTACTTAGTCTTACACTCAAACTATCCATCTATTTATACCATCATAGCCTGCACTATCCTGTGGTCTGCAGACCGTGGTTCGTAGACTCTAGGTCTGCCCTTTGACTTGTTACAATGCATTGGGAGCTTTAACCCACCCCAAAGCCCCCGCGCTAGACTAATTATTACAATATATATATATATATATATATAAAACATAGCTATGGGACCCTGTTTCAACAAGCATCCTCCTTTATCTTCTTTACTTGGAAATTAATATGGAATGTTTTTCCATCTTTTTGTCTTCCTTGTGAAAAAGGCCACTTAGGTTAACCAACTTCTACATTCCAATATATACAATAATTCCATCTACATCTAATTCTCTTTACTTAGTTTCCAAGGTCCACAGATAAAAAGTTCTTCTTCTTTCCATTATTCATATGGATGCTTGGATTTAGCAATAAATTTAGCTTTTCACACTTATATTTGGTGTAACCACCAATATTTCAATGATTACATGGGTTTCTTGGACCCTTGCACTGACATGTAGTGGCTATTATCTTTATTTTTTATATTTTTTTCTTATTCTTCCCCTCTTTGAAAGAATATTAGTTTTCTTTTTGTTAGGAACCACTTACTTGTATTTTATCATTGCCATATGCTTCAAGTATTATGCCTACATGTAGGTATTATAAAATTTTCTAGGATTAAATACCATCACTTCCTTTTGTAAATTACTATGTAGACAGCCTAATTACTTCGAGATTATTTATGGGTTCTTGAGGGAAATACCAGAAATAACTACCATTTAGTTGAACTTCATCACATACTCTTTATCACTCTACCATTTCCTTTACTTTAAGTGATGCCAACGGACCCACTAATCCCATACATACCCAATATGGTATAAATTAGACTTGGAAATGGTTTTAAATGCCTCCATATTAGTAATTAAGAAAGCATTGTCTAACTTAATTGTCTTCATGTGGAATTCTTGCAAGGTTGGGGCATGTCCCTCTAATTTTGGTTCAGAAAATTGAAATTTTTTACTCTTGTATTACGATGTGAAGGTTAGACTAAACTTCTAACTATTACAATAAGAGATTGAACTCAGTTGGATCAATACCACTTTGGTAGGGTTTTATTGCAACTTTTTCTTCCATGTTCAATAGATATTTTTGAATAAGTGATGATATTGGAGCTTGAATTCTCTCAGTTTGGTTCTTTTATCACTCCTTTTTCAGTCTTCACACTACAAGGAAAAGACCCTCTATCGGATTCTTTTGAGGAATCCATTATAAAAATAGTTTAGATATCCATTTATAGGTCAGGTCACTAGGGGAGGTTGGCAGGTGAAGGTTTTTGTGGATATTTTATTTGCAGTGCATTTCTAATCATAACATGTGTCGGTGTGCTTGATATATATCTAATGCATCAATTCATATTAGAGGCTAAAGAAGCATTGCAAAGTTATTTTTAAGTACTACAAAAAAATGATGCACTTCATACATATAATGCACCGGTGCGTACTATAAAATGGCACACCAAGACAATCGTATGAGTGTGTCTCAGTAATACAGTGCACCGTAGAGAAGTGTGGTGTGTCATTGATATAAATTCTTGGTGCGTGACATAGTCAAGTGTACTAAAAAATGGTTAATTTAAAAAAAAAAATCGACTGTAAAAAAATCATTTTTACTTTTTATAGTGTTGTAGAGCTCTAAAGCATTGGTGTGAGTTTTCCTTCTCTAAGGTGCCCTACCATTGGTGCTCCCATTGGCCACATTTCTTTTATCCTGTAATATCCCTCACATAATCCATTGTAAAAACTCTCATAAGATGAAGGTTCTTAAATAATTAAATATTATTGATTCTTATATTAATAGTACATGAAGAATATTATTGTAATTATTAATTATAAGAGTATTGGAAGAATTATTTCTTAAATATTTTATTTAGAAGAATTTATATTCTTCTATAGAAATTAATTAAATTTCCAATTTGGTATCTTTTATGATTTTTAGAAATAATGAGTAATAGTTTTGGGAAAACTATGAATAAGTGATATTTTTATCATAAGGAAAAATCAAATTTAGCTTGAAAATAAAAGCATGATAGATTTATGGAGTGCTTTTGTGATTTAGGAAAAATCATATTTATGGGTGCTTTATGGAGTTCTTTTATGATTTAGAAATGCTAATCCATTTTCTTAATTCTATTTATTGTAAGTCTATGAGAGAAATAAAGAAAATGAATGAGAGAATACATGGATAATGGAGGCAAGAGGAAGAAGAGACTCCAAGCATGCATCAAAAGATAAGTAACTATGTTGTTTGAAAATTATTTTGTTTGCATATGGGGCATGATGATATCATAATTTAATTTCTTTGTAAGGAAAAGTTTATATGATAAAGAATCAATATTATTTCTTGAGAAAACCTCTATATAATCTCGTGGATAGAGGAATACATGTTTTATTCATTGAATTATGAGAATATTTCACGTGTTTTGAATTAATAAAATATTTTCATGGCTAAATAATTTTGTGAATTGCATGAATTAAAAAAATAAGGTATGAATATGCCTTTGTGTCTCCAAAAATGGGATAGATATGTAAATAATGAAAGTATTTTTTTGTAAAAGAGGATGTTATGACCACAAGACTCTTTCAAATTTTTAAAATTCATTTCCCATGTCTCGAAATCCGTGTCAAAATTGATGACAAAAATAGGGAATTATTTAGTATTTAAATCTAGAAAAATGAGCTGAAAATATTCGTTCGAGGCTTCCAAGCCTTAACACCTATGTAAAAAATGAGAGAGGTTATTTTCAAAGAACCCATTAAAAAAACAAACCTCTTTGGGTTTTCCAAAAATCGTTTCCATTTGTTTCGAAAACATGTCCAAAGTTAATGACAAAAACAAGAAATTATCTAATATTTAAATCTCAAAAAATGGGCTTCAACAATTCATTCGAATCTTCTCAACCATAACACCTGTGAAAAAAATCATAGAGGTTATTTTTAATAAGCCTATTTGAAACAAAAAGCTATTTTGGTTTTTCTAAATTCGTTTCCATATGTTCGTAATCCACATCTTAGTTTGATGACTAAAACAGGGAAAATAGAGTAAAGAAAAGTTTTTCTATTTGATTTTCTCTATCGGACAGAAATAATTGTTTATGTACGTATATACATAATAATTATGTTGATAATTATTTAAAGGGAATTATTTTATCTCATTTAAGATATTACCATGTGTCTTCTCATTATGCATATGCATTAAAAGTTTAAAGAGAAATATTGGACTCTTCAAAAGAGTATGTGCTTAGGTGCACATGAATAATTATATAGTATATTTGATCTACTACAATTGATTATGTGGTTTTACATGCATGAGGAGCTTTAGTCATGAAAAAATATATCAATAACTTTTGTGAGAGATATTTCACATAAAACCATTGTGTAAAAGGAAATTGGTTGTGTTATTTGAGAATTATTTGTTATTCATGTTATTTCCTGAAGAAATATTCCAAATATATCTGATGTGTGAGATGATAAAATAATATTTTATGTTGCTTGAATAATTGCTAGTGAGTTAGTTGTATTTTGGAAAAAGAATAATTCGTGTGTTAAATTTCATGAAAAATAAATAAATAAATATATTTGTATGCAAGGAAGCATTTATTGTGTTAGAACTCTTCAAAAGGAATAAAAGAGAAAAATAGATCCTTGTATGCATTATTTGATTAGATTCTTGGATAGGAAAACTAGTAATCACATTTTTTATTATGTAATATTATTTAAAGAAATGTATACACTTGCATGCATGGGAAAATTATAGTTTTGAGGTATTAGATTTCTAGAGAAGAGGAAGATGCAATCACATAATATTGATTGTGTTAGCCTTCTTTTGGGAAAAAATAATATGTATTTTGCACACCTAAAGGAATTATCTATAGTATTAGATTTGTTTTGGGAGAATATTATGCATAGTTATTGGGTTATATCATTTGGATAATATGGAAATGTCCCTTTGCATGCATGAAAGAATAATTGGTATGTGCTTCATCCATTGGAAAAGAAATATGTTTATTTTTCCATGAAGTATTTATTTAGTGTCCTTTGGAAAGAAATATATGTTTTACATGCAATAAGAACAAGCTATGCTATTGCATGCACAAAATCATAACTAGTATGTTAACTTTGTTTGAAATAGAGCTGGCATTTTTATACCATAATAGCCATTGTGAATAGCTCGTGTGTGGAATTTTTTTTTTTGAAAAGAACATGCATCCACATGCATAAATATAGAATATATTGTGTTAATCACTTTGGAAAAGAAAATATAAGAGTATGCACAAAGGAAATTTCTTGTTGGGATAGTTATCTTGAAATTTTGCTATGCATTTGCATGCCCAACAATATTATCTAATATGTTAGCTTTCCTTTGGAAATAATATGAGAGTGCATGCAAGATTTTGTTAACGTTTGTTAGAAATATGAGGATTGATAGTGGTTTATTTTTTACTAATTCATGTAAAATTATTTTAAAGAACACATTTCATGTCAATTTGTTTATGTTTTATACATGCATAGTTTTGGAAGTGTCACAACTAAATATTGATTATTGGTTTATTAATATGATTATTGGTTTATTAATATTTTATCTAATCATGATATCAAGTGTGCTAACGACAACAATGAAAAGGAAGGAGGATGACTTGAGAAAAGGATTGTCCAAGTTTAACATTGTGGAAGATAAAGTGTTGTTATTCCATCTAGGTTTAGGAGTTCCTACTATAGGATGACCCACTGAAGGAAACATTCTAACCATAAAGACAGAGATCGAGGATCCATGGGTAAAGGTATCATGATTATTTTAATAGCTTATAGCTAGTTATGTTGCATTTAGTATTGTTTTTCTATGTAATTTTTATGACAATGGTCAAGGGATGGACTCCCTTATAACCATTTAGTGACGGGTAAACACCTCACGAGAGTTTAATAATAAAATTAAATGTTTGTTGGTTTTCACCATATTGGGTTTCTAGGGTATATCCATGTCTAATGATGTGATTGTTCATTGTATCATTTTCATTATGTTATTTTATTTCATGATTTGATGTTTATATTATCAATTATGTGATTTACTAATTGACTTAAAATAATGATGGGATCAATGCATAGTTATAACAAGAAATTTAAGTTAATATGCTACAACATGGATAGTTAATGGTTGTGTAACTCACTATGTTTTTTAGTAAATATTTCTCTAGATGATGATCATGGTTTTTCTAATGGTTAAGAAGAGAATGTAGAAAGTAAATTAGAAAGTTTCACATTGGTAAATGTTCGAAAATTTTCCTAACTCCATGCATTTTCCTGTGAGGTTACCGAGGTATGTTACAAATGGTACCAGAGAAAAAGGTTGCAACACTGGTGCCTTTTGGGAATAATTATGCAAAAATAATTAGAGGTATGATGCTAGTGGGCATCATGTCAAGTATTATCTAATTGTACTTGTAGTAGACTATAATTTACATGATATGCATGATGCATGATTAATAACCTCATTAACGAGTTGAAAGTGATAATGTTTCTTTAAATGTTATGCTCATGAAATTTGAATATGGATGTAGATAAAAGAGAATAGACCCTCTATTGCACCTATGAACAATTGTGATAAGTCACTCATTATAATGTGAATTAATTTCCAACCTTTACATGCATATTATTAAAACAATGATTATCATGCATAAGAAAAGAAAGGGGAAAAACATGACTAAAGTAATAATGCATTGCTTAAAAATAATGAATGCATCTATCATTTCTGTGATAAACCAATAATTTATAAATTGTGGTTAACCCTGAAGAGGATAATGGAATGTTATAATATATATATATATATATAATATATATATATATATATATATATATATATATATATATATAAGAACCTCTTTAGGTGTTAAAAATAAAAAATGAGTGAAGTGGAACTCACATAGTGAACTTACAGTACATGAACAACTCATAGTAGCATAATTTTGGGTTTTATTTCTTCATGTGGAGTTGTACAGGAAAGCTTGCATTCCATGTGTTCAACAAAAGTGGTAAATGAGATCCAAAGTTTTGTTGTTTTAAATAATTGCGTCTGTGGGAGTTTTGTATGTGATTCATCTTAACATCAAGGGGTATTCAAACCTTCAGATCATGTAACCCCCACGTTGATTCCAATAAAAAGTTATGTTTAGATTTGGATCCATAATCTGGTCGACGTTTACGATTAGACACTCCTGTAGGGATTGTTGGTTGTGTTGTTTTGGAGAAATTTAACCATTGATGACATTAATATGATTCATACTATTCTGTAAATTCTATTTTTAATATCTCTCTGATAGTTTAAACATATTTATTGAATTTTATTTCATGTCTGCTAACAAGTTGTTAAAATTCCTCAATGGCAGTAGATTGTATGCTTTCCAACTATTTGTTAGAATTTCTCATTGATTGTATATTTCATGCTTGCAAACTATTGTTAAAACTCCTCAATGGATGTAGATTGCATGCTTGCAAAATTATTGTTATAATGTCTCATTGTTTGTAAATTTCATTCTTGAAACTATTTGATAAAAATCTACAATGGTTGTAGATTGCACGATTGTAAATTATTTTCCCAAAATTCCTCAATGGTTGTCACTTACATGGCTGCAAGCTAATGGTAAATAAGGAAAAAAATCACATTTTATTTCATAGTATTAAATGGTACCATTATTTCTCTATAATATTGATGGTTGGTAAGGTTAGACCTTAAAGAAATTATAATGCTACTGTATGCAAGGTATGTTAATGCCTTTTCTCTAAGTTGCATGATTGTTATTATGTGGAAATTTGGAATGTATATCACCTATATTACATGTGATGAATTGTTGTCAATGTACTTTGAAAAATTGTGGGACCCATGTTGAGGGTCAAGTATAGATGCATGGTGTACATAAATGTTCCCTTGCCTTAATGAAAATATGAAAATGGAAAATTATGTAAATTAGAATGGATTTTTAGACGTGGACTATTATTAGACATTATATTTTTATTGGATTAAATGGCTATGGAATCCATGATGGTGTTGATGAGACACTGTAATATTATATTATTTAGTTAATGAATAAATTGTTTGGGGTATTCAGGAAACTTATGAAAAGCTATTGGTGGTTAAGTTCAAGATGTTCCTTCCCTAAAAGTGTCTTAAAAATCCATACGAGAAAATAATAAAGAGGAAAATATTTACATAATGGGAGAGAAATATTATGTTAATCACTTAGTTGGAGATAAATACTAAGTGGGGTAAAATAAAGCACAATGGGAGAGAAAGATGTGTTTTAAATAAAAAAAAGAGTACCTTTTTCGAAAAATATAAAACAAAAAGGCCTAAGAAAAAGGTTGGCAGACCATAAAGCAAGACACTGCTAAAAATTTGCTCGGAAGAAAGAACCAAGGAATCGATGAGGTTGTTTATTCTAGTGGCAAGTATATCTTAGCTTGGTGGGAAACTATTGGCAATAGTTCATGATTGGGTGGAATATTCTGTGTTCATGAATAATTACTAGAAATTAACTATGGTTAGATGAAATTATGTCGATGTTTTGTTATTGATTTAAAAATTATCTAAATATGGTGGATGTTACAATAGACTGTAAATTTAATGTCTCAAATTTGTTGCATGTGTTATCGTTTTTCATGCATGATATATTAATCTATTTAAGCAACAATTTCGATGAAATATGTTGTGTTTTTAGGGTTTTGTGAGCAAATGAACTTGTCAGAAATGACTTATCGATATGCATGCATAGAGGAAATAAATTGAAATATATATATGCAACTCAAATAATTCATGTTTGATAAAATAATATGTTATTGAACTCTAAATTCCTAACAGACTAGAGTAAAATGGCTACAGATAAATGTCATGAGATTGAATTTGATTGGACTCACTGTGGGAGAGAAACACAATAATTTCCAAACAACACTAGTGTGAAAGAGAGACTAGTGTAACTCCTAAATAAAATACAACGTGCACTTGAAATAGTTTTTCTTATAATTTTGATGATTAAAGGGCTAGTTCTCCTTGAGTTTCTGTGGAAGTATTATGATTGAAGTATTATTTTACATTGACTAAGAAATTCGTAATGAAAAGTAAATGTTAATGTTCCAACAACAGAAGAACATCAAGGACAATATTCTCTTTAAGGGGGCGACCATGTAATATCCCTGGCATAAGCCACCGCAAAAAATCTCATAAAATGAGGGTTGTTAAATAATTAAATATTATTAATTCTTAGTTCTTATATTGGTAAATAATTTGGAGTAACTCTGCAAGATATTTCTGCATTGATTTCCTTGAAAAAGTAACTCCCTGCCTATGCTGGAGGTGAATATCTGATTTTCTTCAATAACTTCAGCCTCTGTTTTGAAAGGTTTGAGGCAACAGGTGGCTCTTTGGTAGCTGACGAATAAATTTTCCTCAGATGTGGCGGTGGAGGCTTTCTGTCGGATAAAACACTTTAGGTTCTCTTTAAACTATGTTTTGAGTTGGGGATTAGGCTTCTGATAACCGTCTTAGCTGTAATCCCCGTAAAACTGTCTTCAATCTTCATTTTTCTGTGCTCTGTCTTCAAACTTATACTCTTTAACTGTTTTTGAATAAAACAGTGTCTTGTTGATGTGCAGGGCCGCACAGGCCATTTTACGTGCTATCAACGCTCATGAAACATTGATAAATCATTGAATTCAAACCTGTGAATGGTTCTTTTTAATAGCTCGAAGGCGCAGGAAACGTCTTTCCTAACCCTCGGCTTTCCTTCTTTATACAATGGAGAACCATTAAAGCACCTGAAAAACACAAAAACAATTAAGAAATCCTGCGTTTTTAGGTTTAGACTGCTTCAGAAGGCGGGAAGGATCATGGCCATTGGATGGCTGCATCCAACGGTGGAGATTTTATTCAGAGGCAGTTTAAAGAGATCGCGAAGTCGCATCGCAAATATTTGCGATGAGTGATCAGGGGTTTCACATATAAATGCGATTTTGCGATTTGCGCGATGGAGGTATTTATGCGATGTGTTGATCGCATCGCAAATATTTGCGATGGATCAATTAAATCAAACGAAACGAAAATGTGGTTTCGCGATATGCGATCAGGTGGATTGATCGCATCACAAGTTTTAGCGATGGGTCGATTGACCAACCCATGGAAAATGCGATAATGCAACATTGCGATTTGCGATAAGCAGTGGGCCATATATTATATGATATGAACTTTATAATAAAGTTTATATAATAACGTATGGTGGGGTATGAAAAAGGGGAAGTGGTTAGAAAGGTAGGGCTTTATAACATTAAGTCTTTATTATAAATTCCTATGGGTTATTTGAGGGGTTTCGGTAAAGCTAAAGAATGAGTATTCAACCTTAATAAGAGTGATTTTCATGAAGGGGAGAAAATGAATCATGAAAACAAATGGGATTTTATGGAGAAAAAGGGGAGCATATGAAGGTTATTTTTGAGTCGGAGAAGGGCGAAAATGATGGTTCTTCAACAGTCTCTTCTTATGAAATTAGCAGAATTTCAGAGCATGAAATGGAAATAGTAAATGAAGATTTTGGATAGAGGCATGAGGCCTTCAAGGAGTCTTCAAGAGCCAACAATTTTTAGTGATAAAATTTGTTCCTTGGAGGCTCAAAAAGTCTTAGCCACCTTTTCGTATAACAAAATATTATAGGTGGCTAACAGTGGCTCCACTTAGGGATGGTGCCTTCTTGAAGGCATCAAGAATTCAGACTTGATTTCTCTGGGACGCTGACTTGTGCTTGATCCATTGGATTGCTCTTCTTTTGCTGGATGATCTTGTTGTGCTTCTGAAAAATAATATCAGTTATGAAAGAATACTGGACTTCATCAATACAACTTTCTATCTACCCAATCCTACTGATCTAACATTTTTTCTTCATCAGAGTGCACTTGGATTGGAAAACTCTTTTCACAACATTTTATTCTTTTGAAAGCATAGAAACTAATCTACTTCTACTCCTTATTTCTCTCTGAACTCAGATTAAACAGTTGAGATCAGATATTTCTCTACCTAATCTACTGTCTGTTGGGATTAAACTATCCAATCAGACTTCCATTCTCTAAATTCTACGACAGAAATTTAAAAACAGCCAAGTCAAGATTACGCTGTTTGACTCACTGTGATCTATGGCATAAAGACAAGCTGCACATAGATTATTATTCGCAGAAAATTAAAATCAAAATGGAAGGCTTAAGATATGAAAGTCTCTCATTATGGCATTCTCTTTTCTTCACAGCTCTATTTTTGCTTTTGTTTGAGCTGTCCTTACTTTTCTTCTGGTTCAGATTTTAGGCTGATTAGAACCAGATCTCCTCTCTTGTGACTCAGAAAATAAAACAGTTTTGAGTCATCTCCCTTTAGAAACTTTGGTTCAGATTTTGAGTTTGTTTGAACCTTCAATTTCTATCCTAACCTTTCTACCGATAAGGCAAGATTGAACAGTTCGGCAAATCAAACTCACTATCCTATCAGTAGAAAAATTTAAAGCTAATTAGTCAAGATTAAACAGTTTGACTAACTAGAAGTGTGTTTAGTAGGAGTGGCATTTGAGGTTGCAGAATTTCGGAATTTGTTTCTCTTTTTGGCATGGGGCTTTGCCTTTCTTGTTTTCATTCTACCCTCTTTTCTTTCTTTTCTTTGTTTTTGTATTTCTTGATTTTTTATAACTTTGAATGCAATGGTGGATGGAATATTCATAATGGAAAAAGATAAAAGGCTTCATAACATAAAATGGATCAAGAGAAGTAATGCTTAAGCATCCTGCCATTGACAGGACCCCCAAACAATTCTGTTCCATCCAGTTCCTATAAGAAAAATTCATTATTACCAGCAACTGAATGAATAGAGTAAGGGCCAAGCCATAGGTTGTCAAATTTTCCATGCTTGCCCTTTTCTTCCCTCCTTGAGTCCCACTTTAAAACTTTGTCCCCAATCTTAAAATTGCTGGCCTTTGTTCTTCTGTCAAAAATCTTTTTGATGTTGTCCTGCTTCTGTAATGCTTTGTTATACAATTCCTCTCTGGTCTACTAAAGATGAATGGTCTGATTTATTCTTCTGATCATGTCATTTTCTTTAGTCTGCAACTCTTGAATCAACTTCATCACTAGTACACCAAGGCTATTTGGAAAAATTGCATCTGTACCATACACAAGCTGGAAAGGTGACATACCAATAGATTTCTTCAAATTTAATCTGTCAGCCCAAAGTGCATGGACCAGCTTTGTGTGCCAAGAATTTTTGTTGTCCTCCAACAGTTTCTTGATTATGTTCACTAAGCTTTTGTTGGAAGATTCTGCGAGTCCATTACCCTAAGGGTAATAGGCTGTGGAATGCCCCAATGATATCTGATATCTGTGACAGAACTCAACCATCTTCTTTGATCCAAATGTCGCCACATTATCAGTGATGATCTTGGTAGGACAGCCAAATCTGGAGAGAATGTTAGTCTCCATAAATTTGATGATAACTGAATCATTGGCCTGCCTAGAAGGAATGGCTTCTATCCACTTAGTGAAGTAGTCTGTGGCAGTAAGAATCCACCTATGCTGGGCAGAAGATGGTGGATGGATTTCTCCTATGCATTCAAGTCCCCACTGTTGAAAAGGGGCTTCAACAGTGATTGGATGCAGTGGAAGGGGTAGCAATTTTCTCTTGCCTTCAAACAGTTGGCATTTATGGCAAGTAGTGGTCATCTTGTGTATATCAGGAAAAAGAGTAGGCCAATAGAAACTAGCCCTCAAAATTTTGTTGGCTGTTGACTTCCAGTACAAATGACCCCCACACTCTCCTTCATGGAATTCCTGCTTAACCTTCTCTGCATCAAACTCAGGCAAACATTTAAGCAATATACCACTTGCATTTTTCCAATAAAGACATCTATCAATAATGCAATAGTTTACTGCTTTCAGCTTCAAGAACCTTGCCTTTTTTTTTTGATAAACCAGGAGGTGTATTTAAATTAAGCAAAATGTAGACAATATCAGCATACCAGGAGGAATTGATGAAATGGTTTTCAACAACAGGTGTTGAGATTTCCTCTTGATCATCTAAAGCATTAATCATATGAATACCAAGAACTTCACAATTTGATTCAGCCATCAATGTAGCTTGACCCTAGCCTTTGATGAGCTTAGTGGGTTTTATTTCTAAATCATATTCAAGAATAACATCAATCCACTTACCTCTCTTACCATCTGGGTCCTGTGTTAGGATGTCTTTAACAACTGAATTTGGGACAAAGGCAATGATATGTGAGTGAAGGACGTACACCCTGAAATATTTTAAAGCCTTAACCAAAGAAAAAGCTTTCTTTTCCATAATGTTGTAATTCAAAGGGGCATCCCTCAATGCCTTACTAAAGAATGCAATAGGTTGCTCTTGTCCTTGTGGATTTTTCTGTAAAAGGACAACAGCTATGGTATGTTCTGATACAAATGAAAAGATATAAAAATCCTTTGAAAAATCAGGACTTATAAGAACCGGTGTTTTGGTTAATGCTTGTTTCACCAGTTCAAAAGACTTCTTTGCTTCCAAGGTCCATTTTACCCCTTGCTCTTTCTTTAACATGTTTTTGATATTCCTAAGGAGCTCAGCCAAATTGGGGATGAACCTTCTCAAAAAGTTGATCTTCCCTATGAAAGACCGCAAATCTTTTATGTTTCGAGGATGAGAGATTTTCAATATGGCCTCAATCCTCTTTGGATCAATCTTAATACCCTCCTCTGAAATAACATGGCCAAGAAGTTTACCTTCTTGGAGACCAAAAAGTGCTTTCTTAGGGTTTAAGGATATTCCAAATTTTCTGCATTTCTCGAAAACTTTCCTTAAATGTTCCAAGTGCTCTTCATCTATTTTTGAAAACAAAGTGACATCATCAAGGTATATAATGATGAAGAAGGCCAATTCTTCCGAGAATTATATGTCCATGGCTCTTTGAAAGGTTGCTCCAGCATTCATTAGACCAAAAGGCATTTTCACATACATGAAAGTGCCCCATGGTGTAGTAAAAGCTGTCTTTAATTGATCAGCAGGGTAAACCAAGATCTGATTATACCCTGAATAGCCATCCAGCAAAGAAATTCTTTTAGACCCTACCACCCTTTGTAGAATGTGATCCATCTTGGGTAAAGGGTAGTTGTCTTTTAATGAGGCTTTGTTTAAGTCTCTAAAGTCTATACAAAGCCTGATTTCTCTAGTGTTCTTCCTAACAGACACTAGATTAGATACCCACTTAGAATATCTAATAGGGACAATAATGCCAGCATTGTACATTTTCATGATCTCCTTCTGAACCAAAGGCAACTGAACAGGGTTTATTCCACGTAGTTTCTGTTTGAATGGTTTTTGGTTTTCTTTGAGGGGAATTTTGTGCTGTATTATTTCAGTGTCATATGATTTAAGATATTCGTAACTCCACGCAAAACCATCAGAAAATTCTTTAAACAGCTCTATGTATTTGAGTTTAATGTGAGCTGGTAAAGTCTTAGACAATTTAATAATTTTCAATTTTTCCTCACTGCCTACGTTACACTCCTCAACTTCAGTCTCTATAGGCTTCAATTTTGGTTTATTCGCCACATCATCAAAATCGAACAACTCTTCTAAAGGGGTCAGACCCTTAGGCAAACTTTCATCTTTAGAGTGCAGAGTTTCTAACTCCTCTGTTTCTAACTCTGCATTTATTTCAGTTCCGCTTTCAAGTTTGCTCAATAACAGGTTTATGTTAGCAAGTTCAGGAGACAGTTCTTCTTTCTCAAGAAAATTTTCTTCACTGTAGTCTGTATCATAATCTGAGTCCGAACTGTTTAGTTCGAATTCATTTCTAAATTGCATGAAGTCTTCTATTTGTTTGTCATTGTCAAACACCTGCCAATATTTTTTGTTATCAGGCACGGCTGGTCTGAATTTAATCTGAGTTGTATCGTCATATTGCGTTAGGCATGTTCTAGCTGAAAAGGCTTGATTGTGGGCAACAATACTTTCCTTTCTTGGGATGAAAATTAATTGGGACTCTTCGAAAGTTTCTAAAAGGTCCATGACGTCATTTCGATAGGCTCTAAGCTGGCAGTGATTAGCGTTATAATCCCCATTTACTTGCCTAATGACTAACTCTGAATCCCCATTAACTTTAATTCTCTTGGCCCCTAACTTTTTCAACAAATGTAAGCCTAAGAGAAGGGACTCGTATTCCGCTATGTTGTTGGAACACTGGAAGTTTAATTTACAAGAAATACATTCGGTGTGGTTGCTTTCAGTGTTGCGAATCCAAACACCTATACCTGCGTTATTTCGAGTGCATGATCCGTCAAAATGCATACTCCATAGAGGACTATTTTCAATTTCGTCTGTTTGGTGAATGTCCTCTTCAACTACAGTGCTTTCTATTTTTTCACGATCAGCGGCACTTAATTGAAATTGTTTTGATTCTCCAAGATTTGCGTTCATTTGAGGGTCGTTTCTTTCAGTGTCCAGGTTTAAAAGCAAAGGATGCATGACTTGTAGTTCAAAACTCATACTCGGTTTTCTATAGTCTAAAGGTTCAGCAAACTGTTTTGACAGTTCTGTGGCATTTACCTCCTCCTCTCTATTGGCCATTAACTCATTTAGAGTTACTTGTTCATCTAAGGTTTGTTCATTAAAAAGGATAAATGAATCAAGGCCCGTCTTCACAGAATAGAGGGGAGAATTTTGTGGTCTGTCTTGACTTGTAACTGTGTATTGCATATGAGACTCCCAGTAAAGTCTTCTAGTTTGATTGAAAACATGGATAGTCGCATAGGTCATGTCCATCTGCATAGTCCCCTGCAACTTAGCCCCCCAAGATCTAGATAATAACATTCCATACTTTGGGGGCACATCAGCCACAACAATGTCCATGAGCAAACATTTGGCTGGAATCTGGGCTAAGTTAACACAGAGGTCTTTAATTAATCCTAAACACTTTACTCTGCTGGAATCAAAGGAGTATAGGTCTTTGTACGATCTGGTGATTTCTAAACCAATGCTCTCCATCACAGCTTTTGGCATTAAATTATGAGAAGCCCCAGAATCATGCATAGCGTTGTGTAAAATCTTGTCATGAATGTTCAAGCTCACATAAAAGGGAGGGACAGGTCCCTCTTGATATCCACCTTCAATCTTTGGACCAAAAATAAGCTCTGGCTGGTCATCACTAAGATTGACTGTATCTCCATTTCCTTCTATATTTAAAGCCTTCAAAATTTGGGTCCTATATACATGTTGGGAAGCTAACTCAGTCAAGGGAATAGAGATTTTGATTTTGGAAATTTCTTGTTCTAAGCTGAAAGGAATTTGGTTCTTTGAAAAACTTGTTTCATCCTTATTAACTGCCAGTTTACCGGCAATGTCTGGTTGTTGTTTTGTTTTATTTACATTAGATAAAATTGTTTTCATAGGAGAACTAGCTGAAGTGTTAGTACTGCTAATGTCTGCACTCTGTTTTTCATTGTCTTGAGTGCTTTTTCCTTTACCTTTATCATAATTTTCAGCCACTGTTTTATCCTTTTGTTTGACAACTCTGGGCTTGGTTGTAGTGCTGTTTTGTGAAGATCTATCAGAGGTTATGGTGTTGGAGGACTGTTGACTGGTTTTTCTTCTAAGTTCATATTCTCTTTCAGGCTCTATGATGACATTTTCCATGTCTTGATAATACTTTTGATCATCATCTCTTTTCTCATCATGAGGTGTATAAAGACCTTGTTTCCTATCATAATGAACTTCCAAGTCATCATCCTCTACCCCAAACATGTTGATATCCTCTTCCTCTGTTATGTCTTCTGTTTCTTCAACCTCACTTACATAATTTTGATGAAAGGGAGGAGTGATCTGCTGATCATCTTCCCTAGGTCTGTTTGGAGGTTGGTTCCTTCTAAAATTCTGATTCTGGTTCTGGTTTCTATTTTGAGGAGCAGTTTGGTTTTGGCTTGCTTGTGCTCTCTTAATTATGCTCATCTATTTCATCATCTCCTCCATCATTCTTTCCATATTTGAGTTGGAAGTAGAAGGTGTGGACTCCTCTCTAAAAGATACTCTCTTTTCAGCTTTCATCCTTGATCTCTTCTCCATTGAGTTGACTTCCACAGAAAGGGCGCCTCTTTGCATATCTTCAAGGGTTGCAAAATCTCTCTCTCTTAGTGAATAGGTCATGTCAGCATCAAACCCTTCAGGAAACTTGTTTAAGGCTGAGCCTTGTGGAGGTTTTAATTCTGGGGAGAGTGCATTATACACATTGTTAAATCTAGTATAATAGGCTTGTACACTTTCCCCGGGGTTTCTATGGAGATTGTTGTAGTCAGCAAGAACTTGGAGAGGACTCTTCCTCACTCCCCATTTTTTTAAGAAATTTTGATGGAAAGCTTGAAGATCATTAATGCTATGGGGGGCTAAGATTTTAAACCATTTTCTTACTTCTCCCCCAAAGCTTTGAGCAAATAATCTGAGTTTGATAGAATCATCATCAATTTCATTTCTGTCAAAGTAATCATTCATCTTATCCACATGTTGTGATGCAGTTGTAGCATTGCTAGCATCATATAATGGAATTTTGGACTGATAGTCTTGTGGAAGATTGACTAGTGGTGCAGGAAGAACTAGGGGAGCATACCATGTTGCCATGATATGTGGTGGAGGTGGATTTACAAGAGACGGATTAACCAAAGGGAAAGTGAGCTGAGGTGGAGTGGTTTGGGCAGTGGATGAAGGGGGAGCAGAAGTGGATGGAACAATAGTAGATTGCTGAGCTGATCTTGGATAAGAGACACCCAAGTTGTGAAGGAAATGTAAATCAGGAGGTGTTGTTTCTCTATCACCAGGATTTTCACTTGCTTCTGGGGGTGAAAATGAAGACTCAGAGTCTAACTGTATTATATCATCAAATGACCTAGTTCTAAATGGATTTACTAAGTCAGCTTGTGATTGTTGTAGAGCTGAAAGATTTTCAGGAACTGATTTAGCTCTCAAGGGTGACCTGAAAACATTTGATAATTTAATCTTAGGAGACTTCCTAAGGATACTTTCTGGGTTATCAACTACTTCAGGTGGATTAGGGTCAGGATAGGCTCTAGTATGAATTTTTCTAGGAGCCACTATTCTGTGTTTTTCAGACTCGAATAAACAAGAAAAGTCCAACTAGATATGACAATCTTTGAGAGGTTAACTAACCTGTTTACACAAATCCTAATCCTACTGTCCTCTAAATGAGTTTGAATGATGTTATAATGATGTGGGTTCTTCCTAGTGGATTCTTAAGGTCTGCTAAGGATTGTGGAGTCGCCAAGTGGAATTTTTTAGCTCCTAAGGATGTAAAAGGTTTTATGGTCCACCACCATGTTTATTGAATACCAATCTAAAATATTTTTAAGGTTTTTCTGAGTTATTTTTTAGTTGTGTGGTTTTTAAGAATATCCTAACTTTGCTTCAAAACTTAGTTACGGTTGTGAGACAAAGACAGTCTACTCTTATGGCTAAGCTAGCTGATTTTTCAAGGTTAGATGAAGACTTATCATAGTCCTAGGGTTGACCTAGTTTGTCACTGATTCAAACAAGTTCCATCATGATTACCATTTCTTGGTAGTGCTTGAAAAGGCTGATTTTTACTCTCAAAGTCTTATGAAGGTTTTGGGTTTTCGGTCCCTAGTGGAGTCGCTAGAAATGTTAGGAATCTATAATTTATTAGCAATATTGGCAGAGTCCAATTACAGAAACAACATCGTTTCAACCAACTTTGGGATTCTAGGATCTAGCCCTCCTGAATCCGGAAAGGGATCTCTCCAGTATGTACAAAGATGGATTTGTCTTTGAAGTTTGGGGTTATGGTATTAGGCTAGCTATGAAGGCCAAGGGTTTGTTTGTTTTTTGGATGGTTGAGCATGATTTTTACTTGCGAAGAAAGTTCTGAGTGAAAAAAGCTTCAAAGGTGAGAAGTTGCAAGAAAATAGAACAACTTTGGCTAAAAGATAGATATAACGCTGGTTTTTAGTCCATTGGGCTATGGAGTCATATATGGGCTTTAATTGAACAACAACATCAAGAGTGATCCAAGGGGAAAGTCATCTATACCACAAGATTATTGAGATTAGAGTGATGGGATGGGAACAATAAAGTGTTGGAGGGGTGGAAACTGATAATAATTTCTCAGAGGATTTATATTCAGTCCAAACAAGAAAAGCCTCTTAAGTAACTGTTTAAAACCAACCAAGGATAGGGCTAACCATAAACTTCTTGGGAAATTTTGTATTAAAGCAACTTAATTGACAAACAATCCAGTAATCCACATGATTACCTTTAGAAAGTATGAAAACACATAAGAAAAACAAAGTGTAACTTAAGATCAGATAAGGTACTTTTAAACCTAGTCTGCTTTCAGTCAACACCAAGGGAAACTTTCAGAATCTGCCTTTGGAGAAAAGAATCTAGGAATCAGGGCAAACCATATCTTCTCTAGTCTCACTTTAATAGCAAATAATGGAAATCACATTCAAGAACAATGTTTTAAGCTAACAGAAGGACGAGGGAACGCCAACATTCCTAACTGTTTAAACTATATTGAATCATTCTTAAATAAACCAATATGAGGAAAACATTAAGATAAAGATTTCTCAGCCAGAGAAGGTTACTGATGTACAGCAGATCCTAACCCTATTTAAACTGTTCTTTATAGAGGAATATGGAAAATATGGCATACATAGAAGGAAAACAATTAACCAAGAAAGAGGCACTTCACCAGTAATATAGACCAGGATCCCAAGAAACAACTTTATATTGATGTCAAACCAGTTACAATCTTCAAGTCCAATGTTTTAGTTCAGCAATCATATTCACTACTTAGCCTAACAAATCTATCACAAGCAGAGCTCCAAGGGCCAGTGAACACTATTTACAATCATAAGTTTCTAGCTCAAGTGTATATCAAAGTTTTGCAACCAACTCAACCAACAGTTTCTCATCTTCTACTGAGGTATTTATAGAAGAATGAGTAGGTGAAATCTAATCAAAGATCTCTTAAGGAAATTAATATAGATTGAAGACTTCTTAGCCTTTTGAGGGGCTCGATGAAGAAGTTTACAAGTGGTTTTCTATATTAATTGTTTTACATTTATAAATCAAGCTCGGTGGGAGCTTTATTTGAATTTGAGGCTTTGCGTAATGTTTGGAGTAACTCTGCAGATATTTCTGCATTGATTTCCTTGCAGAAGTAACTCCCTGGCTGCGCTGGAGGTGAATATCTGACTTTCTTCAATAACTTCGGCCTCTGTTTTGAAAGGTTTGAGGCAACAGGTGGCTCTGTGGTAGCTGAGGAATAAATTTGCCTCAGATGTGGCAGTGGAGGTTTTCTATCTAATAAAACACTTTAGTTTTTCTTTAAACTATGTTTTGAGTTGGGGATTAGGCTTTTGATAACCGTCTTAGCTGTAATCCCCGTAAAAATGTCTTCAATCTTCATTCTGCTGTGCTCTGTCTTCAAACTTATACTCTTTAACTGTTTTTGAATAAAACAGTGTCTTGTCGATGTGCAAGACCGCACAGGCCATTTTACATGCTATCAATGCTCATTAAACATTGATAAATCATTGAATTCAAACCTGTGAATGGTTCTTTTTAATATCTCGAAGGCGCAGGAAACGTCTTTCCTAACCCTCATCTTTCCTTCATTATACAATGGAAAACCATTAAAACACCTGCAAAACACAAAAACCATTAAGAAATCCTACGTTTTTAGGTTTAGACTGCGTCAGAAGGCGGGAAATATCGTGTCCGTTGGATGGCTGCATCCAACGGTGGAGATTTTATTCAGAGGCGGTTAAAGAGATCGCAAAATCGCATCGCAAATATTTGCGATGAGTGATCAGGGGTTTCACATAAAAATGCGATTTTGCGATTTGCGCGATGGAGGGATTTATCACGTTTGATCGTATCGCAAATATTTGCGATGGATCAATTAAATCAAACAAAATGAAAATGCGATTTCGCGATATGCGATCGGGTGGATTGATCGCATCGCAAGTTTTAGCGATGGGTCGATTGACCAACCCATGGAAAATGCGATAATGCGACATTGCGATTTGCGATAAGCGGTGGGCCATATATTATATGATATGAACTTTATAATAAATTTTATATAATAACGTATGGCGGGGTATGAAAAAGGGGAAGTGGTTAGAAAGGTAGGGCTTTATAACATAAAGTCTTTATTATAAAGTCCTATGGGTTATTTGAGGGGTTTCTGTAAAGCTAAAGAATGAGTATTCAACCTTAATAAGAGTGATTTTCATAAAGGGGAGAAAATGAATCATGAAAACAAAGGGGATTTTACGGAGAAAAAGGGGAGCATATGAAGGTTAGTTTTGAGTGGGAGAAGGGCGAAAATGATGGTTCTTCAGCAGTCTCTTCTTATGAAATTAGTAGAATTTCAGAGCATGAAATGGAAATAGTAAATGAAGATTTCGGATAGAGGCATGAGGCCTTCAAGGAGTCTTCAAGAGCCAACAATTTTTAGTGATAAAATTTGCTCCTTGGAGGCTCAAAAATTCTTAGCCACCTTTTGGTATAAAAAAATATTATAGGTGGCTAACACACATGAATAATTATCTAGTATATTATATCTACTAGAATTGATTATGTGATTTTAGGTGCATGAGGAGCTTGATTCATGCAAAAAGATATAAATAAATTTTGTGAAAGGTAGTTCACATGAAACCATTGCGTAAAAGGAATTTGGTTGTGTTATTTGAGAATGATTTATTATTCATGTTATTTCTTGAGGAAATATTACAGATATATATGATGTGTGAAATGATAAAATAATATTTTGTATCGCATGCATAATAGCAAGTGAGTTAACTATATTTTGGAAAAAGAATAATTAGTGAGTTAAATTCCGTGAAAAATAAATAAATATATATATATATTTGTATGCAAGGAAGCATTTATTGTGTTAGAACTCTTCAAAAAGAATATCAAAGAAAAATATATCCTTGTATGCATTATTGGATTAGATTATTGGAGAGGAGAACTTATAATCACATGATTTATTATGTAATATTATTTAGAGGAACGTATACACTTGCATGCATGGAAAAAGAATAGTTTTTTGGTATTAGATTTCTAGAGTAAAGGAATACGTAATCACATAATATTGATGGTGTTAGCATTATTTTGGGAAAAACAATATGTATTTGTCACACATAAAGGGATTATATATGCTATAAGATTTATTTTGGCAGAATATTATGCATAATTATTGGGTAAGAGATTTTGGATAAGAGAGAAATGTTGCTTTGCATGCATGAAATAATAAATGGTATGTGTTTGATCCCATGGAAAAGGAATGTGTTTATTTTTCTATGAAATATTTATTTAGTTTCCTTTGGAAATAAATATATGTTTTACATGCAAGAAGAACAAGCTATGTTATTGAATGGACACAATTATAACTAGTGTGCTAACTTTTTCTGAAATAGAGATGGAATTTTTATAACATAATAGCCATTGTGAATATCTCTTGTGTGGAAAAGATGTTTTTGGAAAAGAACATGCATTCACATGAATACATATAGAATATATTGCGTTAATCCCTTTGGAAAATAAAACATAAGAGTATGAAAAAATGAAATTGTTTGCTGAGATAGTTATCTTGAAATTTTGTTATGCATTTGCATGCCCAATAATATTATCTATTATGTTAGCTTTCCTTTGGAAAGAACATGAAAGTGCATGCAAGATTTTGTTAGAAATATGAGGCTTGATAGTGATTTATTTTTTTCAAATGCATGTGAAATTATGTTAAAGGAGACATTTCATGCCAGTTTGTTTATGTTTTATACATGCATACAAATAGTTGTGGAAGTGTCACAAATAAAGATTGATTATTGGTTTATTAATGTTTTATTTTCATGTTATCAAGTGCGATGATAAAAACATTAGAAGGAAAGGAGGGTGAATTGAGTAAAGTATTGTTCAAGTTTAACATTTTGGAATATAAAGAGTTTTTACTCCATGCAAGTTGAGGAGTTCAAACTGAAGGATGACCCATTGAAGGAAACAATCTAACCACAAAGACATAGATTGAGGATCTGTGGGTAAATGGTATCATGATGATTGTAATAGCTTATAGCTAGTTATGTTACATTTAAGTATTTTTCTATGTAATTTTTATGAAAATGGTAAAGGGATGGACTCCCTTATAACCATTGAGGGGTGAAACCCCTCATGACCATTTAATAATGAAATTAAATGTTTGACAGTTTTCATAGTACATGGTTTCCAGGGTATATCAATGTCTAACAATGTGAATGTTCATTTTGTCATTTTCATTAATTTGTTTTATGATGTGATTTTTATATTATGAATTATGTGATTTAGTAATTTAGTTAAAATGATCATGGGATCAATGCATAGCTGTAACTAGGAAATTTAAGTTAATATGCTACAACAAGGAGAGTTAATTGGTGTGTAACTTAATATGCTGTTCACTAAATATTTCTCTAGATGATGATGATGGTTATTCTAATGGTTAATGAGGGAATAGAGAAATTAAATTAGAAAGTTACACTTTGGTAAATGTTGAAAAAAATTCCTAACTCCATGCATTTTCCTGTGAGGTTACTGGGGTATGTTACAATGGCGTAAGCCACTGTAAAAATTCTCGTAAAATGAGGGTTGTTAAATAATGAAATATTATTAGATCTTATATTGATATTACACGAAGAATATTATTATATTTAAGAATTATAAGAATATTCATTATGCAATATCAATATAGGAATTAATAATATTTAATTATTTAACAACCGTTATTTTACGAGAGTTTTTATGGTGGCTTACGCTAGAGATATTAAATATCCATTGCTCAGTGCGTGGACTTAAAATTTTGGAAAATGGAGGGAAAATTTGATTTTTAGTTTTCGGTTGCAAATATGGCTCCAGGACGCAAAAATATGTAGGTACTATACTTGTTTCTCACCAACTTAACCTTTTAGCAGATTAATTTCTTAAATTGAATTAAAATTCATTGTTTAAAAAAAAATATTCTTCATGGTGCGTTCAATTCGTTTGGCTCACACTATTCTTGCTGCTTCCTATATATTTATAGGTCACATCACACAAATTGTTAATGGAAACCGAATCGGGTGGTAAATTTGACAACCCGATGCAGTACCGAGAAAAAGTGCACCATTTTAACAATAAAAAAGTGCGGTGCGTGTCAATTGCCAGCTGCACCAAAATTTATTTATTTTTAAAATAACACTCTATGTACGATGGTATGATCGTTTACTAGAACACACTAGGAATTATGTAAAAATAGACATAACATCCCAGTGCATCCATATTATGGGAACTCACCACCACCACGACTGGTAAAATATTGTCACCTGGCAGTGCATTGTGCTATAAGAACTGCCCCAAGGCAGATTGTTTGCTCAATGCACCACACAAAAATAATTATTGAAGTAAGATTTTCTATTTTGGCAGTGCGTGAAGTTTTTTCATGCACACCTTGGATGGCGCGTGATATCCAGGTACGCACCGGTGGTGATGCTTCACTATTTGTTTGGGTGTAGCAAATGTTTTTTTTGTCGATAAAAATTATATTTATATATTTGTAAATATGTTTGTCATTCAATAAAAAAAAAAAAGGTTTTATGTATGAGGGAGGCTGATGTATTTAATATGTGAATCATTCAGTGACGTCAATGGAAAGAGGAAAAGAAACAACAAGAGCAGAGAGAGGAAAATTATAACATGATACAGTAGTGGGAGGCACAAGAGAGGGAGAGACTTTTTTACCCACGCCTATTATGACACCCACCCAGTTGCTCTTAAGGGAGGTATGCCTCACTAAGTTTTATGAGGAGGATACATCCCTGAAGGGGTATAGTGGTTATTAGGACAATTGATCTACAAGTGGGATTCCCAACAATAGGCCTTCTCGGTTGGTCTTGGCTTGTTGTACTAGCCCACTGAGGCAGCCATTTATTTTATTTCTAGCATATCTAGGAGAGGCAAGGATTTTCCCCAGTTTTGAGATGTCCTTGTCGGTTATGCAGTAGGGAGTCAGTTGGCGTACTTCGAGAGATACATTAGGATGGTATACTTTTTCTTATAGTTTTTTAGGTGCCTTGTGGTCAGCTATGCATTGCTTCATTTGGTCTAGAGGAGGTTAGGTGCCTCTCACTATTAATGATGACCATTTCACATTATACCAGTGATGGGAAGCAAATTAGTTGCCCTCTTTTATTTTATATTTATTCTTTATTCTAGACACCACGACTTGTGAGATGGTTTACCATTTTTTTGTGATAGTTTTTCATAGATAAACTTCGTTCTCATGCACATGGGAGGCTGACCTTCCCTTTTGCTTAAGAGTTATTTTTTTTTTTTTTTGAGAGGTTTCCAAAGACGACTCGCATGGAAAATTTTAGGGGCTAATATTCGCAGGTGGGCTAATTTTCCATGTTTTCTCCAAAAAACATATTCGCCAATTTCCATTTTTTTATAAAAATGATTTGCCCAAATTTTACAATATAAAATTAGTTTATGTTAAAAATCACCAACATTGTATAGAGAGTATATATAAAATCATTATAAATTTGAATAATTTTATAAATACATCAATAAACATTTTATAGTTTACATATTAGGGACTAGTGAGATTCGCCATTTTTTTAAACTTCAAGATAATTTTATATCCTTCAAATTTTCCCTGGAGACGAGGCCTAATTTTGTCTGCCAGCCTTTTAGGGTGATGTTACATGTACGCATGCAGATGTGGGGTGTTGTGAAACCAGCTCCAAAAATAGAAGAAAAAAGATATCAACGCCTTAGAAATAAACCACTTCGAGGGGCAACCTCCAATACATTACATTAATGAACAATTCTTGGATGCTACAAATTACAAAACCTCCTTTCTATATATAGGAGTCCATGGGGCCATAATGTAATCCTAGTGGGGCCACAATGTAATCCTAGCCGGCTTAACAATAATAATTTAAGGGCACAATAATAACAATATTGGGGTTACAGGGGTACAATAATAACAATAAGCAGGTTACACTAACAACAATAAGGGACTATACTAGAAACATATGGACCTAACATGCCCCTATCCTTCAAAAAAGTTTTGTCCTCAATGCTTGAGTAGTTGTTGGTGCTTCTGTATAAAATTATCATCCTCCCATGTAGAATATTCAGTGGGTAAGTTCTTCCACTTGATGAGATACTCTAAAATTGATTGATTCCGTAGGTGTCGAGTTCTTGTTTCTGTGACTGCTTCAGGTTCCAATATGATTTTTCCTTCCTCATCAATTTCTGGAAATATTGTTTGAACTGGAATATTTTCACCTATAACCTTCTTTAAGCGTGAAACATGGAAAACTAGATGCACTCGTGAAGAAGCAGGAAGCTCCAATTTGTATGCCATAGTACCAATCTTTTGCAACACCTTGTAAGGACCATAGTACTTTGGTGATAATTTATTATCCTTCTTAGCTTGCCCGAGGGACATTTTTTTGTATGGTTGTAGCCGTAAAAATACCCAGTCTCCTACATCAAAACTTCTCTCGCTGTGAATTTGATCTACTTGTTGCTTCATTCGGTTTTGTGCCAAATTCAGGTTATCCTTTAAGAGTTGGAGAACTTCTTGTTGATGCTCGATGTGATCTTCCACTGCTTGAACCTTTGAATTTTCTCTTAAAGATGATGTGATGGATGGTGGATGATATCCATAAAGTGCCATAAATGAGGTCATTTTTGCTGCAGTATGGAAGGAAATGTTATACCACCATTTAGCGAGAGGTAACCACTTGACCCATTGTGTTTGTTTATTAGATACAAAACAACGAAGATATCCTTCGAAAAATTTATTTAATATCTCAATTTTAACATTAGATTGAGGATGATAAGATGAGCTATGAACTAATTGAGTACCCAAACAAGAAAATAACTCCGTCCAAAAATTTCCAGTAAAAATGGGATCTCTGTCGCTCACAATAACCCTTGGGTTTCCATGTAGCTTTTGAATTGTGTCCATAAATGTAGTAGCAATTGTACTTGCTTTAAATGGATGAGATAATGCACAAAAGTGTGCATACTTGGTAAGTCTATCAACTACCACCATTATGACACTCTTTCCTTCAGACTTAGGTAAACCTGTGATAAAATCCATTGAAATCTCCTCCCAACATTGACTTGGAATGGATAAATGTTGTAGAAGTCCCGGGGTCTTAATTGTTTCCACTTTATTCTGCTGGCAAACCAAACATTCCGCCACAAACTTTTGAATATCAGATTTAAGGCCATCCCAAAAAAATTCTTTCTTCACCCTGTGGTAAGTTTTTAAAAATCTTGAGTGTCCTCCTAAAGGAGAAGTGTACAATTCCAAAAGAATCTTTTGTTTTAGTTGGGAATTCTTACAAAGATATAAGCGATCTTTGTACCATAAGGAATCATTTTTCCAACTAAATGTATCAGATGTACTAGGATCTTGCTACAACTTTTGAATGAGTGTCCATACTTCTTTTTCCTTCTTCCATTCATCTCTTGCTTCGGTTATCCAATCTGGTTGGATAATAGAAATGGCACAAAGCAATGCTTCCACCTCTTCATTCTTTCTTGAGAGTGCATCTGCAACAACATTAAGCTTTCCTTTTTTGTAGATTTTTTCAAAGTCATAACCCAACATCTTTGTGACCCATTTTTTCTGCTCTTCTGAAGATAGTCTTTGTTCCAAAAAGTGTTTAAGACTATCATGATCAGTTTTTACCTTGAAGTGTCTTCCCATTAGGTAATTTTTCCATTTCTTTAGTGCATGCAGTATTGCTAACATTTCCTTCTCATAAATAGGTTTCTGTAAATACTTTCCTTTGATTGGACGACTTTCAAAAGAAATGGGTCTTCCTTCTTGCATTAAAATAGCACCAATTCCATTTCCTGAGGCATCACATTCCACAATAAAGGTTTTTGTGAAGTCTGGTGTAGCTAAGACCGGTGCTAGGCACATTGCCTCTTTAAGATGTTCAAAGGCCTTAGTTGCTTCAGGAGTCCATGAAAATGCATCTTTCTCACAATTTTGTTAGAGGTGCTGCATGACTTCCCATAATTTTAACAAACTTGCGATAATACCCTATTAACCCAGAAATCCTCGTAAACCGCTTTATGGGTTGTGGGGACTTTTCCATCTTATTAATGGCTCACCTTTTGTTAGGGTCTACCTTAACACCCTCGTGAGATAAAATATGACCCAGATATTCCACCTCTTGTACTCCAAAGAAACATTTGGATGTTTTTGCATATAATTGTTTCTCCTACAATATTTTGAGCACCCTGTCAACATATTCAACATGATCCTTCCAAGACCTACTGTAGATTAGTATATAATCAAAAAATACTGGCACAAATTTTCTAAGGAAGGGTTTGAAAATGGAATTCATCAACCCTTGAAATGTAGTAGGTGCATTGGTAAGGCCAAAAGGCATGAACAAAAATTCATAATGACCCTCATGAGTTCGAAATGCTATTTTTGGAATATCTTCAGTCATCATTCTAATTTGATGATATCCCGAACGAAGATCCAACTTGTAAAATAAATGGCTCCATGTAATTCATCCAATAATTCATCAATCATAGGAATGGGAAATTTATCTTTAATGGTGAGCTTATTGAGCTCCATATAATATAGACACATGTGCCATGATCCATCCTTCTTGTGTACCAATACTACAAGAGAAGAGAAATAAATTTGACTAGGTTGAATTATACCCGCCTCTAACATTTCTGCAATCATACATTCAATTTCGCTATTTTGGACATAAGGATATCTATAATGCCTGATGTTTGGAGGAACAATTCCTGGAATCAAATTAATAGCATGATCATGATCATGAATAGGTGGGAGTCCTTTGGGAGTTTCAAACACCTTGGAATTATTTTCCAAGACTTGTTGGAGATCTGCAAAAATATATGATTTTGATGTTGGAACTTCTAGTGAGCATAATTGTGCAATTACGCCACGTTGTTCATTCTTTAGAATATTTGTCATGACATTAGAGCTTATTATATTTCCTGGCTTCCCTGCAATACCTCGTAATTCGACTTCCTTTCCTTCTGAAAAAAATTTCAAGAAAATTTCTTGAAAATTAAAAGCTACTGTCCCCAAAGATTGTAACCATTGTACTCCTACTACAACATCAGCACATCCCATAGGAATGGAAAGCATTGGACTATTCAATATATATTCCCCCATGGTTAGCTTGATATTATGAAATTTTCCAGACCAATTTATAGTTCCTCCATTTGCAACCATCACTTGAAATTATGGTGCTAGGTATAGGAAACAATTCAATTCCTTAGGTACCTTACAATGAATAAAATTATGGGTGCTACCTGAATAAATCAACACTATTACCTTTTTGTTCTTGATATTTCCTTCTATCTTGAGAGTTTGAGGAGTATTAATTCCTGCCAATGCATTACACGATATGGTCGAACTCATTTCTTCCTCTCCTAGGGCTGGTTCCTAGTGTATATCATCTTCTTGTTCATTTTCTTCTTCCTCTTCACAATCTATGTAAAATAATTTCTTCTCAGTACACTTATGACCTTTAGTGTATTTTCTATCACAACTGTAGCAAAGCAATTTTTCTCTTTTTTTTTCTAATTGTTGTGGTGTCAACCTTGTAGGTTGTGGAAATCTAAGCGTAGCAACACTTCGTTCTTTATAGAAGTGAGTGGTAGCTTCCTTGTCACTATAATTTTACATTCAATTTTTCTTGCCAACCTGAATGCCTTCTCCAATGAATCAGGTTCCAAAAAGTGAACTTCAAGTTGGATGTTATCCTTTAAAGTACCTATGAAGAGATCAATCCTGTGCTCCTCTGGAATATCAGTTACCTTTATATTCAATTTTTGGAAGTCCTCAATGTGCTCCCCCACTAAGCCCTTTTGTTTGAGATTTATCAATTGGCTAAAGAAGGTGTTGCTCTTTGTATCCTCATAATGTGCTATCATTTCCTTCGTAAAAATTGACCAAGTGAAAAAAATTTTATGGGAGAAAAGCCATTGATACCATACAAATGTATTTTGTTATAAATGTAAAGTTGCAATGCATACCTTTAGTGTGTTTTGTACATTATGGAGATTAAAATATTGCTCCATCTGTAGTATCCATGTTACAGTATCGTTTCCATCAAACTTCCTCATACCCATTTTTGGAATATGGAGGTTCTTCCAGCCAACATTAGAGTTTATGAAGTCATGATTAACATTTATTTTCTTCTCGTCGCGAGTTTTCTCTACTATATTTTCACCATTAGGAAACGTTTCTTGTATCAACTTTGTCAAACCTTCCATGTCCGCTTTTAGATCATTCTTCATGTTTTCTATGTTGTATTTAATTTTTTCATCGATCTTAGCTTCCATGTCATCCATCTTAGATTCCATGCCATCTATATTAGATTCCACAACTTTCCTCAAAACATCCATTTCATTTTTTGTTGCTCTTTGCGAGAGCGAAATTTGGTGCACTTGCACTTGTAATTTTGATAGATCATGTTGCAATTCTTCATCTTCATGAGTCATAGTAGAGTCTTCTGAAGGCGTACTGGGTGTTGAATTATTTTTACGAGGAATTTTTTTTTTAACCCAATACTGATATATATTCTACAATATTCCCTTGGAATCAATTCAAATTTATTCTTCAAACAATACCTCTACAATTCGTAAAAAAATACACACCCTTTTATTGCTTTTGAGGAGCTCGATATTGAAATTGGATTATCTTTGTGATGTGGCTCTTCAATATCTGAAATTGGGCACTGAGGTATCCTTCTGAATTATCTTTCAAATGCCATAGGTCTGACTTGATTTAGATTCTCCAAGGCAAAGTTATGTCCAATCTCCCACAATGACCTAATTATGGAATAGTTCAGTAGAGCGAACTTGTATGACTTTCCACGTGTCACTGTTTCATCTTTTAGCTCTGAAATTGATAGAAAGGAAACTAAAGTCTGTGTACTTGCGACTGCCTTTTATGGCACTCCAATCTGATGCTCAGAGAGAGAGTTATGAAGATTTTTCCATGATCACCTCTTTGAGATGAAATTCACGAGCCTGAAAAAGAAATACCTTCCATAGATCATATCTCCGAAAATATTACGAACCAAGCTCTGAAATTTTTCGTCGAGTTTCCTCAGGATTTCAGCTTCGTGCCCTGAAAACTTTAGATTTTTAACCTTCGTAGAAAAAACTTTATAGCGCAAATGCCATGATGACCTGTTTAGATTAAATTGAGGAGCCTGAAAAAAGACCTAATTTCCACATATCATATCTCCAAAAATATTGTGAACCAAGCTCTAAAATGTTTTGACAATGTTCCTCAGGATTTCAAATTCGTACCCTAAAAATTTCAGCTTCTGAAACTTTGTAGAAAAGAATTTATAGTGAAAATGCCACGATGACCTGTTTGGAGCAGCGAAACACTAGAATCCAAAGCTCTGATACCAAATTTTGTGAAACCAACTCCAAAAATAGAAGGAAAGAGATATCAACACCTTAGAAATAAGCCAGTTCGAGGGGGCAACCTCCAATACATTACATTAATGAACAATTCTTGGATGATACAAATTACAAAACCTCCTTTCTATATATAGGAGTCCATGGGGCCATAATGTAATCCTAGTGGGGCCACAATGTAATCCTAGCCGACTTAAAAATAATAATTTAAGGGAAAAATAATAACAATATGGGGGTTACAGGGGTATAATAATAACAACAAGGGGGTTACACTAACAATAATAAGGGACTATACTAGTAATAATGGGACCTAAAATGGGGTGAGATGATGCCCAAGAGGGGCCTGTCCGAGTATCTAGACAGGATATATAGTGATGCACTGAAGCTGTTAGCCAGTGTTGATGATGGTGTCATGTCCTTATTGTAGTTTGGATTGGCGAAGGTGTACCAACATCCTATTTGCACAGGATGAGCCAGTAGATGCTAGAGGTAATATTAGTGTTTTCCTTAAATTAATATAGTTTCATTTTATTGTCTTAATTAATTGGAATAAAATTTATTCTAACACATTTTTTAACTTGTTTTATTAAATTATTTAATGAAATTGTCTAATTATTATTGTGTATTATATATTTTGTAGATATTGGCACATTCATTGGGGACATGATTCCACCCCAAATGGATGATCCTGTAGATGATGAGGAGATAACGAAGGCCGCATATTAGGGTGACAGACCTCCTCGAGTATAGATATCCATAGGCATGTGGCATAGGGTAGACATTCGATTTAGGATGGAGTTGGGCGACCGATTGTGTAGACTATTGGTTGACGAGAGAGTTCGACCTGGGACGATTAGAGATATTTAGGATGATTGTACACTCAAAAAGCTCTGAAGGGACATGACCCATGATATGATGAGCGTTATGCCTCATATTTTCAGAGCTTCCAGACTACTGGCAGCTATGAGGGATAAGCACCATGGAGATGCACGACATAATAACTCATCGAATGATAATGATCATGATGGGAGTGATCATTCTAGTACTCCACCCCCTCCTTCTTCACCTCATGCTGGAGATGAGCAACTAGCATCTAGTCCTGAGCAAGCATATACTGAGAAGGCACCTAATCCCGAGAAGACACCATCTAAGAAGTGATGTCGTGAGCAGGAACGTCCATCTAAGCAGACACCATCCACTAAGTAGGTTGCACCATCTTAGTAGGCACCTCCCGAGTAGACACCATCTGAGTAGGCATGTACATCTTATCAACAAGCACCATCGACTGAGAAGGCACCTCCGATTGAGTATGCACATCCATTTGAGCATGAGGCACCATCGACTGAGCATGCATCGAGTACTAGTTATAGTATTGATGTTGTACCACCAGATATTTGACATTTATATGCAGTTCTATTATATTTGTATATTGCAGTGCATGTATTTTATATTCATGTTGATGTACATAATTTACATGTTGGTTTTCATCATGATGTGTATATTGTTAGGTCATGTTAGATATTTTCATTTAATGTGCATGTAGATAGATGTGTATGTGATAGCGGTTATTTGACATGAGATGTATATTTGATGTTTGTGTTTTTATTATGATATACAATGCTTGTGTTTTGTTAGATGATCGTGATCATGATGATTAGTTGATGTTAGAAAATTTGAATGTGTGCTTTGTAATATGATATTTGTAAGATGATTATCATGTGTTCGATGCTTATTTTAAATATTAAATCATGATATTTATTAAATATTATATATTGGTAATTGTAATTGTAAGTTTAATTTTAATTGTATATAAAATTGTAATTGTATGAAAAATTGTAAAATTGTAATTGTATTTGTAATTGTATGTAAAATATTTGTAAAATGGTAATTGTAATTGTATTGTGAAATTGTAAAATTGTAATTGTACTTGTATGTATTGTCATGATTCAATTTTATTAAAATTGTAAAATTTGTAAATTTGTAAAATTGTAATTGTAATTGTATGTTTCATGATTGTAACTGTAATTTTAATTTTAATTGTGTGTAAAATTGTAATTGTAATTGTATCTAAAATATTTGTAAAATTGTAATTTTAGTTGTAATTGTAATTGTATTGTGAAATTTTAAAATTTTAATTGTGATTGTATATATTGTCATTATTCAATTTTATTAAAATTGTATAATTTGTAAAATTGAAACATTGTAATTGTAATTGTATGTAAAATTGTAAAATTGTAATTGTAATTGTATTCTGAAAGTGTAAAATTTTAATTGTAATTGTATGTATTGTAATTATTCAATTTTATTGAAATTGTAAATTTTGTAAATTTGTAAAATTGTAAAATTGTAAATTAATTGTCAATTTTGAACCATAACTACCATAAGTAAAAATGCATACCGTACATATTGTTAAATTTCCACAATTGTAAAATTGCAAATTTTTAAATTTGTATGAGTATAAATAATTGTAAAATAATAAATCTAGAACAATATCAATTTTTGAAATATAATAAAGTTTAGAAATAATGGAAATAAATTCATGTTTAGAATTTTCATTATTTGACAATGATCTTACATACAAAAACCAACAGTATACATTAATACATTTTTTAAAATTTTGAGGATCACACACACACACACATATACTATGGTGCATTTATTTAAGTAATGATATACTGAAAAACCATTTAAAGAAATCAATTAGTTATATTATTTTAGGAATCAACATAAGAAAGAATAACTTGATACAATGTTGCTTTTGAGATCAACATAATTGCAAATTATCAAGTGAAATTATTTTGACATTAACACAATGCAAACAAATTAATTCAAAATACATATTATAATGTTTGGAAAAAAAATACTCTTAGTTATAAGGTAAAGTCCTCTTCTTTATAAAAACCCATCTAAAATAGTATAAATGATGAAATAACAAATGTACCATATCACTCTCTATTCTCATGATCGTCCTCATTATATTCTAGCTCGCTTGGCATGATAACACTATTATTCTCAAAAATATGTTTTGATCTAGGGTCATGTATCAATACGAACCACCAATCCCTATTCAACACATCTGGGTAAAAATACAGTTGGTTGCAGTGCTTGGGGAAAACATAAGGATCCTTAGCTTCATCCCACATCTGTCTAGAGTTGATACATATTAGCCCACTATCGTGATCTTCCTTTACATTATTCCAATGAAAGGTGTCCAACTAATTGCACCTAAAAATAACACATTAGAAAGAAGAGAATTCCACTTCAATGATCTCTTGTGTCTTTCTTACGTAACTTAACATCACTCATACTAGGTGTTGATCACGGTGGCTAGCTCGACTAGATTGATTTAAGTTGACTTCTGCTCCATAGTTTTGTGTCAAGTGTCCATCATCGAAATTTTTTGTGTGAAAATGGTATCCATGTGAACACATAGATGGGAAAAAGTGCACCTATAAAAAAGTTAAAAAATCATAATGTCATGAGTTTAATAACCCAAATGTTAAAATATAAAATATAAATGTTACATTTCAAAGGTTCATTATTAAGTTTAAAATGTACATAAATATATTATTACCGAGTTGTTGCACCGAATCCCTACTTTAGCACATCCTCTTTAGCATGCGGGTAATGACCAGTTCCACCATATGTCTCTCTGACTTGGTCAGAAACCCAACTGTTGGGGCATATAATTGCCATGTTTTCCTTTAAATGACTGGGATAAAGCACACTTCTACCATTCAACCATCTAAATTCTTTCTTGTTGGTGCTAATGTACTGTTAACATCACTGGTGTGGTTTTATTACCAAACACACTGGTGTTGTTAGTTAACAAACACACCAAATCAAAACTTTATTTTCTTGAAATGAAAAAAAAAGCAGTAAACTAAAAAATGCGTGACAAATGATTTTTAGAAATCTAATTTCATAAAAATTTCTTTAAATAGTAAAATATATTCATTATTTCATTATTTTTGCAAAAAAAATCATGGAGGGATTTTCACTTGAGACATAACTAGAGCCAGAGAGCCTTGTGGAGCAGAAAAATACTTTCAAACAATAGGACTATTCAGAGAATCAATATTTGAAACATCTAGTGATTCACACAAAAGCCGTGTAGTATAGTAAAATTGTTAAATTTTACTGTAATAATTGTTTTTTCTTATAGTTTCTGTTATATTTAATACACGCAGAGTAAAATTTTTAAATTTTGCTATGCATTTTACTAATAAAATAATTTAAAATATTTATTCCTATTTACATTTAATTAAAATTCAGAAAAAAAACAAAAAAACCCATTCTTATGTTAAACCCTTTCTTCTTCTTGCTTATGTCACTTCACAATTAGGGCTTTTAATTTTAGACTTATAGGGTTTGTATTACTATATATATATATAGGCATATGATATCTAACCCACATGAATAATTATAGATTCGGATCCCAATCCCTATTAGCCCTTGCGCAATTTTTGAAAAACAAATTTTGTTAATTGGTGAGCATTGTTTAAAATAATGCACTACTGTGCAATTTTAGTATAACGCAACAAATGTGTATTGACAAAAACATTGTTTGATAATTTTTTTTTTTATTAATTTATGTTTATGTTAATATGTGCTCCGGTATTAATATAATGCATTGGGTCTCCTATTGACAAAGAGCATCGTACAATGTTTCTACTATATTGGAGGTGCGTTTATAAGAACCTATAGCACTGTTTTCAGTGTTTAAGATGTGAAAGTCACATCGGGAATTTAATTTAGATAGACACACTGTTTTCTTGATTTTTTTTACCTAAACAGTATGTGGTTTATTTATAGAATATATTAATGAATGGTACAGGTTTATATTGATAAAGAAATGGATGATAAGAGTTCAAGTAACAAAATGTAACAACTCCACTCACCCAAAAACAAGTTTTTTTTTTTTAGTAATTCTGGTTATATTCAGAACTCTTGTCTGACACTTTCGTCAATTAATAAATGTTGCAACAATACCATCTGATAGATTGTTTCTAGGAATTTTAATTTTCATTCATTAATATTTGTTCATTACCTCGAATATTTTAAGGGAATCTATTTCCTCTATTCGCTTAAGAACAAATCTTCATTTTATTTATAAACGTTCTTCATTAATTTAATTGAGATCAACTTATCCATTATTTTTCATATTTCCTATCCTCATAGGATGAGAAATGATGTTCATTATTTTAATGAACTCTACCTTATCCATATATATATATATATATATATATATCTTTTGAACTATTGTTCCATTATATATTTTCTTTTCCTTAATTTCTATAGATTTTTAAGTACGTTTGTTATATATATCTCTTGCAGGAATAGACTTAAATTTATATACATACCTTTAAATTGAATGTTAATGGGTGTATACAATGCTAGCCTCTTTCCAAAAAATTTAATATATATAGTTTCTCCACATATATATATATATATATATATATATATATATATATATATATTAAAATTAAAACATAGTTAACCATATCAATTATATGTCCACTCTATATGGATATATATATCCATTAAATTCACTGGCCATTACTATTTACACACTAAATAGGTTTGGGCTAAGGTATTAATTAAGTGTTCATATATCATCACGTTATTTCCATTCCATTAAACCGTTATATGCATCTCTCCCTATGCATATTCATAATCAATTACATGAACCTTTATATGCAACTTTCCATATGCATATTCATAATCAATTACATGAATTTATCTCAAATACATTCGATTTGTTACTATGGTGAATATAATACAACCTACATTACAAAATCGAACCCTTAATAATTAACATATGGCATGTGACATATGTTACATGTCACTTATTCCCTGATGGGTATACCTTATCATGGAATATATATTTTTAATTAAAGATGGGTATATCTATATGCTACCCTATTCTCACCTCTAACACATATTCCATATAGTTACCATGTAAACATTACACATTCCATTACCATGGTTAATCCATTAATTAAATTGAATGATCCGAAATTCTCCATGGTTTTTATTTTCATTACGCTATGTACTTCATTTAATAGAGATTTAAATTCTCTATTGTACGTGACTGTTAAAAATATTTCAATGAGATTCGTTTTACCTCTATCTCAGTTTTTTCACTGCCTCGTTTACAACACGCATTGAATATTTGGTACTATGACTTCATTTGGTCACATGGGTCTCATAAAAATCTTATCATCCTTCTAGATAGCCTTGATGGTTTTCGAAACCCTAAGACTCGATCAGTTCCTAAAATCAATATTCATTATTATCATCTTTTTTCTATGTTTCCTGCGTTTTTGTCGCACAAAGAGTTAAATTTACAGATACTAGTTTCTTGGCCTGTGTGAATGATCTGGTTAGCTCATTGGCACGATGTCTCTTATTCTACATTTTTGTGGAGATGTCCAACAAATTTATTTTAATAACCTTATTCTACATTGAATTCTTGTTTCAAATTCTCATAGCGATTCAATATATTCTCGTTTTGAAAGGTAAATTGAAACTTATTGATTGCTTATTAGTATTTGGATTTTTTTTATTTTTTTTTTCATTTTTCTACAATGTGTTAACTATTTATTTGTTTCATATTGAAAGAATTCACCTTGTCCTAGAGTATAGGTTCAAATTTCATTTCCCCTCAAATTTGGCCTCCGCCCAACAACACAAAAAGGTAATTCATTTCTCTTGGTTTCGAATGTTGGTTTCTTCTGGTGTGAAAACCCCTCCGTTTAATTACGTTTTGTGAGATTCATTTCTCTTTCTGGCATTTTTCTTTTCCCCTTAATTCCCAATGGAACTTCTCATTTTTTTTATTCATAGTCTCTAATCTCTAAACCTATTTGTTCAAAGTATATAAGACAGAGGCTTTATATAAATGTTTTTCAACTCTTTATTAAATCGTCTCAATATTCTTAAATTGCAATTTCAGAGTTATCAATTTTATGATTTCCTCAATACTTAAATATTATAATGAGATTTTGTTGGGTCTTCTATTAGCTAGATTTTTGGTTTCTTCTCTAGTCACATGGTAGCTAGTTTATAAAACTGTTCTGTATGCAATTACTTCTTCCCGAATTCATTTTTATATATACTGCTTTGGCATAGTTTTATGTAGACTTAGGCAGGCATTTTGGTAACAATGCATCAATTTTATATTTTCATTTTAAAGCTCCATTGCTTGTTGTTTTTGTGTGTTTACTCATCATGAATAGAGTAAAATTAATGATATAAATTCATAATTCATTTCTCTCTTTATCTCATAAATTGAAATGGTTTTGTTTTTGTTTTTTTTCTTTTCATCTCCATCAAATTGTGACGAGATTTTCTCTAACATATTTTTACATACAAATTCAGTATTTACCATCACTTTATTATCAGACTTTCCAGTTATCTTATTAACTTTATATGTAGTCATTCTGCTAATTATTCAGAACTTGCTTATTTTTACGAGATATATAAGGGCGATTTTGAATATATATATATATATATATATATATATATATATATATATATATATATATATATATATATATATATATATCCTCTTCTAACTTTTTATTTAATTGCCAACTTCAATTTAGTTTTATACTTATATACAATAGTCATATCATTATTGTAATAATTCTCTTATTTGTTTTAACTTATTCATTGAAAGTTTATTTATGAAAATTTAATTCCTATTAAATTGTCATGATAACTAATATAGGAATCATGTATCTCTAGACATGCATATGTTACATCCATTCTGAAGGTTATTCATCCTTTTTCTGGAATACATCTTCCTAAAGGTGAATATAGTGATTATTTCCTTTTATAACATTTCCAGCACACATAAAATATACTACGTTATGTCTACTAATTATTTACAATTTCTTCCTTTGTCTACATAAGAAGGCATTTCTATCCCGCTTTTTGTTACAGAGGTACAGTCACTCTGTGTGTTGTTTTTTGAAATTTTATTCCTTATATTCTTTATCAGAGTCAATCCTAACTTGGTTCATCTTATGAAATTTAGGTTTTTATTAATATCTCTATCTTTCAAAACACATATTTATGATCAGTAGTTTTAGTGTCTAATCCTCTCTTCTTGCTCCTTTTAGGTTGATTGCCCGAACAGTGGAAGCTCTCCACTGTGTAATTCCAATTTATGTTATTTATGTTTATAACATTTTACTTGATCAGTGGATCACTACTCTTATGTAATTATAATCACATTGTAATAAATTTAATGCTACAGTTCTTACTCCATGTCAATGGAAATGAATTTGACTAATAATATTGTATATGACTTCTATAATATATTTCTTCACTATTTTACCATAATAATTTATCAGTAGGACCGTGTCTACAAATTGAATTGTGTACTCCTTTTTCTATATGATATTCTATAGAAATTTGTTGTTATTTTCAATCTACTTTTAAATATTCATCCAATTTAGTCCCAATTTGTCTCACAATATAGGATATATAGCTGAACTATATATTAGTTGGAAATACATGTTTACTGATATTATTTTACTATTTTTTCCTTGCTCAAATCACATGTGTTTTATTCAGATATGTATTGTAAAATTGACTAGTAAATCTTTAGATATAAATGATGGGAGTCAAGCAACAAATTTAGACCCTATCAAGGGTTTAGAGGTTCTATTTTCTTACCTTTTTTTTTTCTAAATTGTCTATGCAATAGAACATAAATGTAATTATACCTGTTATAGTTACTACTCCGTTAAATACACATGAAAAATCAGTAATTCTTCTTCCACATATTAATACACATAATTTTCAAAATAACTATATATATATATATATATACATCAAAATTACAGAAAATATACAACAATATCAAATTTCTCTCACAGATTGAGCATACCAATTTGTTAAAGACTATTGGCCACCCAACCTTGAGCTCATTCCACATCAACCCCCGAGTAGGGACTAATTCCTCCAAAGTGTATACAGCCCCTTCTCTAACCAAGATGTGCTTATTTAAGCGTGCTTTCCCGCAATATGTTTCCATAACTGCGTCCAGTTAATTTAGGATGTTGTTTTCCTTTAGCCTAGGCTTTCATTTTTTTTTCCACGAAATCTTCTTTAAAACTAGCCTTTTCCTCTTTCTAGTTTTATTTCACCTCCTCTTACTACATTACACTTTACTGAGGTATCTTTTATATTTATTTTTCTCCCATCTAATATTTTTATGTTCTTTTTCTCCAAGGATTTTTGGAGAATTTTGGGAAAGTCTTAGGAATCTAATCCATCATCATGGATTTTGACTTGCTAGTCTCTATTTACTCTCTCTTCACCTCATGGTATTATTTCCACATTTATGTATTAATTTCCATAATTAATATATTTACATATTTTATTTCTGAGGCCCCTTGATCTTTATGTGTGTTCCCTATTTATAGAATGCCGAAAATAGGGATATTAAATAGCCCCCCTCTAAAAGAAAACTTCATCCTCGGTGTTTTCCAATCTTTCCATTTATTTTATTAAGCTTTAATAGTTAAATTCATTTCATCATAACTTTTTGCTCCCAAGTAGCTTTCTCAAGTGTGAAGTGTTTCCACTGCACTTCTAACTGCTACTGTTTATTTGGTCTGAAATTCCTTTCTTCTTCCCCTATATCACAATCAAATCAAGTGAGAAGATTTATGAAAAAAAAAATCAATATTGATTATAGACCCAATTTTTATATGAAAAAAGTATAAGGATTTTATACCCTCACCACCATTCTCATGACACCAAAATTTTTTGGGTGATTCTCAGCAAAATCATCTACATGAAATATCATATTTGTGAATCCTTCACTACTCTTTTGACGAGTTGAATGTAATTAAATACCTTGGGTATTTCTACAGTCTGTTTCCACTTACTGTAGTACTTCTAGTATCATAAAAAAAGTTATTCTGTCAATTTCCAGTAAGTCGAATGTGGTTCTTGTTCTCACTTGTATCATTGGATATTTGACACTTGTATTTGAATGTAATTTCTACTAATTGAAGAAATTATGCCCGACTTTTAAGTTTTTCTAGCCCCCACATTCCCATCATGTTTTTCAACATTGGCTTTATACTCATTCCTACATAAGAGATTTTCCCCCAAAAGTATATATACTTTTGGCATCTCTATCAGAGAAAACCAACTTGGTGATTCCATGGAGCTAAAAATTCATTTCTTGAATTCATTGTTTACTTAAAATGTGTCAACATTGGATTGTGTAAGCAGAAAGTGCATTGTTTTTGTTAGAGTGTACACTACTCTCATGATTTCATCAGGTTGTTACTTCCTACTTGATAGTACTGAACTAAAGTTATCTGATACCACTTTTTCCTTCTATTGTCAAAGAGAGAATTAATTTTATAGATCAGTAGGATGCTAATGTTTTACCTAATCATTTTACCACTTTAGGCACTATGCAAAGGATCTTATTTCCTCCTTTCATCCCTAGTCACAACATATTTTTGTTTAAAACGGTTATAATATTTTTAGAACCCGGATGACATGTCCAATTTTTCTAAGGGTATTCATCTAAAATTTAATGGTTCAAAATTCATACATAATTTTATGCTCTTTACTTTTAATAATTTTAGTCTTTACTGATTTAGTATTTATAATACAATTTTATCTTGTTGAATCTTACCTTTTTAAGGTCGTGAAACAATGGTCCTTTCATTTGTTCTCTCACTTCCAATCTTGCCCTACTATTTGTATGTGTCCAAATTTGATGATTTTTTCCATTTACAAATCAATAATTTGGTTTTCCTTTTCCTTATATGTTTATTTTTATATCAAATTTTCTAAGAAATTTTAACTGCTTTACTTGTCGGAGACTTCAGTTTATTTGAGTAAAGGAATACTGATGATCTGCTATCACTGAAATTTACCTTTCTAACAAACTCTATTTCTACATTCAATGCATTTATATGAGAAACCAATTCTAATTCATAGAGTGCATAAATCTATTCATGTTTCTTTGAAATTCAAATTTCGAGATTCATAGAATTTTTTTGCATTATTTTGCAGATTTTTTTTTCAAATTTGATGACATTATTCGTAAATACTCGTTATTGATTATATTTCTAGTGCCTTATTGAATTCAGGTCAATTCGATATTAACTATTTCCAATTTTTCTCCAATCTGTCCTCAACATTGTCATGTGAAACTCACATCGTTTTAGTTTTACATGTAATTGAAGTTCTCTAAGTTACCATGTTCTTATCCTCTTTTTCTAGAGGCTATTCTATCATCTTACATAAATACTTAGGCTAGCTTGTCCAAGTATTTCAGTAGAATATTGTTTATTAGGTACATGTATACAAGACTGTAACATGATTTTTATACATACAAAGGTTAAATTTTTAACCTTATTATGTATTTTTTCCACTTTAAAAGACTATCTCACAAATTTCTAATTCCCCATTGATCAATTTATTCATCTATTTTTATCAAGTTAACCATTTATTTATATTTAATTAATGTAACTGTCTAATTATATAGACATCCAACATGTATCATCCTTCTTTATAGCAAATAACCTTAGCACTCCACCACCATAGACATGCTTGGTTTCGTATAATTCTTATCTATCTGAATTAAACTCTTGTAATTGTACTTTTAGTTATTAACATTCAGGAGTATTCCCTATACATCCTTGAATTTATAAACTTTCTATTCCATTTTTTTTTGTTTTTAACTGTAAATAAGTCTCCCATAGACTCGCTTTCGATAGTTGTCCAACTTGATAAGAATATTTGATAACTGGTTTCTTGCTGTCTATTCTTGTTGAAATGAAAAAAAATCTGGTTCATAGTCATTAATTTCTTTTTCTCTATTGATTTTCCTATTTACTTAGTGCAGTTACCTAATTTTCCAGCCATTCTCTATTTCTTTCTTTGTATTAGATCATATGATTCTATGTAAAGAACATTCAAATTCTATTCATTTAGTTTAACATTGACCTTTTTCCACTCTTCTTAAGGCTAGAATTTAAAATTTGTTGTTGAATCATGTAAAATAACCACATATTTGTTAGAGTCTATACCTTCAAATTTTCAGCTTGTCTGTCTCTTGCCTCCACTAGAATCTCATTAGAGCTATCCGATATTTTTATGGCTGGTAACACAATTGTGTTTTTCAAATAACCATTTACAATTGTCCACTTTCTGTATTTTTAATTTTGGCTTGTACAGTTCAATTTCACTGTACTTTGTCCTTTTCTCCTTTAACATAAGGCACATATTGCAGAATTTTGGGGTACTTCCCCACAATTTCTTCACTAGTGAGCTATATGACCTTTGCTCATATCTTTTTGTTTCATTCACCGAAGTGTGATTTTACCTTGTCATAGGTACCCCAAACACCTTCTGCACTTCAATCACACTGCGCACATAATCAGTTGTTCACAAAAATTTCATGTAATTTCTTTTTTTATCACAGCTTAAATTTATTTTTGGGAACCATAAGCCCAGAGTTTTCAATATGGGCTCTGATACCATTTGTAACAACTCCACTCACCCCAATATTTATTTATTTATTTTTTATTTCTTTTCATTTTTTCTGTTTATAACAATTTCGGTTATATCCATAACTCTTCTCCGACACTTTCATCAATTAATAAATGTCGTAACAATACCATCTAATAGATTTTTGCTGGGAATTTTACTTTTAAGTCATTAATATTGCTTCAGTACCTTGAATGTTTTAAGGGAATATATCTAATCTATTCTCTTAATAACAAATATTCATTCGATTTATACATGTTCTTCGTTAGTTTAACTCAGATCAATTTATCCACCATTTTTTATATTTCCTATCCTCATAGGATTATAAATGATGTTCATTATTTTAATGAACTCTACTTTATCATTTTATATATATTTTAGCCTATATATATATATATATATATATATATATATATATATATATATATATATATATATATCGTATGGCTATGGTCCACCCACTGCTACCGACACTGCTACTGGCTCTTCTGTTTATGTTCCCTGCGGAGCTCGCCCCCGTAGGCCTAGCAACTAAGGATTCCAGAAGCAAGTGCCACCTCATCCCCCACCCCCACTATAGAGGATAGGTGGATAGGGATACTGATTGATGAAAAAATTTATGGTATATATATATTAAACTATTGTTCCATAGATATATTTTATTTTCCATAACTTCTATAGATTTCTAAGTATGTTTGTTATATATATATATATATATATCCCCCAAGAATAAACTTAAATTTATATGCATACCTTTAAATTAAATGTCAATGGGTGTATACAATGCTAACCTCTTTCCAAAAAATGTAATATATATCATATATCCACCTATATATATTAAAATTAAAACATACTTAACCATATCAATTCTATGCCCACTCTATATGGATATTTATATATCCATTAAATTCACTTACCATTACTATTTACACACTAAATAGGTTTTGCCTAAGGTATTAATTAATTTTTCATATGTCATCACATTATTTCCATTCCATTGTACCTTTATATTCATCTCTCCCTATGCATATTCATAATCAATTACGTGAACCTTTATATGCATCTCTCCCTATGCATATTCATAATCAATTACATCACTTTATCCCAATTACATTCAACTTTTTACTATTGCGAATACACTACAGATTACATTACAAAATCGAACCCTTAATAATTAACATACGACATGTGACATACTTTACATTTCACTTATTTCTTGATGGGTATAACTTATCATGGAATATATATTTTTAATTAAATATGGGTATATCTATACGCTACCCTATTCTCACCTCTAACACATATTCCATATAATTACCATGTAGTCATTACATATTCCATTACCATGGTTAATACATTAATTAAATTTAATGATTTGAAATTCTCCATGGTTTGTATTTCAATTATGATTTGTACTCCATTTAATAGAAGTCTAATTTCTCTGTTGCGTGTAAATGTTAACAAATATTTCAATGAGATTATTTTTACCTCTATCTCAGTTTTTTCCTTGCCTCATTTGAAACACGCATTGAAGATTGTGTAATATGAGTTCATTTGGTCACATGGGTCTCATAAAACTCTTACTTTCCTTCCAGACAAACTTGATGGTTTTCGAAACCCTAAGGCTCTATTAGTTCCCCAGATCGATATTCATTATTCTCATCTTTTTTCTGTGTTTCCTACTTTTTTCTCACATAAAGAGTTAAATTTACAAAGACTAGTTTCTTGGCCTGGGCGAATGATTCGATTAGCTCATTTGCACGACGTCTCCTAATTTGCATTTTTGAGGAGATGTACAACAACTCTATTTTAATAACATTCTTCTAGAGTGAAAGTGTGTTTCAAATTCTTACAATGATTCAATCTATTCTCGTTTTGAAAGGAAAATTCCAACTTATTGATTATTAGTATTGGGATTTTCATTTTTTTTAAATTTTTCTTCAATGTGTTAAATATTTCCCTGTTTCGTTTTGAGAGAATTCATCTTGTCCTAGAGTAGAGGTTTGAATTTGATCTCCCCACAACTTTGACCTCTACCCAGCGACACGAAAAGGTAATTCATTTTTCTCAATTTCGAATGTTTGTTTCTTCTGGGGAGAAAACCCCTCAGTTTAATTACGTTTTGTGAGATTCGTTTCTCTTTCTGGCATTTTGTTTTGCCCCTTAATTCCCAAAGGAAATTTTCATTTTTTTTTGTTCATAGTATCTACTCTCTGAACCTATTGATCGAAATTTTATAATACAGAGGCCTTGTATAATTTTTTTTCGGCTCTTTATTAAATATTCTCACTATTCTTAAATTGTGTTTTCAGAGTTATCAATTTTATGATTTCCTCCGTACTTCAATATTAGAATGAGACTTTTTTTGGTCTTCTACAACCTTAATTTTTGGTTTCCTCTCCAGTCACATGGTAGCTAGTTTAGAAAATTGTTCTACATGCCATAACCTCTTCCCCAGTTCGTTTTTATATACACAGCCTCGTCATAGTTTTATGTAGACTTAGGCCTACAGTTTGTTAAAAATGCATTGGTTTTCCATTTTCATTGGAAGAACCATTTCTTGTTGTTTTCCCATGTTTAGACTTTGTGAATAGAGTAAAATTGATGATATAAATTTGTAATTGATTTCTCTCGTTATATCATAAATTGAAATGGTTTTTGTTTTCTGTTCATCTTCGTCAAATTGTGATGAGAATTTCGTTAACATATTTTTAAATACGAATTCAATATTTACCATCACTTTATTAGCAGACTTTCCAGTTACCTTATTAACTATATATGTAGTGGTTCTGTAAATTATTTAGAACTTGGTTTTTCTTTTGAATATAGGGAATTATAATGAATATATATATATATATATATATATATATATATATATATATATATATACCCTTCCTTCTGAATTTGAAATCCCAGTTTAAATGTAATGTTGCATCTGTGTATAAATTATTTTCATTTTAGCATTGCACCTTGATCAGCTTCCTTTTGAGATGACAAAATGAACGAGGTATATATATATACATCCCCTCTTCTAATTTTTTATTTAATTTCCAACTTCAATTTAGTTTTATACTTCTATACAATAGCAAATTCATTATTGTAATAATTATTTTATTTGTTTGAAATTATTCATTCAAAGTTTATTTATGAAAAATTAAATCCTCTTAAATTGTCATGATAACTAATATAGGAATCATGTATCTCGAGACATGTAGTTGTTACAACCATTCTGAAGGTTATTCAACCTTTTTCTAGAATACATATTCCTAAAGGTGAATATAGTGATTATTCCCTTTTATAACGTTTATAGTACACATAAAATATACTCGGTTACATCTACTACTTATTTACAGTTTCTTCCTTTCTCTGCACAGGAAGACATTTCTATCCCACTTTTCGTTACACCGGTAAAGTCACTCCATGTGCTATTTTTTTAAATTTTATTCCTTTCATTCTTTATTAGAATCAATCCTAACTTGGTTCATATTATGTATTTCAGGTTTGTAATAATATCTCTATCTTTAAAAACATATATTTATGATCAACTGTCAGGTTGGTTACCCGAATAGTGGAAGCTCTCTACTGTGTAATTCCAATTTATGTTATCTATCTTTATAACATTTTACTTGATCAATGGATCAATAATCTTATGTAATTATAAGCACAATGTAATACATTTAATACTACAGTTCTTACTTCATGTCAATGGAGATGAATTTGACTAATAATTCTGTATATGGCTTGTATAATATTGTCTTCACTATTTTACCATAATAATTTATCAGTAGAACTTTGTCTATAAATTGAACTGTGTACTCCTTTTTCTATATGATATTTAATATAAATCTGTTACTATTTTTATTCTTCTTTTAAATATTCGACCAATTTAATCCCAATTTTTCTGGTAATATATGATATATATTTGAAGTATATATTAGGTGGAAATACATGTTTACTAATATTATTTTACTAGTTTTCCCTTGCTGAAATCACACGTGTTTTATTGACATATGTATTGTAAAATTGATTGGTAAATTTTCAGACATAAATTATGGGAGTCAAGAAACAGATTTAGACCCTATCAAGTGTTCAGAGGTTATGTTTTCTACTCTTAATTTCTAAAGTGTTTATGTAATAGAATAGAAATGTAAATATACCTGTTACAGTTACTATTTTGTTAAATACACATGACAAATCTATAATTCTGCTTCCACATATTAATACACATTACTTTCAATATATATATATATATATATATATATATATATATATATATATATATATATATATATATATATATATATATATATATATATATATATAACTTTCAGCCACAGTTCATCAATTTCCACCATATCTATGTACATCAAAATGACATAAAATATACAACAATATAAAAAATCTCTCATAGATTGAGCATACCAATTTGGTAAATATTATTTTCCACCCAACCTTGAGCTTATTCCACATCTCCCCCCGACTAGTGTCCAATTCCTCCAAAGTATAGAAAAGCCTTGTCTAACTAGGATGTGCTTATTTAATATTGCTTTCCCTCGGCATGTTTCCATAATTGCATTGAGTTAATTTAGGATGTTGTTTTCCTTTAGTCTATGCTTTACTCTTTTTTTCACAAAAGCTTCTTTAAAACTAGTGTTTTCCTCTTTCTAATTTTATTTCACCTCCTCTCACCACTTTACTGAGGTATATTTTATATTTTATTTTCTCCCATCTAATATTTTTATTTTATTATTATCCAAGGATTTTTGGACAATTTTGGGAAAGTCTTAGGAATCTAATCCATCCTCATGGATTTTGACTTCCTGGTCTCTATTTACTCTGTCTTCACCTCATTATATTACTTACACATTTATGTATTAATTTCCACAATTAGTATATTTACATATTTTATTTCCAAGGCCCCCCTGACCATTATGTGTGTTCTCTACTTATAGAACGCTGAAAATAGGAATATTAAATAGCCCCCCTCTAAAATAAAACATCATCCTTGGTGTTTTGAAATATATTTGTTTCTTATATTAGCATTTAATGGTTAAAGTTCTTTCATCATAAATTTCCGCTCCCAATTAGCTTGCTTAGGTGTGAAGTGTTTTCACTACACTTCTAACCGCTATAGTTTATCTCGTTAGAGCTTCCTTTCTTCTTCCCCTGTATGACAATCAAATCAAGTGAATAGATTTATATAAAAAAATTCAATATTGATTATGGAACCAATTTTGATATGATGAAGTAGAGAGATTTTATACCATCATCACCATTCTCATGACCCCAAAATTTTTTAGGTGATTCTCAGTAAAATCATCTGCATGAAATATCATCTTGGTGAATCCTTCCACTACTGTTCTAACAAGTTGAATGTAATTAAATACCTTGGGTCTTTCTACAATCTGCTTCCACTTACTGTATTACTTCTAGTATTATAAAAAATTAGTTCTTCAGTTAATTTCCACTAATGGAATGTGGTTCTTATTCTGACTTGCATCATTGGATATTCGACACTTGTATTTGTATGTAATTTCTACTAATTGCAGAAACTATGCCCGAGTCTTAAGTTTTTCTAGCCCCCACATGCCCATCATGTTTTTAAACATTGGCTTTATCCTCATTCCTACACATAAGATTTTCCCCCAAAAGTATATATACTTTTGGCCATCTCTATTAGGGTAAATCAACTTGGGGATTCAATGGAGTTACAAATTACTTTCCTGAATTCATTGTTTACTTAAAATGCATCAACAATGGATTGTGTAAGTGGAAAGTGCATTTTTTTTGTTAGAGTGTCCATTACTCTCATGATTTCATTAGGTTGTTGCTTGCTGCTTGATAGTACTGAACTAAAGTTCTTTGATACAACTTTCTCCTTCTATTGTCAAAGAGAGAAATAAGTTGGTATATCGGTAGGATGTTGATTTTTTACCTAATCATTTTGCCACTTTAGCCACTATGCCAAGGATTTTATTTCCTCCTTCTTTCATCCCTGGTCACAGTATAGTTTTCTTTTAAATTGTTATAATATTTTTATAACCTGGATGACCTATCTACGGTTTTTGAGGGTATTCATCTAAAATTTCACGGTTCAAACTTGGTACATAATTTTATACTCTTTACTTGCAAACATTTCATTCTTTAATAATTTAGTATTTATCATACAATTTCATGTTGTCGAATCTTAACTTTATAAGGTCTTGCAACAACGATCCTTTCAATTGTTCTCTCACTTGAAATCATGCCCTACTATCTATATGTGTCCAAATTTGATGATTCTGTCCATTTAGACATCAATAATTTGGTTTCCCTTTTACTTATATGTTTGATTTTTATATCAAATTTTCTGAGAAATTTTAGCCCCTTTACTTGTGTGAGACTTCAATCTATTTGAGTAAAGGAATACTGATGATTTGCTATAACTAAAATTTACCTTTCTAGAAGACCCTATTTCCACATTCAATGCATTTATATCAGTATCCAATTCATAGACTCCATAACCTTATTCTTGTTTCTTTGAAATTCAAATTTCGAGATTCATAAACTATTTTGGCATTATTTTGTAGAAATCATTTTATTTTTTCAAATTTTATGGCATTATTCAGAAATACTCATTATTGATCATATTTCTAGTGTCTTATTGAATTCAAGTCAATTTAATATTAAATGTTTCTAATTTTTCTCCAATCTGTCCTTAGCATTGTCATGTGAAACTCACATCGTTTTATTTTTACATGTACTTAAAGTTCTCTAAGTTACAATGTTTGTATCCTCTTTTTCTGGAGCTTGTCCTATCATCTTATGTAAATACTTAGATTAACTTGTTCAATCATTTCAGTAAAATATTGTTTATTAGGTACATGTATACGAGACTGTCACATGATTTTTATATGTACAAAGGTTAACTGTTTAACCTTATTATGTACTTTTTCCACTTCAAAAGACTGTCTTATAAACTTTTAATTCTCAGTTGATCAATTTCTTCATCTATTCTTATCAAGTTAACCATTTATTCATATTTAATTAATGTAACTCCCTAATTCTATAGGCATCCAACAGGTTTCATCCTTCTTTTTAGCAACTAACCTTAGCACTCAACCATCATAGACATGCTTGGTTTTGTATAATTCTTGTCTATCTAAATTAAACTCTTTTGATTGTACGTTTAGTTATAAACATTCAGGCATATTCCCTATACATCCTTAATTTCTAAATTTTCTATTTTTAATTTTTTTGTTTTGAATTGTAAATAAGTCTCCCACGGACTCATTTCCATTAGCTGTCTAACTTGAGCAACATATTTGGAAACTAGTTTATTGTTGTCTGTTCTTGTTGAAATGAAAAAATTTATGGTTCATAGTAACTGCTTTATTTTTCTGTACCAATTTTCCTATTTACTTAGTGCAATTACCTAATTTTCCATCAATTCTCTATTGATTTCTCTGTAACAGATAATATGATTCTATAAAAACAACATTGGAGTTCTATTTATTTAGTTTAAAATTTACCTTCTTCCACTCTTCTTAAGGCAGAAAATTAAAGTTTGTTGCGGAATCATGTAAAATAACCACATATTTGCTAGAGTATGTACCTGCAAATTTTCAGCTTTTCGATCTCTTACTTCCATTAGACTCTCATTTGAGCTGTCCACTATTTTTGTGGCTACTAACCCTATCATGTTTTTCGAATAAAAATTTACAATTGTCCGCTTTCTATATTTTTTATTTTGGTTTTTACAGTTCAACTTCACTGTACTTTGTCCTTTTCTACCCTAATATAAGGCACATATTGCATAATTTTGGTGGACTCCCACAATTTCTTCAGTAGTGAGCTATATCAACTTAGTTCATACCTTTTTGTTTCATTCACTGAAGTGTGATTTTACCTTGTCATAGGTACCCCACAAATCTTCTTTTCACATTTCTTCCGTATTCATATACCTGAAATAAATCTAATTTAGGAGTGAGGATTCCGCATCTCTTTCCTTTTCTTATTTAATGACTAGAGGTTTTATTTAGGAATTATTCCTTCCACTCCATCTTCTTCTGCTCTTTACATATATTTATCCTCACTCTCAGACCTCTTTGAGTTGGGTTCTGTTTCATTTGAAACTATACTTTAAATAAATTTCTTTACGGAATTTTTTTTCTCAATCTTGCCGCAAAAATTTATAGTTAGTATTTAAATGAACAAATTATTATTGAAATTTTGTTTTAAGATTTTAGTATTTAGACTTGGTAGGGCCCCTCCCCTTCCTAGTTCTCCTTACATTTTTTTCTTTGTCTGTCGTAACGATATTGTACTTTTATGCACTAATCCCCGTACTAAGTTTTCTTCAAAGAAATTAGTAATCATAAATAATTTTAAATATTTGATAGAAGAAAATTTTTGAGTATGTTGGAAGTTAATTCCTTGACCAACTTCTCTTGCACTTTCCGCAACCGTTCATTTCTATTCCTTACCTGAACCACTTCATGCTACGTTTTCATCATTACTTCCAACATTTCAGCATTTAGCTCTAGTGGTATTTCTCCACCCATTGGATTTGGTGGTGCTTCTCCACCCATTGGATCCAGTGGTGCTTCTCCACCCCCCCAGTTCCACGTAGACATCTGCTTCTTGCTCATTGTAACTTTTGTACATGATTCTGAACTTCAATCACACTGAACATAGAGTTAGATCTTCACAAAAATTTCATGTAAATTGTTTTTTATCACAACAGAATTTTATTGTTGGGAAACATAAGCCCAGACTTTTTAACATGGGCTATGATACCATTTGTAACAAGTCCACTTACACAATTTTTAATTTTTAATTTTTATTTTTTTTATAGTAATTCTGGTTGTATTCAAAACTCTTGTCTGAAATTTTATCAATTAATGAATCTTGCAACAATACCATTTGACATATTATTGCTGGGAATTTTACTTTTCAGTGGTTAATATTGCATCATTACCTCGAATTTTTTAAGGGAATCTATTTCCTATATTTTCTTAAGAACAAATATTCATTTAATTTATACACGTTCTTCATTAATTTAATTGAGATCAATTTATCCATATTTTTTCATATTTTATATCCTCATAGGATTAGAAATGATGTTCATTATTTTAATGAAATATATATATATATATATATATATATATATTACCCCACAAATATAAATATATTTTGAGCTACTATTCCATTAGATATATTTTATTTTCCATAACTTCTACAGATTTCTAAGTACATTTGTTATATATATCTCCTACAGGAATAAAATTAAATTGATATACATACCTTTAAATTGAATGTCAATGGGTGTATTCAATGCTAACCTATTTCCAAAAAATTAATATATATCGTTTCTCCACCTATATATTTTAAAATTAAAACATACTTAACCATATTGATTCTATGCTCTCTCTCTCTCTCTCTCTCTCTCTCTATATATATATATATATCCATTAAATTCACCAACCATTACTATTTACACACTAAATAAGTTTGGCCTAAGGTATTAATTAATTTTTCATATATCATCACGTTATTTCCCTTCCATTGAACCATTATATGCATTTATCCCTATGCATATTCATAATCAATTACATGAATTTATCACAATTACATCCAATTTGTTACTATGGTGAATGCAATACAACCTGCGTTACAAAATCGAGCCCTTAATAGTTAACATATTACATGTGAAATATGTTACATTTCACTTATTCCCTGATGGGTATACCTTATCATGGAATATATATTTTTAATTAAAGATGGGTATACCTATACACTACCCTATTCTCACCTCTAACACGTATTCCATATAATTACCATGTAAACATTACACATTCGATTACCATCGTTAATCCGTTAATTAAATTTAATGATTGAGAATTCTCCTTGGTTTGTATTATAATTACGCTCTATGCTCCATTTAATAGAAGTTTAATTTCTCTGTTATACGTGACTATTAACAAAGATTTCAATGAGATTATTTTTATCTCTATCTCAGTTTTTTCCCCACCTCATTTACAACACACATTGAATATTTGGTACTATGACTTCATTTGGTCACACGGGTCTCATAAAAATCTTTTCGTCCTTCCTAACAGCCTTGATGGTTTCCAAAACCCTAAGACTCAATTGGTTCCCCAAATATATATTCATTATTCTCATCTTGTTTCTTCCTTTCCCGCATTTTGCTCGGATGGAGAGTTAAATTTACAGAGACTAGTTTCTTGGCCTACATGAACAATCCGGTTAGCTCAATGGCATGATGTCTCTTATACTGCATTTTTGGGGAGATGTCCAAAAATTGTATTTTAATAACCTTCTTCTATAGTGAATGTGTGTTTCAAATTCACATAGTGATTCGATCTATTCTTGTTTTGAAAGGTAGATTCCAACTTGTTTATTGATTATTAGTATTTGGATTTCCTTTTTTTTCATTTTTCTTCAATGTGTTAACTATTTCTCTCTTTCATTTTGACATAATTCATCTTGTCCTAAATCAAAGGTTCAAATTAGATTTCCCTTCAAATTTGGCCACTGCACAACAACACAAAATGGTAATTCATTTTTTCTGGGTTTCGAATGTTGGTTTCTTCTTGGGTGAAAACCCCTCCGTTTAATTATGTCTTCTAAGATTCGTTTCTCTTTATGGAATTTTGTTTTTCCCCTTAATTCCCAAAGAAAATTTTCATTTTCTTATTCATAGTCTCTACTCTCTGAATGTATTTTTCCAAAGTATATAAGACAGAGGCCTTGTAAAAAAAAAATTGGCTCTTTATTCAATCACCTCATAGTTCTTAAATTGCATTTTTTGAGTTATCAATTTTATGATTTCCTCAATACTTCAATATTAGAAACAGATTCTGCTGGATTTTCTACGACCTTAATTTTTCAGTTTCTTCTCCAGTCACATGGTAGCTAGGTCATAAAATTGTTTTGCATGCCAAAACCTCTTCTCCAATTCATTTATATATATATTGTCACATCACAGTTTTATTTAGACTCACGCAAACAGTTTGGTAAAAATTCATCGATTTTCTATTTTCATTTGAAGCTCCATTTCTTGTTGTTTTCCAGTGTTTACTCTTCATGGATAGAGTAAAATTAACGATAGAAATTCATAATTGATTTCTCTCTTTATATCATAAATTGAAGTGGTTTTTGTTTTTTATTCATCTCCCTCAAATTGTGAGGAGAATTTCAATAACATATCTTTACATATGAATTCAGTATTTACCATCACTTTATTAACAGACTTTCCAGTTATCTTATTAATTGTATATGTAGTCATTCTGCTAATTATTCAGAACTTGCTTGTTCTTCTGCATATATGGAATTACAATGAATATATATATATATATATATATATATATATATATATATATATATATAAGGCAGACCCTTCCTTATGAATTTGAAATTCCAGTTTAAATGTAATGTTGCATCTGTGTATAAATTCTTTTAATTTTAGCATTGCACGTTGAGGTTCCCTCTCATATGATGAAATGAATGAGGAATATATATATATATATATATATATATATATATATCCCCTCTTCTAAATTTTTAATTAATTTCCAACTTCAATTTAGTTTTATACTTTTGTATAATAGTTAGATGATTATAGTAATAATTATTTTATTGGTATGACCTTATTCATTTAAAGTTTATTGATGAAAATTTATTTCCTCTTAAATTTTAATGATAACCAATATAGGAATCCTCTATCTCCAAAAATGCAAATGTTACAGTGATTCTATAGGTTATTCACCCTTTTTCCAGAATAAATCTTCCTAAAGGTGAATATCGTGATTATTCCCTTTCATAACATTTCTAGTACAAAAAAAATATACTCTATTACATCTACTAATTATTTACAATTATTCCTTTCTCTGCACAGGAAGATATTTCTATCCCCATTTTTGTTACACAAGTATTGTCACTCCTTGTGCTGATTTTTGAAATTTTATTCCTTTCATTCTTTATCAGAAGCAATCGTAACTTGGTTCATCTTATGAATTTCAGGTTTGTAATAATATCTCTATATTTAAAAACACATATTATGATCAATAGTTTCAGAATATGATCCTCTATTCCTACTCCTTTTAGGTTGGTTACTCGAACAGTGGAAGCTCTCCATTGTGTAATTCCAATTTATGTTATTTATCTTTATAACATTTTACTTGATCAGTGGATCAGTACGCTGTTGTAATTATAACCACAATGTAATAAATTTAATACTACACCTCTTACACCATGTAAATGGAGATGAATTTTACTAATAATTATGTATATGGCTTGTATAATATAGTTCTTCACTATTTTACCATAATAATTTATCAGTAGGATTGTGTCTACAAATTGAACTATGTATGTAGAAATTTAATAAAAATTATGTATCGCCTTGATTCTCCTGGTCTAACAATTATATCCCATTTTTAAATACAAAATCACTTCTACAAAATCTTTGCGGAATTTAAAACACAATCGCCAATAGCAATATCATGAAGAAAGTTCAATCAAATACAACACATATGTTTTTACCAAGAAAGCATAAAGCTAAAAACCCCTCTCTCATATACTATGTATATATCATCGATCATGACATAATCTCATACAAATCTCTAATCCAAGAGCTCTCAATACAATATACAATCGTCTCACGCTGTCATACAAAAATTGGGAAGTTCCTGTGCCAATTTACTACCTCCAGATGGCCTTCCTCCACTTCGCAATCCCAACTGATAGCAATCCATGAATGAATAGAATCTTGCTTTCATTGACAATGTAATCCTCTTGGTCACATCCAATGTGTGTGTGGTTGTATGTGTGCACCCACTAATGTCACAACTGATAGCCAAATTTTCCCCTTCACCTACATCTTAACTAGGTCTCCACTAGATCTGACATGCATGTAGTTAATAGTATTAAATATTTAGTTGCATGTGAGATCATTGATTGTGAATTAATTAATAAAATTCACTGATATTTCACTAGTGTATCTCCAGTTACAACTAGCACAATTGATTTTAACTCACTTAACTGAGTTAAACTACTTTACAACTCTCATAACTACACTTACAACTCGGTTACAACTTCAAACCACTCAGTCACAACTAAGTCCAATTTCATGTCCCACCAACCAACCACTCAACTCAAAATTGACTTAGCTAACTAATTTTCCACTTCAGTTAACTATTTCCAAGTGCTCATTGAGAATAGATTATTGTTTATTGTCTGACTAATATTAATGGATAATAATAGCCACCATGCATCTATAAATGGAACTTTGACATACATCTATAAATAGATCTCATCTATAAATAGAATTTTCTCATGCATATATAAATATAAATCCACCTAAAAATAGCTTGAGGCTCCATCCTAGTGTATATGCATAATTTTCACTAGGATCTTGTTGTTGAATCTCAACACTCCCTCTCAACAATAAAGGGATTATACTTCACCCTGATCCTGTCTCTATGGTATTCAAATTTTATCCTCGTGAGAGCCTTCGTCAAAATGTCTGCATCTTGATCTTTCGTAAGAATGTATTGAAGCAACATGATATTCTACTGCACAAAATATCTGGTATGATGATACCAGATATCTCTATGCTTAGATCTATCATGAAACATAGGATTAATCCAGAGTTTAATGGAACTCTAATTATCACAGTGAATCACTGTTGGACCTAAATAAGAACCAAAAAAACCACCAAAGATCTTTCTCATCCAGATAGCCTCACATGCAGCTTGACTTTCTGCGATGTATTTTTCTTTCGCTGAACTGAGTGCCACAGATATTTGCTTCATGCTATACCGAGAAACGGTTGTAGATCCAATGCTAAAGATTCACCTTGATGTGCTCTTTCTATTTGATGGCCTGCCTGCCCAATCTGCATATGTGAAGCCATGCAACTTCACCTCATCCATATATCTCTACCATAATCCATACATAGATGTGCCCCTCAGGTATCTCAGGACATGCTTTCCCGGCTTCCAAAAGAGCTTGGTAGGCTTAGAAATCACTTGAATTAGCTGGTTAACTGCATAGAAAATGTCGGGTCTCATGTTCACTAGATACATTATTGAACCCACTAATTGTCGATAGATAATAGCATCCACTACCTCTCTATATGTAGCATCCTATTTCCTCCAGTTTCCAAGAAGAGGAATATCCATGGGTTTGCAGCCCTCCATGTGAAACTTACCTAGTATCTCGCTCGCATACTTGCCTTGAGACACAAAAATTTCACCATCTCGCTGCCATATTTCCAATCCAAGGAAATAATGAAGGAGGCCCATATCCTTCATCTTGAACTCCTTTGCAAGGTCCTCCTTGCATGAGTGTATCAGCTGCTCATCACCATTCAATATTAAATCATCAACATAAATAAAAATGATTAAAATCTTACCCTCCACCACAATTTGGTATAGGTTTGCATCCGCCTCACTTTTGGTGAAGCGCAATCTGGTGAAGTAGTTGTTTATCTGAGTGTACCAAGAATGAGATGCTTACTTCATCCCATCCAACGCTCTTTTGAGTCGGCACACTTGCGACTCATTGTTGAAGATCTCGAATCCTTCAAATTTCTCTATGTAAACCTCTTTGTCAATGATCCCATTGAGAAAATCATTCTTTACATCCATTTCATGAATACGCTAGCCCATATGCACTGAGAGTGCAAGGAGGGTCCTTATGGAAGAATAACTTGCGACAAGTGCAAAGTTTTATTCATAGTCAATCCCGTCAATTTGTGAGAAGCCACGAGCCACAAATATGACATTTTATTTCTCAACACTCCCATTAGTAGCTTGCTTTACCTTATAGATCCATCTAAAACCTACCACTAATTTATCAAGTAGCCTTCAAACAATTTCCAAAGTATTGTTTTTGACAATGGAGTCATACTCCTCCACCACTGCATCTATCCATGTGGGCCCCTGCATTACTTCCTGAAAGGAATATTTCTCATTCAGAATACATTTGATCATGAGAGCCATCTATCCATTAAATCAGTTAGGATACTATCTTTATTTGCGCTATGAAGTAGGGGCTCCTACATTCTCTAGAACATCAAGTCTCAGCCTATCAGCTTCTGTGGTACTCCTTTTTCCAGTTTTGATGGTTGGCTCTATGTGAGTGGACTCATCCAATCCATCAACCTCCTCCTCTAGCTGATCCACATCTAGAGACTCATATTTGGGACCAAACAGTTCCTCCTCTGCATGTAATTCTAGCTCCCTCTCAAGAGATAACCGCATGGATTTCCCCTCATCAAATTTTATATCCCGTCGCATAAAAAACATCTTACTATTATATAAATACACACAATAATAATGGGGTGTTTTTGTGTACCCTAAAAATATCCCAACTTCAGCAACTGGCTCCAGATTCTTCCTGGCATTCTTCGTCACATGCACATAAATAGATTATCCAAAAATCTTAAAGTGTGAGACATTTGGTTTCTTACCAGTGAAAGCTTCTTTAGGTGTACTCATGCCAATTACTCTATGAGGAAAATGATTTTTCATATAACCACAGATTTGCATGCTTCTGCCCACTAATGCATTGGTAGGCCCTGATCATGCAACATCGCTCTTGCTGCACCCATGATCATTCTATTCTTCCTCTCCATGACCCCATTTTGTTGTGGGTTATGAGGTGCTATGATTTCTCTTTGAATTCCTTATTTTAAGCAGAATATTTGAATTCATTGGAGATGTATTCTCCACCATTATCGCTCCTCAGAGCCTTCACTTGCTTCCTCGACTCTTTCTCCACTGATTCCCTAAACTCAAATAACTTTTAGAATGTTTGATCCTTCTTTTGCATGAAGAAGGTATAGCATTTATGAGAAAATTCATGAAAAAAATAATATAATACTTATGTTTTTTTGTTGAAGCAACTAAGAATGCTCCACACATGTTAGTGTGAACTCTCTCCAGGATCACCGAAGCAAGGTTCTCCTTTTCATGAAAGGTGGACTTTACAGACTTCCCCATGGTGCAACTCTTGCACTGATCTAACTGAGCAAGTGTTCCCATTGGAAGTCCAGTAGATATTTGCTACATGACTTTCAAGGCTCCATGATGAAGATGGCCCAATCACCTATGCCATAATTTGCCCTCATCTCGGCTCACCACTTTTTCTGCCTTTCCAATCATGGCAATGCATCTCTCTATCTCCATCTTGTAGATATTATTAACTCAAATCCCTATCCTCTTTGCTTGAACCATTGTTTTATATCGCAATAAATATTTTCTGTCACTAAAAACAATGTCATAGGCTGTGTCCTCCAACATTTCCATACAGACAAAGTTTTTCTTCAGACCTAGAACATGCATAACATCTTTAAATCGAAATCGTTTACCTAACTCCCTCTGAAAGGTAATGGTACCAATGCCAGTCGCACTATATCATCCATCGTCACCCATCTCTATATGCATCTGGAGATCTTTCTCCTCCAAGTCACTGATAATCTACTTATCTCCCGTCATGTCGAAGGAAGCACCAATATCAAAATACCACACCGAACCCAATGCAATTGACACCATGCACGCGATCAAGGAGAAGTCAAGTTTAAATTGCAAGGCAAGGGCCTCACCAGCTGCATCTCCAATAAAATTCTTGTTCTTCTTCTTCTGCGGTGAGTTAGTAGAAAGATACCCATGTTTGTGACAGTGAAAACACTTAACCTTAGACATATCCATCTTCTTTCCTGTAGACTCAAATTTAGAATGGAATTTATTCCCCTTCCCCTTATTTTCCATGGAATCCAAAGAAAAATACTCTTCATCATCATGCTTTGATGAAGAGCCATCTCTGGTGTTTTGTCTGAACTCCTACACCATATCTTACCACAATAGTTTGCAATCTAGAAATTTTTCTCATCCATTGACAGAGTCTTCATAACTGTGCCATATCTTAGGAAGTCCCAAGAGAGCCAAGCTCACCAAATCATCATCAGCATCAGTTATCCCCATACTCCCCAATTCATCTCGACATTGAAAAAAATTCATGAGATAATTTTGAATGTTTTAAACCTTTTCCATCTTGATGTTCCTGAGTTTATCTTTAAGCACCAATTTACTATGGTCGTTGTTGCTTTGGAAAAGATCCATCAAAGCCTTCCACATAGAATATGGTGTGGCTTTCCCATGAAGGTTTGAGACAATGTGGTCTTTTACACCTTCCGACAGAATCCTCCTCACCTTTTCCACTTTCTTTTTCCATACATCAAGTAATGTAGCATCGGTCAAAGGGGTCTTAGGAACATCACTGTCCTTCCAATAAATTTCCTTCTAGAATGACCTTCCAAGAAATCTATAACTCAACTATAGCACCAAGAAAGTCTTTCTCGAAATTCGAATTCTTTCCACCAACAAACTCAACACCTGCTTCAAAATTACAATCTTTTGTGCTCTGATACCATGTAGAAATTTAATACAAATTATGTATTTTCTGGATTCTCCTAGTCTAAAAATTATAGCCCACTGTTAAATACATAATCTCTTCTACAAAATCTTTGCGAAATTTAAAACACAATTTCCAATAGCAATATCATGAAGAAAGATCAATCACACGTAAAATAGAATTTTTTATTGGGAAAGAATAAAGCTAAAAAAACCCACTATCATATATTATGTATATATCATGGAACATGAAACAATCTCATACAAATCTCCACTCCAAGAGCTCTCAGTACAATATACAATTGTCTCACACTATCATATAAAAATTGGCAAGTTACTATGCAAAGTTACTGCCTCCAGACAACCTGACTCAACTGTGCAATCCTAGCTAATAGCAATCCCTGAATGAGTGGAATCTTGCTTAACTTGACTGCACAATACTCATGGGCATATCCAATGTGTGTGTGGTTGTATGTGTGCACCCACTAATGTCATAACTGATAGTCAAACTTCCCCTTTCACCTACATCTCAACTGGGTCTCCACTAGATATGACATGCATGTAGTTAACAGTAGTAAATCTTCAGTTGCATGTGAGATCAATGATTTTGAATTAGATAATAATTAATTCACTGATCTCTCACTAGTGTATCTTTAGTTACAACTAGCACAAATAAGTTTGACTCACTTAACTCAGTTAAACTACTTTACAAATGTCATAACTACACTTCCAACTCTGTTATAACTTTGAATCACTTAGTCATAACTAAGTCCACTTGCATGTCCCACCAACTAACCACTCAACTTCAAAATCACTTAGCTAAATTTTTTTCCACTTCAGTTAACTATTTCTAAGTGCTCATTGAGAATATATTATTGTTTACTATCTAAATAATATTAAGGGATAATAATAGCCAACATGCATCTATAAATAGACATGTAATCTATAAATAGAACTTGTGCATACATATATAAATAGACCTCATCTATAAATATATTTTTCTCATGCATCTATAAATAGAAATCCACCTAAAAATTTCCTGAGGCGCCATCCTAGTGTAGGTGCATAATTTTCACTAGGATCTTCTTGTTGAATATCAATAGTGTACTCCTTTTTCTATATGATATTCAATAGGAATTTTTTGCTATTTTCATTATGCTTTTAAATATTCAGCCATTTTAATCCCAATTTGTCTGGATATATATGATATATAGCTGAACTATATCTTAGTTGGAAATACATGTTTACTGATATTCTCTTACTACTTTTTCCTTTCTAAAATCACAGGTGTTTTATTCACTTATCTATTGTAAAATTAATTAGTAAAATTTTAGATATAAATTATGGGAGTGAAGCAACAGATTTAGACCTTATCAATGGTTTAGAGGTTCTGCTTTCTTAGACTTAATTTCTAAATTTTCTATGTAATAGAACACAAAATTTAACTATACCTATTATAGGCACTATTCTATTAAATACACATGATAACTCTGTAATTATGCTTCCATAGATTAATACAAATAATTCTCAATATATATATATATATATATTTCAGCCACAATTCATCAATTTATACCATGTCTATCTACATCAAAATGACATAAAATATCCAACAACATAAAATATCTCTCATAGAATGAGCATACCAATTTGTTAACTAGGATGTGCTTATTTAAGCTTTCTTTCCCTCAGCATGTTTCCTTCACTGTGTCCAGTTAATTTAGGATGTTGTTTTCCTTTAGCATAGGACTTACTTTTGTTTTTTCCACAAAATCTTCTTTAAACCTAGCTTTTTCCTATTTCCAGTTTTATTTCACCTCCTCTCAGTACTTTCCACTTTACTGAGGTATCTATTAGATTTTTTTTTCTACCATCTAATTTTTTTATTTATTTTTCTCCAAGGATTTTTAGAGAATTTTGGGAAATTCTTAGGAATCTAATCCATCCTCATGGATTTTGACTTCCTGGTCTCTATTACTTTGTCTTTACCTCATGGTATTATTTCCACATTTATATATTAATTTCCACCATTAATATATTTACATATTTTATTTCTGAGGTCCCGCTGACATTTATGTTTGTTCTCTATTTATAGAATACTAAAAATAGGCATATTACACAGAAATACTTATAGCACTTTCAGAAAAGCATAATAGGCAAGTTCTTGGTAAATTATTAACAAAAATTATTATTTTTGAACTATATGTAAGTTTAAATAATATGTATTGTTTAGTGTGTATCATGCAGATCCAAAAAATGATGAAACTCGATAAGATTATTTCTAATCTAAGACCAAAAGAGCATAAAAGCTTGATGGAAAAATTGCAGAAGGATGAATAAGGTGAATGAAAAAAATACTATCGATCCAATATGAGTTTATTTTTTGAAATTTCATTAATAAAATACTTTAAAATATTAGGTAACATGTTTCAAAAAATCTATTAATTTAGATATGTTTAATTATCTGTAGGGGCCAACAACAAAGAAAAGAAATGTTGCTCTAAGAAAAAAACAAAATAGAACATCAAATGAAAATGAATTGCTCATTAGCTCATCTGGATTGGTGCTGGAGGTTAACGAAAGGAGGGAAAAATTTTACAAAAAATTGAGGGATCTAGTGGAATGAATGTATAGACATTATTTCCACTTACAATACGAAAATAAATCCAATGAATCCAAGAACCAAAATTTATTTAAACTACACGAAGAGTTTCCAGAGAATTGGCCAATGAGACATGTCATACTTTTAATAGAAAAAACGTACAAAAATAAAAAATAAGGATTGAGAAGGTATTATTCCTTTAAATATTTTGATAGAATTATATGTATATATTACTACAAAAAAAAACATTTGTAAATATTAGTTTTGTTATATTTAGTTTTCATATATCAATATAAAAATTAAATATTTTATTATCATGTTACTTTTTTAGGAAGATTATAAAAATATCAAAGGATGAACGAGCTCATATCAGAAATATGCAAGTAGGAATGTTCAAAAAGGTGTACAAGGAGATGGTAAAAGAAATGGAAATAATTTCATCACACGAGAAGTCATCTCAACAACAACGTGATTCAAATGTAATATGTAATCATTGAATTTTTTGATTAGGTACAATAAATAAATAATTTATCATTAAATATTAAATTTCAATTATTTTCTTACAGAAAATAAAATAAAATGGAACCCATCACTGTAAGGAAAAGACCCTCTAGCGGAGGTTATAAACGAGGTTTTTGATGTTATAAAATTGGCCAAAATTGTCAAAAAACATTTTCTACAACATCCGTTTTTGGTAACACAGCTTTTGGCAGAGCTTTTAATGGAATTTCAACACAACTTAAAAACTTGGGTGGCCAGAAGTTATTATGGATGTTTTTTTCATTGGTGCACTACTAAGGTGTGAACGCACCAGTGCGTGTCATATAGACGGTCAACTCGGGATAGTCGAAGGTGCATGCACTGGGTCGTAAAGGTATACAACCGCACTAGGCGTACTGTAGGTGATACAATGCACTAGGCCATTCTAATTCATATTGGGATTTGTGTGGTGCCCATATGTCATATAAACGCACCGGTACGTAGCCTTATTGAATCGCACCGGTGCACAGTATCAGAAAAATGCACCGATTGTTCTAATTCGTATTGGTATTTTTTCTATGCCCATAGGTCGTACAAATGCATTGATGTGTAGTCTGACATAAACTCAATGGTGCACAATATTGCACAAACACATCGAGATTTATAATTGGTATTAGTATTTGTGTGGGGCCCATGGGTCGTAGAAATGCATCGGTGCATTGTTTCATACAAATGCACCGGTATACAGTAACTAACATGCACCAATGTTCATTTTGTATTTTTTAGAAACATCGACCTGTGACAGTGTAATTATTGTGATTTATTTAAATTCATTATTCATCAAAAGTCGACACATCTTATAAAAATATTCATATTAATTAATTTTTTATATCATATCATCATATTTCACATCTCTTCAAAATATATTTAATCATACATGGTGTTACATTTCACAACAACAATAGAGAACATAGTAGAATAAATTAAAACATATTTTATTATATATATAAATGAATAAGAACGTATTTGTCATACAAAATGGGATAGTTCTTGGTATTCCTTTGTCTTTCAATTGGGACACTATGTCCATTACGTTAAAAAAAATGTCTGATTTTACATACAAATATTTCAAAAAATAAAACGCCTTTCTTTGATTTCCAAACATAATGATCATCATTCTTCGCTTGAACTGTTGTCACTACTTGAACTACTTCCATGACTTGGGTTATTTTCAAGAATGTTTTGTTCACGTTTTTTATTGTTTTCTTCTTATTCAACTCCCATCTACAAACATAAAAATAAATTGTAATGAGTGTATACACATTTTTGATAATAATGAAAATTACAATATTAAATAATATACATCAATGTAAATTGAAAATAAATGACGTACCATAGCAACAATTGACTCATGAACTATACACATTCTTTCAAAACCATGTAGTATGCCATATTTCAAGTTTTCATCTATTGGCACAGTTCCATACTTTATTTCCTACAAGTTTTATACCCCATAACAAATAATATATTTAATATAAAAGTTTTTTTTGTTCTATTAATTATAGACGGAGCTAAGTAAAACAAGATCGATAGATGCTTACAAATTCCACAATTAATTTCTAATATGTCAACATATACTCACAACCCATATTTAACCTAATGTCAATCAATTCATCTAATGGTTCTTCTTTGTATGTTGGCACCTCTTTAAAGACATTCAATGATGATTTTTGTAAAAAAACTTGGAATATACAAAAATGAAATCTATTTAAGTTGCTATAAGGAAGTAAGAATTACTCACAAACTTAATTATCAACCCTTTTTGTCCTTGTCATCCTATTCTATGTGCTAAATGGGTTCCATTTTCTTTTATTTTCTACATGAAAATACTTGAAAATTAATATTTAATGCTAAATTGTTTATTTATTGTACCTAATGATCGAAAAATTAAATGATTACATATTACATTTGAAACATGTTGTTGTTGAGATGGCTCCTCCTGCGATGCAATTTTGTCCATTTCTTTGACCATCTCCTTCTACACCCTTTTGGACATTCCTACTGGCATATTTTTGATATCAGCTCATTCATATTTTAAGATTTTCATAATCTTCCTGAAAATCTAATATGACAATAGACTATTTAATTTTTATATTGATATATGAAAAGTAAATATAACAAAACTTTTATTTATAGATGATATTTATAAATAATTTTAGAAAAATATTTCACGGAATATTACTTTTTCATCCTTTTCTTTTTGTTGTTGTATATTTTTGCCTCTAAAAGTATGACATGTCTCATTGAACAATTCTATGGAAAATCTTCCTTTAGTTTAGAAAAAATTTGGTTCTTCGAATAATTGGATTGCTTTTTATATTGTAAGTGGAAGGAACATCTATACATTCATTCCACTAGATCCCTAAAAATTTTGTAAAATTTTTTACCCCTTTTCCTAACCTCCAACACCACTCCAGATGAGCTAAGGAGAAATTCATTTTCACTTGCATGTTCTATTTTTTTTCTTTTCTTAGAACAACATTCATTTTCTAAGTTGTTGGTCCCTGTAGAACATTAAACAGATGTGAATTAATACATTGTAATGTTATCTAATAATATTAAGTATATTATTAATGAAAATTAAAAAAGGAAACAAATGTTGGATCGATAGCATTTTTTTCATTCACCTGATTCATCATTTTGCAATTTTTCCATCAAGCTTTTACACTCTTATGGTCCTAGATCAGAAATCATCTTATCAAGCTTCAACATTTTCTGGCTCTGCATGATATACAATAAAAAATACATATTTGTTACACTTATATTTCAAAAATAATATTTTTTGTAAAGAATTTACAAATAACTTGCCTTTTTTACTTTTCTTGATGTGTTACTAGTATTTTTGTAACTTGATATTTGTCAGCCATTTCTTTATCAATATGAAATTTGTACCATATCATTCATTAATATTGTTTATAAATAAATTACCAACTTTTTAGGTAAAAAAAAATATCAAGAAACCAATGCACTTTTCATGGTGTATATATCGATGTCCGTGCGTGCTGGTCTTATAAAGACATTGTCCAAATAGTATAAAACAACGTACGGAGCTTTATTTGAACAAGGAGCACCAATGCATTACATGTTAAGCACCGCACCGATTAACACAGACAAAATGATAAAAATCGTCTAGTGTTAGTTTTTGTAGCATATGGTGTCGTGAAAAGGGCAGTGTGGCCTATTCTTATAAACGCCTTGCAAAAACAAGGTACCACCATACAATGATCTCTGCCAACTAGGAGATCTAGTGTGATGTGTTATATGTTACATGGTGCACTGATTAACACAATAAAAAATCGTTTTTGTGAAACAGTACGTGTGCGGTGCGCCATAATGAAATAGCGCGTTGGTGCCCTATTTTACACATGGCACACAAATTAAAACAAATGTTTTAATTTTTTTTATCAAACAATGCATGCATGGTGTGCTAGGACAATCCAATGCACCGGTGCCGTAGGTTACGCCAGGTGCACCGATTAAAAAGATCCTGTTTTTTAAAAACCCATGCGAGGGCCGACGTGGATTGGGATCTGAATATGAAAGTTGTCCTATGTGTTGGATGTCATAGGCCTATTGTTGGGTGCAGGAATTACACTTAAGTAAAAATCCTCAACATTTAATTTTCAACCCAGGGGATTGTAAACTTAGAGAGGAAGCACAGGAAATGCCAGAGATGGTATAAATATTTCCAATCTCAACTCCTACTTTTGAAAAGAAGAATTACAGAATCAATCTTTAGAGAAGAAAGATTAAAACTCAAATCATCAAAACAATCTGAGGCTAGAACAAGAAGAAATTTACTCGTAAAATAGATTGAGAGATAAAGAGGAGAAATCACTCTAGCCAAATATTGATTAGCTACTGAGAATGTATTTCCTTCAACAAAGACACTTTAGCAGTTTCCAACAAATGGGCCCCTTCAATCCTGCATATATAAAGATATCCTTCTTGCGAAAAATCAATCTTGCACGAGTGCAGTATTCCTGCACTAGTGTAGGAATCAACGATTTATGTAGAAAGTGTAAGGTAATGTCTTTACTAAAAAATATTTTCTTCATGCAAGGGCTTTGAACTTTCTCAAGTACACAGCACTCAGATCCAATACCAAGAAACTAGTTCTTTTACTCGATCCAGGCTTCTTGCACCTTAATGTTTGATCCTTGAAATCAATAATTCATCACTGTAGTGTGATAAAACAATAAAGATGAATATCTGTAGAGAATAAGAAAATATTATTTTTAATTAAGATATGACTGAAAGCAATAAAGCTGTTAGAAGTAAGCTAGAAAGGCTTGCTACATTATGTTATCTAACGCTGGTGCGAGAAAAATTCTCGTTCTTGAACCAGGGAGAAACCAAACCAATGTGCGGGAAATAAATAACACACCAATGTGCACTAGTGCTGGAATCAACCAAGAAAATGAAATAAACCAGATCGTGAAGAAAATAAATAGCATAGCAACATGCACTGGTGCAGGTAACTCCTCCTACTCGAACCAGACAAGGGAAAGAAATCAACCGTGCAAAAATCAACTTAACTACTTCACGTAGCAAATCTGCTTTCCATTCAAATAGAAATTCAAAGACTTCAAATTGAATCACACTCAATGGTTTAATCATAAATTGCAAAAACAACAAGGAGGGAGAGAATGCTAGTTTGGTTGGGCCCTTGACCAACCAGCACGCTTCCCTTTCAAACGAAAATGTTACTGAGAATTAATTCATCAAATATTTAAGCCAAAGATAAAATGTACAGAACATGAGGTGGAGCTCCTTTTATTAGACTCTGAAAGAAATTACATACATGATTACATATCTAGCCCAGATTTGGGCGATAACACAAAATAGTCTTGTTACCGCCTCTTCGTTCTATTCAACTCTCAAAACATTGAACTGTTTGTCCTATTTACATTTCTGCTTATATAGATCCTTTTGGCCGCAGGCCAAAAGGATCATTTACCATTACATAATCAATTACAGAAATCATTGCAACAGATTACATAACCGATTGCAGAATAAGCTTTCGGACTTCAAAATTAAATCACTTTTACAAAATAGGACGCAGCTATCTCCAGGTGTCTATGTATCTTAAGTCCGATCTCAGCTACTCTCTATTTTCCTGTTGTCATAGCTGTGACTCGACTACCTTCAGATGTATCCTCATTGATCATATCCAAAATAGGCAGTCAACCTAAGTAATCTGGATTTGCTACCAAGATTCATGGCACTGGTGTGGTGCGGGATCTGTTCTGCACCAAAAATTAGCAATCAAGATAAGTGGTCATATATTAAATAGCATAGGAGATAACGATAAGTTATGAAAGTAATTCTAATCAAGAAATCACGTAATATATTGTTAATAAATGCTAATATAAGTTAAAAAATGTAAAACATGAAGTTTATGGAAAATGTGTCATCGTTCTCGCACTAGTGCAGGATGAGGGCACATAAGATGGGTAAAACAGGGTAATGATTATGATTTGGAAAGGGAAGAATGGTAAAAAATAATGCAATTTAGGGAACTAACATCCTCCCATCCCTAAACTATTGTGTCTCCTCAGACAACTTTTTTACCTTTGCAAAAAACCAAAATTTTTGAATTCTCTAACTCAGTCCTATTCCGGCATGTTGTCTTCAGGTTGCAGTGTTTCGGGGTTCTTCCTCTTGATATGCCTTAAATTCCTCGAAAACTTGTTTAGCTTCCTGAAACAACATCCAGCCCAATATTTCCAAACTCTAACCTCACTTTTCTTTTGCTTGAGCTTTGCCATCAATTCTCCTCTGCTTTGTTCCTTCTCCTCTTGTGCTTTGGTCACAAGCTGCTCCAAGTTTCGTACTTGGAGTTCTAATTATACTATGTGAGCAACAGTAGTCACTTCCTCTGCCTCAGCACGGGCTTTCACTAGCTTCAGAACTTCTATATCTCCCATTGTCACATCAAGTAACGCTTCCTCCAGTAGTCCTTCTTTTTCCGGTTCCTCTCTCTCAGGTTCTTCTTCTGGTTCATCTTCATCTTCCAAGTTTTCTTCCTCAGGCTCTTATTCTTCTTCTGGGTCTCCTTCCTCAGGTTCTTCCTCCTCTTCCAGCTATTCTCCCTCAGTTTCTTCCTCTGGTTCTTCTTCTTCTGGGTCTTCTCCCTCAGGTTCTTCATCAGGTTCTTCTTCTTGTGGGTCTTCTTCCTTCGGTTCATCTTCATCTGGTTCCTCATCTAATTTTTCTTCGTCTTCTTCTGGTTCTTCCTCATGGGTCGTGGCTTCTTCTTGTACTGGTGTAGGATGGGGTTCCATATCCTATGAGGTTTGTGATTCTTCTTCTACATATGAAACCTTTCTCTTCTTTTGGGGCTTTCTCATAAGATTTACTAGTGCAACATCGTCCCCAATTTGTGCAATATTTTCTGCAAATAGAAGAACCGAAAAACTCTCGTGCTCTGAGGCCTATGCCTATGCACCAATTGTTTCCTTAGTGGAAGACGATGCCTTCCCTTCTGTTGATTTCTCTTTCTACCTCTTTTTCGCACTACAGTGAGAAGGACTTTCGTTTCTACTTCTATTCAAGCCCTTGTTTGTACTAGGGGCCTATGTCTTCTCTTCCTCTGCCAAATTCCTGTGCAGCTATTTTAACATCTCTTCCCATATCATACCTTTGCTTTCTAACTACTTTAAGACTAGGATTTTTATCAGGCCATGGTGGTATAATCGTGCATCGGCCTGGTCCTCCCTTCCATCCTATATACTTCTGCCATTTTATCCAAAATTTTGAGCAAAAAGTAGGGGAAGTTCATTCTCCAACGAATGTGTCGGCCTCCTTCAAAATTTTGTAGAAGTATGAAATGATACACCAGGGTAGAGGTGTATCTCCCTTCGCAGGTCACAAATTTCTGCAAAACAAACAGAAGATCCTACCATTGACCTAACAGAGCTTTGCACGGAACTTTGCGTTTCTAATTGACCTCCATCTTCTTATCCACGACAAAACGCTGCCAACGTTTACCTTCCAGCCGTTGGTTTTTGAACGATTCCACTCCCGTATTCTCCAGACTTGTTGCTGCTGCTAAAAATTTCTTTGTGACTTTAAATTTGAGAGGCCCAATTCTCACTTGGCCATTTTTTAAATTTCTTGCAAATTGTAAGGCAACGTCCCTGTCATACCCATCGAACTTCTGCAGGAACTATAAAAATCCCGACTCCCACAACAATGGAAGACAACTGTGAAATTTTGTATTTTGCTCAATCTTACTGAGGTATAGGGGTTCATTTCGGACGGGCGAAATTGCTGCTATCAGTTGTGAACGTTGAGTTATGAGGTTTGCATGCAACACTGGGGGATCAATTTCTCATAAATAGGAATTTAACCGTTCGTGTCTCCGGTTTACCTGCCTTAGGTACTCATCATTCCTAGCTAGGCTCAATTGGTACGTGCAACGACAGTTTAACGGTCAGGTAAAATGATGACGAGATGTTTGGAATGAAGGTAGGAGTGGGGGAGTTATGAGTGAAGGACATTTCACATTATGGCAGAATGGGGTGGATTATATGCAAATAACAATTACAAAATTTCATATTCCTTCATAATTACAAAAAAAGTCTTAGCATTCATTTAAAAAGATCATGATTCTTACTTAATAAAACTTTGTACTTTCAACTAATTTCCTCCTAAGTAATATAATAGCATAACTGCTTATCAATGATATGAAGAACATCATATAACTTTTCATCATGAACACTTTCTTATGCCCTATGATAATCTGTAATGCTGCTGATGAGGTGCATGCCTGTGCTGATATTTGCACCACGTAAATCATTCTACTGGTACCTTTATTCTCATATCATATAGGACAATATGCTTGCACTAGTGCAAGCATAATGTTAAAACAGAGAATTAAAATATAGGCTAGATTTCACATGATTTCTTTAACTTATTCTGAATTTTGCTTCGCCCTTTGATGCTTTAGAGCACAAATTTCTTGCACTTCATGAGGGAATAAAGGAGCGGGAAAAGGAAATTTTAGAATGGGAAGGAATTCTATCACAGGGATTCTAGGAAGCTACCAAAGAGGGAAAATAGAAGTGGGATAGGGGAAAAAATTTCAGGGTTAAAGTGGGATTTCTTCGAAGCGGATAGGGTGAATTTAGAATAATATGGGAAGGTTAATTATACTAGGATTCTGAGAAGAAAGCTGAGGGAAAATTATGAAATGGGATATGAAGAAAGGCAAAATAATTTCTAGAAGGTCTGCCTGCACCAGTGCAAGAAAAATCACTGCAGCGAGAATTAAGTGTTACTTGAAAAAAATGTCCATGCTAATTACCCCAATTGTACAAAGGTTGGTTCTGCTAAACCTTCTTTTACTTCAGTGGTCACTAGAATATCTAAAGATCAAGCAACATTCTCTTTTTATTAGAAATTTTTGATCTTCTCGCCAGCAAGCTGGTTTTCACGTTGATCCTTCTACAATCATGTCAGTAGACTGATTTTCATAATTACAAGAAATTATTTTTTCTTACATTTTTTATTTTTATTTTATTTTTATTAATTTTTTTTGAAGAAGAGGGATTCAAATTTTCAAGAGGTTGGTATTACCATTTACCTCTACTGTTCCAAATTTTCGCTGAACTTTTTGTGTAAAATATTTCTTGGCAAGTGGTTGAAAATATTTCCTTAATCTATGTCCATTTGCCAAGAATACTGTATCCTGTCCATCAATAGTTTTGACTTCTACAGCTCCATTCTCAAATACTCAAATTACTTTATATGGTCCCATCTAACGTGTATGAAATTTCCCTTTAAAAATTTTAAATCTAGAATCATAAAGGAGTACCCAATCACTTGGTTGGAACTGCTTTTTCTAAATGGACTTGTCATGCCACCTTTTCCGTTGTTGTTGGATTAATATGTTTTGCTGAACAAAATCTCTATGAAATTAATCTAACTCATTTAACTGAAGAAGACGTTGTCGTTGTGCCTCAGAGAGATCGAGTCCTAGCTGAACTGCAGTTCTAAAAGTTTTGATCTGGAACTCAATCGGTAACAGAACCTATTTTCCATATACCATCTCATATGGTGTGTGCCCCGTACTATTTCTCCAAGTGGTTCTGTATGCCCACAAAGCTTCTGGTAATCTTTCAGCCCAATATTTCCGATGCATATTCATTGTCTTTGTGAGAATGGACTCGATCACCTTATTTGTAGATTCCACCTGGCCATTTACTTGTGGGTGGTACAGTGTAGACTTTTGGTGCTGGATCTTGTATTGCTCCATCACTCCCTGTACTAGATTAGAAATAAAATACAAACCATTGTTAGAAAAAAATTCTCTAGGCACACCAAATCTAGTAAAGATTTCAGAAAAGAGAAAATCAACAACAACTTTTTCTATAACAAAAGAAATAGCTTTAGCTTCCACCCATTTTGTAACAAAATCTGTACAAACCAAAATATGTTTTTTACCTAATGATGTTGGATTTATTGGCCCCAAAAAATCAATAGCCCATTTTTCAAAAGGCTCAATCATAACTTAAGGATATAAATACATTTCATTGGTTTGATTAGGTTGGCCCATTCATTGACAACTATCACATCACCTGGCATACTGCTTGGCATTCTTATACAAAGAGGGCCAAAAGTAGCCAGAACGTAATATTTTATATGCAGTTCGCTTGTCAGCGAAGTGGCCTCCACCAGGTTCATCATGAGAAGATTTCAATATGTCAAACACTTCCTCCTCTCTTACACATCTACGGATAATAAAATATGGACCAGTGTAAAAGAGGTCTCCTTGAATCCAGGAGTATGCAGCACTTTTCTAAATAATATTCCTCTTTTCATGAGCGGGCAAGTGAGGTGGTGTTTTTCCAGTAACCAAATAATTGGCGATGTCAACAAACCATGGAGAATCTGTAGACACAACAAAAATATGTTCATCTGGAAAATCATCATTAACAGAAGTTACGTCACTAGGATTATCTAGTCTAGAAAGAAAATCTTCTACAACATTCGATTTTCCTGGTCTATCAACAATAGTAATATTGAATTCCTGCAACAATAGCAACCACCTAGTCACTCTACTACTAGTCAATGGTTTGTTCATCAATTATTTAATTGCGGAATGATCAGTATGAACAAATACTTCATATCCTGTGATACAGTGTCTGAACTTATTAATTGCGAAAATTATAGCTAAAAACTCTTTCTCTGTAACTGTATAATTTAATTCAGTGGAAGAAAAATTCTTACTAATATGATAAATAGCATGTTATTTCTTTTCTTCCTCTTTTCCCAAAGCTGTGCCAACAGCCAGGTCTGAAGCATCGGAAGAAATATGAAAGGGCAGGGACCGGTTTGGACCTCTCAAGACTGACCCCTGCACCAAATTTTCCTTTAATGCTTCAAAAGACTGTTGGCAAGCCTTGGACCAAGAAAAATCACTATCCTTAGCTAGAAGTCGAAAAAGAGGAGTAGCTATCTTAGAAAAAATTTCAACGAATTTTCTAACCAACATGTCCTAAAAAACCTCTTACTTCCCTTTGAGTTTTGGGTGCAGGAAGATGCAGAATGATTTCGATCTCTGCCAGATCAACTTGGATACCTTTGTCAGAAATCAGATGGCCAAGTACCACTCCTGCTTTGCAAATTAATCTACATTTCTTGTCACTCAAATCAAGGTGGGATTCTTGGCAACGAAGAATTACTTTCTCCAAATTTTAGAGAGCTTCCTGAAAAGAATTACCAAACACAGAAAATTCATCCATATAAATTTCTACAAAATCAAGATCACCAAAAATAGCCAAGACTGCCCTTTGAAAGGTAGCCAAAGCATTACATAATCCAAATGGAAGCACTTTATAAGAAAAGGCACCCCATGGGCATGTAAAATTAGTTTTATCCTGATCTTCGCACTAATACATTTGGCAGAAATTCTGACACTTGGTTCCGACGCTTTTGACCAAATGTCGGAAATTTCCCCAATTTTTTTCCATCCCGCTCGAAACCATCGCTATACTGACATTTATAGAAAATTTTTGCAATACCGACACTTACAAAAGTGTCGCAATTGCGACGTTTTGAGGAAGATGTCGCAATTGTGACACTATGGCCCAAAGCGTCGCTATTGCGACGACTGCCTCCAAATGTCGCAAGTGCGACACAATGTCTAAGTGTTGCAATTGTGACGTTTGGAAGCACCCATCGCAATAGTGACGCTTTTTCTGCCATCGGTATAATGACACTTATATGTGTGCTACATAAAAATACGAAACTTATATGCGCACTACATAAAAATTATTTTATTGTTTCGTATCCATCGCAATAGCTACATTAACGTCTGATATCACGCCCGCATTTGCCCTCCGCTCTTACAGAACAACATTCACCCTTAGCTCTTGCAGAACAAAATTTTCCCTCAGCATTCGCCCTCAGTGTTCACCCTCAGCTCTTGCAAAATGGTAAGTTCTTACTGCAGGCCCTTCCTCCTATAGTAGGGTTGACTCTATTTGGGTTTTTTTGGTCAATTCCATTGGATTGTGTTAGGCTGTAGGGTTCTATCTAGATGTCAAGAATCAAGATTCAATACCCTATATTATCTTCATCACCTAATACAAGATTTAAATTTTTCCCAAAGAAACGCTTATTAATTTGGCAGCCATTATCTCTCCCTGCTTTAAAAACCCTACATTTAAATGAAAACAAGCATTGCATTTCAACTACAAAAATCTATTAGTGTTCAAATGTACATGTGTGCTACATTAACGTTTGATATCACGCGTGCATTCGCCCTCTGCTCTTGCAGAATAGCATTTGCCCTCAGCATTCGTCCTCAACATTTGCCCTGAGCTCTTGCAGAACATCATTTGCCCTCAGCATTCGCCCTGAGCTCTTGCAGAATAGCATTCGCCCTCAGCTCTTGTAGAACAACATTTGCCTTGCATTCACCCTTAGCTCTTGCAGAACATCATTCTCCCTCAGCTCTTGCAGAACAACATTTTCAAAATGGTAAGTTCTTACTACAGGCTTTTCCTCCTATAGTAGGGTTGACTCTATTTGGGTTTTTTTGGTCAATTCCATTGGATTGTGTTAGGCTGTGGGGTTCTCTACAGATGTCAAGAATCAAGATTCAATACCCTCTATTATCTTCATCACCCAATACAAGATTTAAAATTTTCCCAAATAAACGCTTATTAATTTGGCAGTCGTTATTTCTCCCTGCTTTAAAAACCCTAGACATTTAAATGAAAACAAGCATTACATTTCAACTACAAAAATCTATTAGTGTTCAAGTGTACATGTGTGCATCACTTGTGTAGGGTATTCCTTTTCCACTTTCACATTATCCAAGAATGTGTGCAGTATAGTTCATATTTTTTGTGATTTAGATTATCTTGAAAAAAGGAAAGGTAAATTATTTCCCATGGAAAAAGAAGGTTTTCCCTTTTTACTACTGGAAATGGTACAACAAAGTTCCATTTCTACCCGAAACTCCTATGAAACAGGAACCAAATAAAGGCCATGTCCTTAATGGACATCATTTGGCTTTGAAAATGGCCATTGCACCGTGTTGTTTCTTATATTACATCACGATAGTTTCTTAGGTCATTTCTTGTTTCTTGAGATGAAAAACAACCAAAGAAATCATGAAGATCCTTTCAAGAAATAAATGACCATTTCTAAATCATATCTCAACTATTTTTTATTTTATTCAGTGGTTGCTTACTTTGAGAGAAATTTGACACTTTTATAAGGAATATAACATAAAAACACAAAATGGGAAGGAATTGATGAGGTAGATGACCTTTAGTTGTTGTCAATTAAGAATTGGTAATACACGATGCATGTTCTGTACTACAAACTAGATTCCTTCCTGGAGTTAGGACATAGAGTATTGAATCAAAGTTGTAGTTTCTAATTTCTAGTATTGGTTCATCAATCTTGAAATTCAGACATTGCATGTCTTCATTGCTTCATGTTTGAATAATTTGCATCATATCATATAATAGGAAATTAGGAATTATGATTATTATTACTTTATGGATCTGTTAAGTTACTTTTAAGTTTGCATGGTTTAGTGTGAAATTATTCTTGTGTGCCCCTAGGCCCAGGTGAAGAAATGCCAAGGACTGAGAACCCTAGTTTTTAAATGGTATTGTTTCTTATACCCAAAAACCCCTCAACATCACTTCTTATTAGTTCTTAACAATAGTGTTGTAAACAATTTGAGAATTGATATAGCAAAATTTCGCACTTCTCAAGATAAAGTCCTAAAGCTAAAGTGTGATACCATGTGTAATTCAATAGCCCCATTGTCACCTCACCAACCTCTTTTCACTTCGGGCTATCTCTCCTCCAACTCAAGGGGGGTTCTCCCTAGTAGATGTTAGGGATCTAATGGCCCAACCAAACCAATTCAAGAGCCCCCTAACTCTCTATGTTTACTACTATCAATAAAAATATTGAACAATAGGGTCAGACATGCATCCTGAAGATAAAATTTCCAGGGTATTTTTGGGTAATTTCAAAGGGAAAGTCCCCAAACACATATAATCAAGGAATTATAACGTGATTTCAAACATTAAATATCAACAAAATAGTTTAAAGGATATTGAAAGGAAAAAGGTGATGGAATATAGAAAGTGCCTTACTTAAATGCTCTAAGGATTTTTCAGTAGTTGCTCCAAAAGCTTCACTTCAAGGCCCTTCAAGATCGTCTCCAACAATGCTATACCATCAGCCTCAACAATGTTGCTCCAAAAATGTCCTCAAGGTCTTCACAACAAGTTTACTATAAGTTGCTCCAACAATATATTCAATAAGGTCTTCATTGTCAACTCGTCTCTTGTTTGGGTGCCTTAATGTGCAATGACATGTTTCCAGGACTGAATTCAATGCAAGGCATATTTGAAACTCTAACTCTGTCTTCCGGTGTCTTATTAGAAATTATTTTAGTTTTCGTTTTGTGTTTTTAAGTTAGATATTGTTTTCAAGTTTTTACATTTATAATTTTATTGCAATGTGGCAGACTGATCAGAGCAGTGCAAGAACAACCCCGAGACGAGATGATCGCAGAAAGAGGCCAGCAGAAGAACATGTAAAGTGCTAGCATTGCTCTATCTTTAGGTATTTTAGTTATTTACATAATTGAAATAATATTAATTTTGTTCAAATATGCAGACACCTAGCCATGGTACGCCTGATGATTCCCTCTTTGAGGAAGAGCTTTCTTCATCCCTATCTCCAGTGTTCTTGTTGAGAAAAAAGGCATGAGATGCAAGGTCAGAATTTAATACTTTGATAGACGCACCTCAAACACCTGAAATAGAAGAGAGGATAAAAAAAACTTATGAGCCAGCTAGAAAGATATCAGGTAATAATAAAAAGTAAAAACAATATTTTTTTTGTTTTGCATGAGATGAATTGTGATAGTTTGATTTTTAATTTTTATATTGACTAAACTAACGAAAATTTCTTTTGTATGTAGTGTTTTTTGGCACTTGCTAAACCCGGTGTTGGTGGTAGTGGGACACAAGGGAAATATATTGCCAACAACCCTCTCGTACACCTTCTACTCCTTTAGGTGCCAGCCAAGAAACACACCCTACCCAAGCAGACACCTAGCCAACCACTGACCTTGTTGGAAATGATGAGGCTGATATGGCCAACTACATTATTGCGTTTCCTGGAGCTACATGTGTCAGCTCCACAGGGACCATTAATGGCACGTTGTTGGTGAATGATGAAGGTGTCCCTATAAAGCATGTACAACTCCCAGGTAAATTTTAATATTTTAACTATTTCATGTACTTTATCTAAAACATATTTCTCATGATTTTTATTTTTAAATTAATGATAATATCTTTTTATTTTCTGTGTAGGAAACAATGAGTTCTACAGGTTTCTGGAGAGCCGTGAGTTGGTAATTTTTGGACCAACCATACGCACAGGGTGGAATTCCGAGAATTCCAACTTGAAAAAAGAACTTCTAGATTATCTAGAAGCCCTTTTTGGGGTCGGCACATTTGACAGAACAGCGGTGGCTCGGGTAGCCGGCAAATATTTGAAATATACCAGGGACACCTATAGGACACAATTGAAATTTAACCCTAGATATGGGCGTCCTCTCACAGTTCCAGAGAGTGAGTGGAGAGCACTCATCCATGACGAAAAAGAGAAAAGGGCAAAGAAAGAAGGAAAAATGCCAACTGGACCCGCAAGGTAAATTACAACTTTAATTCAATAGCTTTAATTTTCTTTATGTCTAAAATAAAAGTGTGCTACGTCATATCTGACTTCAATCTTTTGATGCTAGGTTGCCCGACACCTCAAAGGCAACCAAAGCTAGGATAGAGAAAAAGGGCCATCACAAGCTCGGCCAGGGTGGCTACTTGAAATTAGCTGCAAGAATTGTAATTAAGTAGCTAAACATCTTATAATTAATTGTATCGCCTTCCAACGTTTTTGTAATCTTATCAAATATGATTAAAAATACACAATCATATGTAATGTAGGGTGATGACTTCAGAACAGAAACTACAGAGGAAGATAAAAATATCGCTTTCTGTTTCGGCTATCAAGCTGTAGTTGAACGTCGCAGAAGCTTGGGGCAGGTCCCAAGATCCAGAATGCCTGATAAGGTAAAACATTAACCTTTCAATATTTTTGTTTTCATCCATAAATTTAATGTCTAACAACTTTGTTTAAATTAGGGGAGCAGCACTACCGATGAGGCAAATAACCCAGTTTTAGAGCCAGATGTAGATGATCCTCACGTGCAACCTGATCATTGTAGTGGGGACCAGGCCGACAACGCTGCTATCAGTGAGGGCCGTGACGGTAATTAATTTCCACTTATAATTTTTTCTAATTATACCTTGATGGTTGTCCTTATAACGTTTTTTGTTTAAATGAAAGAGAATGTTTCCCTTGAGGATCTTACCACCAGAGAGGAAGACAGGGCAACAGTCCCAACGATGACAACTGGTGCACCAGGTAAATAATATCATTGCAATTCTTTTTATTAATATTACCGAACTAGTTCAATGATATTTAAAAACTGACAATTAAAATTTAATATTATCTATTTTTGTAGGCAATGCCCTGTCACTGGATGAGACTAGACATCGTGACTACGCAACTAGGTCAGCGGTGACAACTAGTGCACCAGGTAAATAATCTCATTGCAGTTTTTTTTATTAATATTACCGAACTAGTTCAATGATATTTAAAAACTAACAATTAAAATTTAATATTATATGTTTTTGTAGGTGATGCCCCATCACTAGATGAGACTAGACATCATGACTACGCAACTAGGTCAGCAGTGCGGGTCGAAAGGCATGAAACAGGAGCAGAGCACGATGATATTGATGATGTAATTAGGAGCTTTAGAAATAGGAAGAAGAAAAACAAAATTTGATAATGTAAAATATTGTATTATTATAAGACAAACGTTACCATACTTGGAACGTTTTTTGCGTTATATAAAAAACTCATTTATCATACTATTTTTATGTCAAGCATTAATTGCAATGTTTCCTTGCATAATTTTTGTTGAATTGTTTTTTTATTAGTTATTGAATATTTTTTTTTTATGCTCATGAAAGTAAAAAATGAAATATAGATTGGGTATTGGGGAATTGAGAGTGATGTGAGGGGGGGGGAGGGGCCATAAGAGCTTCCACCTTCACGTGGTTGGCCTTGTTTAGTAGAGAATAATTTATTGGAGCGATTTAATCTTGGAGCAAACCTCCCTCGATCCAACGTAGCAACAAAAAAGTCACTGTTGACTTAGTTGCTACTCTTTCAGATCATGGGAGGCTTGTTCCAAGTTCATGCGACTCCAATAAATTGTTCTTGAAATGAAGAGGAGATTATTCAGGTATGTTTTGACATTTTCAACATATATTCTAACATTATCATAGGAATGCATCTTAGATTAAAAAAAACTACATCAATTACTTGTATTTATTGTATAGATATTGATGGATTTTGATTGACTTGGCAGTGCAAGTACAAATCCTCTTGCATCATGAGCAATACAACTTGTCAACCAAGGTCATGTCCAGGATATTTTTTCTTGTGCACTTGACTAGGTTCGTAATGTCACATTTTGTAAGTTCCTTTAAAGTTCATAATTCAATATTAAGCTTGTTCATGATTATTATCTAGGTTTTTTGTATGTGTTTTTTCATCTATTTGATTGTAAGCAACTCTGCATGTTTCTTGTTGTTCACTATGATTTCTCCCATTACCACTCCCAGGATGAATCTGAATTTATTGTTACATAGGTTACTTTATTGTTAATATGATTTCTCCATTTACGATTTCATAGGTTACATCATGTAAAGTTGTCAATATCAGGTTGGTGATGAGCTTTAGTTCTCCAGATTTGGGGCTTTTCTGATATTTTCTCCCTCATGTCATTCCTACATCACCTCGTTGTTTGAGCATGCCAATTTTCTACCACTTGTACCAATTGGCACATGTCAATCTCTAAGTGGTGCCACATTTCACCTATTTTCAGTGAGAGTTTAGGGTTTCTCTAACATAGCTTCAGAAATCCGATTCAGTGCCTGCTTGAATATTGTCACATAATACTCATGGTTTGGATTGATGAGCATGTTCTCAATGGTTGGTTGATTCATAAGAACCACCCATATAGTCATCTTGAGATATTTCAGAAGTTTTCTCGGGTTTCCTTTTTCACCGTTTCTAGTGGGTGGGATGGTGTGGGGTGATCCATCAATACCGGTGCTCTTGTAGTAGGGAATTTGTTTTTGGGGATATAAAGGAGCATTTGATGTAGATATCCCATTGGATGCATTCATAGATGGGCATGAGAGGTCAAGAATTTAAATTAAAAATATGCAACCTCTAGCATGGCAACCTGAAGGCCGCGAGAGACATTGGTTAAAGATTGTTTTGTGCTGGCCTTAATATAGTCGTGATTTCTTTCTATTATCTTAATGCAAATATATAGTCTAGTCTCATTAAAATTAGGATTTTGGTTTTATTTCTCTTTGGTTGTTTCTCTCTTAATGCTCCAGAAGTTGCCAAAATTTGCGATAGTTGTTTAGTTTTCCTATTACAACTTAAAAGTGGTTTTTAGCAATGGGAGTCATGTTTTTTAAGGTTCATACTAATATGAATATCTTGTAATTCTATATTCACGATAAGAGAAGATGGCCTCTGCTTTGGGTAGTATGACAACAATTGCCACATCTACCTCATTGGGTAACAATAGAAAGGGGAAGAATTTGGGTGCAATGTTTGATAATTATGGCAGACAATTGTCTTCTCTTTTAGTTTTTTCACCCATTTCCTTTAATCGCTCAAGTAGAAGAGGGACTCTGAGATTACGCGACAGAGAGAAGGTAGTTAATACAAGAGATATGGAAAAGGAGTTGTACTTCAACAAGGATGGCTCAATGAGAAAAAAATTGCAGGTCAGAGAAAAAATTATGTTTAAAGGAAGGTCACCTGCACGTGAAACTTCACTGCGGTGGATTTTTCCTTGTCCACTTATATTAAATTTTAATGTGTTATTTTAATTTTTCATGGAGGTTTGTTTTGGCATATGGTCTGGCATTCAATTGCACACTTACTAAAAGCATTGTCAATTTGTCTTGCAGGCGATGTGAACAAAGTTGTTGAGCTTGTTGGAGTCACCCTTGGGGCGAGGGGAAAATTTTTTTCTTGGAGAGCAAGCATGTTTCTCTGAAAATAGTTAATGATGGTGTGACAGTACCTAAGGAGGTAATTTGTAGATGTGTGCTCTAGTTTTTTTTTTAACGTTGTATTAGTTCCCCCTCTTAAATGTCTTAGATTTGGTAGGCATAATTTGAAAACTCAAAGGTGAAAGGAAACATATTTGTTACCAGGTGGTCTACTTGGCCTATGGACTAGCCACATTAGAGTAATGCATAAAGCTTTTCACAACAATAAAAGGAAAGGGTTATGGTTGAGTCAAATTTTATTGTTATTGACAGTGTAATGAAATGTATCTCAATGCTATGGTTTTGGACTTTTTATTGGTTGAATTAGAGGACCCAGTTGAAACTATTAGGGCCAAGTTGGTAAGGCAAGCTGCGGAAAAGACAAATGATTTAGCTGGGGATGGAACCACGACATCTATTGTTCTTGCACTTGTTGGAATATTGAAAAATTCTAGAACAATGAATGGAGAATAAATCTCCCTTCTTTTAACACAAAGAAAATAAAAATTTCTTTGACAGGAGACAGAGTTTCAATACTTTGAAAAAAAACTTCTATTCCCTTCAATAACTCAAAAAAAAACTATTACACTTCTTCCTCACTGAGAGGGATTACAAAATTATGACTGCTACAAAACGCAGTGCATAAAAACAACTCACTGTCTGTTCAAAACAAACATATGTTGTCTCTAAAACACTCTGCTGTGTTTTTCACTTTCGCACTGCTGTGCATACACACTTAAAAATTTACACTCGGTCTTTAACTTTTTACACACTGCTGTGTAATATCAAATTTACGTACTGTCTATAAAAAAAACTACCAAGCTTTTTTGTCCTTTTTATTTTTATATGCCGTAACATATAAAACATATTATAATAAACCCTCTTTTTAAAAAAATAAAATTAAAACTAAATTCTATGGCCCACCTTTTATTTCGCATATGATATATATATAACATATGTTTAAAACATATGTATATATTAAACTATCAAAACATTAAAGAACCCTTTCCGTCGGACTTCAAAAGTCTAAATAGATTGAATTTCAAACCAAATTCGTGTTCCAAAATGGGATGCTGACGTCTGCCTAATTTTAACTCGAATTCTCAATCCAATGTGCCCTATAAAAAATTCGGGTCCGGTTTTCAGATTCCCTTCAATTTCATGCAATCCAATATTAATGCTCCATGTGTCCTCCTTTTGAATTTACAAAACTGTCGGGTAAATTTATGTTTGTTCAATTTCTGGTTGGTGAATTTCGTTAATGTTGGTTGTTGTGTTTAAATACAATCCTGTACAGAAATATGGCTACAGTCGTCCACAAAAAAAACTTGCAGGAATTTTAAATGCTGAATTAAATTTCTGGATGGCATGCAAGCAACCTCCAAAAAAAAATGTTGCTGCTGCATCCGTCCTTCTGCTGCAGCAGTTGAAGTTAAAATTCAACAGCACAGGGTTTAATAAGTGAGGGTGTAAAGGTAATTTTTTGTCGATGGTACTGGATTAAGATCATCTATTCATTTTTGTAGGGTCTTATGGTGTTTGGTTTTTTAGTTTTGGGTTGGGTTTATTGAGTCTAAGATAGTTTTTGAGTGAAAAAATTGCTATCAGGTATTAAAAAATTTTGGTTCTTTTGTCAAAATTTATGAGCTTGTTAGGAAATACCAAACTGACAATGGTTGTATCTTAAATTTGTGGAAAATAATTTGAAATGAAACCTTTTTGTTTAGGTTGTTGCAGCAGGTGCAAACCCCATTCAAATTACTAGGGGCATTGACAAGACAATAAAGGCCCTTGTTTCGGAACTCAAAATTTTGTCAAAGGAGGTAAACGCTTGCCTTTTGAGTAGGCTGGTTTTCCTTTTTGCTGATGGTTTGGTGTATCTAATTGAATTAGTTGCCTAAGGTATTTTTGGTTTCAAACTCCTTTTCATTTTTCATACAGTATTGGCCTTGTGGAATACATTTGATTGTGTGGTCTTGTTAGATATACAACATTTGTAGTTGTTTAGTCTTATGGCCAAGGTGCACTTTTATTATGGAAATAGTTGATGCAATATTGTCATTTAATCCTTACTGCAGGGTAGCATGTTGAGAAGTTTCTTGTAAAACATTTGGTATTCAAAATGACACTTGATCCTATACAGCATCATGCACTTGACTTCAAAATTAATATTCAAAGTGTGCCAGACAATTCTTGCAAAATTTCAAATATTTATGTTGTTTTAAACCATTATCTTTTTCATGTATTGGATGCCGAAAATGAGAAAAAGACTTTGGTATGAAACCAACTGGTGAATAATTTCCAGCAAAACAACCACTTCCAAGACATGATTTAGAAGTAGAACATATGTACTTATGAAGCATAGAAAGATATCCTTGATGCATTTTCAATGTTTGTCTAGGGTTATTTTTGGAGAAAATAACTCCTTATTCCTAGAATAGTGATCTTCAATACAAGTAAATGCCAGAGAAGAGAGATCATCATGTGACATAAACCTATTAACAAAAGTGAACATGGAATGATTATTAATTATGGCATACTAAGTTGTCAGTGATTTTGACTATTTGTCTTTAACATGTAAAAATGTTAAATTCCAAACTTAGATCATCATGGTTTGGCATCATGAGCTTGACTAGTTGTCCACCATGCTCATAATTTCATTGTTGTCTTCATATCTATAAACAACGTTTCAAATAATAATAATAAAATTCTATAAGAAAAATCTAGACCTCCATGTTGCTGCTCGTGAGACAAAGTCAAAATTGCATTACACAATCTGACACATAAGAATCTCCTATATCCCGGTGGTATGTATCCAAATTCTTATAATAGTGTCTTCAAGACTTATGTTGACATTGCCAATGAGATATTTAAGCAATGAAAGATGGATCCTTCTTCATTGTTGTATATGTAACAATCTTTTATTAATATAAAGATTGATGGTTTTGTCTTTCTGAAAATGAAATGTAAAAATAATTTATTGTGGTCAATTGAAAAGTTTTTTTTTTTTAAAGCTTTTCATTATGGAAGGGAAACATAGATATATGCCCTTCTAATTGAAATTCGGACCTGCCCTTCAAATTTGATCACTGTGTGGGACCTTAACAAACAATAAAACTATTCCGCCGTGCGTTATATAAAACATATAACAAAACCTTTGTCAAAAATTCAAACGAACCCTTTAGCCGTGGGTATTTCATCACGAATTGATCATTTTACCATGTACCTTCTTCTAGAGGAATATTATTCCACTTGATTAGGTACTTCATAATGGTTATATGTCAAAGAGATACATAATGTTTATCTATAACTTTTTGTGGTTCAAGAATCAACTTTCATTCTTCATCTAATTTTGGAAGTTCTATTTACATTGGCATATTTTTTCCCAAAACCTTTTTTAGGAAAGATACATGAAAAACCTTATGAATGTAAGAAGAAGGAAAATATAACTTCTATACCACTTGTGCAATCCTATGAATAATTATTTAGGGCCATAATAGTTTTTTTTGAGCTAATTCGTTATTCTTGTTTTCTTGAATGAAGATTGCTTATAATGCTATAATCTAAAAAATACCCAATTACCCTCCTCAAATTATCTTTCACTTCAATGTTGTTCCCCTTGTTGTTTTATCATGTTTCATGTCATTTGAAGGTTTTCCATAATAATTTTCAAATTTTCTTTAGTATTTTCCGTATGTGACTCTGTTTCCTATACTTTGGACTTATCTTGCAAAAAGTATGAGATACTAGGAGTTGGATATCCATAAAGGGCCTTAAATGGGGAAATTTTAGTAGATGTGTGATAGGTAGTATCATATTACCATTCTTCCTTGACGAACCCAATTCATCCATTAAGATTTCTTTTCTAAAGAGTAACATTGTAGATAACCTTAAAAACATTTGTTAACTATTTTTGTTTGACCATTTGATTGTGTTTGATATGTAGAACTCATGGCAGCTAGTGTTTCTCCACTCATATTAAGTAATTATTTCCAAAATTTTCTTGTTACTATTACTTTAGGAAAACCATGAAGACTATGAATTTCTTTCACGGACACTTCTGCCACTTGGCTTGTTGTTTATGTACTTTGAGCTCTACAAAAAAAGTCTACAAAATTTGTCTATATAAATGACCACAAAAATGTAATAATTACCTTTATATTTCAGTAACCCTGTAATAAAGTATATTGATATATCTTCTAGTCTTTGAATATGTATGTGGAATGGTTAAGTAACCCTAGAGATTTTACTATCTCTCTTTTATTTATTATGCAAACCTAACCTTCTCTTACAAAATTTTGAATATCTTTCTTCATTCCTTCCAAAAATATATTTTTTGATCCTTTGAGATGTTTTAATGAACCCTGCGTCGTACCATCAGAGAGACATGGGACTCCATTAATATTTGTTTATTCAAATATGCTTGCGTGCATAAAAATATTCTACATTTGCACCAATGTATATCTCTCTTTCACTCCCAATGCTCCATAGAGTTCATCCCATCCTTTATAAATTTTAGTTTTTGTTTAGTACTATTGTCATTTTTCCATTATGGCAAGCTTCTTCTAGCCACCTAGGAATAGAAAATGTAATTGGATATAAATTTGAGGCCTCTTCTATTTTAGAAAGAGCATCTTGTACTAAATTTTCCTTACCCATTTTGCAGATTATCTCAAAATTAAAACTTTGCATTTTTTCTCCTCATTTTTGTTAATCTTCCAATGAAATCCATAGCTTCAAAAAATGCTTTATGCTATCATGTATATATTGACTTTAAAGTACCTCCCAATGATATACTATCCCCATTTTTTATTGCATGTAATATTGCTTCCATTTATTTTTCATACGTAGATTTCACCAAATATTTTCTTTGAATTCCTTGCTTTTAAAAGCCAATGATATCCCTTATTGTGTTAATGTTACATAAATTCCTTCTCTTAGTGCCTCACACTCTACTATGAATGTTTTATGAAAATTAGGTGCAACCGATGTTGGTGTAGAAGACATGGCATCCATTAAAAGAGAGAATGCCAAAGTAGCCTCATCATTCCATATAAATGATATTTTCTTCAAGAGATATGTGAGTGGACTTGAAATGCATGCATAATTCTTAACAAATGATCAATTATATCATGTAAGTCTAAAAAATCTTCTAAGAACCTTGATTTTCTTAGGAATAGTTCATTTTGTAATAGCTTGCATCTTTTGAGGCTCCAACTTCACTCCTTCCTTTAAAACAATATGAACTAAATACTCGAATTCTTATTTCCCAAAAGCACATTTGGATATTTTTACATAAAAATGATTGTTCTCAACAATTTATATAACTTTTCCACATGTTTAGTGTGGTATTCCCATGATTTATTATAAATATGTGTATTATCAAAGAAAACCAACACAAATTTTATAAGATGGGATCAAACAAAATTTTTCTTAAGTTGAGCCCGCCGGACTTCAAACGACGATAAACCATAATTCAAACCAAATTCGCGTTTCAAAATAGCCTACTGACGTCGGCCAATTTTGTGACGCGAAAACCAAATGAATTCCTCCCTAATATTTTTCGGGTCCGAAGTTGGGCTGGCGTATGGAGGGAGAATTGTGACGCAAATTTCTTATCAAATTCGCCCTAATATTTTTCGGGTCTGGATTTCCATTGTGTGAGCGCCCCAAATAAAGATCCACTCCAATCAATTTCTACCACATGTCCTCAATCAAAACTTGCCCTGCTCCTGGTTGCGGGTGCATTTGATGGCGTTTAAGGCGATGGGACATGGATGTGGCGATTTCATATCAATCGCATTAAGTTTTAACGTTGTTCAATTAAGTTCCAAGGTTTTCACATCAAATCCGCATTAATTAAGTTTTAACACTATCCAAGATCGAACCTCCACTCCTGTTAGCGATTCTGCATGCTCCAATATGATCCGTCCTTTGGCTCTCATTAATGATCAGAGATTAATTATGATGGGCGTCCTTCGATTTCATTGCAGTTGGGTCAATAAAATGGCATTTCGCTATGGTTTTTTAGACAAGCCGGTTGCTGGGTTACACTGCTTGCTCACTGTGACGAGAAGGAGAAGTGGCTAGCTGAACTTCTGCTTAGACCTTGTTGTATATCTGCATTTCTCTCGGTCTCGTCTATGTCTATCATCCTCTGTTTCTTGGAATTCTTCTTCTCCGTCTCCTCTTATGCCCACTGCTAGTGAGACTGCACCCATGCCTCTCCAGCGTCAAAGGATGCATTGCCGCAGGGGGAGCACTAGAGGTCAACCCCTACATGCTCCCTCCAGCCCCTCAATCGAGTCATCTTCCGGCCAGTCCAATGATTATTACGCAGGTCGCTATCCAAATACTAGGAGTGGGCAGGGTCGGGTTGTAGGATCTGGCCCCTACATGGATTCCCCTGCTCCTCATTTCCCCACCGCTAGTTCACCTTCTCCCACGATGCGCACTCCACAATTTTCCTTTAATTCCTCTCTCAACCGCCCACAAATCACAGCTTCAGTCACTGTGGTTTTCTGTGAGGAGGCCCAAATGGAGGAAGAATGCACCCATCCAGAGGGTTTGAGCTCAGAAAAATCTGGCTAGAATTCGGGCCTTCAGGAGGGGAGCCATGGCATGAATGTGGAGGTAGCACCTAGCAATCTTGGACCTTCCGAAGGATGGTGCCGAATCGTCGAGGAGCCGGAGGAGTAGTTTGGTTAATTTGTTTTTCTTGCTTTGCGGCCCACTTAATTGGGCTGATTTTAGATTATTTTACTGTGCTGGACCTTTGTAATATTTTTGAATTCTGTAAATTAAACGTTCAAGACTGGTTTCCCCTTATGAGGGCAGTCTTCTTAATTTTTTGATTTTTTGATGACAAATTTTCCATGAGTCTGGGCAATGATTTTGACTTCGGCGTAATTTTATTCCCACTGTTAATAGATTAACTTTACCTAGAAAAAAAAAATGTTGCCCTGTTTCTATTTTAAACCTATTTTTTGAAATACAGAGCCATGTTTATATGGTCTACGTATTACACTCTTTCTCTGTATATCTAGAGGAAACTTTTTGCTATGAACAGGGTGGATGCTGTAGCAAGCTACTAATGGAAACAAGCAAGCCTGAACCTTACATCTTAGATGCAACAAATGGTTACCAATTTTGGAATCAAGTGAGCCTAGGTTTCTGCAGATGATTTTTATTTCCGGGAACAAGCGAGCCAGAACATACAATCGACCCTGGGTTTATACATATTTTTGCTCTATCATGGATGCTTTTTGTGTGAGGTGTATATCAATAGTACATGTCTCTGCACATTTCCTGTATCCGCTTTATGATACTATTTTATGTGTTGACAGGTTATCAATCTACCTTCAAAACTAGTGATGCTAGTTTATTGATATGGTCTGATGGTCTTTTTATATTTTGGACATATCGAACTCCTCACATGATTATCGTTTTTCTTTGTTCAAGGATTTTGGGTACTTTAATTTGTATTTGGAACAATGGACGTCGGTACTCTATCTGTTGCTTTACTATTCTACATACTACTATTTCACTTTATTATAGATGCCTCGGGCATATTTGGTTGCTTTCTCAGATTTGTCGATAATCTCCATGTGGACCGTTACTGGGTTTTATATCATGTCCCTGTATGTGACATGGGGTATTTTTCTATCACTGTTTGGGTGGGACTTCCACTTTTCTGGATGGATATTTCAGTTCCAATCTTTAGATGTGAAAATGTAATGATGCCATGGACTGTTTTACTTCATATAATATATTCAAAACAACGTTTTTCCTCTTTTAAAGTTTCATTTTTTTTTTTTAAATTGAACCTGTCGTCGGTATACCAACTCCTTGTAAGCGTCGGAATTGCGACAGCTTAAAAATGTCGAAAGAGCGACAGTATAAAAACGTCTGACGAGCGACGTTCAAAACGTCGAACCACATTTCGTCAGAATTGCGACAGTTTACAAACATTGCAAGAGTGACGTTCAAAACGTTGGACCACATTTCATCGGAATTGCAACAGTTTTCAAGCGTCGGAAGAGCGACGTCCAAAACGTCGGACCACATTGTGTCGGAATTGCGACCGTTTACAAACGTCGGAAGAGCGACGTTAAAAACGCCAGACCACATTTCGTCGGAAGTGCGACAATTTACAAACGTCAGAAGCGCAACGGTTTGGGAAACGTCGGAAGATCGACACTTGTTTGGAAGCGACGAAAAAAGTGTCAATAGTGCGACACTTTTTAAGTGCGTCGGAACTGTGACGGTATGGAAAACCACGTTTTGCCCGCCCTCGAACTGTCGCTCTTGCGACAAATATGTGTCGGAATAGTGACGAATTGGCCGTCGGAAATTCCGCCAAATTTTCTAGTGTCGGGTGCAATCTGTATCTGGTTATAGCCACTGAAACCATCCAAAAAGCAGAAATTTTTCTTTCCTGCAAGGGTATCAAGCACCTGGTCAATGAAAGGGAGAGGGAAGTAATCTATGAGAGTGGCTTTGTTTAATTCATGATAATCAATACAAATATGCCACCTTCCATCTTTTTTAGGCACTAGAACTAATGGAGAGACCCACTGACTATCAGAAATAGGATAGATAAAACCAGCATCTAAAAGATTTTGTATTTCTTCTTTCACGACATCTCTTAGAGCTGGATTCATTCGCCTTTAGGGTTTTCGAATAGTTTTGGATCCTTCCTAAATATAGATATGATGTGTACAAGTTTTAGGAGGGATATCCTTCATGTCTTCATAGCCCCAAGCAAATGCACGAAGATGGTTTTTGCAAAAAATTTGCAAGCTGTTCTTGATGAAATGGGTCTAAATCTAAACTGATATGCAAAGACTTACTAGGACTAATCTCAACAAGAGTAGTATCAAGCTTCAGAGTACTCAAAGGAATGGTCAAATATAGTGGTATAAAAGAATGAGAATCATGGTTTTCTTGGAAATCTAGGCTGAAAATCTGGCTCAAAGGCTCGAAGTTAGGCATGGTGTCTAGATTTTTCAGGAAATCTTGAATTTCATCTTCTTGTGAAGACCCATTATAATGATGAATAAGAAAAATAGACAGAGTCTCCTCATCACTGCTTTGGTCCAACCATAAAGTGTCTCGGAGATCCTGAATGGATCTGGTAGGGGGGTATAAGGTAACTTTCTTCCTAGAATCTCCATGTGAAATATACATATCTCCGGAATGACATCCAATATATGCATCGGCTGTAGCAAGCCATGGTCGACCCAAGATCAAGGGTTGTCCTCCTACAGGGTTATTTTTCTAAAGCACAATGAAATCAGCAGGATATTCCCAAGAATCCAATGAGATGATCACATTGTCCAATACTCCTTCAGGCTTAATTTTGGATCTATCTGCTAATTCAAGCACAGTGGGAGTAGGGCGAAGGTGAGATAATCGAAGTTGATCCATGGTTTTCTTAGTCATTACAATAATGGTTGCCCCTAGGTCTATAAGAACATTAGAGAGAAGCATATTACTAATCTAAATTGTGACAACAAGGTTTCCGAGATTAGTATATTTTCCACAGACACACATCCTGTCATTAACTCTATTGCCCTACCAAAAAAATGAATAGTTTGGGGTTCCAATCTCTTCCTCCCGAGTTTCTTGAGACAGAGTTCCCTAATAATCTTGGTAAAAATGGGGATCTATTTAATGGCTTGGAGCAAAGGTATCTTAATGAAAATATTCTGTAGTTCTGATGCCAAATGAGTCTCAGAAATAGACTCTCTTCTTTCCGTTACTAGCCTCTCTGGGAAGGGAAGCTGGTTGGAAGAAGATGGAAAGGAATCAGAGGGTAAGGGTTGCTCAGTGACAATTTTCAGAGAATGGTTTAGATTTTCCTCTTCCCCCTCTTCAACAATCACCATAGGTTGTTTCTGATTTTCTGGTATTACAGTCCTTCCTGATCTTAAATGAATATCATGAACTCCAACTGGAATAGACTGGTATTCGAATGGCAAAGGTGGGTTTCTTACATGGATCATTTGTACTGCCTTATTATTATTATTAGGATTGGGTGTCGGTTGAGTAGGCAATTGAGGAGGTCGGAAGGGTGGAGTTAAAGGTAATGGGGTAGTCTAACTTGGAAGTTGAGGCATTAGATAAGATACATGTGTAGGTGGGTATGGTTGCATAGGTGGTTGGTAGGAATATGGAGAATGAGTTGGGCCTTTCCAACCTTGTTGCCATGGTTGGGGAGGTTTCCCATGCTGATACTGATTTGCATACTGCCACTGCTGATGAGAGTTAGGATATGAATATGCATGTGGATTATAACCAAAATAGTGTGGAGAAAATTCAAGAGCCATACCTGCACCTACCTGAGGCAAATTTCTTCTTGCTCCCATAGCATACAATTGTTTAGCTTCAGGCTGCCCCCCTGTAAGTACTGCTTTAAGTCTAGGTATAGAGGGACATTTTCTGTGGTATGGTCTTCTGCACAAATAGAACACTTATTAGTTTCTTTCAAGTTAAGAGGGCATACTTTAGGGGGACACTTGTCTCTAAATTTAGGACAGAAAATATATAATGACTCTTGCTCCCTCATAAGTTTTTGTTGAAATTTTAAAGAGTCTAACTATTTAGTAACATCGTTCATTATATCAATTTTCATGTTCTCCATTTTATTTTCCAGTCCAACAATCATAGCATCAATAGATTCAATTTTTTGATTTTTATTTTGAGTTCATCTACCAGATCTATACCGATTGCTTGAAAATTTCCAGCATAATTCACAAATTTGATCAAAAGTTTGCTGAGAAATATCACCTTGTCCTAACAGATTCAAATTAGTTCTAGCATTATCAGTAATTCCTCTTCTGAACAAGGTTCTAATAGTGTTGGGATCAAGCCTAAGTCTTGACCTTTGTAAAGTATACAGAAATCTTTCTAAATAATCTTCAAGCATTTCATCATCATCTTGTATGATTGTAAAAATTTCATCCTGCATGTCCCGAGTTTTACAATATTATTGATATTTAGACAAAAATACCCTCCTCATCTGGTCCCAGGAAGTTATGGTGTTTCCTCCTTACCCCATAAACCAGCGTAAAGATGAGTCCTTAAGTGTAACAGGAAATAATCTTAACCTCTGAGCCTCAGTTGCATAATCATAACTTCTACACAAAATATCGAACTCAAATAGAAAAGAGTCAGGGTCTTCATGAACTTTACCATGGAAATGAGGGAGAGCTAGCAGTGGAATATTCTTCATCTATGATACGGTGTCAGGATCCACAATTGGAAACACAAAAGTAGATTTCCCTTCACTTAACTGGTTATCACCGGTGCCTTCGAAATGGTCTCCTTGGTCTGTCATTATTTCCTTTTTTCTTGTATTTCTTTCCACAGGTTGATCCACACCTGAGCTGTTAGTACCAAAATCTAGGTGGATTGTTCCTGCGTGATGGTTTTGAATTGAATTGGGCTTCCTTCTTGCAGAAGGAGACCCAATTTTAGAGAAATTATTTTGGCCCTTATTGGCTTTGAACCCTTACCTTTCCTAGGCATTCATCTCAAAAAAGAAAGAAAAATGTCAAAACAATTTCTAATAAAGAATGCTGTCAGAAATCAATCAACACCAGTAAAAATTACTTCTAAAATACTTGCAAAAATAAAGGAAACTTACCTCTATTATACAATCATAAAATTCTTACCAAATCAAATCGCCTCCCCTGCAACGACGCCAAAATGTTGGGTGCAGAAATTACACTCAAGTAAAAATCCTCAACACTTAATTTTCAACCCAGGGTATTCATAAACTTAGAGACGAAGCATGTTAGGTCCCTATATCACTACTATAGCCCCTTATTATTGTTAGTTTAAACCCCTTATTGTTATTATTGTACCCTTGTAACCCCCATTTTGTTATTATTGTGCCCTTAAATTATTATTGTTAGGTCGGCTAGGATTACATTATGGCCCCACTAGGATTATATTATGGCCCCATGGACTCCTATATATAGAAAGGAGGTTTTGTAAATTGTATCATCCAAGAATTGTTCATTTATGTAATGTATTGGAGGTTGCCCCCTCGAAGTGGCTTATTTCTAAGGCGTGGATATCTCTTTTCTTCTATTTTTGGAGCTGGTTACACAACATTTGGTATCAGAGCTTTGGATTCTAGGGTTTCGCTGCTCCAAACAGGTCATCGTGGAATTTTCGCTATAACTTTTTTTCTACGAAGCTTCAGAAGCTGAAATTTTTAGGGTGCGAAGCTGAAATCTTGAGGAAGTTTGTCTAAAAATTTCAGATCTTGGTTCGCAATATTTGAGGAGATATCATCTGTGGAAGTTAGGTATTGTTTCAGGCTCATAAACAGGTCATCGTGGAATTTGCGCTATAAATTTTGTTTTACGAAGGGTCAGAGTCTGAACATATGGTGCGAAGCTGAAATCCTGAGGAAATTCTTCAAAAAATTTCAGAACTTGGTTCGCAATATTTTTGGAGATATGATCTGTGGAAGGTAGTGCTTTTTCAGGCTCCTGAATTTCATCTCAAAGAGGTGATCGTGGGAAAAGTTCAATAACTCTCTCTCTGAAGATTTGATTGGAGTGCCGTCAAAATTGGTCACAAGTACACAGCCTGTAGTTTCTTCGCTATCAATTTCAGAGACAAAGGACAAAACAGTGACACGTGGCAAGTCGTACAAGTTCGCTCTACTGAACCAGTCCAGAATTAGGTCATTGTGGGAGATTGGACACAAATTTGTCTTGGAGCATCAAAATCAAGTCAGACCTGTGGCATTTGAAAGAAGCTTCCGAGGGCTACTACAGGGCTGAATTTCAGATATCGAAGATTTTCAAGCACAGAGATAATACAATTTCAATATCGAGCTCCTCAAAGCTAGTAAAAGGTGTGTATTTTTTTTCCCGAATTGCATAAGTCTTGTTTGAAGAATCAAGTTGAATTGATTACAAGGGCCTATTGTAGAATAGATATCAATATTGGAGTCTGAAATGGCCCCTAAAAAGAATTCAACACCCATTAAGCCTTTATAAGGCTCTACTATTACTCATGAAGATGAAGAATGGCAACATGACATGTCAAAATTACAAGAGCAAATGCAACAAATTTCGCTCTCGCAAAGAACAACAAAAAATGAAATGGAATTTTTGAAGAAAGGCATGGAAGTGAAGATGGACGGTTTGAAGAAAGGCATGGAAGTGAATATGGACGGTTTGGAGAAAGGCGTGGAAACTAAGATGAATGGTTTGGAAGCTAAGATGGATGGCATGGAAGTCGGCATGGAAGCTAAGATGGATGACATGAAGAATGATCTAAAAGCATACATGGAAGGCTTGATGACAAGCTTAAAACCAGAAATGATTCCTAATGGCGGAAATATAGGAGAAGAACCTCCCGATGAGAACAAAATAAATGTTAATCATGATTCCATAAACTCGAATGTTGGCGGAAAGAACCACCATATTCCAAAAATGGATATGAGGAAGTTTGATGGAAAGGATCCTGTAACATGGATACTACAGATGGAGCAATATTTTGATCTCCATAACGTGCAAAACACACAAAAGGTACGCATCGCAACTTTACATTTAGAACAAAATACATTTGTATGGTATCAATGGCTTTGCTCCCGTAAAAAAATTGTCACTTGGTCAATTTTTACGGAGGAAATGATAGCACATTATGAGGATACAAAGAGCAACACCTTCTTTAGCCAATTGATAAATCTCAAACAAAAGGGTTTAGTGGGGCAGCACATTGAGGACTTCCAAAATTGAATATAAGGGTAACTGATATTCCAGAGGAACACAGGATTGATCTCTTCATAGGCACTTTAAAGGATAACATCCAACATGAAGTTCGAATTTTGGAACCCGATTCATTGGAGAAGGCATTCAGGTTGGCAAGAAAAGTTGAATGTAAAATTATGGCGACAAGGAAGCCTACCACTCAATTCTATAAAGAAGGAAGTGTTGCTACGCCCAGATTTCCACAACCTACAAGGTTGACACCACAAAAATTGGAAGAAAAAAGAGCAAAAGGGCTTTGCTACACTTGTGATAGCAAATACACTAAAGGTCATAAGTGTGCTGAGAAGAAATTATTTTACATAGATTGTGAAGAAGAAGAAGAAAATGAACAAGAAGAGGATATACACCCGGAACCACCCCTAGAAGAGGAAGAAATGAATCCGATCATATCGTGTAATGCACTGGCAGGAATTACCACTCCTCAAACTCTCAAGATAGAAGGACATATAAAGAAGAAAAGGGTAATAGTGTTGATTGATTCAGGTAGCACCCATAATTTTATCCATTATAAGGTAGCCAAGGAATTAAATTGTTTCCTATACCCAGCACCAGAATGTCAAGTGATGGTTGCAAATGGAGGAACTATAAATTTCTCTGGAAAATGCCATAATATCAAGCTAACCATGGGGGAATATGTGTTGACTAGTCCAATGCTTTCCATTCCTATGGGAGGTGCCGATGTTGTACTAGGAGTACAATGGTTACAATCTTTGGGGACGGTAGCTTTTAATTTTCAAGAACTTTTCTTGAAATTTTTTTCAGAAGGAAAGGAAGTCGAATTACGGGGTATTGCGGGGAAGCCAGGAAGGATAATAAGCTCTAATGTCATGACACAGCTTCTAAAGAAAGAACAGCGAGGCGTAATTGCACAATTATGCTCACTAGAAGTTCCAACATCAAAATCATCTATTTCTGCAGATCTCCAACAAGTCTTTGACAATCATTCCAAGGTGTTTGAAACTCCCAAAGGACTCCCACCTATTCGTGATCATGATCATGCTATTCATTTGATTCCAGGAAGTGTTCCTCCAAACATCAGGCCTTATAGATATCCTTACTTCCAAAAGAGCGAATTTGAACGTATGATTGCAGAAATGTTAGAGGCGGGTATAATTCAACCCAGTCAAAGTTCTTTCTCTGCTCCTGTAGTATTGGTACACAAGAAGGATGGATCATGGCGAATGTGTCCAGATTATAGGGAGCTCAATAAGCTCACCATTAAATACAAATTTCCCATTCCCGTGATTGATGAATTATTGGATGAATTACATGGAGCAATTTATTTTACCAAGTTGGATCTTCGTTCAGGATATCATCAAATTAGAATGAAGACTGAAGATATTCCAAAAACAGCATTTCAAGCTCATGAGGGTCATTATGAATTGTTGGTCATGCCTTTTGGTCTTACCAATGCACCTTCTACATTTCAAGGGCTGATGAATTCCATTTTCAAACCTTTCCTTAGAAAATTTGTGCTAGTATTTTTTGATGATATACTAATCTACAGCAGGTCTTGGAAGGATCATGTTGAACATGTTGACAGGGTGCTCAAACTATTGCAGGAGAAACAATTATATGCAAAAAAATCCAAATGTTTCTTTGGAGTACAAGAGGTGGAATATCCGGGTCATATTGTATCTCACGAGGGTGTTAAAGTAGACCCTAACAAAATTAAAGCCATTAAGGAATGGAAAGTCCCCACAACCATAAAGAAGTTGCGAGGATTTCTCGGGTTAACAGGGTATTATCGCAAGTTTATTAAGAATTATGGGAGAATAGCAGCACCTCTAACAACATTATTGAAGAAAGATGCATTTTCATGGACTCCTGAAGCAACTAAGGCCTTTGAACGTCTTAAAGAGGCAATGTGCCTAGCACCGGTCTTAGCTACACCAGATTTCACAAAAACCTTTATTGTGGAATGTGATGCCTCAGGAAATGGAATTGGTGCAGTTTTAATGCAGGAAGGAAGACCCATTGCTTTTGAAAGTCGTCCAATCAAAGGAAAGTATTTACAAAAACCTATTTATGAGAAGGAAATGTTAGCAATAATACATGCACTAAAGAAATGGCGAACTTACCTAATGGGAAGACACTTCAAGGTAAAAACTGATCATGATAGTCTTAAACACTTTTTGGAACAAAGACTATCGTCAGAAGAACAACAAAAATGGGTCACAAATATGTTGGGTTACGACTTTGAAATAATCTACAAAAAAGGAAAGCCGAATGTTGTTGCAGATGCACTCTCAAGAAAGAATGAAGAGGTGGAAGCATTGCTTTGTGCCATTTCTATTATCCAACCAGATTGGATAACTAAAGCAAGAGATGAATTGAAGAAGGACAAAGATGTATGGATACTCATTCAAAAGTTGCAGCAAGATCCTAGTACATCTGATACATTTAGTTGGAAAAATGATTCCTTATGGTACAAAGATCGCTTATATCTTTGTAAGAATTCCCAACTAAAACAAAAGATTCTTCTGGAATCGCACACTTCTCCTTTAGGAGGACACTCAGGATTTTTAAAAACTTACCACAGGGTGAAGAAAGAATTTTTTTGGGATGGCCTTAAATCTGATATTCAAAAGTTTGTGGCGGAATGTTTGGTTTGCCAGCAGAATAAAGTGGAAACAATTAAGACCCCGTGACTTCTACAACCTTTATCCATTCCAAGTCAACGTTGGGAGGAGATTTCAATGGATTTTATCACAGGTTTACCTAAGTCCGAAGGAAAGAGTGTCATCATGGTGGTAGTTGATAGACTTACTAAGTATGCACACTTTTGTGCATTATCTCATCCATTTAAAGCAAGTACAGTTGCTACTACATTTATGGACAGAATTCAAAAGCTACATGGAAGCCCAAGGGTTATTGTGAGCGACAGAGATCCCATTTTTACCGGAAATTTTTGGACGGAGTTATTTTCTTGTTTGGGTACTCAATTAGCTCATAGCTCATCTTATCATCCTCAATCTGATGGTCAAACCGAGATAGTAAATAAATGTTTGGAAGGATATCTTCGTTGTTTTGTATCTGATAAACAAACACAATGGGTCAAGTGGTTACCTCTTGCCGAATGGTGGTATAACACTTCCTTCCATACTGCAGCAAAAATGACCCCATTTATGGCACTTTATGGATATCATCCACCATCCATCACATCATATTTAAGAGAAAATTCTAAGGTTCAAGCAGTGGAAGATCACATCGAGCATCAGCAAGAAGTTCTCCAACTCTTAAAGGATAAACTGAATTTGGCACAAAATCGAATGAAACAACAGGCAGATCAACATCGCAGCGAGAGAAGTTTTGATGTAGGAGATTGGGTATTTTACGGCTACAACCATACAAACAAATGTCCCTCAAGCAAGCTAAGAAGGATAATAAATTATCGCCAAAGTACTATGGTCCTTACAAGGTATTGCAAAAGATTGGTACTATGGCATACAAATTGGAGCTTCCTGCTTCTTCGCGAGTACATCCAGTTTTCCATGTTTCATGCTTAAAGAAGGTTATAGGTGAAAATCTTCCAGTTCAAACAGTATTGCCATAACTTGATGGGGAAGGGAAGATCATATTGGAACCTGAAGCAGTCATAGAAAAAAGAACTCGACAACTACGGAATCGATCAATTTCAGAGTATCTCATCAAGTGGAAGAACTTACCCACTGAAGATTCTACATGGGAGGATCAGAATTTTATACAGAAGCACCGGGAGCTACTCAAGTGTTGAGGACAACACTTTTTTGAAGGAGAGGGGCATGTTAGGTCCCTATATCACTACTATAGCCCCTTATTATTGTTAGTTTAAACCCCTTATTGTTATTATTGTACCCTTGTAACCCCCATTTTGTTATTATTGTGCCCTTAAATTATTATTGTTAGGTCGGCTAGGATTACATTATGGTCCCATGGACTCCTATATATAGAAAGGAGGTTTTGTGAATTGTATCATGGAAGAATTGTGCATTTATGTAATGTATTGGAGGTTGCCCCCTCGAAGTGGCTTATTTCTAAGGCGTTTATATCTCTTTTCTTCTACTTTTGAAGCTGGTTACACAACAAAGCACAGGAAATGCCAGAGATGGTATGAATATTTCCAATCTCAACTCCTACTTTTGAAAAGAATAATTTCATAATCAATCTTTAGAGAAGAAAGATTAAAACTCAAATCATCAAAACAATCTGAGGCTAGAACAAGAATAAATGTACTTACAAAAGAGATTCAGAGATAAATAGGAGCAATCACTCTAGCCAAATACTGATTAGCTACTGAGAATGTATTTCCTTCAGCAAATACACTTTAGTAGTTTCCAACAAATGGGCCCCTTCAATCCTGCATATATAAAGATATCCTTCTTGTGAAAAATCAATCTTGCACTAGTGCAGTCTTCCTGCACTAGTGCAGGAATCAATGATTTATGCAGAAAGTGTAAAGTAATGTCTTCACTAAAAATGCTTTTCTTCGTGCAAGGGCTTTGAACTTTCTCAAGTCCGTAGCACTCAGATCCAATACCAAGAAACTAGTTCTTGTACTCGATCCAGGCTTCTTGCAACTTAACGTCTAATCCTTGAAATCAATAATTCATTACTGCAGTGTGATAAAACAATAAAGATGAATATCTGTAGAGAATAAGAAAATAGTATTTGTAATTAAGATATCACTGAAAGCAAGAAAGATGTTAGAAGTAAGCTATAAAGGCTTGCTGCATTATATTATCTAACGCTGGTTCGAGAACGGTTCTCCTTCTTGCACCAGGGAGAAACCAAACCAATGTGCAGGAAATAAATAACACACCATCGTGCACTAGTGCAGGAACGAACCAGGCAAAGGAAATAAACCAAATCATGCAGAAAATAAATATCACACCAACGTGCACTAGTGCAGGTAACTCCTCCTGCTCAAACCAGGCAAGGGAAAGAAATCAACTGTGCAAAAAGAAACTTAACTACTTCACACAGCAGATCTGCTTTCCACTCAAACAGAAATTCAAAGAATTCAAATTAAATCACACTCAATGATTTAATCATAAATTGAAGGAAAAACAAGGAGGGAGAATGCTCTGGTTTGGTTGGGCCCTTGAACAACCAGCGCATTTCCCTTTCAAGAAAAAACGCTACTCAGAATTAATCCATCAAATATTTAAGCCAAAGATAAAATGTACAGAACATGAGGCAGAGCTCTTCGTATTAGACTCTAAAAGAAATTACATACATGATTACATATCCAACCCAGATTTGGGCGATAACACAAAATAGTCTTGTTACCGCCTCCTGGTTCTATTTGATTCTCAAAACATTGAACTATTTGTCCTATTTACATTTCTTCTTATATAGATCCTTTTGGCCGTAGGCCAAAATGATCGTTTACCATTACATAGTCAATTATAGAAATCGTTGCAACAAATTACATAACCGATTGCAGAATAAGCTTTTAGCCTTCAAAATTAAATCACTTTTACAAAATAGGCTGTGGCTATCTCCAGCTTTCCATTTCTCTTAAGTCTGATCTCAGCTACTCTCTATTTTCCTATTGTCATAGCTGGGACTCGACTGCCTTCAGATATATTCTCATTGATCGTATCCAAAATAGGCAGTCAACCTAAGTAATCCGGATTTGCTACCAAGATTCATGGCACTGGTGCTGGTGTGGGATCTATTTTGCACTAAAAATTAGCAATCAAGATAAGTGGTCATCTATTAAATAGCATAAGAGATAACGATAAGTTACGAAAGTAATTCTAATCAAGAAATCACGTAATATATTGTTAATAAATGCTAAGATAAGTTAAAAAATGTAAAACATGAAGTTTATGGAAAATGTGTCATCGTTCTCACACTAGTGCAGGATGAGGGCACATAATATAGGTAAAACAGGGTAATGATTATGATTTGGAAAGGAAAGAATGGTAAAAAAGAATGCAATTTAGGGAACTAACACCTATATATAGCAATACAAACCCTATAAATCTAAAATTAAAAGCCCTAATTATAAATCAGAGAAACAGGGAGAAGAAAGGGAAAAGAGAAAAATAATGAAGGGTTTAGGGTAAAAATGGAATTTTTTTGTTTCTGAAAATGAACATCAAATTGAAATTTTTTACTTACTACATAAAAAAAAATTGCAAAAAAAAGTAAAAAAACAATAAAATTTAATCACAAGATCATTTTAAAATATATTCTACAAGGTTTTAATCACTAGAGGTTTGGAATTCTGATTGTCTGAATACTTTTGTTCGAACATATTTCGCTGCTCTGCAGTGCTGTCGTGCTCTCTTGCTCCAGGTATATCTCTTGCAAATCTCTGGCTGAAATTTTTTACAAAAATAGTGAAATAATGAAAAGTGTTTAATATTTAAAAAATTGTTTTATGAAATTAGATTTTAGAAATTATTTTGCCACCCATTTTTCAATTTACTTCTTTTTTTCACTTAAAAAAATAGAGTTGCGCTTTTTTTATTTGCAGTTATTCGTCACTGGTTCATCACTTAACAAAACCACATTGGTGCGTCCATTGATAACACGCCATCAGTGCAAAATAACTAAAATGCACTGGTGCAGTTATCTGTACATTAGCACTGATAACAAGATGTCGATTTTTAAGGCACTGAAATTACTTTTAGGTGTGTACACAAAAATTTATTGTTGATTTTTCTCAAATGCAGGGAGAAAATAACATAATTATATCAAATGGAGAATTCTTCAAAATCTAGCTCATTCCATACTATTTGTTAAAGTCCATCGCAGAGTTCTCCCTATCCATCTCGAGATGTAATATTTACTTCATATTTTATTTATATTTTCATTATATAATTGAATTTATGTTTTTTATCCATGTCAATCATGCACAGCTTAATTAAATTTATAATGTATACAAATTTGGAGGTTCATGTAGATTGACAATCAAGTTCAGATGCACAAAATATTCAAACAAATCCAAAACATCAGAAGCTCTTCTCAGGAGCAGCATACTGCAAGGTGCATTTGGTAGATGAAAATGGGCATCCGCTTCACCCTGCCAATTGTAACAATATTGCATCTTCTAGCCACAATACTGGGACATTGATGGTAATAATTATAATCGTTTGGTATATTGATTAATGTAATTATTTCAATGTCAACCCAATTAATCATGTGATATTGTCAACGTGCTTACTAATTGATATCATATATTTTTTACTAATCATGTTCAATTTTATTTTTAAATTATTAGGATTCTAGTGATGATGAGTGACCTACCTACCATCTTTTGTTACACCCCATGAAAATGTCAAATAGATAGAAGACTAAATTAAGAGAAAAAATCAGAGAGGAACGATACCAATAATGGTTGAATCAACCACCGATTCAATTCTTGCTATGTCCAGATTCATCAATTAGGAATGAATATAGAAATAGTAGTTCTTCAAAAGCTGGCAATGGATGAAATCAAATAGAGGTTGGTATGGATGATTACTTAAGGGATATGACTGCCATGGAGACAATGTTTTTAGATGCATTCCAAAATGATGATCAACTAGGGGATGATGCTCATATCGCTAACACACCTCTTTTGAAAGCCTTAAATTTTCTTCCACCACCCCTCTCTTTTGAGCTATCGGTTAGTAAAAATCTACCCTGTTGGGGACAACGATGTTACTGTACAACTTGAAATAAAATTTTGGCTTGTCGAATGCATGTTTCTTGTAAATTTTGAGGTAAGTTACCATAAAGTCCCCCCTTATATAAATTTGAGAAATATAATCAGTACATAATGAACATTACAAATGTTCAATTTTATGAACGTTAATAATTATATCGACATTAATGTATAATTATTAATATTTTTCATGATCACCAACTTCAGATTATTTAAAGATAAGTTTCTTCTGAGTGATAATGTCTTGCTCGGTATCTGCAAAGAAGCAAAGAAATTGTTGAAAATGTTGGGTATTGAGTACATATAATATCATGCATGTCTAAATGATTTTTTTCTATATAGAGGAGAATATGAAGACAAAGATATATGTTCAAATTGTGGGCATGACAAGTACGATAAATAAATAAATAAGGGTAGAGTCGTGTGGTACTTCTCTTAAGATATTGAGGCACATTCCTATAATCCCAAGGATTCAAAGGTTCCTTCGTTGCAAAGAATTAGCTATGTTGTAGGGATGGCATTCCTCACATAGAAGTAAGTTGGGACTTATGTGAATCCAAACAGATTCAATAGCCATGAAGAATATATAGGATACATGCCGCGAAAAATTCAAGGATGAAGTATGAAGTCTACAAATTAGCACAGGCATGGATAATATCAACTGATATTTCCTCTAGAACACAAACTATTTTGTTTGGCATGTAGTAATGATCAATAGCAATATCCCCACATGCTTGTCCGTGAAGAGTGAACATCTTATGTTGGCTATGATAGTCCCTAGTAGAAGAAAGTGAACAATATGGATGTCTACTTACAACAACTAGTAGATGAATTGAAGGAACTATGGGATGGGATAAATTTGTACCATGTATCGAGACCCATCATAGAAGAGAGGATTTTTACGTTGTATGGAATATGTGCTTACACCACACATGATTATCAAGGATTAGGAGTTTTCTCTCGTAAATTACATGCTTACTGATTTGTTTATATATTTAAAATATTCTTTCACATACTAGTTATTTAATTCATTGTAATTGTTCTAATCTTCATGATATTATTTAACATGCCATGCATATAATTTTTATACAATAATCTCGCAGGCCTTGTAACAAAAGGGTATTTTGGATGTAAATGTTGTGGACCTTATCTGAAAGCTAGATGGTCCAAGGACCTACCAAAGGAAGTGTCTGATTTCTCCCCGGTATTCCTCCCAGAAGAACACCCTTACAAAAGAGCAACATCCCCTTTCAATGGTAAACAAGAGAAAATCCAAAGGCCTCCAATAACGACACCAGCTGAATGGCTTAGAGAATATGAGAGATAGAAGGAGAAGGATTTCATAGAAATGTTTGATTCAAATGGGGAGCCTATGTTCGATGATCCATAATTATTTAACACCTACGCTGAGAAATTTCCCATTGGGATGAAAAGGAAATATATCTCTTATAACCTCCCATATTGGGAGCATCTTAATATTACCCACTTATTAGATCCCATGCATATATTTAAAAATGTTTCATCTTCTTTTTTGGAGGAACATATCATTAAAACAAAGTGACACATTGGCTGCTAGGAAAGATCTTATTACTTCAAAAAATGAAAATAAACATTGTCCAAGGCGATTGGAAAGTACAGTATCAAAGGTATTTCAAAGAAGGTGATGTCCCATGGATTTTAAAAAAATATGATCTTTCTTTGGAAAAGGAAGTTATAATGGGTGTGAGGATGAAATATTCATACGGGTCTTCACTATGGCGCTACTTCACTGTGGATGAACATTTATGAGGGTTGAAATCACATGACCATTTGAATCTTCTAAGAGTACATATAATGTCAAAAGAATGATTTTATTATTTTTTATATTAATAAATTTGATCCCATGCAGGGATCATAAAACATAACTAATTTTGTATATTATTGCACGTGTTTATAACTTTGCAGTGCCATTATCCTTTGTTTGTGTGCGGGTGTATGAAACGTGAGTTCAATTAAGACCTAGGACGTGCCATATATAAATTATTTTCATTTGTACGTTGGATCATGTCAAAGGAGATTCATGTGGCTAGCATTCCACTGTGGCGTCAAGGGATAGTTGAGATTGTTTTCATGTTTAAGAAGGAACTGCTGACAAGTTTCATGGACTTGCAACTTCATCTTCTAATCCACGTAGTAAATGAGGTTTATTATTTAAGGTGGTTTCTTGTTGTTGGATGTTCTTCTTAGAGAGGTACATGAAGAAATTGAAAGGTTTTGTTCGAAAAAGGGAAAAACCCGAGGGTTCTATGGCAGAGGGGTACATATCATATGATTCTTTCTATTCTGCCAGTGAGTACATCATGCAGATTGACAATATACCTGGTGTAGTGATTTGGGACAATGAAAGGGATGAAGACAAAAGAGAAGGGGAGTTGCTCCAAAGGAGTGGAAAAAAGCACTTGATAAAGAATAAGTGACTTATAATTTTCAAATTTACACAAAATAAATATTCATGTTGAACTTCGATATAATGTATATTTTGATCTCTATGTACTATATAATGATGGTTTGATTTGATCATCAACGAATGCAAAAATTGAAGCAATCGATAAGCTTTTTCTTTACAATTATGAAGTGACACAACCATGGGTCACATTGTATGAAAAAAGAGGATGAAATTGGATAGTGACATGAAAGAATTTAGATGGTTGAATGGTAGAAGTGTGCCTTATCCCAATTATTTAAAATAAAATATGCCCCAATAGTTGGGTTGCTAACCAAGTCAGAGATAAATACGGTGCAACCAGTCATTACCCGTGTGCTGAAGAGGATGCGCTAAATGTACGGATTGAGTGCAGTAAATTGGAAATAATATATTTAATGTATATGTACATTTGAAACTTAATAATGCACCTTTCAAATGTAATTACATCTATATTTCATATTTTAATTGTTAGGTTATTATAAGACACATAACACTACGAATTTTTAACTTTTTTAAGGTGAATTTTTTTCCATCTGTGTGGGCATATAGACACCATTTTTGCGTATAAAATGACGATGATGGACACATTACATAAGACTGTTGAGTGGAAGTCAAGTTCGATCAATCTAGTCAATATAGCCACCATGATCAAAATCGAGTATGAGGAACGTTAGGTTACATCGAAAAGATACAAGAGATAATTGAAGTGGATTTCTCTTCTTCCCAATGTGTTATTTTTAGGTGCAAGTGGTGGGACACATTTCATCGGAATAATGTAAAGGAAGACCGCGATAGTATGCTGAAATGTATCAACTCTAGAAAGATGTGGGATGAAGCTAAGGAGCCCTATGTTTTCCCCAAACACTTCAACTAGGTGTTTTTTTACCCATATGTGTTGGATAGGGATTGCTGGTTCATATTGAGACATGACCCTAGATCAACACATATTCTTGAGAACAATAGTGTTATCATGCTATGAGAGATGGAAGATAATGAGGGTGATCATGAGAACTGAGAGTGATATGGTACATATGTTATTTCATCAATATTTATACTTTTTAAGATGGGTTTTTGAAACATTATAATATGTATTTTGAATTAATTGGTAATTTGCATTATGTTAATGTTAAAATCAATATTTCACTTGATAATTTGCAATTATGTTGATCTCAAAAACAATGGGATACTTTATAAAGTTTTTCTTTTTTGTATGTAAGATCATAATAAAATAATGATAAATTTAAAGTACATGAATTTATTTGCATTATTTTCTAAAATTTACTATGTTACAAAAAATCATATTATTCTGGATTTATTATTTTACAAATATTTAAAATTTTACAAATTTACAAATTTTAAATTTTAATAAAATCATTTCACATTAATAGAATTAAAATTTTCACATTAATATAACTAAAATTTTACAAATATTTTACTTACAATTACAATTAAAATTACAGTTAGAATTACAATTACAATTACAATTTTACAATTTCACATAAAATTAGAATTAAAATTTTACAAATATTTTATATACAATTAGAATTAGAATTAGAATTAGAATTACAATTACAATTACAATTTTACAAATTTACATATATACCATTACAATTATAATGTTAGAATTTTCCATACAATTACAATTTTAGAATTTTACATACAATTACAATTTTAGAATTCTGCATACAATTGGAATTACAATTACAATTTTACAATTTTACATATATACAATTACAATTACAACCATTACACAATAAATTAAACATTAGAATTGGAACTAAAATTTTACAAATATTTTACATACAATTACAATTAAAATTACAACTACAATTACAATTACAATTTTTCATACATAAAATTACAATTAAAATTACAATTACAAATACAAATACAATTTTACAATTTTACATACAATTAAAGTTCAAATTTGAACTACAATCACGACATAATATTTAATAAATATCATGATCATTTAATATTAAATTTATTAATAAACATCATGATCATGATAACCATCGTACAAACATCATATTCGACTAAAAAACAAATTCAAATTCTCTAACATCATCGTGAGCATGATCATCTAACAAAGCATAATTAGCATTGTATAACATCATCACAACACAAAAATCAAATATACATCTCATGTCAAATAACTTCTATCACATACACATCTATCTGCAAGCTTCACATTAAATTTACATATCTAACATGATCTCACAATATACACATCATGATGATCACCAACATGTAAATTAAGTATGTAAACTGCAACATGAACATAAAATAAATGGACCATATATATATATATATATATATATATATATATATATATATGACTGAGCAGGCCTCGACTAGTACTGCTATTGATGATGCACCACCAATAGCAGTACTAGTCGAGGCCTGCTCAGTCAATGGTGCAGCCTTGACAATCTCAGACACATGTTGATCATTACATTGTTGTTGATCTAGTGCTGGTGCCTCATGTTGATTAGGATTAACTGTCTGCTGCTCAATGTGATGGCTCGACATGGTCAATGGTCCAACCTGCTCATGATAATGAGTACTGTTGGATGCTACAGACTGCTGACTTGACATGGCCGATGGTCCAGCCTGCTTTCCATGATGTCTTTTCGTCAATGCTACAAGCTACTCATCTAGTGCAATGTGAGCTGAATGATGATCACTCCCATTATTGTGATCATCAAATGATGCATCATTCCTTGCAGACTATCGATCATGCGCTGCATCTCAACCATGCCTATAACGTGCAAGGGCCCTCCTCAACCATGTAACTAAGGTCGTAGCTCCTACGACATGTCGCATTAGGTTGTACATGTCACGCGACATGCCTATCGATATATGTACTAGCCTACCATCGGTATGTATGTCTCTCATATTAGCGAGCCTGACTCCCGCCTCAACAAGCAATGCATAAATTTGGTCACCCAACTCCATCAAAAATCTACTATCAAGCCTACCACGCCTAGCAAAAGGCGGTACCAACGCACTAGTAGGAGCAGGTTTTTCTACACCAACCTCTTCATCCTTAGCATCTACCATATCTTGATCATCATCAGGATCCATAACTGGATCATTTGGTGGCGTTCGTATGTCATCACCATCAAAATACCCAATGTCTGCAAAATATATACAAGTAAACAACAATAATTATATAATTTCATTAAAAATCTTAATAAAATCAAGTTAAAGAACATGTTATAATAAACATAAATAAAATAGTAATATTACCTCTATCATCCGGTGGTTGATCATCTATAAAGAGGATGTTGCCACACCCTCGCCAATTCAAACTAGCATAAGGACAGGGGACCATAAAGAAGGGATGCTCGTCAACACTGGCTAGAAACTCTAGTGTATAATGTGATATCCTCATGGAAAACTCAATGTCATCCGTCTTGGGCATCATCTGCCCCCACATGTGTATCTGTGCATCATGCATCCGCCTACGAGGCTGCCGAAAAAATGTAGGCCTCGTCTCTGGAAACCTCTCCAAAAATAAACAAAATAGATCTGAAGAAAAAGAGAAGTTTACCCTCCCTTGTGCATGATCACAACATCTATCCAAGGTTGTACAAAACTGCCGATAAAAATGGCAGACCACTTAACAAGTCGTGGCTCCTATACTAAAGAATAAACATAATATATAAGCGGGAAACTAATGTGTTGCTCGTTGCTGGTTTTGTGTGAAATTATCAAAATTAAAAGTGAGAGGCACCTCACCTCCTCACTGCCAAATGCAACAATACATAACTATCCTCTAGAGACCTGAAAATCTGAAGAAGACAATATATCCGCACTAATGTATCTCTAGTAGTACACAAACTCACTCCTTGATGCATAGCCGACTGGAACCTCTCGGAACAAGGGAAAATCCACCCCTCTCCTCGATAGCCCTGTAATGAGATAAATTTCCTCCCCATTGGGAAAATACCACTGGTTAGGACCAACCCAGAAATCCTGTAGGTGGGAATTACACCTGCGGATAAGATGTCGCAAAAAAAAAGCAGCCTTCTCATAGAACTTGAGGAGGCCTACCTACCTTAGGAGCCCCTTGGTAGCTGTTGTAATAGGGAAAGGGTACGCATTTATCTCCCTCTCTTGTGTCTCCCACAAGCAAACCATGTTATACTGGTCTTCTTGTTGTTGTCGTTGTTCCCTCTCTTCTCTCCTTTCATGTCTCTAAATGATTGACATATTAAATACAATTTTTTAATTAAATAAGGCATGTATTTAGGAATATACATATATAATTTTTTATTTTTTTAAATAGTTGGTGCGCCAAAAAAATAGGCATGCACTGGTCACAGTGTGTTTTTTATTGTCGCGCACCGGAGGCGGTGCACCAGGAAATTTTCAATGCACTGGAGGCAGTGCACCAGGAAAATTTCAATGCACAGGAGGCCGTGCACCTGCAAATTTTAAGCGCACTGCCTTCCTAGCATTGTTCCAAAGTCAACGGTGTGGTGGTATAAGAGTCCCCACCATTGACTATGGACTAGTGTCAGGAGAGCGGTACGCTGACCAAACTGTATGCCCCAAGGCATATAGTTTGGTCAGCGCGCTGCCCTCTTGACATCGGTACATTGTCAACTGTATGGTATTTTATGAAGCCGCAGTTTTTACCAAGTAGAAATTCTAGAATGAGGTGCGCTAAAAAAATTACCTTCCCTAGGGTGATTATTTCCATCAATGCACCACATTCCCGCTATTTGACAGGGTCAACGGTGTGGCCGGGTAACCGACTACACCACACTTTTTTAAAATTTAAAAAAATATTGGTTTGCCTTTTGGTACCACCCCAGAACTAGTGTGGATACCGTTAGCACCGGTGGTGGTGCAACGTGTAAATTTACTAGCAGCATCGTGAACCGGTGCGAGCCGAATGGTTCAAGTGCACCGTGCAAGATTTTTTTTTAAAGGTTAATTTTAAGCTAATTTACAATTCTAATCCACTAAAAGTCTTAATTATGGAAAAAAAAGAAAAACACGTGTACATTTGGTCGTCAAGGAGGCATATTAGCTGTAGAATTTGCAAAACTAAATTTTCCCACCATTTTTCAAAATTCAGAATGGAGATGGTGGGAAATGCACAGTAGCAGTGCGTGCAATGGGAGTGTTGATGTCAAGGTGCCTCAAATAAGGAAAATTTACACTAGTGCTTGAAAGATCTGGAGCACTAAAAAATGAAAAATGCATTTTTTTGGCCGTAATTATTATTTTTTTTTAACCCTATTCTAGTGCACGAGTTTTTATAGGTGCACCGATGCAGTTTCTTAAGACCACACCGGGCTGCTTAAGTTGGTGCAGGGTTTTAGGATGCACCAGTGTGCAATATTTGTAAAGCACCGGTGCGCTATAGTAATAAGACACACCAAGCGGGTTTGTACAGAGAACATGGTGTCTCGATGTGCCAATGTTTTTTGCGCACCAGTGCTTTCTCTAGTTGAACACACAGATGTAGTTTAGGATGATAAGCGCACCGGATGAAAAACATCTGTAAAAACCTCCACCACCAACGTCCTCTAGTAACCTCCGCTACAAATGGATGTCTGGGGTATTTTTATAAGGGGTTCCTCAAAAACATATGCTATAGGGTATTTTCCTTGTAGTGCATTAAACACATAAAAAAATATGACAAGGAAGAAAATGGTTGATATCTAATTTTGTGATTAATTGTTACTTCCATATAACAACTTAACTAGATTTCACTTTTGTATATTTTAAATTTTTTTATAGTAATCATCATTGAATGCCTTCAAACATGTGCTAACATACATAGAATAACCATGAGAATAATTGATTGACATTGAGTTAAATATAGGTTGTGAGTATATGTTGGCATATCAGAAATTAATTGTGGAATTTTTAAATATCTATCTTGTTTTACTTAGGTCCATCTATAATTAATAGAGCAAAAAAATATTTTATATTAAATCTATGATTTGTTATGGGGTATAAAACTTGCAAGAAACAAGGTTTGAAACTATGCCAACAAATGAATTGTTGAAAGATGGCATGAAATTTGGTTTTGAAATAATGTGGATAGTTCACGAGTCAATTCTTTCTATGGTACATTTCTTTTCAATTTACATTAATGTATATTATTTAATATTGCAATTTTAATTATTCCCACCAATATAGATACACTCATTGCACTTTATTTTTATGTTTGTAGATGGAATTTGAAGAATAATAAAACAATCAACAAAATAAACAAAACATTCCTCCAAATAACCCAAGTCATGAAAGTAGCTCGAGCAGTGATAATAGTTTCAGCGAAGAATGATGATCAATATGTTTGGATATCAAAGCAAGGCGTTGTATATTTTGAAGTATTTGTTTGCGAAATAAGATATTTTGTTTAATGTAATGGACATAATGTCCCAATTGAAGAAAAAAGGATACTAATAATTTTTTTTTTGTATGAAAAAGAGTGTCTTATCTATATATATGTGTGTGTGTGTGTGTGTGTGTGTGTGTGTGTTTTAATTTATTCTATTGTGTTCTCCATTGTCGCTGTGAAATGTCACACCACTAATTAAAAATATGGATGATGAAATATTGTAATGAAGAGATGTGAAATATGATGATAGAATATAACAAATTCATCCAAACATCACATTAAAATGCACTAAGAAAATTTAATTGATATGAATATTGTTATAAGATATGTGTCGACTTTTGATGAATAATGAATTTAAAAAATCACAATAATTTCCCTATCACATGTCGATGTTTCTAAAAAATAGAAAATGAACACTGGTGTGTGTGTATGATACTGCATACCGGTGTGTTTGTATGATACTGTGCACTGGTGTGTTTCTATGACCTATGAGAATCGCACCACATACCAATACTAATTAAAATCCCTAGTGCACTTTATCGATGACTACGACCCAGGCGGATAGGCGTTGCATACACTCGTATGGTTTGCCTTTAATGTGTTGGTGTATTTTTACAAATTAATGTCTCGGTGCATTTTTACACCTTAACAGCACTGGTGCATGCACCTTCTATCAACCTAGTGCATATTTGTTGGTGACATGCACTGGGACGTTGCTAAATGCCCTGGGGCTTCCGAAATTTGTTTTCCATCCCAGCTCTTGGTATGTTTATAGTACCGGTGCATATAGGCTAAAACTCATTGGTGTATTCACACATGAAGCGCGCACTGATAAGAAATCTATTCGTAAAAACCTTCAGTAGACCAGTTTTTTTTAGTTGTATTGAAGCTCTGTTAGAAGATCCATCAAAACCATGTTGTAGAAAATGTTTTTTTTGACAATATTGGCCAATTTTATAACACTAAAAGCCTCCTTATAACCTTCACTAGAGGGTCTTTTCCTTGTACTGTCATTATCTCTTGATTTCTCATTTGATCCAACTTTTGAGTTAGAGCCACCAACCTACTTAAAGGATCAAAACCTAGTGACTAGAAACATAATGAAGAGGGCCATGTTGCAAGAGATATCAATTAATTTTTTTCTTACCTTTGAAAATAATTCATTTGCCTCATCCCAAGAGTTGCAATTCGAATTATCCCCAATGGCTATGGTCTTAAGAATTTATTTTTTAGATAATTCTTTTATCCTACAAATTACGAGGAAACCCTAAATAAAACTAATTTGATACTAATATAATATCTAAACTTCTATGGATATTCCACTAGAGAAGTTAATGAGAACAAATCTTACAATATTGTAAAATATTTTACTATTTATTTTATTACCTTAGATATATATTTAATATTAGTGCATCACTTAAAATTATGGAAAAAATTAGATTTAAATTAAAGAAACAAGAAAATAAACATACTATATACACAAATTAACACAATGCATAACCTAGAAAACCGAATATAGAGAAACCTTAGCAAGAAGGTATTGTCTACACTTGTCACACCTCCCATTTTCCTTCCCACAATTTTTTTTTTTTTTTTTTTTTTTTTTTTTTCGGAATTCCAAATTTTTAAGAATACCTCCGACAAAATATTATACTATAATATTTTGAGTTTTATCTGGTTAAATCATGTTTATTTCCCCAACCACGATTTATTTCCCCATATCAACTATATCCAAATCAATTTCTATTTGATTCAATTTCCAATCCAACTTAATATGTCTTGGTACCACAATCATAGTGGATTTATTAACACTAAAAGTTTTCCTTATCAACCTACGTCTTACCCTCGTTTTGATATCAATAAACCTTTGAGCATTAACATATTGTTATGTATTGATATATATATATATATATATATATATATATATATATATATATATATATATATATATATATATATATATATATATATATATATATAAGGGGGTCAACTATATTATAACCACGTTGGTCGTGGCACCCTTTACGAACCCTTTGCTCCCATACTCTTATAACGTATGAACGTTAGATGAATTTAATTCTCCTACTTTTAGCTCTAGGCTTCTATGGCACTTATGGTTATTCAAGGATTCGATAGTCATAGTTTTCACAGTATCTTTGTCAATATCATTCCCAAATTCGTTGTACATATCCTTCACGTCGGAATTTATGTCGAGATTGAACTCACTCTATATTGGGCTTCCACGTAATACGACCTGGTAAAGTCGATTTACGTAGTATGGAATTTGAGACGTTATCTTCCTTCTCCACGTTAGCTCCGGTAAGATTTTTGATTTCGTTGCATTGGTTGGGATGGGGTTCATCCCATTCATGGTCACGTGATATGGCTCCACGTTGTCCTGGCAATCACCATGCCAGCCTACCATGGAACCAAGGCAATCTCAATAATACGGCCAGAATGTCGTGACTTCATTGTATTGCTTGTCACATTGAATGTCGAACAACTGGTGTAATTGCAACCTCCACCTCTAATTTGGGATTTAGCAGTTCACCTCTTTACCTCGAAGCTCTGCATGTGGAGGAATTCACTCGTTGGCTTTCCCATCAGTCCAGTTGTTTACCTACGCATGGGAAATGTTCCCAGGTATGAGCCTTATACGCACGTCTTTCATTTTGTATTGGAGATCATATTCGGTTTTCAGAACTTACCATACATCTTTCTCTGTGGAAGTCTCGAGCGATGATGATACAAATTGATCTCATTCTTGTAATTTTGTTTATGTTTTAGTCTATTTTGGGTTTGTTTAAGCAGCCTCTCATGGCGGCTCCTGTACCAATATATTTATTTAATTCTCTCTTGCTTCTTTTCGTCACTGTCTCTGCGACTATGGCATCAAACCTATGGTTAACGAGACTTGATAATACCACGCAGGGTTTCTTATTAAGTATATCTATGTTCGTCCTTGGTGACTTGAGCGCTGAGTTTGGATAGTGAGACGTTTACTGGGCTCGTCTCTTCGCAGGAGAATGCTAGTCATCCGGCAAGAACTTCATGAGGTTTGATTTTTTTTCACTATGTATTTCATTTTACTATTAACCTTCTGGCTTCCAATTTCGTTGATATTCTACTTCTATCCTTGGTGCAGAGAACTCGAAAGGAACGAGGGTCTTCGTTGGCAGCTAACCCCTTCTCGTCTTGTTAAATTTCTCTATGGTTAAAATTGTCTATCAGCTATTCTATTGACCGATTCCCTATCATGACTGCGTTTCTACAGGTAATGCATACTCCATACGCATTCCATTGTCGGCAGCTATGAGATCTTTCATTTTCAGTTGATATTAATGTTACCTCCCTTGGTGTTTCAGGTCGGTATATGCCTGTGCAGAGAGCACCATCCTCTCGTTGTATTGTTCCATCTCGTTTATTCAGAATCGTCAATTCTCTTATGGTTTTAAATAGTGTCGATTGAAGTTATAGACTCTGTCAGAGTCGAAATATTAATAACTTCCAGTCGTATGCTAGTACTCCTTAATTGGTTTGAAATTTTTAAATGGGAACAGGGTCTTTGTTACAAGACTCTTACTCGAGAGGCTCAGATTTTATTGCTTGTATCTGGACGTATTTATTCCTTGTCACTGATATTCTTGTTTTTCCATAATAATTTCGAGGAAGCTACAGATTATTAATTTACGGATTCTCGCATGCCATCTCGCATTAATTATTGGTTGTGGGTTAGTTAATATGTTTTCAAAATAATAAGTTATTCATCCTTTCTAATGCTTATCATATCATTGACTGCAATGTATCTACGTCTATTGGTAGCCAGTTTTTTTTCAAATGTACCATGCCTCATTTCATGAAATCTGACAATGGCTATCTATTATATATATAATTTGTATGACTCCTACAGAAGACTCTCAGGATTCCTGGGAAGTTTCATTTCCAATTGGGAAAGCTTTGTATGCCAATCTAATTGTTCCCTGTAACTATATACATCTAATTTCTTTTGCTAATTAGGTGTCATGATAGAACAGTTCCACTATGTCCATATTTAGACTGAATTTCTTTACTGATATATATTTATAGATAAGGTTTGTGTACTCCATTCTTCAGGATATATATATATATATATATATATATATATATATATATATATATATATATATATATATATATATATATATATATATATATATATATATATATATATATATAGTGATCGGAATATGTATAATTTGCAGGTACTGTTTTGTTTTATAATTTCCAGTGCACTTCTACCTTTTTACATCATGTAATTCAATTGGGTCCCTTTTTGTTGTGGGTACTCCCATATCTTTTATTCTCAACTCTCCTTTCATAGCTATTTTCTAAAGATACTTATCATGTTTTTATTTCATTTCTTTTCTATTTAAGATAGATATGTAATACTACCATTACCTACTCACCCACTCTGTCCTTGTTATAGAAGATATTAAATATCTAAATATAGACATGCACTGTATAAAAATTCTATGTATATCTGCCTTTCACTTAGTTAATTCAATACAGTGTAAATTTTGTCCAGTATATAATTAAGTGCCTACTTTTCACAGATTCAGGAATTTTCTTACTGTGTTGTGTGAATCAATTCCATTTTCCACAGAAGCAGATTAAAGTTACCTAATTATAAATTATGAGGTAACATAATCTCCAGATTTAAACCAGGAATTGGTTTAGAGATTCTGGCTGATTTACCCTCATATTTCTGATTCCTACAACCATGTGGAACTGCTAGAATTTAAATATTCTACCTTTCTGTAAATGTAAGGAACACTATCACAACCAAAACATTGTAAGGATTATACATATATAGTCATAAATATTCTCACTTCACAACAGTAAATTTTTAATCATTCATAATGCTATGTGCATACCACTTTGGTATTTGACCAGTCCTCCCAACCGTAGAGTCCCTCTATCTCTCGGACTCACCCCCGAGCTGAGACCACCTCCAGCATAGATCAACCTCTAATCTATTTAGGAGAATCTTATTTAAGCTATTGTTCTCCAAAGCCTGTTTCTAATTCTGCGTCCAGAATATCAGGATGCTTTTCTTCCTGTTTTCCTAGGCTTTCCATTATAGGGATTTTTTTAAAGCTGCTTTATGCTTTTGCCAACTTTTTACCTCTTCCCAACTACTCTCCACATCATTGGGGAAACTAGATTTTCCTTAAAATCCAATTTAGAAATTCTTTCAAGGACTTTTGAAAGATTGTGGGGAAAGTATTTGCCTTTATCCATCCTCATGGATTTAGCAAGTGATCTCACAATTCCCATTTTGGTCAATCTACACATCATTATTTAATTCATTTCCTCAAATTAAATATTTAATTACATCCACAAAATACTTGTCCTTTGGGGTCCACTCCCCTTAGGATTAAAGTTCAAATGTCTATTTTTTGAATTTTAAACACATAAACTAGGGGTGTTACAACACTCTAAATTTTTTCTCAATTATACTTACAAACAAAGTGGTATTGAATTTGGATTTTCCATGCACATTATGGCATAAATGGATTCCAGAAAATATTATAAGTTCTTTTTTATGCTCTTATATTCCACTCCTAAATGGTTTTCTCATTTATGGAAATATAATGATATTAAAATAATGGAACCCATTCTTTTCAAAATGGCCTAATATTTAGAATAGAATGATAACCATCTATGGTTAGTGTTAGGGTTTTTGTATGCCTTAAAAATCAATGACAATAGGGTTTTCTATCATCTAAAACCTTTTTTAAAGTTGATAGATGACAATCAAAACATGTGTGAGTGGTGGAAACCAATGTGGCATCCACTTAGTACCATGATGGTAATAATGTAAATAAACTTGTAGAAGCCATAAAATTGACATACAAACTCCGATTGAGGTGGTTTTCATACCATTGTAAATTTTTTAATGTGTATCATAGCATTGAGGGGATAATGATATGATTGTAAATTTTTGGCCCTATAAATTTTCTTTTAATGACTCAAATTGGCTCTCGAAGCTTTTGGATGACAAATCATCAATCTAGGATGTGCCACTAAAATGGATATTGCATACCAGTTCCTATAATTTTTCCACTCATAAATTACCAACATAGATGGAAAATCATACAATGACCAACATCAATCTAAATATTATTTCTAAATCCCTTTTTTTGTATCTTGAAGAATAGATAACTAGGTATGTTTCATACTCCGGTGACATGGGGTCAACTAGAGTGTCTACCACTATAACCCTTAGATGCATACTTATACACATATATAGGCAAGGATAAGTTAAGAGGATTTTGACTTTGAATACCTTGGTACATAGAACTTCAGTTTTAGAGTACTTGCTAACTGAACTACCATATAAACTATCTGAATCCATTAATTAAAATATTTAAAATTATATTGTTATAAAATATATATTTTTAATGAATGTTTGAGATTTTAATAGAATAAAGAAATAAAAAAAACTATATTGGTATAGTATACGAGTATAGTAAATGTGTAATGAGAATTATGGCATTAAAACATATCAATGTATTTTCATCATTGGAATTTGTATGCACTAGCCATTTCATCATTAGCGTGCATTGGTTATATATATATATATATATATATATATATATATATATATATATATATATATATATATATATTTTCCAAAATAATTATCATGAACTATGTGTTTGCATGTAGATACGTGATGATACTCATAGCATAGATAAGATAATCTATGTATATTATTTGTATAGATGTATGTTTAATTGGTTAAATAGGGTCAGATTGAAGAGGTTCATTCATGCACATATCAAAGATCGTGACTAAATGTTTTGCATAAAACCTCAAACCCTTCCAGGAGAGGATAAACCTTCATTGAACTAAAAGAAATGTATTCATACAAAAAATGATTTAGATTAAAAGAATTCGCATTGATCATGGACCAAATATTATTTAATCACTTCATATAAATATATTCAAGAATTTTTTTATCTTTACATCAATATAATCAAAGAAATGTTTATCCATGTAATCACTCTGTATAAAATGGGGATTAATTGGTAGATTTCATACATTCGATATATCATGTACAAAGTGGAGAATGAAATATTCTTGGTTAACTAATGTTTAAACAATAAAAATACCCTAAAAAAAATCATTTATTATATGTAATTTCAAGTATCCTCTGCCAACTATTGAAGAATTTAGGGTACATCTCCAAAACATAAATTTTCTTTTTTTGTTGTTTTTATGATATATTTTCATCACATGCTTAACTATTCAGCTTAATTAAACTCCACATTATATAGGTATCATAACATGTTTCCTTATTTTCTTATTATTTATCAATTAATGCATGCAAATGTATAATGTAAAATTATTTAAACAAATATAGAATAACATTTCATTCATAACCTTAGAAACAATAATTCAATATTTGTATAGAAATAGTCATAGGGATTTATTTTCTAGGAACAATTCACCAATTCGGTGTATAAAAGACATTGCACCAAGCTATAGAGTTCATATTTCTTATTAATATTTTTTAGTAGAGTCACCATTGAGTTGAGGCTATAATTTTAAAACAAGAAATTGTCTTACTCATGGCTCTATTCTTCTCACATTGACCAATTTTCCTAAAATTCATAGTATGTTAACCCCTACATCTTCCAATCCACTAGCTCTTTTTACCTTTCAACTTGCATAACCCAACCTATGGAATTTCATTCTCTAAAATGAATTATTTCAAGAGGTCTCACTTCCCTATTGGAATATAGCATGGGTCATTAATTAAATCTTTAAAGATAATTCATAATTATTACTTGTATGTGGTTTTCTAGGTAGCAATATTTTCCTAGTGCACACAGTCAAAATTTCTAGATACTACTTATATCATATATAACCAACATTTTCTTGTAGCCATGGTAGCATAGGCTTTCCCACTAATTTAGCTAGGATGAATGATGAAAAATTTCTCTACTCAACCTAACCATAAAGATATATTTACATATCCTAAACTTGTCACTTGACCTCCTCTATGCATCTTTAAATGGATTTCACTCTATGAAATTTTAATTATATATATATATATATATATATATATATATATATATATATATATATATATATATATAATAATTATTTTCATATATATATATATAACTTGATTTTTCTATATTTACTAATTATAAGTTTTCAATAAAATATCAAAATGGTAAATAATTTTTTATTATTTAAATCTACTTAAATATCATACTTTTCAAATATATATATAATTAAATTAACCTTTAGTTAAATAATAATAACTAATATCATAATCAAAATAAAAATCTTTTCCAAAACTTTAGTATGTTATAGCTTTAAATATATTAACGTATACCCACAGTCCTTAATGTTATGATACATATAAACTAAATTTAAACTAAAAATAATAAGAAATAATGTCATATTATACATATACATATATATATATAAACTTTGATTTCTCAATTATTAATGTTTTCATTTCAATATTATTAATGTTATTCTTATAAAATTATTATTATGGTTATTTTTTTAAACTTTGAGGTACATTCTTATATTAATGATTTCATTATTTTTTTTAAAATAAAATTATATATATATGTAATGGAAATTATTAATCAGTAAATAAACTTTGTTATATTATTATAGAGCTATACCATAAAATAATAAAAAAAACATAATTCATATTTTTATAACATTTCCTTCAAATAATTTATTTAATCAAAATTACAGAAAATGCATAATTATTTTCAGATAATCTTCCATTTTAAAATAAATCAACCTTTAATACATCCACATAATAATTATCAACATTATGAAACCTAGCACCCCTTCCAAAATACACAAGCCCATGCCACAATTAATAAATTTAAACTTGTGATATTTGTAAGTAAGTTGGCATAACAGTTCTGAAAGTCATCAAGTAATCAGCCATTGATTCTGATTGATTTTTCACAGCCACTGATCTTTGTGCTTCGATTTTAAGCAAAGTGATCACCTATTGATTCCTCGTAGCCAGTGATCTCTGTGCTTTGATTTTGATTTTTATGTGAACAGTAGGTGTTTAAGTTACCAACTACTTTGACCTCACTAATTCAAACATGGGTGATAAAAAAAGGTTCATAGCGTGACCTATAATGAATGGTTGTGCATTTGTAGCTTAGTCCCCAGAAAAATCAAAGTACAGTCACTCAAATGACTGAAAAAGTTGAATTAAAAACGCTTTACCTAAATAGAAAACATGAAAATATCAAAAGGTATGTACTTTGATTTATTGTGGTGATCAAGATCCCATCATTTTCATTATCGAGAACAAGAGACAGAAAAGTCATTTCTTTGGATGCAGAGGGAGCACCATTATCTACAAAGACAGCAGCAGAGACTCCTGTACTAATTTCAAAATCAATTTGTCTTGTCTATTGACTAAACTTTTCAGAACAGTAGTGCCTTATAGGTTAGGTTTTTACCTTCTGTAGGTATATTTTTAGCTTAGGTTTTTAATTAATTTCAAAATCAATTTGTCTGGTCTATTGACTAAACTTTTCAGAGCAGTTGTGCCGTATAGATTTGGTTTTTACCTTCTGTAGGTCTATTTTTAGGTTAGGTTTTTAACTTTTGTAGGTCTATTCTTTTTCCAAAAGGAAATTTTTAAAATAACAAAATTAACGTGTATGATATGAAAAACATGAAATTTTTTAAATAATAATTTTAATGTGTATAATATGAAAAATAGTAATGCCCCAGGAATTTTTCAAAATGCGGCATCATCTATATTTTATTAAATTTGATATTTGTGAAAGCACTACCCAATGTTCACATCGCTTAATACGTTGAAAAGTTTACTACAGACAATATTCATGCGAACAAATGCTATTTTGACGCAACTCATATTTGAGCCCAAAATTTACGTAGTTAATTTACATGATTGTCAGTGGTCAGTTGTTCCGCATATTGCAGCATACAATCACGGAGGACGCAAAGTAGTCATAGTCACACAAATCATTTCAATGGAATACAATACTTAATAATTTGACAGTTCTCTTTATACTAATAGTAATAATAGTAATATATAAGGTTATATTAAGTTATAATCATATTTTATTTTTTTAGTTAATTGAATTTAATTTGGGTGACAGTGCTAAATAGTTTTATTTTGCTCATCCTTGTTCTCCTCCTCATCTATGTTTATTCAAACTATGAAATAGAGTAATTTTGTTTAACTATAAGTGTATACTAAGAGTTGACAAACAGCCTTTTGAATCACTACCCACTGTTTACAACATTTGCACCACTTTCCTCCACTCTATTTTGATATTAATAAATAAAAATTAGATAATAATTTTACAGGTAAATGAAATAAGGTTTCTAAAATTTCACCCTTTGACACACTAAGACCACAACAATAAGGTTCTATGTTAAATTAATAAATTAATACTATTTTATTATTTTATTAATAATTAATTAATACTAATAATATGAAAGATCAAAAATTAAATTAATAAATTATTTTAAAAATAATTCAAATTAATTTAAGATTTAAATTAAAGAAGTGATCATAATTTAAAAATAAAAACAAGCTAAACTAGATTAAAGAAGAATAATTAAAAATATTAAAATAAATTAGTAATAAAAAAATCTTACACAAATGAAAATCATCTTGTTAGGTAGAGATCTAAAGAAAAAAGAAAAAAGAAAGATATAATATATTTGCAAGCCTTGAACACCTTAAACATATACAGAGAAATACAATATTGAAGACCGCATTCAATTCCATCTAAGTAGATTTAGACCACCTACTAAAAAGCATGCTTAAAATAGTTTGATGATTAATGTAATTGGTTAACATGATTTTGTAAAGCAATACAATATTAACTTTAAAAAAATTACAAAATTAAATTAATAATTTACTTACAATGTAACTAAACAATATTAAACATATTTCATATTTCAAATATTGATTTAAAAATTCTGTTAGATCTACTTTTGTGATCCATAATGTAGATCAAGATAAATATCTTTAGAATAATCACAATATTAAGATAAACATTAAGATTTGGTCCACTTTTCGAATTTATTTTATTAGTTAATATAAATTCACCTTCAATTTAAATTTATTAAATTATTAAAAGATATGAATTTTGTTTTAATGTCAATATTTTCTTTTAACTTTTTTAATTTTAACATAATTTTGATTTTTCGATATTCAATACAAAAAGAATTATATTGAAAAAATAAATATTGAAATATTTATTTATAAAATATTAAAATATTTTTATTATCAATTTTGTTAAATGTTATGATGATGGGTGATAATAAACGAAAAAATTTTAAAAAAAGAAAAAAAATTATCATTGCAAGATTTATAGTATAAGGGGATGTTGTAGTGTCCTTAAATGAGTGTAAATATTTAAATTTCTACTCAATATGAGAGGGATGTTGTAGTTTAAGTAAAATGAAACATTAAATAAAAAGTAATAATAACCATGATAGATCCATTTTAACTTTCTCTTTGTAGGGAGAAAATCTCTCAAGATGAAAATTTCAAAACTTGAGAAACATTTTTCACATATAAAGATTTGGTTTCCCTTTCCAATTGGATAGATAGAGAGATTAGTTCTTAATAATATGATACCAAATCTCATTATATGTTTTATAATATTTTTAATTTGATCTCAATAACATTGATGATATATATATAGATAGATATATAGTTTGTTGAGATTTTTCCATATTATTTTGGAAAAAATCTCATAGATAATGCCAACAATAGGTTTTGTTGAAAAACAGACGGCATCAAATCAGCAAGAGGAGATATTATATCCTATTTTGTTGTGATAGGATGGAATAGAATTTATTATTCAATTTCTTCTCTACATCTATAAATTTTAAGCTTGTACAGTCAGAATATATGAGATATGAGGGTGAGGAAGAGGAAGTGCAGATGTGCAAATCTGTTGTTGTAATCTCCTGTTGCATAATAAGAGAGCCGATACCTCTGTTTGGTGGATGTAGCCCAGATTGGTTGGGTGAACCACATTAAAATATTGTCTTCATTTGAATGTTGTGAGTGTGTGAGTTATTTAATTCTGCTGTGCATACTTTGACAATTGGTATTACAACAAGTGTGGCGTAATTGCATAGGAGAGCACTGGGATGAATACAAAGACATTTTGAAGCCTGGCTAGAGACAGAGATGCTGGGATTTTTTGATGGTTAGTTGTCAATATTGAAGATCTCGTATGCATTAGCCAGCAAGAGAATTGAATGAATCCATTTTTTTTTGTTTTTTGTTTTTCTCCACATTCTAAGATGAGTTTCTGAGCATGAGAAGCTGAGTGTAGGAGAGATGGGGCATAAATTGGCTGGAGAAACAATAGAATGGTTGCTGCAGCAGGTGGAGCTGGTAGTGATTTCCGCAATGGAGGGGAGGATCAAAGCCTACGTAACTTGATAGGAGCCACTGCGGTTGATCTTGACCAACGTGCTAAGGAGGGCGTGTTTTTTCACGAGTGGAAGGGTGTCTCGGAGTAGTAACTCAGACTGTGGGAGGATCGTGTGAGCACAAAATGACAGTTGTAATCTGCTAGGAGAAACCGTAGCAGGAAAATCCACATATATGCAAATCTCTCATTGATGATGGATGGTAGGTGCACGTAATATGTTACAATGTTGCTAGCTGGACTGTAACTTGAACATCGCAAACATATGTCCTATAATACTGTGAAATTACTATTAACAAATTATTTTGATGTAAGGTGATATGGAGTGTACCGGTTGCAGTGTTTTTTATCAAAGCACACGGGGTTGGAGGCCCAATGTTATGAAACCAACTCCAGAAATAGAAGAAAAGAGATATCAACACCTTAGAAATAAGCCACTTCGAGGGGGAAACCTCTAATACATTGCATGAATGAACAATTCGTGGATGATACAAATTAAAAAAACTCCTTTCTATATATAGGAGTCCATAGGGCAACAATGTAATCCTAGCCGACCTAACAATAATAATTTAAGGGCACTATAATAACAATATGGGGGTTATAAGGGTACAATAATAACAATAAGAGGGTTACACTAACAAGAATAAGGGACTATACTAGTAATATAGGGACCTAACATGCCCTCTCCTTCAAAACATTGTTGTCCTCAACACTTGAGTAGCTCTGGGTGCTTCTATATAAAATTCTCATCCTCCCATGTAGAATCTTCAGTGGTTAAGTTCTTCCACTTGATGAGATACTCTGAAATTGATCAATTCTGTAGCTGTCAAGTTCTGGTTTCCATGAGCGCTTCAGGTTCCAATATGATTTTTCCTTCCTCATCAAGTTCTGGCAATATTATTTGAACTGGAATATTTTCACCTATAACCTTGTTTAAGCATGAAACATGGAAAATTGGATGCACTTGTAAAGAAGCAAGAAGCTCCAATCTGTATGCCATAGTACCAATCTTTTGCAACACCTTGTAAGGACCATAGTACTTTGGAGATAATTTATTATCCTTCTTAGCTTGCTTGAGGGACATTTGTTTGTATGGTTGTAGCCATAAAAATACCCAGTCTCCTACATAAAAACTTATCTCGCTGCGATGTTGATCTGTCTGTTGTTTCATTCGATTTTCAGCCACATTCAGGTTGTCCTTTAAGAGTTGGAGAACTTCTTGTTGATGATCGATGTGATATTCCACTACTTGAACCTTCAAATTTTCTCTTAAATGTGATCTGATGGATGGTGGATGATATCCATAAAGTGCCATAAATGGGGTCATTTTTGTTGCAGTATGGAAGGAAGTGTTATACCACCATTCAGTGAGAGGTAACCACTTGACCCATTGTGTTTTTTTATCAGATACAAAACAACGAAGATATACTTCCAAACACTTATTTACTATCTCATTTTGACCATCGGATTGAGGATGATAATATGAGCTATGAGCTAATTGAGTACCCAAACAAGAAAATAACTACGTCCGAAAATTTCCAGTAAAAATGGGATCTTTTTCGCTCACAATAACCCTTGCGTTTCCATGTAGCTTTTAAATTGTGTCCATAAATGTAGTAGCAATTGTACTTGCTTTAAGTGGATGAGATAATGCACAAAAGTGTGCATACTTGGTAAGTCTATCAACTACCACCATGATGACACTCTTTCCTTCGGACTTAGGTAAACCTGTGATAAAATCCATTAAAATCTCCCCCCAACGTTGACCTGGAATGGATAAAGGTTGTAGAATACCCGGGGTCTTAATTGTCTCAACTTTATTCTGCTGGAAAACAAAACATTCCGCCACAAATTTTTGAATATCAGATTGAAGGCCATCCCAAAAAAACTCTTTCTTCACCCTGTGGTAAGTTTTTAAAAATCCTGAGTGTCCTCCTAAAGGAGAAGTGTGCAATTCCAAAAGAATCTTTTGTTTTAGTTTGGAATTCTTACAAAGATATAAGCGATCTTTGTACCATAAGGAATCATTTTTCCAACTAAATGTATCAGATATACTAGGATCTTACTGCAACTTTTGAATGAGTGTCCACAATTCTTTGCCCTTCTTCCATTCATCTCTTACTTCGGTTATCCAATCTGTTGGATAATAGAAATGGCACAAAGTAATGCTTCCACCTCTTCATTCTTTCTTGAGAGTGCATCTACAACAACATTTAGCTTCCCTTTTTTGTAGATTATTTCAAAGTCATAACCCAACATCTTTGTGATCCATTTTTGATGCTCTTCTGAAGATAGTATTTGTTCCAAAAAGTGTTTAAGACTATCATGATCAGTTTTTACCTTGAAGTGTCTTCCCATTAGGTAAGTTTTCCATTTCTTTAGTGCATGCAGTATTGCTAACATTTCCTTCTCATAAATATGTTTCTATAAATACTTTCCTTTGATTGGACAACTTTCAAAAGCAATGGGTCTTCCTTCTTACATTAAAACAGCACCAATTCCATTTCCTGAGGCATCACATTCCACAATAAAGGTTTTTGTGAAGTCTAGCGTAGCTAAGAACGATGCTAGGCACATTACCTCTTTAAGATGTTCAAAGGCCTTAGTTGCTTTAGGAGTCCATGAAAATGCATATTTCTTCAATAATGTTGTTAGAGGTGCTGCTATTCTCCCATAATTCCTAAGAAACTTGTGATAATACCCTGTTAAACCGAGGAATCCTCGCAACTATTTTATGGTTGTGGGAACTTTCCATTCCTTAATGTCTTTAATTTTGTTAGGGTCTACCTTAACACCCTCGTGAGATACAATATGACCCAGATATTCCACCTCTTGTACTCCAAAGAAACATTTGGATGTTTTTGCATATAATTGTTTCTCCTGCAATATTTTGAGCACCCTGTCAACATGTTGAACATGATCCTTCGAAGACCTGCTGTAGATTATTATATCATCAAAAAATACTAGCACAAATTTTCTAAGGAAGGGTTTGAAAATGGAATTCATCAAGCCTTCAAATGTAGAAGGTGCATTGGTAAGGCCAAAAGGCATGACCAAAAATTCATAATGACCCTCACGAGTTTTAAATTCAGTTTTCGAAATATCTTCCATCTTCATTCTAATTTGATGATATCCTGAATGAAGATCCAACTTGGTAAAATAAATTGCTCCATGTAATTCACCCAATAATTCATCAATCACAAGAATGAGAAATTTATCTTTAATGGTGAGATTATTGAGCTCCCTATAATCGAGACACATGCGCCATGATCCATCCTTCTTGTGTACCAATACTACAGAAGCAGAGAAAGAACTTTCACTAGGTTGAATTATACCACCCTCTAACATTTCTACAATCATACGTTCAATTTCACTCTTTTGGACATAAGGATATATGTAAGGTCATATGTTTGGAGGAACACTTCCTGGAATCTAATGAATAGCATGATCATGATCACGAATAGGTGGGAGTCCTTTCGGAGTATCAAACACATTGGAATGATTGTCCAAGACTCTTTGGAGATCTGGAGAGATAGATGATTTTAATGTTGGAACTCCTAGTGAGAAAAATTGTGCAATTACACCTCGTTGTTATTTATTTAGAAGATTTTTCATGAAATTAGAGCTTATTATCATTCCTGGCTTCCCTGTGATACCCCGTAATTCAATTTCCTTTCCTTCCAAAAAAAAATTCAAGAAAAGTTCTTGAAAATTAAAATCTACCGTCCCCAAATATTGTAACCATTTTACTCCTAGTACGACATCAGCACCTCCCATTGGGATGGAAAGAATTGGACTATTCAATACACATTCCCCCATGGATAGCTTGATATTATGGCATTTTCCAGAGAAATTTATAGTTCCTCCATTTGCAACCATTACTTGAGATTCTGGTGCTGGGTATAGGAAAAAATTCAATTCCCTGGCTGCCTTACAATGAATAAAATTATGGGTACTACTTGAATCAATCAACATTATTACCTTTTTCTTTTTGATATGTCCTTCTATCCTAAGAGTTTGAGGAGTGTTAATTTCTGCCAATGCATTCCACGATATGGTCAGACTCATTTCTTCCTCTTCTACGATTGGTTCCTGGTGTATATCCTCTTCTTGTTCATTTTCTTCTTCATCTTCACAATCTATGTAAAATAATTTCTTCTCGGCACACTTATGACCTTTAGTGTATTTGATATCACAGTTGTAGAAAAGCCCTTTTGCTCTTTTTTCTTCCAATTGTTGTGGTGTCAACCTTGTATATTGTTGAAATGTAGGAGTAACAACACTTCCCTCTTTATAGAAGTGAGCGATAGGCTTCCTTGTCGCCATAATTTTACATTCAATTTTTCTTGCCAACCTGAATGCCTTCTCCAATGAATCAGGTTCCAAAATGCAAACTTCATGTTGGACGCTATCCTTTAAAGTACCTATGAAGAGATCAATCTTGTGTTCCTTTGTAATATCAGTTACCCTTATATTCAATTTTTGGAATTCCTCAATGTGCTCCCCAACTAAACCCTTTTGTTTGAGATTTATCAATTGGCTAAAGAAGGTGTTGTTCTTTGTATCCTCATAATGTGCTATCATTTTCTCTATAAAAATTTACCAAGTGACAATTTTTTTACGGGAGAAAAGCCATCGATACCATAGAAATGTATTTTGTTCTAGATGTAAAGTTGAAATGCGTACCTTTTGTGTGTTTTGCACATTATTGAGATCAAAATATTGCTTCATCTGTAGTATCCATGTTACGGGATCCTTCCCATCAAAATTCCTCATATCCATCTTTGGAATATGGTGGTTATTCCTCCATATAATAGAGTTTATGAAATCACGATTATCATTTATTTTTTTCTCATCATTAGTTTCCTCTACTATCTTTTGACCATTAGGAAACATTTTTTGTATCAACTTTGTGAAACCTTCCATGTCTGCTTTTAGATCATTCTTCATGTTTTCCATTTTAGCTTCCATGTCATCCATTTTAGCTTCCATGCCAACTTCCATGCCATCCATCTTAGCTTCCAAACCTTTCTTCAAACCATTCATCTTAGTTTCCATGCCTTTCTTCACAATTTCCATTTCATTTTTTGTTGCTCTTTGTGATAGCAAAATTTGGTGCACTTGCTCATGGACTTTTGATATCTCATGTTGCATTTCTTCATCTTCATGAGTCATAGTAGAGCCTTATGAAGTCTTAATGGGTGTTGAATTCTTTTTAGGAGGAATTTTAGAACCCAATATTGATAGCTAAGCTCAATAGGCCTTTGGAATCAATTAGAACTAATTTTTCAAACAAGACTTATGCAATTTGAGAAAAAATACACACCTTTTTCTTGCTTTTGAGGAACTCGATATTGAAAATGAATTATCTCTGTGATTTTGGATCTTCAATATCTGAAATTTGGCTCTGAGGTCACCCTCTGAATCTTCTTTCGAATACCACAGGTCTAACCTGATTTGGATTCTTCAAGACAAATTTATGTCCAATCTCCCACAATGACCCAATTATGGACTGGTTCAGTATAGTGCACTTGTACGACTTGCCACGTGTCACTGTTTCCTCCTTTAGCACTGAAATTAAGAGAAAAGAAACTAAAATCTATGTACTTGCGGCCAATTTTTATAGAATTCCAATCTGATTCTCAGAGAGAGAGTTATGAATGTTTTCCCATGATAAACTCTTTGAGATGAAATTTGGGGGCTTGAAAAAGACCTAACTTCCACAGATCATAGCTTTGAGAATATTGTTAACCAAGCTCTGAAATTTTGCGAAAATTTTCCTCAGGATTTCGGCTTCGCTCTCTAAAAATTTCAACCTCTGAAACTTCATAGAAAAAAATTTATAGCAAAAATTCCGCAATGACTTGTTTAAGTGAAATTCAGGAGCTTGCAAAAAGCCCTACCTTCCATAGATCATATCTCTGAAAATATTGCGAACGAAGCTCTAAAATTTTGCGACGATGTTCCTTGGGATTTTGGCTTCACATCCTAAATTTTTCAGCTTCTGAACCTTCGTAGAAAAAAATTATAAGAAAAATTTCACGATGACCTGTTTGGAGCAGTGAAACCCTAGAATCCAAAGCTCTGATACTAAATGTTGTGAAACCAGCTCCATAAATAGAAGAAAAGAGATATCAACGCCTTAGAAATAAGCCACTTCAAGGGGGAAACCTCCAATACATTACATGAATGAACAATTCTTGGATGATACAAATTATAGAACCTTCTTTCTATATATAGGAGTCCATAGGGCCACAATGTAATCCTAGTGGGGCCACAATGTAATCCTATCTGACCTAAAAATAATAATTTAAGGGCACAATAATAACAATATGGGGGTTATAAGGGTACAATAATAACAATAAGGGTGTTACACTAACAAAAATAAGGAATTATACTAGTAATATAGGGACCTAACACCCAAGGATTTAACTTTACAAAGGAGAAGTCGTAAACCATTTCAAAAAGGTTAGCTCGGCCCTTGTGCATTCCTCGACAAATTTCAAGGGGCTACCTTGAAACAAAGGGTAATCGGGTGGTAGGCCGAATTCCATATTCAAAAGAGTAAAGGCCGAGCTTGAACTAAGAGTTGGAAATTTTGTTAAATTTAGTTATTTTTCTTTTTTTACTCGAGATATTCGTTTTTTGAGTATTTTCTATTTACAGTTTGTGGCTGTATATTTTGGTGAAATCATTGTTCTTTAAGAAGCCTAGAAATGGTATCCAATTATTAATAATTGCATGTTTTGAAAAGGGGACTTTATCAAATTGTTAATTTGATTCAAACTTAAATTAACTATGGAAAAAACTCAAAGTGCTCAGTTTGAGATCGAGAAGTTTAATGGGAAAAATAACTTTGAAATTTGGAAAGTCAAAATGCACGATTTACTCGTACAGCAAGGTGTGGCAAAGTCACTTTTGGGAAAATCTAAACAACCTCTCGCCATGACATATGATGAATGGCGTGACATCGATGATAGAACACTGAGAAGCATAAAAAAAAATTTGGCGGATGATGTTTTATTTAACATCGTGTAAGAGAAAACAACCACTGGTCTATGGACAAAGCTAGAAAAACTGTACATGACAAAATCCTTAACCAACAGGATTCTTCTGAAAAGACAGTTTTATAGTTTGCACATGAAGGAAGGTACAACAATAACCAATCATTTGAATACTTTTAATACTCTCTTGGTGCAGTTAGATAGTATAGAAGTAAAAATTGATTCTAAAGATAAAGCTGTAACTTTATTATGTTCTCTGCGTGAGTCATGGGATCATTTTATTACTTCTATAAGTCTTAGTTCATCAGAAACCCTTGAATTTAATGATGTTGTTGGAGCCCTGCTGTCTGAAGAAACCAGCAAAAGGTAAAATTTAGAAACCTCTACATGAGAAGAAATTATGGTTAGAGGTCAATCTAAAGAAAAACGCTTCATTCAGAAAAAAAACTCTCGGTCAAAAATGAAAGGGAAAAAGAGTAAGCTAAAATGCTAGTTTTGCGGCAAATCGGGATATTTGAAGAAGGACTGTTGGAAGAGGTAGCAAACATCCAAAGGAGGATCTTCAACAGAAAATAAATAAGCAACCATGACATATACATGTTCAGGTTCAACATCTAGTTCAGGTATGAGTGATGAAGTGTTATGAGTTAATTTGTCAAATCATGATCAACATTGGCTATTAGATTCTGGTGTGTCCAGTCACATGTGAATTCATAAAATGTGGTTTAAATCTTATAAATCAATCAATGATGGAGTAGTTTACATGGGCAATGATGTCTCATGTAATCTTGCGGGAATTGGAAGCTTCCAGATTAAAATGTTTGATGGGACAAATAAAATCTTAACTGATGTAAGACATGTGCTTGAACTCAGAAAAAATATTATTTCTCTAGGAGTGTTAGACACAAATGGATATAAAACTTTTATTCAAGGTGGAGTAATGAAAATTTACAAAGGAATTTTAGTAGTAATAAAAGCAAAGAATATTGGAAATATTTTTCAGTTAGAAGGAAGAAGAGAGTCAGATGATGTTTCTATGGTACCTGAAAACGACAATGATTCTATTCGACTATGGCATCAACAGTTGGGCCATATGAGCGAAAGAGGATTAAAAATCTTATCCGATCGTATGTTACTTCCTAGTTTAAAATCTTCCAAGTTAGATTTCTACAAACATTGTATTTATGGGAAACAAAGAAAGCAGAAATTTAAAACTCGAAAACATACTAGTAAAGGAATCATTGATTATATCCATTCTGATGTTTGGGGTCCATCTCCTACAACCTAATATGGAGGATCATCATATTTTGTATCTTTTATAGATTATTTCTCTAGGAAAGTATGGGTCTACATGTTAAAAAGAAAGTCTGATGTATTCACATTTTTCAAGCAGTTTAGAGCATTAGTTGAAAATAGCACTGGAAGAACCATTAAATGTTTAAAACTGACAATGGTGGTAATTTTACTTCAAAAGAATTTGATAATTAGTGCAAGGAAGTTGGGATCTAAAGACATAGAACTACTACTTATACTCCTCAGCAAAATGGAGTTGTTGAACGCATGAACATGACTCTCTTAGAAAGAGCAAGAAGTATGCTAAGTAATACCAATTTACAGAAGGAATTATGGACAGAAGCAATATCTACGGCTTGCTATTTGATAAATCGATCACCATCAACTGCAATAGGATGCAAAATTCCTCAAGAGGTATGGAAATTTCATCCTTGTGATTATTTTAAACCGAAATTTTTTGGTTGTGATGCATATGCTCTATTTCTGAAACATCAATGTTCTAAATTAGATCCTAAATCAAAAATACATATCTTTGTTGGATATGGTGATGGGATTAAGGGATACAGGTTGTGGGATCATATTACTCACAAGATCATCATTAACAAAGATGTTAAATTCAATGAATTTTCACTCGATAATCCAGATATATATATATTAAATTGAAACATGAAAATGTACCTAAGTTTCAACATATCGAGTTTGAAACTAGTTCAAATTCTGAAGATAGTAAATATGAACAAGTTTCAGATGAAGATCATGGCGAAGTTCCTACATATAATAATCAGCAAATTGTGGAAGAACCAAAAAAATCTTTAAGAAGGTCCACGAGAATAAGATATCCTCCTAAAAGGTATGATTATTATGTTACTTTAGTTTCTTTAACCACTAATGATGATGAAACTTTATGATATCAAGAAGCTTTAAAAGGTTCTAATAGTGATAAGTGGAAAGAAGCTATGAAGGATGAGATGAAGGCATTAGACAAGAATGCCACATGGGACCTAGTAGAACTTCCCAATGACAGAAAAACTGTAGGATGTAAATGAGTTTACAAATTGAAAAGGGTTGTTGATGATAAGGAATAAAGGTACAAAGCAAGGCTGGTTACAAAAGGTTTTTCTTAGAAATCAGGAATTGACTTTCATGAGATATTTTCACCAGTTGTTAAAATTGTTTCAATTCGGATCGTCTTAGCATTAGTTCCTTTACTTGATTTAGAACTACAAGAACTAGATGTTAAGACTGCATTCTTACATGGAGATTTAGATGAAGAGATTTCTATGGAACAACCTGAAGGGTTTGTTCAAAATCGCAACAAGAAATTTGTCTGCAGGCTCAAGAAATCACTGTATGGTCTGAAGCAATCGCCGAGACAATGGTACAATAAATTTGATTCTTTCATGATGAGTCAAAATTATATAAGAAGTGTATATGATCATTGTGTTTACATTAAGAAATTAAGTAATGGAATATTCATTATCTTAATGTTATATGTTGACGATATGCTTTTAGCAAGAAAAATCATAACTGAGATCAACAGGTTAAAGGCTCAGATGGCTAGGACGTTCGATATGAAAGATCTAGGAGCAGCAAGACAGATTTTGGGCATGGAGATTTTCAGAGGCAGGAGCAATGGTAAGCTATGGTTATCACAACATAAGTATATTTAGAAAATACTCTTAAGGTTTGGTATGAACAATGTGAAGCCAGTTTCATTCCCTTTAGCTTCTCATTTTAAGCTTTCTTCAAGTTTATGTCCTAATACAAATGAAGAAAAGGAATATATGTCTCGAATACCTTATGCTAATGTAGTAGGAACTTTGATGTATGCGATGATTTGTACACGACCAGATATTTCACATGCAGTTGGGGTTGTCAATATGTATATGGCAAATCCAGGGAAAGAAAACTGGTTAGCAGTAAAATGGGTGCTTCGGTATCTGAGAGGCACAAGTGATTATTGTATCACTTATGATAGAAGTAGTGAATTTGTTTGCGGATATGTTGATTCCAATTTTGCAGGTGATTTGGATAAGAGAAGGTTAACTTCAGAATATGTCTTTACTCTTGTAGGTGGAGCTATTAGCTAGATGTCAAAGGTACAAAACATTGTTGCTTTATCCACTACAGAAGCAGAATACATAGCTGCTTCACATGCTTGCAAAGAAGCAGTTTGGTTGAAAGGTTTGTTTGGTGACTTTGGTAGGCTGCAAGACAACATAAAGCTATTTTGTGATAGTCAAAGTGAAATTGATTTGGCTGAAAATCCAGCCTATCATCGTAAATAAAAGCATATACCTATAAAGTACCATTTTGTAAGACAGGTTATCACTGAACGGGGAGTCTCTCTTGAAAAAGTGCATACAAAGGAAAACTATGCAGACATGTTCACGAAAATAGTTTTATTAGAAAAGTTATGATGGTGTCTGGCTTCTTTTGGCTTGCATAAAAAATGAAAAGAATAAACAGGAACAAGGTATCAGGCTAATTGTTGTCAAGGTGGAGATTATTGAGATTTTCCATATTATTTTGGCACAAATCTCATGGATAATGCCAACAATAGGTTTTGTTGCAAAACTGATGGCATCAAATCATCAAGAGGAGATATTATATCCTATTTTGTTGTGATAGGATGGAATAGAATTTATTATTAATTTTCTTCTCTACATCTATAAATTGTAAGCCTGTAGAGGCAGAATATATGATATATGTGGGTGAGGAAGAGGAAGTGCAGATGTGCAAATCTGTTGTTGTAATCTCATGTTGCATAATAAGATAGTCGATACCTTTGTTTGGTGGATGTAGCCTAGATTGGTTGGGTGAACCACGTTAAAATATTGTCTTCAATTTAATGTTGTGAGTGTGTGAATTATTTAACTCCGCTGTGCATACTTTGACATAGTTTAGGAAAAATATTGTTTCAGATATTTATTTTTTATATACTTATTAATAAAATTTAAATACGGAATATAATGATTATGATTATGAATCAATATTTTAATTTATATGATCGAATCAATCATAATTTATAATTTTAAAACATTTTGTTTGAAAAAATCACCAATACCACATGTACAAATCTCTCTAGTAGGTGTTTGCCAAAAAAATATAATTTTTTATAGTATTTATATTTTAAATTATATGTTTATTAATTAAATTTATTAAGTTTTTATATGTGTATTAATTATTTGTTTCCAAATATGAATCATTATTAATTTATTATTATTTAAAGTTATTTTAAGATGATATGGGTATGATGTTTTTTCTAACAATTACTACACCATTTCTTATATTAAGACAAGTTTTAAATGTTTAAACACTTTTTTTAATTAAGTGCATATTATTATTAGTATCATTATTATTTTATTTAATGCTTCATTTTATCTATAACATCTCTCTCATATTGAATGTTTATACCCATTTACAACAAATACAACATTTGGCCTATATTGAGTTAAAACATGTCCCCATATGGTCTCTATGGAAAACTCAATTTGTTATATTGTGATTTTTCTTTATTAATAAAATACAACAAGATTTTGTTTAGCATTAAAATAAATTTAAATAATAATGGATTTATAATATTTTATATTAGAAAACATATAATTAATAAAAATATAATAACTTAAAAATAAAAAGCAATAAACATATAATTAAAAATAAAAATATTTCCAAATATAAAAGATAAAATAAGTATAAATTATGTTGTATTTTTAAATTAAACTAATGATTAATATTCATTACAATCATATTTCAAAATTTCATATTCAAATTTGATTAATAAGTATATGAAAATTCAATAGTTATAATTTTTTTTTCTAAGTTATATATCTATCTAATACAAATATCATCCATACTATGCATATTATATTACAAAATAAAATAAAAAAATTTGTAAAATATGTAACTATATGTATTATCATTTATATATATAGACATGTGAAATTTATGCAAATATAAATAATAGTATTCATGACTAGTATAGATTCATCTTAATTTTGAATTTATCGCAATATTTTCTCAAATTTTTCCATTAAAAATTAAATTTTCATATTTGATCCATCTCTATTCTTGGTAGATAAAATTAGATGAATATATTATAGTGTAATATTATTACAAATAAATATATATTAGAATAAATTACCATAATAAATTTGTATTTAAGTATAGCTGAAATTTTGTTTTTTTAAATGTTTATTATATTAACTATTAACACACACTTAATTTTAGAATATATATATCCATGAGAATTGACTCAATGAAGTCCCATTAGCTATGTGTTTTAGCCATGGGAACTACTAGTTGAACTAAACTTTTAGTCCATGACAGAAACAAAATTGAATTCAAGCCCCCCAAGGAGAGTTGGTCTCTCTGTTGTAGCTATGTCCACATTTTCTCTCGGAGTAACTTAGTTCATTCCACATAGTCTTCCTCAACTCTTCTCCAATATAGAATCGACACCAACTTCAGGATTTAATTATACTAAGGTCGACAACCAAATGAGTATCCTCGCCTGAAACCTTATGACAAGGTTAAATACTTCGGGGCTTATGTGAATAACCCGACTACCTCACCAATGGAACACTTAATGTACTTTAGGCCCTGGGCCCACACTTACATGACATGGATTCAACAAAATGAACATCCATACCTTAATTTATCTCCCGTGCTCCTTTGCGTGTGATCACCGTTCGATGGCCACCCTCCAGATCGGACGGTGTACGTGGATATCGCGTTGCCTCCTCAGTCGATAGTTAACGTATGATGAGGGCGGTTTTGGAAACCCGCCTTATGCCACGTGTCCTCCAACAAATGTGATCACTCCAAATTCTCAAATACCATTTATCCCGCAAGGGCAGTGCGATCAAACCCGCTTTGGTTTTTGAACAGTGATTAACCAAGGGCTAAACCAGGGTTATGCCATTCCTTTCTATTCACTTCAGTTCACTAACTCAGGGTCTGACCTCTGTTCAGGATTTTCAATTAACAACAAAACAATATATTTCTCTTATAAGCGAAGTCTTCCCTATCTCGGAATAGAGTTCGACGACCACGATTATGCACAGACCTCTTCTACGAGTGGGATTTAATTCAACAGAGCTTTTTCAGACAATTCAAGAGAAAACAATGGGCAGAGATAGGTGGATATTATACAGCAACTCTATTCAATGATTCTACACAAGATGGCAGTTCAATCACCTCGCAATTAAACAAATTCTCACGCAAAGATCAATTCAAGAGAATTTGATAATCAACGAGCACTGAAATTTATTCAACCGAAAGAAATTGCTTTACACCAACTTTTATGTGGAAATCTCCTCCCCTCAACACATTTGGGGGATACAGTTTATATGCATTACAATGTGTCTTTTCAGTTCCTCGGTGAGGACCATTTATCTTCTAACAAAACTTAATTACATTATTTGAATAACTGAACATGACAGATGGACTGAACTAAACTATTTGAATTCTATTGACTCTAACTAATCTAAATGCAACAGACAGCTAAGGTATTGACACCTTGTTGTTAAAAATTCAAATGATTTTAATCCCTCCTAGCCACAACATGTGGACAAAACCTCCTACATTGTTGGCTAGTGTCTAATGCCCCTGCATCAGACTCTCGAGGGAAATTTTCTTCATGGAATCCTGTCCATGAGCTCTTCCACTGATCTGCCTATCTTCTGCAAAATTCCTTCAGTCATCCAAGTGGCATCTTCCTCTGGCTGGTCCTTCCATTTGATTAAGTACTGAAAGTAATCTTGTCCTCTGGTCTTCCTGAACACTCTTTTGTCCAATATCTTCTCTGGTTGCAATGGTTGTGTTGGAGGTAGCTTCTTTTCCCACTCAATTTGTTCCTTGTCTGCTGATCCCTCTTCTATACCATCATCCTCATACTTTTACAAATACACAAAATTAAAAATGGGAGATATTCCAACATCAGGAAGCAATTCAATCTCATAAGCATTATCAGAAAAATTTCTACGTATCTTGCATGGCCCAATCTTTTTGAACTTCATTTTGTTATACTGCTTCTTTGGGAATCTCTCCTTTCTCAAGTGCGCCAAAACTAGATCTCCTACTTCAAAATGGACTTCTTTTCTGCTCAAGTCTACTCTTCCTTTGTATCTGATGCTGTTGCCTTGTAGCTGCTATCTCACTTGTTCATGTATGGCTTGGATCTCTGAAGCAAATTCCTCACCATCAGCGCTCCTTAGTTCTACCTTTCCCAGATTTCTTAACTCTGATATTCCTCTGGGGTGCATTCCATAAAAAAAATGGAATGGAATCTACCATGTGCTTCTGTTTGGTGAGTCATTATATGCATACTCTGCCTAGGGAAAAATATGGTCCCACTGCTTGGGATGTTCTCCTGCAAGACTTCTCAACAAATTTCCCAGACTCCTATTCACTACCTCAGTTTTTCCATCAGTCTGACGATGATAAGCTGAGCTGCAAATTAGTTTGGTACCAAGTTTATTCCATAGTGTCCTCCAAAAATGGCCCACAAATCTGGGGTCTCTGTCTGAAACAATACTCTTGGGTAACCCATGCAACCTAAAAACTTCTTTGAAAAACAAGTTAGCAACATGGGTGGCATCACTATTTTTATAACATGGAATAAAATGTGCCATTTTAGAAAACCTGTCCACTACAAAAAATACTGCATCATTCCCTCTCTGAGTTTTGGGCAATCCTAGAACAAAATTCATACTCACCATGTCCCAAGGCCTGTAAGGAATAGGCAAGGGAGTGTACAATCTTTCATTATGGCTCCTTCCTTTGGCATATTGACAGATTTTGCAACTTTTCACAAACTTTTCCAGTTCTACTCTCATCTTGGGCCAATAATAGAAGTGACTCAGCTGCTCATAAGTTTTTTCAGTACCAAAGTGTCCAGCAAGTCCACCACTATGCTTCTCCTTGATCAAATTTTCTCTCATGGAACATTTTGGTACACACAGTTGGTTTCTTCTGAATAGTAAGTCCTCTTGCAAGAAATAATCCAGCCACTAGCTTCTATCTATTAGAATAGGGTTACAACATGCCTCAAATGCTTCCTTAAAATTTGAATCTATTTTATACAATTCTTTGATAAAATCAAATCCTACAACTTCAAAATTGGTTTCTTGAACAAGCATGTGCCTCCTACTCAAAGCATCAACTACCTTATTTGCTTGGACACTTATATGTTTCAAAACAAAGTTAAAAATTTGGAGATACTCAACCCATTTGGCATGCTTATGATTCAACTTGGGCCGCTTTACAACGTACTGCAAAGCATGATTATCATAGTATAATGCAAATTCTTTGGACATCAAATGATGACTCCACTTTCTCAATGCCTGAACAACTGCATAGAATTCCTTCTCATAAGAGGAATACTTCCTTCTGGTGTCATTCAGATTTTCACTGAAATAGGCTACAGGCCTATCATCCTAACTCAGCACAGCTCCAATAGCTTCTCCACTAGCATCACACTTCACTTGAAATGGTTTAGCAAAATCAGGCAGAATCAAAACAGGATTTTCAGTTATCTTTTGCTTCAAAATTTTAAAGTTTCTTTCTGCTTCAGCAGTCCATTTAAATGGTTGTTTGCTCTTATTTATTGTCTCAATGATGGGTGCATTAATCTTACTGAAATTTCTTATAAATTTCCTGTAAAAACTGGCAAGTCCATGGAAAATTCTTACCTGAAAAACATTTCTGGGTGAAGGCCACTCCACAATTTCCTTAACCTTTTCTGGGTCCATCTTCAATCCTTCTGCAGAGACAACAAAGCCCAAATACACCACCTCTTCCTTCATGAATTATAATTTCCTTAAGTTTATCAGCAGTTTCTCTTGGTGCAGCTTCTTCAATACATAATTAAGAAGCCTTAAATGTTCTTCTTTAGTTTTGCTGAAAACTAATATATCATCCAGATACACTATCAAAAATTTACCAATGAATTCTTTCTATACTTCATTCATGAGTCTCATGAAAGTGCTAGGTGCATTTGATAACCCAAAAGGCATTACCATCCATTCATACAATCCTTCATTCGTTTTAAAAGCAGTTTTCCACTCATCGCCCTCTTTTATTCTAATATGATGATATCCACTTTTTAAATCTATCTTTGAAAAATATTTAGCACCACTCAAAAAATCCATTAAATCCTCTACTCTGGAAAGGGGAATCTATACCTAATTGTTATCTTATTGATTTCTCTGGAATTAGTACACATCCTCCAGCCTCCATCTTTCTTTGGGCTCAATACTGCTGGCACTGCACATGGACTCAAACTTTCTCTGATCAGTCCCTTGTCCACAAATTCTTGTACTTCTCTCCTGATTTCCTCATTTTCTGTGGGAGTCATTTTTTAGGCTACCTTATTTGGCAGATTTGAACCGGGGATAAAATCTATTTGATGACTGATCTTCCTCACAGGCGGTAGCTCATCAGGTAAATCATCCACAAAAATGTCACAATAACTGTCTAACATCTCTTGGATTTCTACTGGAAAATCAGAAATCCTTGTAGAAGTAAGAACCACCTTAGGCTTGTAAAATAAATCAAAGCTTACCTCTTCTTCTTCAATTTGCTATAGATATTCCTTCCTTCTCAGCAACAAGGTCTTTGGATCAACCACTCTTCTTGATGGCTCTCCTTTTTCCATGGGTATCAATGTATGATGTACTCCATCGTTGAATAACTTGTAAGTGTTCTTCTTGCCATCATGCACTGCTGATTTGCCAAACTGCCAAGGTCTACCCAGAAGTATGTGACACACATCCATGGGCATCACATCACACAGGACTTTGTCTTTTTAGTTGCCCATTTGCAGCTCTATTTCACACTATTATTTTACAATCAGATGGTGCCCTTTATGCAACCAGGACACCCTGTAGGGAGTTGGATGCTCCCTTGTCTTTAGCTTCAACTTCTCTATCACCTCAGTGGAAACCAGATTTTCTGTGCTGCCACTATCAATGATTATCTGGCAGCATTTCCCTTCGACTTTGCATATACTCCTAAAAAAAGTCTTCCTTTGTGCAGGCTCAATGACCTCTTTGGTTTGCTTCAATAGGACCTTATTAACCACTAAGGACTCTCCCCTCTCTGGTAGAATTTATTCTTCAATTTTTGCCTCTTCTCCAGCTTGGGCAACAACAACATTTCTTGGACCAGCACCCACATTCTCTGGGCACTCATAGTGCTTGTGTCCCACTTGCTGACATTTATAGCACCTCAATTCTCTACTTATGCCTCTGCCTCCTCTTCCTCTGTAATAACCCCTTCTTCCTCTTGCATCACCCTCTGTAGATGCATTCTAAGGTGAGCTACTCTTAACTCCATCTCTAGGTGTAGCAGGCTTTCCTCTACCACCCTGAATTCCCTTTCCACGGAAAGTACCTCTCTCTTTAGCAGATTGCTTCCTCAGGAGTTTCTCCTCTGCTTTCAAGGCCATCTGATAGGCCTCTTCAAATGTCTTAGGACACAGAAGACTGATCTCATCTTGGATCTCTAGCTTGAGACCATTCACATATCTGGTAGTCTTCTCTGGTGTGTCTTGAAATTTCCCAGCTTTTATGCTTACTCTATAGAATTCTTCTGTGTATTCCTTTACTGTCAGCAACCTCTGTCTCAGGTTCTACATTTGCCTAAAAAATGTTAGCTGATAATCACTAGGCAAGAATTTACCTTTTAACTTAGCCATCATTCTAGTCCAGCTCTTGATAGGTTGCTTGCCAAATCTCCTTCTTTCTGCTTGCATTCCATCCCACCAAAGTGTAGCATGTCCCTTAAGCTTTGTTACTGCAAACTTGACCTTCTTATCCTTGCTCATTTCTTCATAGTTGAAACACTTGTTCATTTCATTAATATAGTCCACCGGCTCCTCTGGATTCAGTCCTCCTGCAAAAATTGACACTTCAATCTTGGGCTTAACTGCAGACCCCAGAACAGTTTTGAGGAGCCTCATGTCAAGATGAATCTCAGCAATTTCTCCAGCTTCTTTTATCTTAGGTTCACTGATTTCTTCAGGATCTCTGGGCTGTCTTCGCTCTATGGCATCCATTCTGGCTTGGACCCTCTGCAAGCTCTCCAACACTTCTGCACTGGAAACGGGTCTCCTTCTTCCAGCACCTCTACCAACTCGGATTTCCATGTTAATCCTCTGCAAAAAAAACTAAAAAATAGCTCTGATACCAAAATTGATAGCAACAAAATTGAATTCGGGCCCCCCAAGGAGAGTTGGTCTCTCTATTGTAGCTCTGTCCGCATTTTCTCTTGGAGTAACTCATTTCATTCCATGTAGTCTTCCTCAACTCTTCTCCAATATAGAATCGACACCAACTTTGGGATTTAATTATACTAAGGTCGACAACCAAACAAGTATCCCTTCCTGAAACCTTATGACAAGGTTAAATACTTCGGGGCTCATGTGAATAACCTGACTACCTCACCAACAGAACACTTAATGTACTTTAGGCCCTGGGCCCACACTTACATGACGTGGATTCAAAAAAATGAACGTCCATACCTTAAGTTATCTCTTGTTCTCCTTTGCGTGCGATCACCATTCGACGGCCACCCTCCAGGTCAGATGGCGTACGCGGATATTGCGCTACCTCCTCAGTCGATAGTTAACGCGCGATGAGGGCGGTTTTGGAAACCCACCTTATGCCACATGTCCTCTAGAAAATGTGATCATTCCAAATTCTCAAATACCGCTTATCCCGCAAGGGCGGGGCGATCAAACCCGCTTGGTTTTTGAACAGTGATTGACCAAGGGCTAAACCAGGGTTATGCCATTCCTTTCTTTTCACTCCAGTTCACTAACTCAGGGTCTGACCTCAGTTTAGGATTTTCAATTAACAACAAAACAGTCTATTTCTCTTATAAGCGGAGTCTTCCCTATCTCGGAACAGAGTTCGACGACCACGATTATGCACAGACCTCTTCTACGAGTGGGATTTAATTCAACAGAGCTTGTTCGGACAATTGAAGAGAAAGTAATGGGCAGAGAGAGGTGGATATTATACAACAACTCTATTCAACGATTCTACACAGGATGGTGGTTCAATCACCTTGCAATTAAAAAAATTCTCATGCAAAGATCAGTTCAAGAGAATTTGATAATCAACGAGCACTGAAATTTATTCAACCGGAAGAAATTGCTTGACACCAAATTTTCTGTGGAAATATCCTCCCTTCAACACATCTGGGGGATACAATTTATATGCATTACAATGTGTCTTTTTTGTTCCTCGGTGAGGACCATTTATCTTCTAACAAAACTTAATTACATTATTTGAATAACTGAACATGACAGATGGACTGAACTAAACTATTTGACTTCTATTGACTCTAACTAATATAAATGCAACAGACAGCTAAGGTATTGACACCTTGTTGTTACAAATTCAAATGATTTTAATCCCTCATAGCCGCAACATGTGGACAAAACCTTCTACATTGTTGGCTAGTGTCTAATGCCCTTGCATCAGGCCACTTCTATTTAATATTTATTAAAATAAAATTAAGATAATTGTGTCAAGATCTGCTTTATATCCCAATATGAAGAATATGTCAAAACAATAAAATAATATTTACATTAAAAAATCACAAAATATTAATAAGTGAAAATTTCAATGTTACTTAAATATAAAAAAATTAATTACTATATTAATTTTGCATCAATTTTATATATAAAGTGATTGAAAGTAAAAGAAAAAATACAATTTACTTTTTATTGTGAGCAAGATATATGGTTTTTAATCATTAATAGAATGTAAACATAATATATAATATTCCAAATTTTCCACAAGATAATTGGAATATTAAAGTTCTTAATTTTCATAATTAATTAAGTAAATAAGAGGGTGTAAGGACCCATAAATCCCATAGATGAATAAAAACCACTTTTGATGTGTGGATGTGGATATTTTAGATCTATATCTACATTATGGAGTACTAGAGCAACTTCTTAAATGAAGGAAGAGTGGAGATCATGATTCTTAAATGTGAAATCATGAGGATCTTGGAGGAGGTCAACTAAGATCATAGTGCATTCAAAGTAAGATTATAAAGAACTTATGATGACATAGTGGAGGAAGTAGTGCATCTAATGCACACGTGATGGAGAGAGTGGGAATTAAATGTAAACATGATAGAGATCATGGAGAGACACCGCAGTCTTCATGGAGGCTAGTGGCCACATAGGCAGCGCAGTTATGAGGTGGGCCTAGGATATGGAAGGCTCACAATCTATATAATGAAGGTGAAGGCACAATAGAAGGAAGGATTTACATTATTATTTCTGATATGCTTAGATCTATATTTTTCAGTTGACATTTCTATGCATGCCTATGCTATTTAGCTAAGTCTGCCGTGTTGTTTAGCACAGGGTGTTTCCCAGCGGAAATCCCACCCTTACCCATGGGGGACTTCAAGTGCCTACTCTTGGAAGGTTTCTATTTAGCTGTATTCCTCATCAAGCATTGGTTCCATCTTCAGGAGGTTGTTTCTAGCATTTGAGCTAGGAAACCAGTGGAGGATTCATCCTTTCACCTTGTGCTTCATGTTCAGCCTTTTAGGAGAAGCAGATCTATATTTGGAATTTGGGCCACTGTATTTTACCTCCATTCAATAGTAGTCCCCTCAAGGATTGTGCAGTCTAGTCCTCTATATCTAAAAGAGGAAGGAAGTTGTTATTAAACCATCTCCAAAAATAGAAGAGAAGAGAGATCAATCTGTTAGAAATCAGCCACTTCGAGGGGGGAACCTCCAATACATTACATAAATTAACAATTCTTGGATGATACAAATGACAAAACCTCCTTCTATATATAGGGGTCCATGGGATCACAATATAATCCTAGCTAACCTAACAATAATAATGTAAGGGAACAATAATAACAATATTGGGGTTATAGGGGCACAACAATAATAATAAATGGGGCTACACTAATAAAAATATGGGGGCCTAACATGCCCCTATCCTTCAAAAAAGTGTTTTCCTCAACACTTGAGTAGCTCTGGATGCTTCTGTATAAAATTATCATCCTCCGATGTAGAATCTTCAGTGGGTAAGTTCTTCCACCTTATGAGATACTCTGAAATTGATCGATTTCGTAGCTATCGAGTTCTTGTTTCTGTGATTGTTTTAGGTTCCAGTATGATTTTTCCTTCCTCGTCAAGTTCTGGAAATACTTTTTTAACTGGAAGTTTGTCACCTATAACCTTCTTTAAGAATGAAACATGGAAAACTGGATTCACTCGCGAAGAATAAGGAAGCTCCAATTTGTATTCCATAATACCAATATTTTGCAACACCTTGTAAGGACCATAGTATTTTGGTAATAATTTATTGTCCTTCTTAGCTTACTTGAGGGAAATTTGTTTGTATGGTTGTAACCGTAAAAATACCCAGTATCCTACATCAAAACTTCACTCGTTGCGATATTGATATCCCTGTTGTTTCATTTGATTTTGTGCCAAATTGAGGTTATCCTTTAAGAGTTGGAGAAGTTTCTATTGATGCTCGATGTGAGCTTCCACTGCTTGCACCTTAGAATTTTCTCTTAAAGATGATGTGATTGACGGTGGATGATATCCATAAAGTGCCATAAATGGGGTCATTTTTTCTTCAGTATGGAAGGAAGTGTTATACCACCATTCCACCAGAGGTAACCACTTGACCCATTATGTTTGTTTATCAGATACAAAACAATGAAGATATCCTTCCAAACATTTGTTCACTATCTCAGTTTTACCATCAGATTGAGGATGATAAGATGAGCTATAAGCTAGTTGAGTACCCAAACTAGAAAATAATTCCATCCAAAAATTTCCAGTAAAAATGGGATCTCTGTCGCTTACAATAATATTTTGGTTTCCATGTAGCTTTTGAATTGTTTCCATAAATGTAGTAGCAAATGTACTTTCTTTAAATTGATGAGATAATGCACAAAAGTGTGCATACTTGGTAAGTCCATCAACTACCACCATGATGACACTCTTTCCTTCGGACTTAGGTAAACCTGTGATAAAATCCATTGAAATATCCTCCCAAAGTTGACTTGGAATGGATAAAGGTTGTAGAAGACACGAGGTCTTAAATGTCTCAAATTTATTTTGTTGGCAAACAAAACATTTTTCCACAAACTTTTGAATACCATATTTAAGGCCATCCCAAAAAAATTCTTTCCTCACCCTGTGGTAGGTTTTTAAAAATATTGAGTGTCCTGGTAAAGGAGAAGTGTGCAATTCCAAAATAATCTTTTATTTTATTTGGGAATTTTACAAGGATATCAGAGATATTTGTACCATAAGGAATCATTTTTCCAACTAAATGTATCATATGTACTAGGATATTCCTTCAACTTTTGAATGAGTGTCCACACTCCGTCATCCTTCTTCCAATCATCTCCTGCTTCGGTTATCCAATCTAGTTGGATAATAGAAATTTCACAAAGAAATGCTTCCACCTCTTCATCCTTTCTTGAGAGTGCATCTGCAACAACATTTAGCTTCCCTTTTTTGTAGATGATTTCAAAGTCATAACCCAACATCTTTGTGACCCATTTTTGATGCTCTTCTAAAGATAGTCTTCGTTCCAAAAAGTGTTTAAGACTATCATGATCAGTTTTTAGCTTGAAGTGCCTTCCCATTAGGTAAGGTCACCATTTCTTTAGTGCATGTAGTATTGCCAACATTTCCTTCTCATAAATAGATTTCTATAAACACTTTCATTTGATTGAATGACTTTCAAAAGAAATGGGTCTTCGTTCTTACATTAACACAACACCAATTCCATTTCCAGAGGCATCACATTCCACAATAAAGGTTTTTTTGAAGTTTGGTGTAGCTAAGACTGGTGCTAGGTACATTGCCTCTTTAGGATGTTCAAAGGCCTTAGTTGATTTAGGAGTCCATGAAAATGCATCTTTCTTCAATAATTTTGTAAGAGGTGCTGCTATTCTCCCATAATTCTTAACGAACTTGCGATAATACCCTGTTAACCCAAGAAATCCTCGCAACTGCTTTATGGTTGTGGGGACTTTCCATTCCTTAATGGATTTAATTTTGTTAGCGTCTACCTTAACACTCTTGTGAGATACAATATGACCTAGATATTCCACCTCTTGTACTCCAAATAAACATTTGGAATTTTTTGCATATAACTGTTTCTCCTCCAATAGTTTGAGCACCCTGTCAACATGTTGAACATGATCCTTTGAAGACCTGTTATAGATTATTATGTCATCAAAAAATGATAGCACAAATTTTCGAAGGGAGGGTTTGAAAATGGAATTCATCAACCCTTGAAATGTAGAAGGTGCATTGGTAAGGCCAAAAGGCATGACCAAAAATTCATAATGACCCTCATGAGTTTGAAATGTTGTTTTCGGAATATCTTCAGTCTTCATTCTAATTTGATAATATTATGAACGAAGATCCAACTTCGTAAAATAAATAGTGCAATGTAATTCATCCAATAATTCATAAATCATAGGACAAATGTGCCATGATCCATCCTTCTTGTGCACCAATACTACTGGAGCAGAGAAAGAAATTTGACTAGGTTGAATTTTACTAGCTTCTAACATTTCGACAATCATACACTCAATTTCTCTCTTTTGGACATAAGGATATCTGTAAGGCCTGATGTTTGGAGGAAAAATTCCTAGAAATAAATGAATAGCATTATCATGATCACGAATGGGTGGGAGTCCTTTGGGAGTATCAAACACCTTGGAATGATTGTCCAAGACATTTTGGAGATCTGGAGAAATAGATAATTTTGATGATGGAACTTCTAGTGAGCATAGCATAATTGTGAAATTACACCTCGTTGTTATTTCTTCAGAAGGTTTGTCATGAAATTAGAGCTTATTATCTTTCCCGGCTTCCCTGCGATACCCGTAATTCGATTTCCTTTCCTTCTGAAAAAAATTTCTTGAAAATTTCTTGAAAATTAAAAGCTACTCTCCCCAAATATTGTAACCATTGTACTCCTAGTACAACATCAACATCTCCCATTGGAATGGAAAGCATTGGACTATTCAATACATATTCCCCCATGGTTAGCTTGATATTATGGCATTTTCTAGAGAAATTTATAGTTCCTACATTTTCAACCATGACTTGACATTCTGGTGCTGGCTATAGGAAACAATTCAATTCCTTAGCTACCTTACAATGAATAAAATTATGGGTGCTACCTGAATCAATCAAAACTATTACCTTTTTCTTCTTGATATGTCCTTCTATCTTGAGAGTTTGAGGAGTGGTAATTCTTGCCAATGCATTACACGATATGGTCAGACTCATTTCTTCTTCTTCTATGGTTGGTTCCTAGTGTATATCCTCTTCCTTTGAAGTTTCTTGTTCATTTTCTTCCTCCTCTTCAAAATCTATGTAAAATAATTTCTTTTGAGCACACTTATGAACTTTAGTGTATTTGCTATCACAACTGTAGAAAAGCCCTTTCTCTCTTTTTTCTTCAAATTGTTGTGGTGTCAACATTGTAGGTTGTGGAAGTCTAGGAGTATAAATACTTCCATCTTTATAGATGTGACTGGTAGGCTTACTTGTCACCATAAATTTTTACATTCAATTTTTCTTGCCAACATGAATGCCTTCTCTAATGAATCAAGTTCCCAAATGCAAACTTCATGTTGGATGTTTCCTTTAATGTCCCTAGGAAGACATCAATCATCTATTCCTCTAGAGTATCAGTTACCCTTATATTCAATTTTTGGAAGTCCTCAATGTGCTCCACCAATGAACCCTTTTGTTTGATATTTATCAATTGGCTAAAGAAGGTGTTTCTCTTTGTATCCTCATAATGTGCTATCATTTCCTCTGTAAAAATTGACCAAGTGACAATTTTTTTTACGGGAGCAAATCAATAGATACCATACAAATTTATTTTATTATAAATTTAAAGCTGCAATGCATACCATTTGTGTGTTTTTCAGATTATTGAGACCAAAATATTACTCCATCTATAGTATCCATGTTATGGGATCCTTGCTATAAAATTTCCTCATATGCATGTTCGGAATATGGTGGTTCTTCCATCCAACATTAGAGTTTATGAAATTACGATTAACATTTATTTTGTTCTCATCATGAATTTCATCTACTTTCTTTTCGACATTAGGAAACATTTCTTGTATCAACTTTGTCAAACCTTCCATCTGTGCATTTAGATCATTCTTCATGTTTTCCATGTTGTATTTAATTTCATCCATGTTAGCTTCCATTCCAACCTCCATGCCATCTATCTTAGCTTCCACACATTTCTTCAAAGCTTCTATTTCATTTTTTTTCTCTTTGCGAGAGCGAAATTTGGTGCACTTGGTCTTGTAATTTTAATATGTCATGTTGCAATTCTTAGTCTTCATGAGTCATAGTAGAGCCTTCTAAAGGCTTAGTGGGTGTTGAATTATTTTTTGGAGGAATTTTATATTTGAATGCTAATATATTTTCTACAATATGCCCTTGGAATCAATTCAAACTGATTTTTCACACAAGGCTTATGCAATTCGAACAAAAAAAATACACACATTTTTATTGATTTTGAGGAGTTCTATATTGAAACTAAATTGTCTCTGTGATTTTGGATCTTCAATATCTAAAATTTAGCCCTGCAGTAGCCCTTTGAAAATTCGTTCAATTTGCATAGGTCTCACCTGATTTGGATTCTTCAAGGCAAAGTTATGCCCAATCTCCAACAATCACCTAATTATGGACTTGTTTAGTAGAGTGAACTTGTATAGCATGCCACTTGTCACTATTTCCTCCTTCAGCTCTGAAATTGATACAAATAAAACTAAAGTCCATGTACTTGGAGCCACTTTTTACAGAATTCCAATCTGATGCTCAGAGTGAGAGTTATGACGATTTTTCCAGGGTCACCTCCTTGAGATGAAATTTGGAATCCTAAAACAACACTAACTTCCACAGATCATATCCCTAAAAATATTGTGCATAAAGCTCTAACATTTTTTCATGACATTCCTCAAGATTCCATTTTCGCTCTGTAATACTTTTAGCTTCTAAACCCTCATAGAAAAAAATTTATTCCGAAAATTCCACGATGACTTGTTTAAGTTAAATTTAGGAGCCTGTAAAAAGCCCTAATTTCCACACTTCATATCTCCGAAAATATTGTGAACCAAGATCTAAAATGTTTTGACAAGGTTCCTTAGTATTTTAGCTTCATGCTCTAAAACTTTCAGCCTCTGAACCTTCAAATAAAAAAATTTATAGCGAAAATATCACGATGACCTATTTGGAGCAGCAAAACCATAGAATCCAAAGCTTTGATACCAAATGTTATGAAACCAGCTCCAAAAATAGAAGAGAAGAGAGATCAACACCTTAGAAATCATCCAATTCGAGGAGGAAACCTCCAATACATTACATAAATGAACAATTCTTGGATGATACAAATGAAAAAACCTCCTTCTATATATAGGGGTCTATGGGATCACAATATAATCCTAGCCGACCTAACAATAATAATGTAAGGGAAAAATAATAACAATATTTGGGTTACAAGGGCACAACAATAACAATAAGGGGGATACACTAATAAAAATAAGGGACTACACTAGTAATATGGGGACCTAACAGAAGTTTCCAGTATTTCAACTAGAAATATTGTGAGGGACCATATCCTCAGTTTGTATTCATTGTTTCCATCATTCTAGAGTTGATTTGACATATCGAGTAGCACGCTAGAGAGCCTCCCTCCTTGATAGCACATTTTTTGTCTAGCACTTGTGTAGCAACAACTGTATTCAGCGGAGAAGATTGGAGGAGCTATATCTTGAGCTTCTCACTTGAGGATCTAGTGAAGGGATCAAACCTTCTTGCATAAATCTGATTGTACATCACACTGTAGCCATCTTTCATCATATTATGCTTCAGATATGTATACCCAATAGTTATATACTAAAAACCTAGGAGGGTGATTTTCTTAGATTCATAGATCTGGAAAATACTTTCTAGGTTATCTTGGGTATCCATCATAGAGCCTGAATCTACATTTTAAACATCATCGGAGCTCCCAAACTTCCTAGATCTAACTTTACATTTTTTTGGTAGTTGCAGTCTGAGAATTTACAGCAAGGACAACACAGTTTTCCTTCCAGCAGTCCACCAGTTACGCAGTCCCCCTTGTGGGATCATTGCATCGTCATTCTAGGCCATCTCTTTGGCTTGAGTGTCTCATATTTTGAGCACTGTTGTACTATTTATCCACCTCCAATATAATAAAATGGCTCAACTATTATGTACACTATGATTTTATCTTTAGATTAATTGTTTACTTTGTTATTGTTCATCTATTGTGTTTTTGTATTACTAAATTCTCCCTTTTGGGATACTATATTGGTACCAGAGCATGATCTTTGGCTCGGCTTGTGGACGCTTCATCTTTTACATAAAAAGAAGAAGTGGATAGTAGATATCTATCATGAAGGAGGATTACAGTTTTTCCACTCTTCTCTTTAGATCCCTTCAAGATCTCTCCAAAGAGGTCAATAAAATAAAGAGAGAAATGAAAAGGAAGGATCCAATAAGAAGAATTTATGTGGAAGGTATTAGCACTTCCTATCAGCATGAGAAGCAACCAGAGAAGTAAAGAGCTTCACATTATTCTGCTAGATCCACTTTTTTTGATAAGAAAGAGGACTGGTCTGAATATGAAGGAGACTTGGGGCATGAGACACTAATAAAATATATGTCTAAATACTAAGCACAAGAAAGAGCTTTGAAGGAGAATCTCTCTCTCCAACAATTCTTGCAACTCAAAGAAGAAAGAAGATCCAAAAGCAGCAATACAAGAAAGAGGCATGATTCTTGTTTCCTACATTAGATGGATCTTCCACAAGCACATTGATGGCTTAGATGGGAGAATTTACTACCTTCTTTCTGCAATATCCTATAGAAAAAAGAGAGGTTGTGGAGTTTTGCAGCACTACACCTAGAAGGTGAAGAAATATATTGGTGGTTCAATCACTTGTCCCATATGAAAGTGTCTTCTTATGTAGGTTTTATTCAAAGACTGAGGAAGAGGTATGGAATGAAGAAACCAGAGACATATCACATAGTGATATCTCCTATCATTGAGGAGGTAGTGCATGAATATCCCAAGGAAGATGTCCTCATTATCACTCAAGAGGAGGAGCCTCTACCACCACCACCAGTTGGAGATGTACTTACATCAGGAGGAGGATCACTTCCATATTTGCAATATGGTATTGAGTTATTGACATTTGGAGCCCCATGCATGGTTCATGAGATGCATGAGGAGAGAGATATCAACACTGATATAGCTGTAGAAGTACAACCATCATCATTACTAGCAATTGGAGAGAATTTTGCATCTATTGGGGGAACTCTTGTGGATGTGCAATATGTTCCAGATATTAATCTTATCCAAGTTTTTCATATAATTTCTTCTCATAATATTTCAGTACCTCATATTGATATTTGTGAGACCATACCATCAGGGCAAGTGCATAACCAAGGATTAGAGCATCTTATCAATTTGGAGTAGAAAATTATCACTACACAGAGGACCCTTGATTTCATCAAGGAGAAGAAGTATTTCTATCCCATTTTTTCATGGTTGAGCTACACCCAACACTTTGTGCTGAAGTGTGGAGTTGCAGAAGATGGGAGGAGCATATTCCTATTCAGTATAGTTCCAAACTATGAGTTTAGCATTGTATGTGGCTATGAGACAGCATATGTATCACCATGCATATCTACAATGCTATCACTTGGAAACACTGATGATGAGAGGGCCCCATTATTCTTGGAGAATTTTGAAGGTAGCTTCACTAATGAAGTACTAGAGGGACATATGATAGATCATGGACATCTTGTGCTGGAGAGTAATTTCCATTGTCAAGATGAATTTTCCTTGATGAGAATCTCAATTTTCAAAGAGGAATCTCTACCTACAACATGTATGTACCTTATGGTTTCCAATGGGCCATTGATGAGAGGATCTCATGGAGAGACCTAAAAGGAGGTGCACTTCAACATTTCATGGAGTGAAAAGCTGTTCAGTTGGATGATGTTGGTATTCTGCATTGGGAGGATACCAATATTGAGCTGGGCATGATTCATCATCCACATTGTATGAATGGATCTGGATGAGCAGCAGGAGATTTCCTACCTTCCTGTAGATCTATGATACCGGGCAGCACGAAGCATGGCTGCACTAGTTTCTTTCGGGTGAATATGGATACTACCCAACAACTCACATATCCAGAATCCATGCCATGTATATCAGTGATGGCATGCAACAACACGAGGCGTGGTTGCGCTGGTTGTTGACGAGAGATTTTTGACACCTCATGATGTATCCTATATCCATGTATTTTCTCTTGTTTGCGATATGTCTTATGTCTTTACATGTATTACTGTTTGGGAAATATCTCATTTTCATGTATGTACTTGGGTTTGGGACAAATCATAACTCTCACATGATATGGCATAAAGGAGCTTATTTGTATTTTTGTGATGAGACATTCAACATTTCCATTAGTATGTTGTTGCTCCATGACTTGCATCATGATGATGTAAGGAGGCAACAAGAATCCTTGTTGCTTTGGTTACTATTAGGATAGTATGGGCTGATTTTTTCCCATACATTGCATGACATTGATGGAGGATGGAAACATGATGCCTTACAGTGTTGTATTCTGTTTATTGTACTTGGTATGATGATGATGTGATGGGGCAGCGAGATGCTTGTTGTAGTGGCTTCTCTTGATAGAATATGGCCACTACATTTGTTACAATGATGATGTGGTGTGGAATCAATAGAAATTGTTGCAGTGGATTATGTTGAGAGATTATGGCTCTCACATCTATATTGATGTTGATTTGGCATGGTAGCAAGAAGCATTGTTGTGATGGCTTCTATTGAGAGAGTATGGCTCTCTTCTTTTCATGATGATCTAGCATGGCAGAAGAAGGCTTTTCTATGGTTGTTTTTGTTGGGAGAATATGGTTTGATATTGTTCATGTTCATCCATCACTTCTTGTTTTTCATTATGTTGATGTTATGTCTGGATCCTATAGGGCCAACAGGGCTAGTGATTAGAACATTGATAGATGCAATCTATTCTATGTATAATGGGTTGGAGAGATAGTTCAGGAGTTGTGACTTTCCACTTTGGGAAGGAACCACTTCATTTCATGTATCTCATGTATAGAGGATATATTTGGACATCATATGGTTTCCACTTGGAGTATCATTGATGAGGATGTGTATCTAACTTTCCAGTTGGAGCCCATTTTAGACATTCTAGAGAGGTAGCTTTGGATCTGGAGATGATGACACATTGTGAGAGACAGGGAGGCTTTCCATATGAGGATGCCATTTAGATGGAGGATTTTTTCTCTAGCATCCACTTTTGTATTTTCTTGAGGACAAGCAACATTTTGGTGGGGAGGAATGTAATATTCCCATTTTTCCACAAGATAATTGGAAAATTAGAGTTATTAATATTCATAATTAATTAAGTAAACAACAGGGTGGAGGGACCCACAAACCACATATATGAATAAAATAAAATTTTAATTTGTGTATTTCGATATTATAGATCTAGATCTACATTATGGAGTAGTGTAGCATCTTCTTAAATGAAGGAAGAGTGGAGATCATGGTTCTTAAATTTGAAATCATGAGGATCTTCAAGGAGGTTAGCTAAGATCATAGTGCATTCAAAGTAAGATCATAAAGCACTTATGATGAGATAGTGGAGGAAGTGGTGCATCTAATGCACACATGATGGAGAGAGTGGGAATTAAATGTAGACATGATGGAGATCATGGAGAGACAACGTTGTCTTCATGGAGGTTAGTGTCCACATAGGCATCATAGTTATGAGGTGGGCCTAGGCTATGGAAGGCTCACAATCTATATAATGAAGGTTAAGGCACAATAGAAGGCATGATTTAGATTATTATTTCTGATCTGTTTAGATCTAAACTTTTCGATTGAAATTTCTATTCATGCTTATGTTGTTTAGCTAAGTCTGCATTTTTTTTTAGCATAGGGTGTTTCCGAGAAAAAATCCCACCCTTACCCATGAGGGACTTCGAGTGGCTACTCTAGGAAGGTTTATATTGAGCTATATTCCTCATCAAGCATTGGTGTCATCTACAGGAAGTTGTTTCTAGAATTCTAGTTAGGAAACCTATGGAGGATTCATCCCTTCACCTTGTGCTTCAGTTCAGCCTTTTAGGAGTAGTAAATCTATGTCCAACATTCAGGCCATTGTATTTTACCTCCATAAAACAACAATCCCCTCAAGGATTATGTAGTCCAGTCCTGTATATCTAAAGGAGGAAAGACGTTTCTAGTATTTCAGCTGGAAATCCTATGAGGGAGAATATCCTCACTTTGTATTAATTTTTTCGATCGTTCTTGAGATGATTTGACATATCCAGTAGCAAGCTAGAGAATGATGCAGGAACATTAAGGTAGAGCCAACAATGTGACAAGATGGTCATATGTTGGATCTTGGGAAGAGGACTAGCAGTCCAAAGAATTTGAAGACTTTATTTTATAAAAGTATTTTGTTAAGTTAATTTGGGCTAAAGTAGCCATTATAATTTGGAGATTAAACAAATATTTAAATTAGGATTAGTTAAGTATTTAGTTGAATAAATTTTTCTGAAACTGAATGACAGTTTCTCAACCATATGGGGATTTTGGAAAGACATAAAACTAGACCAAATCTACCATTGGGGGGTTCTTCCATCCATAAAGAGAGAGAGAGAACAAGAGGGAAATAGGTGTGAGAGAGAGGGGTGAAAAAAGAGTAGAAACAAATGTAAAAGCCAACCATCTAAGGGCTTGACTCTGAGTATTTCATTTCTAAATTAATTCCAAGTGTTTTTGATATTTTTTCGGGCTCTCTGTTTCAACCCATATGTTTTATTTCCCTGTTGTAATTGAGTATTGCATTTAAATTGCATATCAGGAGGTAAATTTAGATTTTGTTTGTATCTGTCTATTTTATATATGCATATTATTGTTGTTAATGAATAGACAGATTGAGCAAGAGGAAAAGGTTCCATGAACTTCACTTAGACAAGCTATGGCAGAGGTCGAGGGATAAATACATGAAGAAGAAGCTCAGGAGAGATAGCATTAAATAAAACAAAAAGACGAGCTCAGGAGAGGTTCATGTTGAAGAATCCAAACAAACTCAGGAGGACGAGTGTGGAGGAAATGATATTGCAGAGCGGCGACAGCTGAGAGAAGAGAACTTAAATAAGGACATAATACTTATAATTCTTAAGGAGGAATCAATGGCGAGGATCGAAGTGCAGAACAAAAGGTTTAAGGATTGACGATGGATATTAGAGCAGGAAAAAGAGGCAAAGAAGAACTATGTGAAAGTGAGCAGATGGATGTGATTAAATCGTAGATCCGAGGGTGAAAGATGAACGGTCACGATGACTTCACAAGTCAAACAGTTTAATATGCGACGAGTTGGCAGAGACAGACGTCGACCATTGGATCGTGCAGCATATCTACGGTGGAAGGTGAATCGCATCTCACATTTCACAAAAGTTAGAGGTTACCATTTATGACTTCGGAAGGTAAATTGTTTGGGGTGCAAAGCAGTAAGGATTTGATGCGAAGGGGGAGAGCCACGTGTTGACTTTGCACAATAGCGCACTTAGCAATTTTTTGTGGTTTAGTGTATTTGCAAAGAGTTAAAAGTTGCGGGTAGGCAATCGCAATGTACTGTGATTAGTGGGACCCTACGACAAGAAGGTTCCGCGTGTATGTAAAGTGATATGGGTATGTGTGGTCTTCGTAAAGTAATCCGATGTGGTCGTTTAAGGAAACATTGTTGATTGTGTGTGTATGTATGTTATTTAAACTTTGAATTTGTATTCGGTACATATAAAGGGAGTATATGGGTCCTAACCTAGAATTCCATGCTTATAAGTTAAATTGCAGTTAAAGCTGCATCAGAGAGCCTCCCTCCTTGACAACGCAGTTTTTGTCAAGCTGTTGTGTAGCAACAACTGTATTTAGTGGAGAATATTGGAGGAACTATATATTGAGCTTCTAGCTTGTGGATATAGTGAAGGGGTCAACCATTCTTGCATAGTTCTCATTGTACATCACATTCCAACAATATTTCATCAAACTATACTTCAAATCTGCATAACCAACAGTTCTATAGTAAAGCCTTAGGAATGTTGTTTTCTTAGATTCATAGATCTGGAAGATATTTTCTATGTTGTCTTGGGTATGCATCATAGAGCCTGGATCTACATTTTCAACATATTTCGAGCTCCCAAACTGCCTAGATCTAACTTTTCATTTTGCCGACAGTTGCAGTCCCAGCAATTGTAGCAGGGACAACGCATTTTTCCTTCCAGCAGTTATGAAGTGCCTCTTGTGGGATAATTTCAAGGTCATTCTAGGCCATCTCTTTGGCTTGAGTGTCTCATATTTTGAGCAGTGTTGTATGGTTTATCTACCTCCAATATAATAAAACGGCTCAGCTATTCTATAAACTCTGATGTTGTCTTTAGATTAATTGTTTACTTTGTTGTTGTTCATCTATTGTGTTTTTGTATTACTGCATTCTCCCTTTTGAGATACTACATAATACTATTGATATAAATCTTCACTACTTCATATACAATTAAAAAATGGCATGTAAAAATAATACTTTTTAGGGATTCAAATTTTAATCACATAGACACACAAAACAAAATTGTTAATATTATATGATATGCAATTTATTTGAGGTTTAGTTAATATATAAATTTTTAAACCAAAATATATTAATAGTAAAGAACTAATATTAACCAAAGATACTATTAACCATAAATACAAAAATGTTAATGTCCACTTTAAATAACATAATTTTATATTATTTTTATATATAGAGAAATAGATTAATTTAAGTTTAAAATTATATCTAAATTATGCTAGATGCTAATTTATTTTATTCTTAATATAAAGTTGATATATAATAATTAAAATATATATATATATATTGAGTCATTTCGACAGATCTTTCCAATTTAAAGTTTAAGAAGATTTGAAATTCTTTAATGGTTAATATGGAATATATATATGGAAAGAGATTATATTCTATGTTTTCTACTTCCCAATATGAAAAGGGTGTATTATGATTTTAATGTGGAAAATATAAATTATATATAAAATATTAAATGTGACAATAAGAAAAATTGTTATAGTTAAAATACTTTATGAGTGTTTTCATCGAAACCATGTTAAATTCAGTGTATTCTAGATCTAATAATATCCAAAAACAATCAAATTTATCGAGATCCAGACGTTTTTTCATTTTTTCAAGTTTTACATGCGTAAAATTTTGATTTATATGAATGTTTAGTAAATATTAAATTAAAATAGATTTACAAAAATATTTTTAATCATAAATCTTCCGGGAAATCACATAAGAAATTTAGGAACCGACGTGTTTCGAACTACCAACTATAGTTCATCCTGATGTCGGTTCCTAAATTTCTTATGTGATTTCCCAGAGGATTTATGATTAAAAATATTATGAATCACAGAAGCTTGCACTCTCAACTTACAAAAATATATTATATAAAATAAAATAATAAATAATAGATAAAATGTTTTTTACATGATAAAATTAGAATTAGAAATACTTCTGAGCCCACTACAATATAATTGGTATCCCAGAAACATATATTTGAAACCATGATAATAATAAAAAATAATAACCATAACTAGAGAGAGCACCTCAAACGATTTGATTTCTCTCCACTATAAAGCATAAAGCTAACCAGGAAGATAATGGTTTCACTCCACTATAAAATCTAAAGCTAACAACGAAGGTAATGACTTTTTCAAATGAGTTGACACAGTACTCGTGTAAGTCATGATCCTGAGTAATCAGAAATTGATTTGTCGCACTCAGTTATCTCTGTGCTATTATTTTGATTGATTTTTCGCAGCCATTGATTGGATTGTTATGTGAGAATTAGGGTTATGTCAAAATTAGGCTTTTAGGTTACCAACTACTTTCACCTCAGTAATTAATGCATGGGTGATAGAGAAGGTTCAGAGCGTGACCCAGACCCAGAATGAATGGCTGTACTTGTGTAACGTAATCGTGAATGGAAAAGTTGAATGAAGAAACGCGTTTGGTAATCATGAAACAGGACAATATCAAAAAGACTGATTACAGACACTTTGATTCTTTTTCGCCATCGACAATCAAGCGGGCCTTTCTACATCCTACCAAATCCAACGTGTTTTGTTTTTCAAGGGTATTGTCTAATTTCTTATGCGTAGAAATCACTGGCATGCCCTCCTATGGAAGCTATCTGGATATCGAGGGAGCACCATCATTTCCAAAGACAGCAACAGAGGTTGACTTACTCCGTTACTAATTTCAAAATCTATTTGTCTCGCGCATCGACTAAACCTTTCAAAACAATAATATCCGATATACTGTATTTTTATCAAAATTTAAGTTTGCACATTCCCTGCCCAATGCACTACTTTACTGTACATCATTCTACGTTCACATCGTTTAATATATTTATATTTAAATTTTTCTACGGACAAATATCATGCAAAAAAATCTTACTACTTTTGCTTCATTTTACAATTAATCATACTTAAAAATAAAAAATATGTCTACAGGGCTAATATCCTTGATAAATGAATTGTATTAAAAATATGGCTACCGGGCTAAGATCCTTTGTAAATGGATTGCATTTTTTAAATGAAAGGATTATATTTATTTGAAGCTCAAGTTTTATTTTAAATTGTGAATTTCGGAAAGAGGTTTGTAAAAGTTTTAATTTTTATTGGTACATTATATATATTTTAAATGAAATTGATTCTCTTAATATATTATTTGTAATATTCTTACTTATTGTAAATAATTGCTGAATTATTTTTATTTATTTTTATTACTTATTGATGATTAAAGTTTTATTTTTATTTTATCATTCAAAAAGAAAATTACGAGAACCTTGGAATTCACTAGAAAGAACTTCAGATAAAATTATTTTACCAAAAAATTCGAAGTGAGTAACCTCTTCCTCCTTTCATATAAAAGATTATCTCAAAAGAAAAACAAACAAGGAAGGCAAGGGAAAAAGCTCGAGGCATCGTGGAAAAGAGGAGAAATGTAACGTACCCAACTCCTTCATTTTATATATGTGTGTGGCTCTGTGACCCCAACACAACTTGAAATTACAATCTCAAATTCTCTCCAAAATTCTGACCTACTCGCTTGCGTGTGTCACGATTCCTCAATCCTCTTATCATCCAAAGCTCTCAAATTGAGCCCGTCGGGATTCAAACTTCTCGTTGATGTTTCACAACGTCGGGACCCTAAAAATGACTGAAACCCTCGAATTGAGGCCCCCACGGAATCTTATATTCTCGCTAACGTGTCACGACTCCCCATCAATAGCGAGATCTCCCAGTAATGGCCTGCTGCATTAGTGTGGGTCTGACCACCCATCCTCTATCCATTACTTTACCATGACTCTTCCGATATCTCTTTTCACATCTGTTACGGACTTTTGGGATCTCGAGTTGCGACATAACACTCTATAGGTTATCCATCGTTGTCCCTATGTGCTCCATGACCCCTACGCCCATATCTAAATACTTCCTAGTTGATGGCCCCACGAGAAACATAATTTATTTGTCGATGAGTGTGTCGTCAACTAATGATCCCTCCAACCTATGGTCCCCTAGGACATTCAACCATTGGCATATACATTCAACCATTGGCATATACGAGGCTTCCAACCTCTAGGGTCTAACCATCTCATGGGTGATGTCATTCTGACATCATCGACACCACATGTCGACTAAGGAGAGGTCTACGTGTCACCCATATGTGGCTCCTTTGGGTACCAAAACATCCCAAACATCTTTCCATGTGTTCTTCAATACGTCATGTTGACATTATCTCCACCTGATGATAAGTCACCTTCTATCCAATTTAAGGGGAGAAAGATATCCCTTGGTGACTAGGTTCACACTTGGTTTTACTTAGTAAATGTGAACCCTCGAACCTAGAGCACTTAATAAATCATTCTCACGACACTCTCGGGTTCTGACCTTATGGGCTTTGGGGGTGGCCACCTTCGACAACTACCCCACGTGATGGATCTCGATAATGGAAGAAGTTTTCTTCGTAGTCTCTTTACAAAACCCTGACGCCCTTTACCCAAGTCCTCGGTTCTAAATTAAATTACCTTCTAGGCTTCAGGCCCTATGGATTTCTTCCCCATCATCGCAACCAATCATGTAAAGGGGAATCTGGTTCCACCTATCAGAAGCCTCCCTTGAATATGGTTTTGATCATCCAAAGGATAAGGTTATCCCTAAATTTCCTATAAGTTCATGGCGTCACTCCTTTGTGCCACAAAAATACCTTCCTCCTTATTCCCGCCATGACTTGGTCATGGGACCTTGACTTTCCATCACATAATGTCTTAGAAGGAGATATCTACAACCTCCTTGACTACAAGATATACTGCCGCACAAGCTTCTTTGATCCATTCTTGCCGATTATGGATCTATCTCAGGAATATGGTAGACTACCATATGTGTTTCATGGTTTCATGACAATGCTCTCGGTTTCTTAGGGTTATCTATGCCATTATCCCTCCCGAGATTGGGTGATATATTCTACAATGAGTTCATGGCTCGTGATTCCTCCCTTCCCACTTGGAGGGAATGCCACCCAAGTCGACGTAGGCACTTTTGCATCTCTTACCTACCATGGGCTTGGTGTGGGCTCCTGAGAGGTTCCTACCTCTCCTACCACATGTTGACGATACCGAACCCTATGTCTAGCTTGAAAGCTGCTACATGGTGCTACATGTAGCCTTTGGGTGCCTCGACAACCACCTTAAGATACCAGCAAGAGGTATCCATCCTGACGAGGGTGCTAGAATCAATGTCATTTAGGAAGAGTTGGTGGCTCGTCTGGTCCCAGGGGAAAACTCCCCTTGACATTAATAGATTAGTTGCAATGCAACACAATAACTTGTAACTTGTAAAAGAAATGACGTGAAAGAGAATACAAAGAATACTATGTTGGGGGTCTTCCTTGTAATCTTCATATTAGTAAAAGGGTCTTAGAGGCCACTACTTTTTAAATTTTTGATCCAAGCTCTCATGGGTTGGTGATGACATGTAACACATTTTGTCTCTTTCTCAATAAGTTATTTATGTGCTACTTCTCATGTTGTTAAACATGTATTTAGATCCAGTCTTAACATAAAATTGTGGCTTATCCTTTGTTATCACGAGGTTTCTTATGTCTATTATGAATCTGAGTTTGGGAAAATCACTCTACACCCAACGATAGATAATTGTTTCCGCACTTGTAGTTGTCACCCCTGAACTAGATTCAAGGGTCTGGAAGGGGTTGCTTACTTCTAGGACTAGCACACTAATTTCCACTGAATCAAGGACTCCAAATGACTTCCTTCCTCAATCCCACCAATTGAAAACTATTTTCTTGGTCTAAACAAGGAGTCTAGATGTGCCCAACATCACCCCCAAGTGCCAACATAGTGATTCAGCTCTTCTAGGGACTCTGAAATCCACTGTACCATCAGCGCGGTAGCCACAAGTCTTCGTTTTGGTCTTCCTGTGCTTCTGATCCAAGACAATCTCTTCCTAGGTTGTTAAAGTTCTTTAGAATCTATTATCCCAATTAACAACCTCCAAGGGACCTAAGCTATTACAGGGCTTTGAAAATTCTATCCCAACCTAGAGCCTTCTGGGACCCATGTTATTAGAGGATTCTAGAGACCTCTGTCTCAACCCCTAGCCTCTAGAGAACTAAGCTATTACAGGGCTCTAAGGATCCTATCTCAACCCACACCCTCCATGGGACCAAAGTTGCTACAAGGCTCTAGAGACTAGAAACTCAACCCACAACCTCTAGGGATCGAGAGATTCATTTCATAATGAGCAGTGCATCTTTTCCTCAAAATTGTAGCTCCTCCACTTCTGGGATTTTTTTATAATAAAAAAATTGATAGCGCTTAAGAAACAAGTTTTACATTGTATACTCGATATATCTCTCGTGCGCTGCACCACACTGTAAATCCTTCAAGACAAAGTGTCTGTAGTTGTTTAAGAAGCAAGGGAATTCTCATCGTGTTTTATTATAATTGAGCTCTGCTTTGTTTGAGGTTTTCCCCTCTAAAAGGCAAGTAAACATTCTATTATTCTTATGAATAATATAATATTTATACGTATTGTCTCAATTGATATGCTATTTCTGTTTTTATGGAAATTTTATTCTTGTATTTCTAACATTATGATATTCTTCGTAGGTCAAGTGCATAACAAGTGGTATCAAAGCCCTTTCCTAGGCTAATTTCACCTCCAATTTCAGCATATTTTATTTTTATGCTAGAGATGTGTTCTGGCATCTTTAGACCACAAGATCTACCATTGAGTGCATAAATTTACAGATTTGGTGATGTATGCATGTAAGAACTAGAAGAGGTGGTCACTCTTGTTGGAATGCCTCGTAACTTATGTGTGTATCCCTTCAAGTAGTAGTGCATTAAATAGAACCACACATGGAATACACTTCCACATACCTTTGAGTATATCACAAGCCCCCAATAGGTTAATCTATAACCCAACCCTAGATAAGTTGTTGGGCATATTTTTTCTATAGTACACTAAGAACAACACTTGGGGAGATTACTTGCACATACAAAGGGTATTCAAGTAGTATGGCTAAGGGTATGGCCAATCCTTCTTAGTTGGTGCTTTGAAAGATTGGTTTCAGTATTACAGTTGGACTCATGTGTATATCATGATTTGCAGCACTTGCCACTCCTTGTGACAATAATTCCCTCTGTTATCGGACGATGTAACAACTCCACTTCCATAACATTTTTTTCTCTTTTTATAGTTTAAAGTGTAACTGTAGACAACTGCATTAATGTATTTCATCGCACTTCAACGAAATCATCTAGTTGTTTTATTTTTACCTTACTCTTGACGCATTTAATTTCAACAATCGTCATCAATCAATTTTATTAGAAGCTTAATATTATCTACATTTCTTTACCAATTTATTTCACTATAATATAATCTATGCTTCTTAGGCAATTTCTAGCATAATAAAATTATAATATTATGCTCTAATCATTTGAATTCTCTTCTTATGATAATTGCTAAATATAAAATTATGTTGGTTTCCATCCACCTTATCATTTTTATATTTCAGTCACTAGCTTTTACATTATCAACGTCCCTCATTTGATAATTATATCCTTGACTAAGACTATAGTATTGACCTTCATAATGTGATTACTATTCCTTCCTAGAGTAGACAACCTCTTGTCTACTCAGAATTTGCTTATTTAAGCATGTGTTCCCATCAGCTTGATTCCATAATTGTGTTTAGTTAATGAGGATGTTGTTTTTCTTTCTCCCTAGGATTTCCTTTTGTTTTTTCCACAGAATTACTTTAAAACAAGTTTTTTTCTCTTTCTAGTTTTATTTCACCTCTTCCCAGTAACTTTCATCTTTACTGGGTAATATTTTTAGATTTTTATCTCCAATCTAATAATCAATTTTAATTTATTTTCTCCAAGGAGTTTTTGAGAACTGGGAAAGTATTACGAATCTTCTACATCCTCATGGACTTGGATTCCTAATCTCTAATTATACTCTAGTCTTTGCACAATAACTCAATTTCCATTTTTATTCAATTAAAAAAATAAATTATGTCCACAATAATTATTTTCCCTTGGGACCACTTGACCCTTTAGGACTGTTCAACTATCTAATAAAAGTAGTAAAATTAGGTATATTACATACTCCCTCTCTAAAAAAAACACCATCCTTGGTGTTGCAAAATATAAATTGACTTTTCAAATGGTGATGAATATTTTTCCTTCATATCTTCTTCTCGCTCCCAAGTAACTTCTTCGGGTGAAAAGTGCTTCCACTGCACTTTCACCCTAGCTACTGTCCTATTCTAGAGCTCAATTTTTTCCCGTGCCAGGATGTGAAGTGGCTCTGGAATAAATTCCCCTTGTGGTTCCACCTGTATCACATTCCAATAAATGACATGAGTAGGATCATGTACATATTTTTTTAATAATGAAACATGAAAAACATTGTGAACCTTAATGTGACTGGGTAACGCCAACTTGTATGCTACTGGTCCCACTCTTTCTAGTACTTTAAATTGTCCACAGTAGCGTGGTGCTAATTTAGCATAGCTACCCGTGTATAAAGTACTTTTTTTGGGCTTAATCCTCAAGTAAACATGATCTCCCACGTTGAATTCTCTATGAATTCTCTTTTTGTCTGCACAGATATTTTGCGTGTCTTGTGTTGTATTAATATTTTCCTGAATTTTCTTCACAGTTGTTTCCATTTCCTACAATGCATCTGGTCCAAGTATTAACTTATCCTCTGGTTGGCTCCAACTAAGGGGTGTGTGGCACTTTCTGGCATACAATTCTTCAAAAGGACTCATCTTTATTGTGGCTTGACAACTATTATTGTATGCAAATTCTTCCAGATGCAGAAAGTCTTCCCACCTTGTAGGTATGTCCATAACATACACTCTCAACATGTCTTCTAAAATATATTTTTTTCTTTCAGTTTTTCCATCTGTTTGGGGATGGTATGCGGTACTAAAGGTCAACTTGGTACCCATTCACCCAAATAGAGTCTTCCAAAAAGATGAAGTAAATTTTGCATCTTTGTCTGATATGATCATTTTAGGAATACCATGTAACTTTACAATCTCTTTCATAAACACATTAGCTACTTGAGGTGTACCAAAATTAGATTGTACTGGTAAGAAGTGTGTAGCTTTTATCAATGTTTCTACAACTACCATTATAGAATCATGTTGGTATTTATTTCTTGGCAACCCAACTATAAAATCTATGGAAACGATTTCCCATTTCCATTCTAGGATGGGTAAAGGATTCAACAATCCCATTGGATGTTGATGCTCTACTTTTGCCTGTTTACATTCCAAACATCTAGCTAAATAGTTAGCCACATCATTTTTCATACTTGGCCAAAACATATTATTTCTCAAGGCTGAAATCAATTTCGGATACCTCATATCTCCTGCATAGGGTCGTTTATGATACTCATCTAAAATTTCACTTTTTAATGAGCTCACATTGGGAATCAAAAATGTGTATTTATAACAAATCAATCCTTTCTAGTTTTAAGTGTATCCCACTATCTCAGTATTATGCAATTTTTCTTGAAGTTTTTCATATTTTGGATCTTGACTCATTACTTCTTAGATCAATCCTTCAATGTCATAATTTGCACTACTCCCAACACTATTCATTTTTTGATGGGCATTCCTACTTAAAGAATCTGCAATTTTATTTTTCTTTCCTTTGATATGTTTGATCTCCATGTCAAACTCACTAAGGAAGGACAACCATCTAGCTTGTCTAGCATTTAAATCAGGTTGTGTGAAAATTTATTTCAAACTTATGTGGTTTGTCATCAATACAAACTTCTTCCCTAACAAATAATGTCTCCACATGTTCAAAGAATGTATTACAACAACTAACTCTAAGTCATACAAAGTGTAATTTTGTTCATGTTTCTTTAATTTTCTTGACTCATATGCTATGACTAAGTTTTCTTGCAATAATACCCCTCCTAATCGTTCTGCACAAGCTTCTGTACATACTTCAAATTCTTGGTTTGGATCAGCAATCTTCAACATAGGAGCAATTGTTAGTTTTAATTTTAACTGCTCAAAACTATGTTGATATTTTTATGTCCACTCAAACTTCACTCATTTCTTCTGTAAAGAGGTGATAGGATATGATAAGGCTGAAAATATTTCTACAAATCTGCTATAGTATCTTGCAATTCCCATGAATTATCTTATGGATGAAACATCAGTAGGCACATTCCAATCCATGATAGCTTGTATCTTTTCAGGGTCCGCTGCTAATCCTCTTTCTGAAATTACATGACCCTAGTACTGAATCTTATCTTTATAAAATTTACATTTGCTATGTTTGGCATATAACTTATGTTCTCTAAGTGTTTGTAAAACAATTATGAGATGTTCTTTATATTATGCTTCATTCTTATAATATACCAGAATGTCATCAATAAACACTAGAATGCATTTTTCTAGATACTTACTTAAGACACTATTCATTAGGCACATAAAGGTAGCAGGTGCATTATTCAACTCAAAAGGTAGAACTACAAACTCCTAGTTTCTGTATCTAGTTCTTAATGTAGTCTTATTTTTGTCTTCATCCTTAATTCTCAGTTGATGATAGCATTTCCTTAAATCGATTTCTGAGAAGGCAATGGCTCCCCTAACTTGGTCAAATAAATCATCTATCCTAGGTAGAGGATATCTATTCTTGATAGTGAGTTTATTAAGTTGTCTGTAGTCTATACACATTCTGAATGTACAATCTTTCTTTTTATCAAACAATACTGGTGCTCCCCATGGGGACACACTTGGCCGGATATAGCCTCGGTCTAGCAGTTCTTGTAGCTGCATTTTAATTCTAATAGCTCTGGGGGACTCATTCTATATGGCGCTCTATAGATAGGTGTAGCTCCTGGTATTAATTAAATTGAAAAAACAATTTCCCTTTTAGGGGTAGTTAAGTAATTTCATCTGGAAACACGTCCTTGAATTCTCTGATTAATGGTAAATTTTCTACAGTTTATTTTTCAATTTGTTGTCCCAATTCTTCCGCATGTACAACATACACTTGACAACCTTTCCTTGCTGTCCTCTTCAACTATAGTGGTGAAATCTGTCAGACTAATATTTGTCTAGGTTTTCATTTCACTATCACTGGTTTTCCCTCACCATCTATACAATGTATTGTTTTATCTAAGAAATTAACTATTGATTTCTATTTTTCTAACAAATCCATTCCCACTAATACATCATAGGAACCTAGAGGAAAAATATTTAATTTTAGTTCAGCTTTGTACCCATTTAATTTTGAAGCCATGTTTGGTAATTTATCGGATACTTTTCTTTTTGTTCCTATAGCTAACTGAACTAACCATGCTTACTGAAATTTTTCTGATCTTCATTTACACTTTTCCACCATATGAGGACTCATGTAACTTAAATTTTCTCCAGGATCTATCAAAATAGAAACAGGTTGTTCAGCACTCATAACTTCTATTTCGACCATGGTTGATTGGTGTTCAGCATGGCGATCTTCTAGGGCAGCACTGATTCTTAGAATGTTTCTTGCCACATAATTTATAGTAGTTTCCTCTCTCAACATTTGAATATTCAGGATGGTTCAATGAGGATAGTCTCATAACGGATGAGGTTCTCTGAAACCCCAGCACTTTAATGGTTCCTTCATTTTTACTGTTCCATCTCTCTTGCTATTTACATCCATCTGTTTAGATCCAGATTTTTATTGGGCTGGTTGATTTTCTCTAGTTTTATTAAACTTCTTCCTTTGATGATTTTTCCCAAAGTTTTTCAAGTAGCTGGTTTTACTCTTTTCCACTAGAGTCACCTTTTATTTTTTCTTTATTCTACCAGCTTTTCTGTTAATCATTTCTGACATTGAACTGATGATAACACAGCCTTGACTTGCACACTTCTTCATCCATTGTCTTGGGATTATCAATTTCTATCCTCCCCTTGTAGATAGTAGGTATACAATTTAAAAATCGTTGTACCTTGGCCTTCTCTTCTCTAATATAAGGTACATAGTGAAGTAGATTTGTAATGTTGGTAACAAAATCATCTAAGGTAAGCTATCCCAATCTCAGCTCATGAAATTCTTTGGCTTTGTCATCATAGTATATTTGATTCAGATATCTATATTTAAATGTCTTTTGGAAATCTTCCCAAGTGACAGTTTTCTCATCTAGTAAATGCACCATTTTGGTTTCTTCCCACCACAAGGTAGCCTTACCCTGTAACTGGTAAATAACCAATCTGGATTTTAGGTTATTTCCATATTCATAAACTTGGAAGTATTTCACCATGTTTAGAAGCCAAGATTATGCATCTTCCTTCTTCTCACCATCATAAGTGGGAGGTTTTATTTTTCAGAATTATCCTCGCAATTCATTTTTCCTTCTGGACTGTAGTCCAAAGGCTTCACCATCCTTAGATCCTTCTCAATGGTATTCATCTTCCTTTCTCTTTCTTCCAGAACCTTCACCTTCGTGACTGGTCCTGGAGGTTAATTCCTTGATTAACCTTTCTTGCTCTTTGCTGGCTAACAACAATATTTCATTTTTGGTTATTAGCTACATCATCTCTCTTTTCATCTAATGGAACCTTGCCAGCAAAGGAGCATTTGGATCTGGTGGATTTTCTGCAGCACCGATATCTGCATACAACTCATCCCCTTCATTCATAGTTTCATATGTACTTTTCTGCACTAATTCAATGTACACAAAATTAACATTAGTGTAAAAAAAAAAAAAAAAAAAAAAAGCAATTGACAGCAGTATAATTCTTGAATTTTTTATTTCTAGTGTGAGGACACATATAGGCCCAGTGTTTTAACATGGGCTCTGATGCCATTTGTAACAACTACACTTCCATAATTTTTTTTTATAGTTTAAGGAGTAGCCGTAGATAACTGCATTAATGTATTTCGTCACTCTTTGACGTAATCGTCTAGCTGTTTTATTTTTTCCATACCCTCGACGCATTTAATTTCAACAATTGTCATCAATCAATTTTGTTAGAAGCTTAATATTAGCTAAATTTGTTTACCACTTTATTTCACTATAATATAATCTATTCTTCTTATGCAATTTCTACCATAATAAAATTATAATATTATCCTCTAAGCATTTGAATTCCCTTCTTGTGATAATTTTGAAATATAAAATTATGTTGGTTTTTATCTACCTTATCATTTTTATATTTCAATCACTTGCTTTTACATTATCAATCTCCCTCAGTTAATAATTATATCCTTGACTAATATTATAGTCTTGACCTTCACAATGTGATTACTATTCAAACTTACACACTTACCCACTTATGGCCCATAAGTGCTCCATTCAAACTTTAAAATGTATTTAGCCTTTTTACATATTTATTAACCTTAATTCTAGACTCCACATTATAACATATGTAATGGATGACCTTCTCCAATTTTCCTTATATGTAAACATCTTATTCAGACTTTTAACACTACACGTTAATTTCTTCCATCCTACATGGACTGACATAACACCGTTGATGCATGTTATGTATACCTCCTTTTATGGTTAACATGAAATTTCATGCCTTTCATAGCGTTGCCACGAAATTCACCTATGCTACGTATTAACATGGCACCATTCCATATCAACTACGCATTTATGTAATTTAGATTGAAATCCCTATCTGTATGTTTTATAGTATGACATTTTTTTTATCGTTATCCGTTCGGGATTTTTATCATTTATAAATAGTACCCTTACCACTAAAGCCAATACATGGCTCTGGCCTATCGAATTGACCTCTTATCTATTTCCCTCACTCGATGCATTACAAGTGGACGATCACGATTGTGTCGTATCCTTGATTAAGGTTAACACTTTATCTGTCATAATTTTGGTCTGTTCCACCTTTTTGCACTGTCATTTGGCATTTTGGCTCTAGTTCTACCGCAGATCTTCGGCTTCGAAGAGGTTCATGTGAAACTCATGATGAAGAGCCAAACCCATGATGCAGAAGGTTAATGGATCTTCATCTTCAGGATGAATTCTAGGTAATATTTCCTTTTTGATACAACGTTGATGAATCGAAGGTCTTTGTTGGTTATGGTGTTTCTAAATTTAATTTCCCCTAACCATTAATCTCTGAAATTAATACGTATTTTCTTAGTATGGTTGCAACATTCATTTTATTTCATAATTGTTACGTTTTTGATACAATGTCGTTGCCAATCTCATTCCATGCTCTGGAAATTCGAATTGCAACTATTCCTTGAGCATATTGAGTAATAATTTTAACTAGTTAACTTAAAATTCTAACTTACTGCCACTCGAACGTTATATAATGATATGACAGTTCCTTTTGGTATGAATTTAATTCCATCATTTTGGTGTATGATGTCTAACATTGTTTATCTTTGTTTTTAAGTTATTATTTACTTCTGGTTTCCATATTTTGACTCTTTGACTCCATATTTATTTTTATTTTTTTCTATACAGGTTGAAGATGTCGTTAATGAACCGCAATCTTCAACTAGGATTCTGCCACATTTAAGGAGTTCTTATTCCTCAAGAAGGAATACTAGTAGTTTATTATGCTTAGTATCAATATGCCTCTCCAGGTGTGCATGTTCTCATTACACTGCTCTCAGAATATTTCTATTTGATAATGACAATCTGGGTTTAAATTATTTTATGGGTTTTTTCTTAAATGATAACTGCGTTATTTTTCCTGGTTCTTCTCTACTTTGAGAACCCAGAGTAAATTTCAGCATACCTACCCTTGTTTAATAGACAGAGGGTTTGTGCAGTAAATTGATGTTTCATTTTATAATATGTTTCTCCATTATTTTCTGCAATTATTTTGTTATGTTTGTCATTTTTTTGGTATCTATATGGGTTCTTAGGAATATACAAATGAAATTCCTCATAAGTTATTGATCTAGTTTACCACAGATATATTCTTACACATATATTCAAAATTAAGAAATTGGGATGTACTCATAATTCCTATAAAAAATTGTTCTAATTTAATGATTTCAATTTTTGAGTTGTTACTATTCCCCATTTTTTTATGAGGAATTGAGAATACTAATTTTCACAATACCTTATTAACGATTGATAGCCTGTAACTTTCTTAGATATTTATTTTAATAAAATTAATTGTACAGAATGGGGTATTCTAACTTTACTTGTCCCTAATTTGTACAGGAACCCCATTTTTTTCGCAGTCCCTTAGAGTTCGTTCAGTATTCTACTAAAAATATTTCAGGTAATCATTTTCCTTATTTTAGGTAATAATTTCTAAGGATATTATATTTCTCTTATTCTAAAATTAATTTGTCTTCCAATTTCTTTTACATGAAGATTTGCTTTCCGACTCTATTCCAACCAGTAAGGTACTAATTACATTTTTAATTACTCATATCACTTCTTTCAATATTCACTATTGTACTGAGTTTAAGAATATTAATTAATTTCTCTAAATTTGTTTACGTACAGGTACCCTTCTACTTTCCTGTTCCATTATCCAACAAGGTTATCATTATGTATGTCGTACAGTGACAATGATATTGGATTTCATTTGTACAGGTTGGTCCAGAATTCCTTGAGGACTTCCTCTAATTGAAATTTGAACTATTTTCAAAATGATAATGTAGTTTTAATTCAAGGGAATGGAATCCCAACTCTGTATAAAAATTGGACAATATTTACTTGGATATTTATGTATATATAAGTCTCCCGATTTATTTTAATTCAGTATAATCCACTATACTTTATTTCCATAAATGAATATATGTTTACTGTTCAACATGTATTATATTCTGGCTCACCTTTGCTTCATCTCTGAGATAATACTATAGTTCATGTAAAATCTCAAAATCTTATAAATGTATTACATAAGAAGATAGAGTTTGAATTTTCTTAATTCATGTATAATAAAATAACATAATTCTCTCATTCTGTATAAATTTAATTGATAGGTTGTCATGGATATCTTGATAATTTCATTATACCTACTCCCATTCTCATGTATTTTCTTTCTCTGTATATAAAATAATATTTTCTACCTAACCACAAATTTAAACCTATCTCAAAGGTTTAGACATTCTGAGAGTTGGTATAATTCCTAAAATTATATGTGCAACAATATATGATTACACGCTATTTATTATAATAGGTTATGTTAAATGCACATACATGAATCATTTACAACTAATAGAAAAGTGTCATACTACTTAAATACACAGAATATAATTATTAAAAAATCTTACTATCTAATTCATCACAATTATAAAATTCAGCATAATAACACAAAAATAAGACATAATTTAAATAACTTGTGCATACCAATTCAAGTAAGACTATTTTCCACCCAACCTTGAGCTCTACCTCCACATCTCCCCCTGAGCAAAGATCAATTCCTTCCTAGAGTAGAAAAACCTCTTGTCTACTCAGAATTTGCTTATTTAAGCCTACTTTCGCATCAGCTTGTTTCCATAACTGCGTCCAGTTCATGAGAATGTTGTTTTTCATATTGGATAGGCTTTCCTTTTTTTTTTCTACAAAAGTACTTTAAAACAAGATTTTTTCATTTTCTAGTTTTATTCCACCTCTTCCCAATAACTTTCCTCTTTACTAAGGAATCTTTTTAGATTTTTATCTCCAATCTAATAATAAATTTTAATTTATTTTCTCCAAGGATTTTTGGAGAACTAGGAAAGTATTTGTAATATTATCCATCCTCATGGACTTGGATTCTTGATTTCTAATTATACTCTAGCCTTTTCACAATAATTCAATTACCACTTTTATTAAATTAAAAAAATAAATTATGTACACCATAATTGTTTTCCCTTGGGTCCACTTGACCCTTTAGTACTATTCAACTGTCTAATAAAAGCATTAAAAATAGGAATATTATAGACGATTACCCTCCTATCGTTCACAAGTTCCCCAGAGTTGAGGTTTTTGTGTCGTCATCAAGACCAGATCAAACAATTGGGGTTTTGATAACCATAGTGCAGATAAAGTTATTTATTTAGTTATGGTTTTGGCTGCTACAAACCAACTAAGAATATCGCAGAACATTTTGAAGTGCTGAGAATTTTGGGCTTTCTGTTGCTATTGTCTAGCTCATGTTTTCATAGGACATTTTGCAGTATCGAGAATTTTGGATTTTTGTCACCACGATATTTATAAACTAGGAGTAAAAATCCTTTCAAAGTTAAATAAAAAAATTGGGGTCACCACGAGTCACTTTAAAGAGAGCTAGAGAATAAGATTCAGGATGATAAAGGTAATCGTAGTGGTACCATTTGTGTGTAACTCCACAAACTTTCATGGGGTCCCAATTTTTTTCTAGGAGTGACTACAAGTGATCCAAATTATTAGACTCCTAAGATAGACCTATTTCCAACCATATTACTCTTAAGTAAGATAGAAATTTTACTAGGGCTAGTGTACATCCTTGGTCCAAACTATGGCTTTGGAGAAAGTGGAAACTTAGAGAAATAATTCAAGGAATTCAAGGAGTCCTTTGAAGCCAAAATCCAAGCAATAGTGATAGGAACCTTGAGAAAGGATGAAGAAACCATGGGGGATGAGGACAATTTTGATGCCCACGTGGAAGGAGAATCCAACCACATCCTTCATTTAAATGGGGGTTACTAATATTCGGGTCACTAGACACCTAGGCTTGACATGTACAAATTTGATGGCTCTAACTTGACAATATGGGTGGCACAATAGAAGAAATGTTTCCAACTTAATAGTATCTAGGATGATGACAATAAAATACATGTGATAGCTATTTAATTAGATCAAGAACAATGGCAATGATGGTAGTTGAAATAAAAATTCTCTCTAGAGAGGCCAACTTGGAACATGTTCTTGAAAGACATCTGTGTGTGTTTTGAGAGGGAATCTCAATTTCTGCGTCACCTCACTAAGCTACATTACAACCTTAGAATAATTGGATAGTAAGAATGAGGGCCTAATATATTTATTTTACATGGAATGTTTCATCAACGGCCTAAAGAAATCCATCCAAGCCCATGTTCGAATGCATCAAGTGACTACTTTGTTGGAAGCATGCCACAGTGAATTAGATGCAGAAGCTACACTAAATTTCCAATCCAATGGTCCAAATTTTTCCTCCCAAACACGTCCCACTCAAAAACTTAAGGTTGAAAAGGTGTCATTGAAGAAATATCAAAATGAAGGAAATAAGGATAGTTCTGTGACAACAAATATTCCTTGGGACATAAATTCAAAGAACCAATTTTTTTTCAAATCAACGCTACTAAAAATAGCTCCACAAATGAGCTGCTGTCAGCTGAACTAGATAAGAAGGAATATGTTTCAACTCAAACAACCATGAAGATGTTCACAGATACTACACCTACACTAAATGAGATGGTTATCTCACTCCATCCCTTTGCGGGAATTTCTTCTACAGAAACATTCAAAATCACAAGTTTTATCAAACATAAACTAGTGGTGGTGTTGATTGATAGCGAAAGAATGCATAAATGTATCTGTAAGTGGGTATAAGAGGAATTTCATTGTTTCGTGAAGGAGGTATCTAATTTCCAAGTCCTTATCGCCAATGGGGTGGTCATGAAATGTGAAGGAAGCTATGAAAATGTTAAGATTTAGATGAGGGATTATCACCTTAAAACCCACATGGTTTCCACTAAAATGGGTGGTTGTGACGTTGTTCTTCAAAAAGAATGGATCTGCATAGAGGGCCCTATCACCATGGACTATCAATATCTATATACAATATTTAAGAATAATGAACACACGCATACATTATGAGGACTCCAAGGTGCCCCTACTATGATAATCTCACATAGAATGGAGAATATTCTAAAAAATGGCCATCATGGGGTAGTAGCCTGACTAAATTCCATCCTCATCATTGAATCCTCTCCTGTTAACATTCATCTAGATATAAATAGGTATTAGATCACCATGAGTGGGTTTTTGAGAGACCCAAAGAGATTCCACCATCTACGGGTGAACATGATCATAGAATCCATTTGGTTCTAAGTACTCAACTTCCTAATTTCTGCCCTTGTATATATCCTTTTGCATAAAAAAATTAGATTGAAAAACTTATCAAGGAACTCCTTGAAGCAAGTGTTTTTTTTCCTAGAACCATCCCTTATTCATCCCCAATGGTCATGGTTTTAAATAAATATGGTGAATGGAACATATGTACAAACTTTTAGGCCCTCAAAAAGCTCAAAATAAAGGACACAATTCATATCCCAATAGTTGATTATCTACTTGATGAACTACAAGGTGCCGAATGTTTTACTGAGCTAGACCTTCGCTCAAGATATCATAAAATATGGATGAAAGTAGATCACATTCGAAATATAACCTTCAAAACCCATGAAAGAAATTATGAGTTCTTAGTCATGAAATTTGATCTTTGTAATGCCCCATCCACTTTTTAGAGTCTCATAAACCACCTTTTGAAGCAATATCTCAGAATGTGTCTTGTTTTTTTTTTTATGACATCCTCATATACAACTTAACATGGGACACACATATTCAACATGTGGACAAGGTATTGCAACATTTGCAGGATCAAAAATAATTTCTCAAATTATATGAGTGTTCTTTTGGAATGTAATAAGTGGAGTATTTGGGATACATTATGGGCCACGCTAGAGTAAGGTTTGATCCTAACAATTTTCATGCAATACAATATTGGCCCCAAATAAAAAACCTTGAAGAGCTTGAGGGGATTCTTATGTTTCACGAGCTACTATAGAAAATTTTTCGGCAATTAGGGGTGTGTTTCCATGCCCCTCACTAATATTCTCAAGAAAAATGCATTTCTTTGGGCTTATGCAACTCAACAAGCCTTCTTGGTTCTCGAACAAGCCATGTGCTCCACACCAGTATTTTCCCTACCAAACTTCACAAAACATTTTGTGATTGAATGTGATGCTTCACGTATGGGAATTATAACAATATTAATGTGGGAAGGATGACCACTAGATTTCACCATTAAATAAATCAATGGAAATAATTTGGGTCAGTCTATGTATTAGAGAGAAATGATGGCCATATTACATGTAGTAGACACTTTCCAACCATACTTTTTGGGGAGAAATTCCCAAATCCGTAATGACCATGATCACCTAAAGTATTTCCTGGAGTAGCATATATCATTGCCACATAAAAATAAATGTCTCATCAAAATGATAGGTTATGATTATGAGATCATATGCAATAAGAGATGTGACAATGTCGTGGCTGATGCCTTATCTCGCAAATTTATGTAAAATGGAACCCTTTTATCTCTCTCTCTACCCATACCATCTTGGATTGAAGGGGCATTTCTTGAGTAGGTGGGACCATCCCTCTCTACCCCAGCTCATCAATAAATTACATGGAGACCCTAATCCCTCACAGGTTTACTCTTTGAAGGGTGATATTCTTCGCTATAAGGATCGTGTGGTTCTCTCCCAATACTCCACCCTCAAAACCTGGATCTTGGAAGAGCTACATTCCTCGATCATCGTAGGACATTCATACCTTTTGAAGAATTTTAAATGTGCACGTCGCTATTTTTTTTGGGGTTAGAATGAAATAAGGAATTATCATTTCTATAGTTGAATGTGAAGTTTGTTGGTGAAACAAAGGGGAAATGATCAATATAGTGGGCACTTTACAACCCTTGTCACTACCTACTTCAAAGGCCCACTTCAAAAATTCATCTATCCTTCCATGTATCCTAACTCAAGAAATTCATGGGGAACAACTGCAGGGTTCATACAATTTCTGTAGAATTGGACAAGGAAGTTTCACTTTGGTTCAAGACCCAAAGAGGTCGTTGATGCTCAAGAAATAAATCTTCATGGTTGCATGATCAAGGAAGTCCTCATCGAATTTAAAAACACCTCTCTAGAGGATGTGACATGTGATCCAACCATTATTCTTCAATAGTTTCCACAACTTCAGTCTTGAGGACAAGGTTGATTTTGAAGGGGGGTGGCATGTTATAGTCCAACCCTAACCCCTTTACTTCTGTAATAATCCCAAGGGGCCTTGTCATAGTCATAATCAATTATTTAAGTCAATAATTCTTGTAAGTGGTTATTTGCACTAATAATTATTTTAAGTGGTTTCCTGAATTATAGAAAGGGGACCAAAATTAGTTATAAATGGGCCATAGTTAATAAATAAGGTGGTTAACCCATATTGTGCAAGGGACCATAAGTAGTTATGGTTTTGCATCCCATTAAACTATATATATTCTTAGATACAAATGGAGGTCTCATTGATTTTTATTATAATTGAGATTTTCTCTATTAGGGGTTTCCCCTTCGAAGAGGCAAGTGAACATCACATTCTCATTTTGAATAATATAATATATTTTTAACTTGTCTCAATTGATGTGATATTTCTGTGTTTCTAGAAATTTTGTTCTCGTATTTATGGCACATTGATATTCTTCGCAAGTCAAGTCCATAACAAAGTGTGATTTTTCACAATAATCCTTGTTGTCTCCGGGTTATGTGATAGGTGGAGGAGAGATGAATATAGATCTTGAAAATATGGATGTCATCATGAAATGACCAGTTCCTACTAATTTTTATGATGTTGTGAGTTTCATTGGGGTAATATAGTACTTCAAGAAATTCATAGCATCATTTTTGGTAATAAACACACTAGTCCATGCCATAACAAAACGTGGAAAGGGTTTTCAGAGAGGAAGGGCCAGAAAAGGGCCTTCGGGGAGCTAAATAAGAAGATCAATAAAGCACCAATTCTAGCATTGTAAAAATTTCAAAAACCATTCAAAGTGGAGACAAATTTGAGTCAATAGTTTATGCAAGCACTCTTAATGTGTGGACGAAGGCATGTATTCTACCATTCTAAAGTATTTCATGGGGTAGTTCTTAACTACCCTACCTACAATAAGGAGCTCTATTATTTGGTGCAAGTTGTGAAGAAGTGGAAACACTATCTAATGGGAAATGAGATAGTAATCTAAACTGTTATGAAACCAGCTCCAAAAATAGAAGAAAAGAGAGATCAATGCCTTAGAAATCAACCACTTAGAGGGGGCAACGTCCAATAAACTACATAAATGAACAATTCTCAAATGATACAAATGACCAAAACCTCCTTCTATATATAGGAGTCCATGGGGACACAATATAATCCTAGATGACCTAACAATAATAATGTAAGGGCACAATAATAACAATATTGGGGTTACAGGGGTACAACAATAATAATAATGGGGATACACTAATAACAATAATGGACTAAAAAGGTAATATAGGGACATAAAATGCCCCTGTCCTTCAAAAAAGTGTTGTCCTCAACGCTTGAGTAGATCTGGGTGCTTCTATATAAAATTCTCATCCTCCCATGTAGAATCTTCAGTGTGAAAGTTCTTCCACTTGACGAGATACTCTGAAATTGATCCATTTTGTAGCTGTCGAGTTCTTGTTTCCGTGACTGCTTCAGGTTCCAATATGATTTTTCCTTCCTCATCAAGTTCTGGAAATATTATTTGAACTGGAATATTTCACCTATAACCTTCTTTAAGCATGAAACATGGAAAAATAGATGCACTCGCGAAGAAGCAGGAAGCTCCAATTCGTATGCCATAGTACTGATATTTTGCAACACCTTGTAAGGACCATAGTACTTTAGCGATAATTTATTATCCTTCTTAGCTTACTTGAGGGACTTTTTTTTATATGGTTGTAGCCCTAAAAATACCCAGTCTCCTACATCAAAACTTCTCTCGCTGTGATGTTGATATGCTTATTGTTTCATTCGATTTTGTGCCAAATTTAGGTTATCCTTTAAGAGTTGGAGAGATTCTTGCTATTGCTCGATGTGATCTTCCACTGCTTGAACCTTAGAATTTTCTCTTAAAGATGAAGTGATGGACGGTGATGATATCCATAAAGTGCCATCAATGGAGTCATTTTTGCTGCAGTATGGAAGGAAGTATTATACCACCATTCAATGAGAGGTAACCACTTGACCCATTGTGTTTGTTTATTAGATACAAAACAATGAATATATCCTTCCAAACATTTATTCACTATCTTAGTTTGACAATCAGATTGAGGATGATAATATCAGCTATGAGCTAATTGAGTACCCAAACAAGAAAATAAATCCATCCAAAAATTTCTAGTAAAAATGGGATCTCTGTCACTCACAATAATCTCTGGGTTTCCATGTAGCTTTTCAATTGTGTCCATAAATATAGTAGCAACTGTACTTGGTTTAAATGGATGAGATACTGCACAAAAGTGTTCATACTTGGTAAGTCTACCAACTACCACCATGATGACACTCTTTCCTTCGGACTTAGGTAAACCTGTGATAAAATCCATTGAAATCTCCTCCCAACATTGACTTGGAATGGATAAAGGTTGTAGAAAACGCAGGGTCTTGATTGTTTCAACTTTATTTTGCTGGAAAACCAAAAATTCCGCCACAAAATTTTGAATATCAAATTTAAGGCCATCCCTAAAAAATTCTTTCTTCACCCTATGGTAAGTTTTTAAAAATCCCGAGTGTCCTCCTAAATGAGAAGTGTGCAATTCCAAAAGAATATTTTGCTTTAGTTGGGAATTCTTACAAATATATAAGCGATCTTTGTACCATAAGGAATCATTTTTCCAACTAAATGTATTATTTGTACTAGGATTTTGTTGCAAATTTTGAATGAGTATCCATACTTCTTCATCCTTCTTCCATTCTTGCCTTGCTTCAGTTATCCAATCTGGTTGGATAATAGAAATGGCACAAATAAATGCTTCCATCTCTTCATTATTTCTTGAGAGTGCATCTGCAACAACATTTAGTTTCCCTTCTTTTTAGATTATTTCAAAGTCATAACCAAACATATTTGTGACCCATTTTTGTTACTCTTCTGAAGATAGTCTTTGTTCCAAAAAGTGTTTAAGACTATCATGATCAGTTTTTACCTTGAAGTGTCTTCCCATTAGGTAAGGCCGCCATTTCTTTAGTGCATGTAGTATTGCTAAAATTTTCTTGTCATAAATAGCTTTCTGTAAATTCTTTCCTTTGATTGGACGACTTTCAAAATAAATGGGTCTTCCTTCTTGCATTAAAACAACACCAATTCCATTTCCTGAGGCATCACATTCCACAATAAAGGTTTTTGTGAAGTCTGGCATAGCTAAGACCAGTGCTAGGCAGTGGGCACATTTCCTCTTTAAGATGTTCAAAGGCCTTAGTTGCTTCAGGAGTCCATGAAAATTCATCTTTCTTCAATAATGTTGTTAGAGGTGGTGCTATTCTACCATGATTCTTAACAAACTTGCGATAACACCCTGTTAACCCAAGAAATCCTCGCAAATGATTTATGGTTATGGGGACTTTCCATTCCTTAATGGATTTAATTTTGTTAGAGTCTACCTTAACACCCTTGTGAGATACAAAAAGACCCAGATATTCCACCTCTTGTACTCCAAAGGAACATTTGGATGTTTTTGCATATAATTGTTTCTCCATCAATAGTTTGAGCACCCTGTCAACATGCTGAACATGATCCTTCCAAGACCTACTGTAGATTAGTGTATCATCAAAAAATACTAGCACAAATTTTCTAAGGAAGGGTTGGAAAATGGAATTCATCAACCCTTGAAATGTAGAAGGTGCATTGGTAAGGCAAAAATGCATGACCCAAAATTCATAATGACCCTCATGAGTTTGAAATGTTGTTTTCAAAATATCTTCAGTCTTCATTCTAATTTGATGATATCCAAAACGAAGATCCAACTTGGTAAAATAAATTGCTCCATGTAATTCATCCAATAATTCATCAATCATAGGAATGGGAAATTTATCTTTAATGGTGACCTTATTGAGCTCCCTATAATCTCGACACACGCGCCATGATCCATCCTTCTTGTGCACCAATACTACTGGAGCAGAGAAAGAACTTTGACTACGTTGAATTATACAAGCCTCTAACATTTCTGCAATCATATGTTAAATTTCGCTCTTTTGGAGATAAGGATATCTATAAGGCCTAATGTTTGGAGGAACACTTCCTAGAATCAAATGAATAGCATGATCATGATCATGAATAGGTGGGAGTCCTTTGGGAGTTTCAAACACCTTGGAATGATTGTCCAAGACATTTTGGAGATCTGCAAAAATAGATGATTTTGATGTTGGAACTTCTAGTGAGCATAACTGTGGAATTACACCTAATTGTTATTTCTTCAGAAGATTTTTCATGAAATTAGAGCTTATTATATTTCTCGAGTTCACTCTAATTCCCTGTAATTCAACTTCCTTTCCTTTTGAAAAAAAATTCAAGAAAATTTCTTGAAAATTAAAATCTACCATCCCAGAGTTTGTAAACATTTTACTCCTAGTACAACATCAACAACTCCCATTGGAATGGAAAGAATTGGACTATTCAATACATATTCGCCCATGGTTAGCTTCATATTATGTCATTTTCGAGAGAAATTTGTAGTTCCTCCATTTGCAACCATCACTTGACATTCTAGTGCTGGATATAGGAAACAATTCAATTCCTTGGCTACCTTATAATGAATAAAATTATGCGTACCACCCAAATCAGTCAACACTATTACCTTTTTCTTCTTCATATGCCCTTCTATCTTGAGAGTTTGAGTGGTAATTCCTACCAATGCATCACACGATATGGTGAGACTCATTTCTTCCTCTTATAGGGTTGGTTCCTGATGTATATCCTCTTCTTTTGGAGATTCTTGTTAATTTTCTTCTTCCTCTTCACAATATCTGTAAAATAATTTCTTCTCAATACACTTATGAAATTTAGTCTATTTTATATCAAAACTATAGAAAATCCTTTTTTCTCTTTTTTCTTCCAATTTTTCTGGTGTCAACTTGTAGGTTGTGGAAGTCTGGGAGTAGCAACACTTCCACCTTTATATATGTGAGTGGTAGGCTTCCTTGTCGCCATAATTTTACATTCAAATTTTCTTTCCAACCTGAATTCATTTTCCAATGAATCATGTTCCCAAATGCAAACTTAATGTTGGATGTTATCCTTTAAAGTCCCTACGAGGACAGCAATCCGGTGTTCCTTTGGAATATCAGTTACCCTTATATTCAATTTCTGGAAGTCCTCAATGTGCTCCACCACCGAACCCTTTTGTTTGAGATTTATCAATTGGCTAAAGAAGGTGTTGCTTTTTGTATCCTCATAATGTGCTATCATTTCCTCCGTAAAAATTG